>CM030012.1:5620000-6820000 GCA_017639485.1 Pluvialis apricaria
TAATATCAGTGCTTAGAGTGGACCGTGCCTCTGTAAAGACTGCTTTTAATGATAAAAACCACATTGAAATAACATTTTTTCTTTTTTTTTTTCCTTAGTAGGACCAGTGTAAAAATAAAAGTTTAACATTGTGCATGAGGCTCTGTGTTTGCAGGCAAAGGGGAGTAGATGCACCTTAAGCTTATTACAAATTTGAGAAATATTGCCTTGAGATAACCCAGAGAAATACCTCATTACTCTATGGCCTGCCCAATGAGCCTTATTTTTAGTGTGAATCCAAAGAGAAAAATATTCTCCAGGCAAAAGAGCAATTATAGGCCCAAAAGCATGGTTCAAACACGTGTAGCTGATTTAGGTTCCCAAAAATACAAGTACTGGCCTGTTTCATTGTCATCCACACAAAGAACTGAGTCCTAAAATCCTTTACTCAACTAAATTCTTAATAAGTAAACTGAGACTAACCCTCTAATACCAGATTTGTTAAACAACATGATTTAGGTCCTTGCTATTCATGCACCTTGTACAACTAAAATGACTGTTAAAGCTAGAATCATGAAAGAGTCATTTTATGTAGCTGCTAAATTCCTCTCAAATCTCCTTGCAACTTAACGAGTAAAGAAAGCTCAATGTGTAATGCCAGCTAATGTGGTTTATGCTAGAAAATAGTATCAACCTATCTTTGTAGCTTATCTAAGCCAGGATAATACTTTTAGCCTTTATAGTAGACCCAACTCCATTTTTTCAACTCTTGACTATGTATTTCCTGAAATCCTTTTCCAAAGAGTTAAATTGGATGTGAAATCTGTACTAGGCTATGGGACGCTCTTTGTTCTAGGAGGAGGCAGCAAAGCTTTGCTTCTGTATCACTTTCATTGCCTTCTGATTGAGGTTGACAGTGTGACAGGAAAGCAAAGAGAAGCAATTGCAGGCTGAATGAGAGCCTTTTTCAGCCATACAGCAGCCTCCTCCTTAGCCCCTGAGAAAAAGAGGTAACAGATGCCGATAGCAAGAATCCCTAACAAAGTCCTAACTTTGATGCAGACAGAAGACAAAAAAATGGGAAAGATTGTCTCACTTCAGAAAAACCTTGAAGGGAGCACAAAGGAGGTGTGGGGGGAGAAATATCGCAGGGCTGGAAAGGGCTGGGAGCGTTATGGAGCGGCAGCGGTCTCGAGAAATATGTTGTTGCGAAGGCTTCAGGTCTTCGTCATCTGCGGTTGCGGCAGCATGAGGAGTTGGGGAAAGTGTCTCCAATGATGGGGGGTCGGGCGGGGGTGTTTCGTTCCACCGAGACCTGCATTTCCAGGAAAGGCACCTTTTCCCTTTCCAGAAAGTTGCGTTATTTACACAGAAAAGGAACAGAAAATAATGGCTGGGGGAGTAAATAGCTGCTCAGAGCAATTTTCTGATGGAAGGAAAACAAAGCGGTGATATATTTGTTCCCATCTCACTCTGAACAGATTGTGCACCACAAGAGTTATCCCACTCACTTCTGCACTCTGCAATATTTATTGTCATTCCTTTTTTACAAGAAAAAAAATGCCCTACCAGGGAGCTCATCTGTAACCTTTGGATCATGTAGAATGCCCTTAAATTAGTGCAGTGAGATGAGTAAAAATAAGAACAGCTTTTGTTTGCTGAAGACCGATCTGGCCCCTAAGACGACACAAACCCAACAGATCTCCCTTTTCCAATATACTGTGGCAGGAGCACACTCACCCACAGAAATGCAATATTAAGTGTGCTCATATGTAGAGGATCTTCTCAACTCCAGGTCCGATGCTACACAATGTTTTGCATAATATAGCATTATTCTCGCATTGTAAGGTGGCAAGAAACCCCCCACAAACCTTATAGATGGATAAACCTCAGTTTATCCCCAGACTTCTGCAGAAATTGTATGGCATATGCACCAGCAGGATTAATAACAGAGGATGAAGTGGGCAGGTGAAATGGGCTGCCGCCTTCTTTCATCCACGCCGGTCACAGTCCCAGTATTATTTGGGTGGAAAAGGGATGCTGCCTAACAGTGGCTTGCATTTTGCTTTCCCCGAGATGTTCGTCTCAAACGAAAGAAAAAGAAGAAATGTTCCTGCAGGGAGGAGGACTGGGGTTGGTAGGACACCACGCTAACAGCCCCATGTGGACTTCTTAAAAGCTGGGCTGCGTTACTGGCCTCATGGAGGCATGCGGTTTAGTCTTCAAATAAGTATTTCTAGAAGGGTTTAAATGCGAATAACTGAGTGATACCTTATTAAAACCAACTGGCTGAAAGAATTATAAATTCACAGCTCGTTCAAATAAGAAAGGAAAGCCCATGACATTTCCTTAAGGAGTAATGATAGTCTGCAGTGTCAATATGGCTTTGGTATATACACATTAAAATGCTGGTACGCGTGAGTCTCTATTTGTGGGGTAATGGCATGCAAAATTTCAGCTGGGTATTTAAACAGAGCATTTTTTCCCCTTTTATAATTGCAGCATCGGAGAGAACTAATTTAATTCTTTTTTTTTGCCTCTGATTTAATATTCAGCAAACTATTTTGTTTTTTTAAATATTGTAAAAAAGGATTTTTTCCCTGACTTAGACTTTGCTTGCTAAGTTTGTTTTCATGGCTGCAGTATGTAAATTTTACGTCTGAAATAAAAAAACTCCACACTTAAAAATAGAAGTTATAATAGAAACACGCTCAACTTAAACTGCACTGGTGTTATAGCCATGTGGATGTGGCACCATAATTATAGTTTAAAAAGCAATTAAGATAAAAGCCAGTACAAAGAGATCAGCCAAATATCAAGAGACTAAATTCTAAGCAAAACAAATCTCTAACTTCAAGCTGAACAAACTTTTGGTGGTCCATGTACTCAACATTTTAATATTCATATATAGACATGCAAACATACAGAAGGTTTGGGCTTCAGAAATGTTCCTTTAGCAGCAAACCAAGTTTAAAACCTCTTGAAGCTTTTCAGGAAAATATTCATAATGGAGATCCCCAAACATTTTAGGGCAGTTAAGCTGTGGGTTTTGGTGCTCGTGGTTGACTCTTGTGTTGGGCTCAAATCCGCTTGCCCCCTCTCTCATGTGGGACCAGGATCCGAAATTCAGCTCCTCCCTGGAGGTACGTTGGGCAGCGCTGCTGTGCTGCTGCTGGAAAGCTTGGCAAAGATTTGGGGTAATTTCTGGTGAAATACTGAGTCACTGAGAGGTGCCTGAATTAACCTCCTGTGCAGTCTGTATTGCACGAGCAGGTTTTAGGTTGTATGTAAACATATATATAGGACCACACAGGTACACACATAGTGTAAATCTTTACATTATACGTGTGTCACACAGACACATGTATGAACAGATACATTTGCATATAAATTCAATATATTTATGTGAATATGTAGTCCTGGAAATATATGGATAAGAACTATATGCATGTCATCCCTTTTTATTCCCTTTCTGCATCTGTTTCTGTTGCAAACTCATTCATATATTACAAACCCATGTAAAACAGACTGTAGATGACAATTATAACCCTACCCTATGCTTTTGTGTCTATAACAATCCTACAAGATTTAATACCTGGCTGGATTGCTATTAAATGGTAAACTTCCTGATAGGAAAGTGTAGTTTTCTATTCAATTCTGTAGTCAGACTGACTGCAGAATGAAATACAGAATTACAAAGCACAAACGGACTTCTGATGTATTGCATTTTATGGGAATTTTCCATAAGGGAATACATTATGTCTTAACTAAGGTTTTGCCTTAAAACATAAGTTTTGCTGAACCAATTAAATCAACCAACTAATCTTGCACATGAAACATTAAACAAGAATGAAGTGTCTGCAATTAGCAAATAGCTTTGATGTGACTAAATATCTATCTCTGTGCATCACCAACGGTGTGGGTTTAAGTCCCAGATGATGTTAGACGTGCTGAATGTAAATGTTTGCGGTCTATATGTTTCCAACCAGCTGAGTCTTGGAGCAGTAACACTGCTGGGTTCAGAGGGATGGGAAACCAGATGCCAATTGCTAGTACTAGGAAAGGGCCTGTTTGCATTAAAAGATGAGAAACAAAGAAAGAGAGAAAGAGAGAAAGAGAGAAAGAGAGAAAGAGAGAAAGAGAGAAAGAAAGAAAGAAAGAAAGAAAGAAAGAAAGAAAGAAAGAAAGAAAGAAAGAAAGAAAAAAGAAAGAAAGAAAGAAAGAAAGAAAGAAAGGAAGGAAGGAAGGAAGGAAGGAAGGAAGGAAGGAAGAAAGGAAGAAAGGAAGAAAGGAAGAAAGAAAGAAAGAAAGGAAGAAAGGAAGAAAGGAAGAAAGAAAGGAAGAAAGGAAGAAAGGAAGAAAGGAAGGAAAGGAGGAAGAAAGGAAGAAAGGAAGAAAGGAAGAAAGGAAGGAAGGGAGGAAGAAAGAAAGAAAGAAAAAAGAAAGAAAGAAAGAGAAAAGAAAGAAAGAAAGAAAGAAAGAAAGAAAGAAAGAAAGAAAGAAAGAAAGAAAGAAAGAAAGAAAGAAAGAAAGAAAGAAAGAAAGAAAGAAAGAGAAAGAAAGAAAGAGAGAAAGAAAGAAAGAAAGAAAGAGAGAGAGAGAAAGGAAGGAAGGAAGGAAGGAAGGAAGAAAGAAAAGCAAGCCCTGACATGGCATTGCACTGAAAACGCAGGCAAAAAGCACTGTAATTAAAGCCCCTAAAAGTAAAGTAATTCTTTAAAACAGAAATATTCTTTAAAAGTTAGGTAAGAAGGTGAAAAAGAAGTATGAATAACATGGCAGTCCAAAAGTAGCATATAGTATAGAGCAGCCCAACTCTGCCAACTCAGGAGCAAAACCCCGGCAGCCTGTGTAACGCCTCCCTCCTGGGCAGCAGTGATTTTGGGAACCTGATACTCAGAGTTTTAGAAACTTTAGAGGCATGAGAAGTTGTGTGTGGAGGTGTGGCCTGGTAATTGCTCACCTTTTTTTCTGCAAACACAAAAATACCACCCCGGCCAGGTTGCTTGGGAAGCAGGGCTGTGTGTGGGAGCAGGTGTGGATGCTGGTGGGGCCCCAGTGGGAATGCGGCGCGGGAAAGAAGGGACCCGCAGCACGGCCCCAGCCACTTTGGAACAGCCTGGCCACCAAAGAAGCACTTTCTGTTTAGAGAAGTTATTTAGATCTCAGACTTTTTGGCACTGGGACTTTATTCTCAGTCTGTGTTTGTACAATATTCAGCACAGTGAGGTCAGGCTCCAGACTTTTCCTTCACATTTTTTATTTTATTTTTTTTTATGTTTTGGTGAACATAATGGTTTTCCTGTTTTGCTCTGGAGGGAAACCAAGACCTTCAGAAGATGCAGGCATCCCTCGTGGTTACAGCTAAGGAAGGGTCAGGCTCAAATACCCAGAGTGATTCAGGCAGCAGAAAGACACAAATCTGGGTCTCCCCAAGCAGCTGAGCACGCTGAGTATGAAAATACTGCCTTGGAGGTAAAGCTCTGCCAACCCTGCCTGGAATTGCCATTTATTTTGTATCAATAATTCAATATTCACTAGACGTGAGAGATGCTTGAGGCTGTAGAGGTCAAGGAGGAACTGAGCAGGACCCATCTCTGAAGACCACCAATGGGTTATTTTGGTACCACGATGTGAGGCGCTCCAGTTCAATCCTTTGGGTGAAATGAGCAGCAAACTTGAACTGCAAACTGGGGCTGGTATTACCTTGATGCAAGAAATAGTAACGGAACTATGAATGCAGGGTGGAAAAAGAAAAATGATGTTGGAAGGACAGAATCCATTTTAAGAATCTACCATCATGAAATAAATAAACTCACGGTTTAGGTAATAGCAAACCTGGCAATATAAATTAAAAAAATAATCAATTATAATACTAAGAAATAGTCATGAGAAATAATTGTTTCCTCTAAATGTCAAAAACGACTGGAGTAAGTTATCTGTAGGGAGAAAACTTGTACTTTGTCCAGCACATATGGGTGATTTTCATTGAACAGTGGAAATCCAACTAAGCAGACAGGTGCAGAGTTCTGCGCTTTTCCCCTTGCATCTGAACTTCTTGTTATCACATCGGCAATTCGTATTTTGTACCTCCTAAAAACCAGGAGGTAACTTGCAAAGATGAATTAATGGGGTGTCGCAGCGCCTCAGAGGGGTTGGTATTAGCAGGCACACTTTGCAAAAAGGAGAAAAGAATTCCCCGAGATCACGTATGACATCCTGGCTGCATTAGATGTTTAATAGCAATTTTACGGGAGGGATGTTACAAAACACTGGTGTAATAGCTGCATTCCTCCTCTTTCTCTTACCCCTCCAAAATCTGCCTTCAGAAATAGGTTTTGGCCATTATGCACATTTATTGGATAGTGCCGAGAAGCCCAGCGTTGCTACTACAGAGGGGAAGAGGCAGTGGAGGGGAATAGCCATCGCATGTGGGTGGACATTGTGACGGTTTTCTCAATTTCAGCTGTTTTGCTGGTTATGATAAAAAAACCCACAATTACAAGCGTTAAAAAGGAATGAATCTGAGAGGGTATTTTGAAGACTGGCATATATAAAACAATCAGCAAAGGTGAGTGGTGTAACTAGCACAAGTCCCGCTCCTGCAGCATTGCTGTAGATGCTTGAAGAAGTTACCCCAAAGGGCAGGAGGCAGCCTGAATAATTCACCCCAAGGAAACTGAGGGTTGCCACTTTCTTCCTATTTAAGTTAAAAATAATGTTTCCTTGCTCATTGCTGACTTGCCTGAAGATGGTAGGGTCCAGATGTGCTACGCTCCCGTTATGGGGTGGCGACGAAGGAGATGACAGCTTGGACATGCCTGCTCCAACATGGAGCAGGGAAATAGTCCTTTTCCTCACTGAGATGAAGTCAAGCAAAGAACGAAGTGGGGATAAACAGACACAGGACCAGGGCTTTCACCTCAGATGAAATATCAGGCTCAATTCCCTGCCAAAGGGTCAACAGTTTATACCAGGTGAAAGAGCTACAAAAGCAGAGGTGCCCTCAGACCAGAAAACGCTGTTGTGGAGTAGGATTGGGTCGATTCTGCTGGTTTTAGCCACTCAGGTGAAACCCCTATGTCCAGAGTCTGTTTCACTGTCCAGATGTGGCTGACCTTGCATGCCAGGCACCAACACAAGGCACTTGGGGTTGCGCCCCAGTTCAGCGGCAGATGCCCTGGAAGTAGTTATCCATATCCCACCACCCCATGGCCCCCATGCTCCACTGCATCCTGGCTACAGGCTGCTCACCAATAAGGATAATGGAGTGTGTTCAGAGCAGGACAACAAAGCTGGTGAAGGGTCTTGAGAACAGGTGTCATGAGGAGGAGCTGAGAAAACTGGGGTTGTTCAGCCTGGTGAAAAGGAGGCTGAGGGGAGACCTTATCACTCTCTACAACTCCCTGAAAGGAGGCTGTAGCCAGGTGGGGGTCAGTCTCTTCTCCCAAGTAACAGGCAATAGGACCGGAGGAAATGGCCTCAAGTTGCGCCGGGGGAGGTTTAGGATGGATATTAGGAAAAATTCCTTCACCAAAAAAGTTATCAGAAACTGGAACAGGCTGTCCAGGGAAGCAGTTGAGCCACTATCCCTGGAGGTATTTAAAAGATGGGTAGGTGTGGTGCTTAAGGACATGGTTTAGTGGTGGACTTGGCAGTGCTGGGTTAACAGTTGGACTTGATGATCTTAAAGGTCTCTTCCAACCTAGACAATTCTATGATTCTATAAGGTCAAAAGTTTCTAGGGCAACCTGCCAGATGGACGATGAGGCAGCGTAGCCTGTGCTTCCTCAGGGAAGCAGGCTGAAATGGCAGGAATATGCACGGAATATGATGCCTCATTAGTTAACATCAAAAATTCTTCTGAAATAATAATTTTTAACTCATTGCCAATTAAATTAAATTTGTATATGCCTGTAGTAACATTTGGGTCTCCAGGAAGGATCGGTGTTCAATTAAAAGAGAAGCCAAACACCATTAAAACAGAAATGTACTGTAAGTGCGGTTGAATTCCACCTGTTCATTCCAGATGTTTGCAGTGATTCACACATCTAAAGGCTCAGTAAATAGAGCTAATGATGGTTCAGAATATCTTAATACCAGTAGCTGCATCACTTAAAAACAGAGCTGCTTAAATAGAGTTAGGAGGCATCCTGCTAAAATCTCTGGAGGAATAACACTGTCCTTGTGGCATACTCCAGCTTGAATTTGCTCGAGGATCCGAGGCTCAAGCAATTCTCCAGGGATCTGCCTCCGATTTCTGGTTTGGCACAGGGAGGAATCTGTGGATTAATAAGAAGAACAGAAAATGGAGTACAAAAAGAAAGATGGCTCCTAGGAATGCGAAGTGCAGCCCTCCTAAATATATGCCGAGAAGCCAAATATCACCTGGCACTATCTGCATTTGCTGCTTTTTGTGCTGTGAGCAAATGTTGTTCCCTGTATGTGTGTCCACGCAGGGGCGGCTGCTCTCACAGCATGTTTACATTTATGCATGGGGAAGCTAAATTTCTCTTTTTTTATAGCCATTGTGACTGTAAATTCTCTGGGTAATTTATTTATTACTGACATCGCTCATTGCTACACTTACACACATCCTTACCAGGACAGCATTGCAGAGCTGGGCATCTAAAGAGCACACTTTTCCTTGCATGGGAATGGTTCACAATGGTTAAAGATCATCCTCTGAGCTAAGTCCAGCTGCCAACAAATTAAGACTTGTGGAAATCCACTGCAATTAAAGGAAAACCATTAAAAGAAGCTCTTTCCTCAGCCTGGGAACTGATGAAGTTATGATTCCAACAGATTGGTGTCTGAATCCCCAGTCCCTTCCCCATGTGCCTTTTGTGCTGAGCTCTCTTTTGTGTTCCCCACATGTTCAGCACAGACATTCCCAACTGGCAAATTCCACAACACTTTCAAGAACTGAGTATCTTGTGGCTGAAATTGGACCACAGATTTTAAAACTGTAGGTTATGGAGGGAGAAGGCACAGATCAGCATTATTTTTGGAAACAAGACTAAATTGAGGCATCTTGTACCTGGGGTCAGAGATGAGTTTTGATGAGCCACCAGGAGATACAATTTCCAGAGAAGACGACTCTCCACTTAGAAAGCCTGGCCCGCTGTTAAGGCTTTGGGGAGCAGTTGTAGAGTGAGTCCTAGCTAGTTTAACACGTTTTTCCTGAACCTACTGTCCCCAAGAGTCTAATCGGGTACTGCAAAGACAGACTTTCCTACCCCAGGCAAACCCTATGTCCTCTGGTAATCAAAGAGCATCTCAGGCATACAAGCATTTTGTGGTTCCTGACTCAATGCATATGGGTTGTCTGTTGAAATATATCCAAGAAAGACATAACTCCGAGATGGCAGCGATCTCAAGGGTCATCGATACAATAACCAGAAGCTCATCTTTATAGTAACTCCCTCTGTTTGCAGTGGAAGGTTCTCAGTGCTCAAAGCCAGAGGACACCAGGATGTAGGGCCAGGGGAATTTCATGAGGCCACCTTGTCCATTCCCTGCCTTAAGTCAGGATTAGGGCTAGCTGACTACTCCTGACAGATATTTGTCTAACCTGCTCTTAAAAGCCACCCACAAAGTCCTTGGACACTCTCCTTAGTGCTATTGTTAATTCAGCACTGTTCTTAACAAAAAATGAAAATATGAGAGTGGGGAATTACAGACTGTAGCTACCCCTCTCTGTAAGGACACTCAAAACATGTTCATCATTGCTTTGGAAAGAGAAAACACTATTTTCTCATCATGATTTCTTGCATGCTCCTGGAGACATTCCTACGGGGACAACCCAGGGCTGGCCACAAAGCTCTGCATTGGGTGGCACTTGACGGGAGCTGCCAGGAATATGCCGGGCAGAGCAGAGCCATCAGCCTGGGAAGCAGGAACGCTGCTCCAGCCGAGGAAGAGGGTTGTGTTCCCTTCCCTTCACTGCCTACGTTCCCTTGCATGCACAGCAATTCCACAGGCTGTGCACAGGGACCAGGATTTGGGCATTAATTAATAGGATTATTTCTTATGAATTCCTCCTTCCCTTTTCCGTAGGATGTTTTACGAGAGCGGTAGGTTTGACTTCCCCTCGGTAAAACACCAGGGTTGTGTTTGCAGGGCTAGGGATGTGATGATAGCTATTGTCGCCCCATTAATACCACCCGATATGGGGCACATTCTCAAATTAGGAGAAACACAGGATGGCATATTACCATTCTCCTCAGCTCGTAAATGGAGATAGCCCCATTACTATAACACATTTCCCACACGTTGAAAATGCCCCCATGCATTGAATATTCCCTGGGGAAAGTAAGATGGGATCCCAACAAACTGCCCAGAGTGGGGTGTGTGTTCCCTAACGTTCCCCCTCAAGTAGGATTTTGCCAAAAACCAAGGTTTGAAAACATCAGTTGTGTGGAGGAGCAGCTCAAGCCAAGGAGGCACTGGGTACCTTTGCTGCTGCTCTCGTCTCAGAATCTCTTTTCTTCATTATTGTAATACAGCCTTTCATGTGATTTCTCTATGTAACCGATAATGTTCTTGAGCTTGCATTTCACAGGAAAGGTTATTTTTGAAAAGAATAAAGAAAATCCTTATCAACCTACATGCTTGTTGTAGGAATGCCAACTCTCTTATAAGTGCAGGCCCATCCGTTCCCTTATTTTGATGTAAAAAAATCTCCTGGCCCGCATCTACAACGTGTAAGAAGTATTGCAAGCAGAACTTGATCTCATCTCACTCTGAAGACAGCAGGGCCTTTTTCCCCCAGAATAAATCCCAAACAAACCCCCCTCCTGCATCTAGCTTTACTGGCAGCTTCAGCAACAAGAGATAAACTTCAGCCTATGTTTCCTTTCCAAGCTTAGTTGTTCAGCACTTTTTCCCCCCCGCACCTGCTTTGATCCCCTGCAAGAAGCAATTATCCAAATGATATTGTGGCTGGGGATAACTGAATATCCTTCCTGATACAACACAGTGATATCATCGCAACTTCTGCAGGTCTCGACAGATGTCATATGGCGTGCCTCAAAAAAAGGACCCTCCTCCAAAAGGGTCTGAATCCGTCCCCCATTATAAGCACATCTTGCAGAAATGAAAGAGAGAGGGAATTGCAAAAACTCGTGCCTAGAAAACTCCTTGCCCAGGAGCGTTTGGACCAATTGTTAAGCTCTAAGGAAGGTAAAACAGTCAATTATTCTGACTGTTCATAAATGTCTACGAGTCCTTGTCCCACTTTGTGATCATTGGAAGATGGAGAAGGGGATCACGGATCTCAGACGTTCATTCAGAACAAGTCCCTCCCACTCACAAAACCACATTTATGGGATAAATGAGCTTCCACACTGGAAGTGTTTTAAGTAACTGGAGAAAGCTTGCCTCTGTTTTCTTACATGCTTAGAAAATACAGCGTCAAATTAATCTCAAGGTCAGTGGGGGGATGCAGGCGTGGTAGGGTAAAGACCATTCACCAGAAACTTCACGTGGCAAAGTCTACCCTGGAGGAAGCTGGAACGAATGCAAAGGGGCCCGGGGGTGGCCATGACTTATTGCTACAGAGCCGTGCTGTCAACCCATAGTAAAGGTACCGTGGTGAGTGGGAAAAATGCAAAACCTGCTGAAGGGACAAGACATAGATTTTCTGTAATTAGCAGCTGATGCCCATTGATTTTTGAAATAGCAACTCTTTAAAATAGAACAGGTTGCACAACGGTCACACTGGCCCAGAGAAACGCGCCTGAGCTCCCGGGTCTGCTTCAGTAACAGATAACAGTGACACCATCACGGCGTTTAGCAGCATTGACATGTGCATGCAATGGAGCGGGGACTGCATCTAAAAGCCCTTTCTACTTCAGACCAATTTGTGTAAATAAACGCAAACATTTCTAAGGCTTGATTGACTGAAGTCAGTGAGAAGGTCTCTGCTGACTCCACTGGGCTCCAGATAAGGTTCTTCAGTTCAGTAGCTTCCAAAATGCATCTGCTTTTCTGATTTAGTGCTATTGTTTGATGCAGGTCAAAACCAAATGAGCCTTAATTAGCTTCAAACTGAGTTCCCATGTTTACAACATACTGGTTTATGTTTCTGTATTTAATTCAGGTATATACATTATCAGTCATCTGTGAGTTTTGGCTTCTCTTAAAATACCTGTGTGTCTCACAGTCTCTCACTAACTACAATGCCATATTTCTGAATTCTTGTATAATCAAAGGTACACTAAAAATAGAGGAAATTCTTGTATATCAGGACCAAAAAAAAATGCACACAACTTCTTTGCTCACTGATGCAACCAAAACACCCAGGAGTTATTATAATGTGCATTCCCTTGACAGAGACTTTTATTTCATGCAAATTACTATGATTAAGATTCAAATACTTTTTTTTCCATTTTCGCACATTACTTAATCAATGTGAAGTACTGTGTAAAAATTGCATCTCTTCATAACAGTGATTTTGACCAAGTCAAGTGTTGCTGCTAGAATCCTAATCCAGACTTGTGATTCAATTATCATTTAGAGACTTTCTAAATTCAAATTAAGTTTACAAAAAAAAAAGTTAATATCAATACGGATCATTTGTAGGTTTTATCAAAATAACTTCCTGTTGCAAGGGAATGTAAAACACGTTGGATTCTTTCTGTTTCATTTACTTCTTTAACTTAACGTGAAAAATATACAGTGCTGCATAGAGGCTGAGCATTAAAATGTATACCTTGGGACACTTCTTGTTTATATTGCATTGTTTATATTTTATAGGCAGCCACCCTGAGAGCTTAGGAGAATATTTAAGCTCTGGATGTGGACATCTGATTGAAGCAACCACATTACCATGACTTCATGAGTTACCGTTCATCAGCTGAGTCCCAGAAACTCATCGTTACCTCATAACCCGAATTAGGTGTCTGATTCAGTCCTCAGAGCTACAACCACCTCAAATAACGGGTAAAACCCTCATCTGTTAAAAACCTCCCTCCTCTTGGTGATGTACTTTAAAATTCAGATGGGATATGCACATACATGGTGCGGGTTGCCTGTGGACTGCTATAACATCCTGTCTTCCACCTGTATATCCGTGTAGTCGGGTTGGCTATTTCAATCATATTTTTGGGGGGATATAAACTCACTGTGAGCTGCTCATGGGTGTTAAGGTCAGCAATAACTATGATGTTGGTCTGTCCCCTTACGTACTCATGCAATTTGGCATTGATGTTTCTTCCTCAAAGCCAGCAATGCTGGTAACAAATATTTTTTGGGAAAAAAAACCAAGCAACTCAACATGAAGAATCCAATCAGTGGAGAAGTTGCTACATCCCTTGGCCCCGGAGATAATGCAATCTATTCTGGAGAGCATCAGCCTGGAAATCATAATGTAAAGCCTCTAGACTTCAGAGGCTAGCTAGAAAATTATGTTTTCATTAATGCTTTGACTAATTATTCTCCTACAGCCACCCAGAAATTTACCTGGTCTCTTAAAGCTGGTATGTATCTAGTATGCTAGCAATTTTCCTTCATTTTCGTTCCTCACAGGACAGAAATTAGACATTGTCATTCCATATTATTTGTGACATGTTGACATTATAATTTAAAAGGATGCAGCAGTTCTGAACAGCTGGAGAGTAATCCTGAACAATCCTTGACAGTTTCCTTTGGAGGATGAATCCCCCTCCCTGGAGAACTGCACAGTCTCTTATTTTAAACTAACAGCTAATTTTAGACAGTTTGCCCTCTTAGAAATGCATGCCACAGAGACTTCTCTACATGGTGAACAGCAGTGACCAGAGATAAGCACCCACACAGAAAAAGAGAGAGCTCTAAAATAGATTTTTCCTCTTCTAAGAGACATGACTTGTTTGCAGTATTGCCTGGTGGAACCAAAGAGACACTCTCATAGCTGGGGCTCTCTGAGACAGCCCTCCCTCATGCTATGCTGAGCTGAAAGCTTCTTGGATGCCGCAGACACTTTGGGATTGCTGTGGTTTACTTCTCCTCAGAGACCTGGGGGAACTGGTTTAAGCAGAGGGGATTTTCCCTCCCTGCCACCCAACATGTTCGGCGCACTGTGCTTGAAAATTCTTGCTCCTGGAAGGGAGCGGGATGCAATCTGCAGCAAGGTGTGTTTCTCAAAGGTCTTGGGTGCAATGGCATTGAGTGACGGGGCAAACAAGCCAGCAAACGCCTTGTGGAAGATGGAAACCAACTTCACATGGCTTTGCCTTGTGGGTTGTTGAGACAACGGAGGAGGGTGGAACCTGGGGCATCTCTTCCAGACGTCTTGCCAGAAGGAGGGGAAGCTGCTGTGGCTGTCAGACAGAGCCCCACCTTTCCTGACCTTCTGCAGCTAACGTTTAGCCTTAAGGACAGGTTCAAACACTCCCTAACAATGAGTGCTTTTGTCTTTAGCCAGAAATGCCTTGACTTTTTTTTTTCCTTTCTTTCTTTTTTTTTATTTTCTTTCTTTCTTTTTTTTTTTTTCTTTTTCCAGAGGAGTCTTGACTTCACATCATCACGCTTCTGGGACATCCCGGGCAAAGGCACACTGATGGCAGAGCAGGCATCAGGCAGGTGACCCATTTGCCAGATCTGTGGGGGTGATTTGGGTTCAGGTTAAGGGTAGAAAAAAACTGCTGAAATGATTGTTGCTTTATTGTGTGTCATGTCGTCTGAACAGAAGCAGATCTGGCTTGCAGAAGTCATTGCAAGGACAAGCAAGAAGCACAAGAGCAGTGGTTCTCTGTTGTCACAGGAGCTGGAGACACTGCCAAGACAGAGGGGGAGCTCTCCTGACAAGCTGGTTCATGCTCTGCAGCACTTGTCTCTGCTGGGTACAAGAGCAAAGAAGGGATGAAGGGACAAACCCTTTTGTGCCATGGACTGAGCAAAATACCCCTGTGCTCAAATAGGTGCAAGGTTGGGTCAGATCTGAATTGTGCTCAACCACATTTTCCCTAGCTTTGCAGCAGACACCAGTGTGGCCAGTCTGGGCACTGACAATTGACTCCCGCTCCACTGGGACCACTGAAAGCCTTCACGCTGGCTCTGATGGGGCTTTGGTCCAGCCTTTAATCTGTACAAGGTTTTTTTTCCATGCTGCACATCTCCTCTGGGAAACAGTCTGTCTTTTCTGAACAGGAACCGCAGCTGGCTGCAGAATAAAAATGTCTGGAGTTGGGCTATGCTGGATACTGTGCCCTGTGAAGTCAAGGGGAAACTCAACACTGCTTTCAAGGACAACAGCTTGAAGTCCCTTCTTCAGCTGTCATTCAAGACTCTGCCTTGTGGTTCCTAACAGTCAAGTATTTCCATCAAATGAGGATAGTGCTCCAAAGAGGAGAGTTTGGCAGAAAAAAAACCCAAAGCAAAACAGAAGAGTTCTGGTTTCTCATTTATCTAATTAAAAACAAGTCCCCTCAACTCTCAAAGCTCTAATCTGGGCATAATACTTTTTAAGAACAGAGTACTTCCCTTGCAGAGTTTAAAGCAGCAAGCTTAAAAATCCAGGTTTTTGACTGAGATGATTTTGAAAACAGTTTCAGTGTATTCATTCTGTAGTTGCACAATAAACTGTGCAAAAGAAAACCCTGTGAATGTGAAGAGACTGTGTGGACTGATATAAATCCACCTCTGCAAGATCTGCGTTGAGAGGACTTGGTCACAGGAGTAATGCCATTCCTGTGAAGGAGCATTTTCAGGCTCCAGCCCTCAGTACAGCACATGGAGTAGCAGAACAGGTAATACCCAGCATTGCGCCTTGGGGCCCGTGGCGGTGGGAGATGAAGCTGTTTGAACACTTGTCTGTGTGCAGGCACTCAAGTGAATATATAAACGTGTGCGCCAGAGCTGAAGGGCTTACAGGACTCAGGTGTTTGCACCTGATAAAAAGCCAGGACAAGTGTTGTGAGAGTGCGGGAGTCTGAAGAGGAGAAGTCAAGACTCAGTCTCTTTCCCCGAATGATTCATTGCCCTACAAATGAGAATCTGAACTGTATTTTCCACTGAGGAGCAGATCTCCCTGGCTAAGTGAGGATGTCAAGAGCAATTCCAGGTACCTTGTATGTGGGAATGAAGGAGACAGTGAAGCAAACTCATTATCTTAGTTCCTTCCAAACTTGCTCTCGAGCAGTTGCTAGAAATGAGAGATCAACCAGTTCCCTCTCCAGAAAGAATAAGATAAAACACAATAAAATGGCTTAGCAGAGTTTTAAACCCTGGTATCCCTATTGATTTTCCATGGAAAGCAGACCGTAATGAATAGTAACAGTGCAATGCCCTCAGGTCGGTTTTCTTGTGCTGAGATGCAGGTTGTATCTAAGCAAGTCTAGTTTTACTAGAAATTGTCCTCTGGAGCACAAGTCACCGGTATCCATCATGGTCCCTCAGATCAGTTCACTACCCCATTACCCTCCCCGTCGTGGCTCTAAGTATGGAGTTGATGCAAGTCTGTTTAATGACCTCTGATGTGACCCAGGAGATGTGGTGGAAAACCATGACCAAGCCAAGAGTTGAGTGAGTCTTGCAAACTCTGCTCTTCAGGTGAGGCAGAGATCCTCTCCTAAATTCACACAGGTCTTTGTAAAACATTCCTGGGGCAGCGTGATGGGGAGAAATCAAGGGCATTGCATGGAAGAAGGGCTGGTGGGAAAAATAAGAAAACTCCTACTTGAGAGCTCCTGAACAACAATGCCCTTTGAGCTTGTCCAGCAGATCTCCTGGGACCTCCCTCTGCCTCTCATCCAGGCTTCTGGAGCCTGTGGACCCTGGTGGTGATTAGCAGAGCAGATTGATGATGTGAGGCTTGTTCCTGCATCGTCTAATGTCTGTGTGTGCAATTAGCAGCATGGGCAATTCTGGCTCCAAATAGCTGTTGCCACACCAAGGCTGGTACTACTTGTGAAGGAAAAATCTGTATCTCCCCATAGCCTCAAGTCTTCCCCAGGGATGGATCTGTGAAAGTGCATCCTAACATGCCTTTGAAAGTTGAAGTCCTCTCCTGACTTGTTTCATCCACTGGCAACAGAAGCCATCCCTTCCAGGATAGAAAGAAAACCAACAAACCCTCCTTATTTTCTTTTCCTCTCGCACATTTTCAATTAAAATAGATTTGTACAAGCTATACTGAATGCGCCGCAAATCTCTTTGCATGGTTAAAGTTGATTAATTGGGGTCGGAAGTGAAAATTAAAAAATGGCAGCAGCTAACAAAATACAAATAACCTCTCTTGGGCCTTGCGGATGATGGAGCACAAACCGAGATGCCTGAGCTGGTTCTGCCTGGAGGAGGACCGCCTCCTTCACCTTGGGTTAAACACTCAGGAGCAGAGCTGGGTTTTGGGGGGAGGGGGTTGGCCTCAAAATAATATGTATATAATCCTCAAGATAATCAATTTCTTACAGATGCTTTGTAAACTTCTGTGTTCAAGAGCGCAAGCCATAGTACTTTCTAAATCCCTAGGGGTTGTATTGATATCCATTTGTTATTTCCTAATGCTATTCAATCATTTTTTCCTCCCTGTTTTTTTGAAGCTTGCAGCAATAAGCCTGAGACTTACGTCTGCAGTTGCCACCGCTTTTGCCATTCTGCAGTGAACTTTGTGCGCGTTTTCATATTCCTTTTCTTACACTCCTGATAAAAGCATTATCAGGGAAATTCAAAAGCAAGCAGAAAACTGGCATAGCTAATTTAGGCTAATTAGTATGGCAGAAGCTGAGTCTTGTACTTCAGAGGTCCCCATGCCCTCCCATGTCTCCACCTGATCGCCTTGTCCAGCAGCAAACCCAGGAGGCAGCTCCAATTATATCATAACCTCTTCAAACACCAAGCCACTCAAGCTAATTTTATCCTATTAAACAGACTGAAGGATTCAGAAGAAAGGTTCTCCCCCAAAAGCTTCAATTACCAGTGTCCCTGATTACCATCTTTACAATCCTATATGCTACAGTTAAATACTTTTTTGCTTAGTGTTGCTTTCTTGATTTAGATGAAAAGCGAGTATTAAGAGCATGTCTTTTCAACTCAAGCAAGTGACATTCATAAAAAAAAAAAAGAACCTCTCTTGTTATTAGCGTGTTTAATCAAAGTCAAGTTTAGAACCGTTCAAAGACAATGTAATTGGGGAAATGTAAACATCCCCTCGCATCCGGTGGCATTTAAAGCAGCCACAGGTAACTGCCAATAACAGCAGTGATGGCCAAAAGTATTAGGAAAAAAATAAAGAAAGAAAACAGCAGGCTGTCTGTCCTGAAGGAAGGAGATGTCGAATGGTGCTTGAAGTAAATTTTATAGCACTAATCAGCAATAAAGACAGAAAAGAGCCTCTAAGGTATTGAGCTAGTTCATCCTTCCTTGCACCAATATGCGGTAGATGTTGGCCTTGAGCATGCAGTCATGCCTGGCCAAACGCACTCACCTGGGTCACAGATCTGCCTGGGCTGAGGCTGGCACGCAACCTTCCCTCCCCGTGCCTCCGTCTTGGTGGTGGCCTCAAGCCTTCACTCTCCATCCCCATGCCCCTCCTTCTCTGCTGGCCCTGCCCAGGGGAACGGGGACCTCGCTGGGGCACCACCTTGCCATTTTTCTGGCTGGTGCCTCCTGCAAGGGGGCTGCAATCTTGGCTGATGACTCCAGGTGCTGCTATAATTCAAATAATAATTGTAGGACCACGGCTATTATTTTTAACAACTGAGAGGGAAACAGAAAGAACATACGTCATCTGAGCATCAAATTAACCCTCTCCTGAATACTGACCCTGGGAGAAGTTCAGGTGACAACAGTACCTGTTGGGACAGCATTTATATGGAAACAAGATGAGGATATGGATCACCTGGAAAATTTAGTAGCACAAGTCATAGCAAAAACATGTCTCACTGGTTTTGAAAAGCAACTTGTTCTTCGCCTTCCCCAAAGAGACTAGTTTTGCTTATTCCTCTTCTCCCACAGACACTAATTTTTTTAAACATGCTTATGACTTAATATTCTTGTTTTCTTTCAGTATCCTCCCAACTTGTTAGCTCCCAGTCCATCATGAGCTGGAGGTATTTGGGGGTTGGATTTCACTTCTAGTCTACTCATCCTTGCAGCTGAAAATGAGCATTTTTCTTTCTCTCTAGAAACAAACAAACAAACAATTTCTGTCATTTGACAGAAATTGAATGAGTTTCACCCAATTGCCCGCTCTTTGGGTGATATGGAAATACTATTGTCTGCAGACAATGATTCTCATGCAAATGAAACAACAGCTAAACAAGAATCCTCCCTATCTCTGTTTGGGCCAATTTTCTTAACGTTTCAGCAAAGCTTAATCTGTTGGCAGAAGTGTTTAGGCCCATTAACAGCTAAAGTCACAGAGTCCACAACTCACCCTGCTGACAGTAAACAAGGAATTTGAGGAATGGCCTTTAAACAATGGCTAAGCCACAAACCATTTTGTCATCAAATGCTGTGAAAGGCATATAGGCTGATGATTTTCTTCCTTGGGTTACAGCGATTTGAAAGACCGGCTTCCCTCCCCTGAGTCCCCAGTGCCCTCCAGGCTTGGGTTACAGCTGTTTTATTTGCCTTTCCAGCCCTACAGCTGTGGGATGGGTTATGCAGGTGTGCTCCCGACAAAACGAGCCATTCCAGGGCTTCGTATTATTTATTTGTATTGACCGTCTCAGAGACCAGGGCCCCCCAAACACAAGACAACGTGATGCTCCGTGCTCCCCCATGGAAGATTCCTGGATTTAATTTTATTCAGGGAATACTGCACACAAGTCCTTCCCTAACAGTGTCATGGATAAGAAGAGAAAATTTACCCTGGGGCAGAGAAATGAATGGTAGTTGCTAAATAAAATGAATTGCTAAATAAAATCCATAAAGCTTGTATGTCGCCGGCAGGGCTGGGATGGAGAGGGGGTGGGTGGATGCTGGGGCTGCTCGCCCCACCGTGTTTCTCAGTTGGAGGCTCTTCTGGGCAGTGCCCAAGGAAGTCCTTTTGCGCCCCACTGCCTGAATGGCGCCCAAATTTATCCCCTCCCCCTGGCAGAAGCACAGTCAAGGTTATGGCAGATGGCTGCAATGCAAAAGAGGATGTGGACAACTTTTTTACCTGGAGTTGTTTGGAAAATACAACTCCGAAGACTCCTGGTGCTGATGCCATGCCAATGCCATGCCCACACCAATGCCATGCCCACACCATTTGCCTCCCATGTGCCTCCCAAGCTGAGCTAGAGTGGGCCTCTAGCAAAGAGGTGAAGAGCAACACGTTACAGACCCTGCCGTTGTGTCCTTCCCACAGTGGAGGGCAGGAGAAGGTGCCACACCAGCATCTCCCACCCAAATTGTCCTCGCCTGCTCTCTTGCCAGAAAGCAGTGGAGAAACCACCAGCAAAAGGCAAGGACCAAGACTCAGAACAATGTCCCTTCGCACCTGACCCAAAGACCATCAAAGGTAACAGGCTGAGCTAGTAAGCGCAAATACTGAAGGCCCATTCCCAGAGAAACCGTGAGTGCCAAACACTGGTGCGGTGTGAGGTATCTTTTTCTTTACAGGTTGTCCCCAGGAGAAACCAAAGAACAGGGAGGGGAAGAGAGGAGTGAGGAGCAGACGAGGTTAATGAAAAGCTCTTTGGCTGCACATGCAGATACCCTGTGCTTTGACTTGTTCAGGTTGCATCCAAACTATGTTGCATCCGCCAGCGGCATGAAGGATCCCCATCAGCATGATCAGGGAATGTGAGAGAAGGAAGGAAAAAAGAGACGGAGCGGGAGAACCTTGGCTGTGCCAACAACTCAGCATCAGGCACCAGCCTGCAGCCAGCTGCATGGCAGGACTCTCATCGTGCCACAGCTCTGGACTGTCCATATTTCACTTCTCCATCTCTGACATTCATTGCCATTAAGGGCAGATGAAAACATGAGGTTATTTTAGTACAGCAACAGTTTGACAGTTCTCTTCCCCAACTTCGTTATAGGTTGGTTCAAAGTTTTCAACCAAAACATGTTTTCCGCAGTAAATTAGTTCTGTAGCAGACAATATTCTGGTTTTTGTTGGAATATAAATGAAATGAAATTAAATTAAACAAAACTAAATGGAGTGAAATAAAAATTAATACAAAATAGATTTTGGTTTAAAAAGTAAAATAAGAGGGCTTGTGGCCAAACTTTTTTTGTCCTTTGAGGTACCATTTTTTGAAACACGTGCTACTGTGTTTTGTGGCATTTTTTAAAAATGAAAACTGGTATCAGTCCCTCTATTAAATGGTGTTATTCCTCCGTGTCAACTGTGTTTCACTTACACCTTTAGACCACCATGGTAACAGTGACACTGTTGCTAACTGCTAATTAAACGTGGGAGGAAAGAAGGTTGTGAGGCATTTTTACAGAGGGAAATTGGGAACAACTCTGGTGATGCTATTAACAAGCTACTAGCATCAGAAATTAATTTTTCTGTAGATCCTTCTGTATAATTTTCAGTAACATGGTGCCATATACTCACACCTGCAGGAAGAGATGGCTGTTGGGTGCGGTGTGTGCTGGTGGCACACAGGAATACATATCCCACCTCCCAGCGCGGTGCCAATATTCCCACACACTGTTGTGCCCGAGACAGGACCTCCTTGCAGCCCTTCATATGAGCATTTAACTACGATTCCAGCTTTTCTGTGACTTCACGTTTGAGCTGGTATGAACAGATGGAGAAGCAGGACATGAATTAGACAAATGAGAGTTGGAGGCACAAGGAAAGGATGAAAACTAAGAGTTTAGCGTGGAGCAGGTACCTTTACCAGCATCACCACAGTGATGTATTCTGCCAAAAGGATGTGACAGCAGCACTCCATGAAGGCCACTTTTTACTCTTTTCTCCAGTGCTAGCGTACTAAGGAGTCCTTATAATTCCCCAAATACAGATCAGAAACACCTCTTGGAAACAAATTGGCGTTTGCACAGGAACCAAGCCTTTCAATCTGCAAGACAGCATCAAAGAGGGGATCTAATCAAATTTTAAGAAGAAACAAGGCATAAAACTCAGGTCAAACTCTCGAAATTTTTTGCCTATTTCTGACAGATCTGAGCATATCTTGGAAGAGTTTCCTCTAAAAGAAATAAATGAATCACCATCTTAACCCCACAGCAGGACTTCCCCCCCCGCCCCACCATATATATATATACACGTACATATATATATACACACACACACTTTTATACACAAATACAGTCATACAATCGTAGAATGGTTAGAGTTTGAAGGGACCTTCAAGGTCATGTAGTTCCAACCCCCCTGCCATGGCCAGGGACACCTTCCACCAGACCAGGCTGCTCAAAGCCCCATCCAAACTCTCCTTGAACACCTCCAGGGATGGGACATCTACAACTTCTCTGGGCAACCTGGGCCAGTGCCTCACCACCCTCACAGTGAAGAATTTCTTCCACTACATTTATACTTCCACTTCCATTTCTACCACTACACCCCCTGATAAAGAGTCCCTCCCCATCTTTCCTGTAGGCCCCTTTAGGTACTGGAAGGGGCTATAAGGTCTCCCCAGAGCCTCCTCTTCTCCAGGCTGAACAACCCCAACCCTCTCAGCCTGTCTTGATAGGACATGAAATGCCTACAGTAAACCAGTTTGCAAGACATGATCCTGCAAGCCGTTGATTGGGATGTCCTGATGGAAGGGGGTCCCAGAGTACCTGCAGGTCCGTGGTGGGAGAGGAGTGCCCCATGCCTGGCTGGCCAAAATGAGGAGGCACAGCTGTAACATCTGGCTTAGCAAGATGGGGCATGTGGTGGGCCAGGCGAGTTGGTGCGTGGCAGCTGATGCGAGGTGTGCTTGGGGGCTGAACATCCAGTTAAAATTATATCAGGTTTTAGAGGAAAACTGAAGTCCACTAAAATGCGAAGAAACTTTTCACTTTGTGTGCTGCTCTGCGTCGGATCGGGTGCATGCTTTTAAGGACAGGGCCATCGTTAGACACGTGCAGTGGTTATCTAGAGAAAAACAGATGCTGCAGATATTTATACATTACCATTTTCAGGGTTTACAGCAGTTTTCAGCCTCCTCCTGAAGTGGTGCTTCTCAGTGTGATCCACACACTTGTAGTTTTGCATCTCAACAGGAAGAAGGGTTCATTTTGGTGAGTGGGACTTTCTGCCTTTTGACTTCTCTTCGAGATGAAAAGAGAAACCCGATTAAAACCTGTTAATCTGAGGAGCTGGGTAAGAGATATTGAACAAATTATAAAACCTAAATTTGTTCAAATTATCAGAGAGACAGACAGACAAGCAAAATTTGACGTGTATTGAGCATGTAAGGACACATCAGCTAATTTGGAGTTTCGCTCCTGTTTCAGAAAGTCAAAAGATTACATAGTTTTCCTTTTGAAGGTGGTATAAATCACAGCTGGATATTTTGCTGATAAAATATTTCCTCTTTTGGGCTTTATCACAAGTGAAAATGAACTTGGCATTCACAGCTCAGTGCCAGTTAATCAGAACTTGCAATCGAGACAAATCAAGTTGCGTTCATGCCTGCAAGTGAAGCCAGAGTTAATACTCCTGAGTGGCGCAGGAACTTTTCAGTGGGCAGATGGACCCTCCATCCGTAAACAAGAGGGGACGGCTCTATTGCAAAGAGAGGCTGAGGCTCGAAACATGCCTCTTCGGGGAAAGGGTGGCATCCCGAACACAAGGCTTTCAGGCTTGCCAAGTTCTCTGCAGGGTATTAGGAGCTTCTTTTTAGCTGCCTAAAACCAGCCACTCAAACTTTGCAGGCACAAATATTCACCCCAAATGTGAGCGTGGCATGAATCAAGCAATAAAAGTTAATCGGCATCATTAAATCTGTCAAACCAGCAGGTTATTAAAATTACCACTATTCACTCTGAAAATGGGAACAAAAAATTATGCTCCAGCTCTCTGAGCCTGTTTGTCTTGTTTTCCCACACTGCTTATGAATTACTACAGTATATTACAATGTCCTCTATCCATCTTCATTAGCATTGTGAACAAATTGTATTGGGCTGTAATGCAGCATTTTTTTGGTATTGTACAAACATATATGATGTACAGAAAATGGGCAATTTAATATGAAAAGAATATTGTGCCTCAGAATTTTTATTTTCTAAACAGTCATTTCAGTTGGGAATTATTGCATGATTTGTGCATAATTTCTCATGGATAGTTATTTAAATATAAATAGGGAAAATATGTAATTCCATATGGTGGCTATCTACCCTTTCTTGATGCCTCTCCATATTTTTAATAGTGCAATAAACAAAAGATAAAAACATCTCTAAGCCACACACTAGTCAAAAGAAGATAATTGTGCCTGTATGTGTTTATTGTAATTTGAATGTGCTTCAATTAACTTTCCTCAATATTTCCCAGTTCTTTTAAAAGAAACTTAAATTGGTTTTTATTTTGAGAAATTTGTTTTCTGTGCAACAAGAAAAAAAACCCCAATGCCTTTGTTTACCTCATTATGGATACATCTATCCAGGAGCAGAGCACCAACTCTTTATTCCCAACAACCTTTTTTTTTTCTTCCATCCTCACATGTTTCTTATTATATTTTAAGTAAAAATATCAAATTTCTATTGCTCCCTAGGAAGAGACAGCTCATCATCACTCAGTGTATCACATATCAAAGTGTGGTAAAACATGAAAATCGTAGAAAAGCAAACTCTTACACTTTTGCACCACAGTCACTTTTAAACGATGAGAATTTATTACCCTTTCCTCCTACAAATCATCAGGGCAAGAGAAACAGAGAGAGTGTATATAGAATGCTTGTTGTAATTAACCTTGAGGCTTTTATTTAAACAAGGTCAAACATTTTAACAGCTTTATAAATCAAGGTTGGGTCTGCACGGCTCTATAGCGTCAGGCTAATGATAAAATGCACATGGAATACTTATTAAAGAGTATTTATTTACAGAAAATATATCCTGCAAGCTTCAGAGAGGCACACCGGCAGGCTGCTATAGCACCGACAGACGCACAGCTCCAGCCCCAACCAAACCACCCCAAGGTGACTGGTGTAATGTGCTTTTATTATGTGCTACCGAGAAGCCAAGCCTAGGTATTGATAAATTAGGTCATTTGCAAACTAACTGCATTTTTAGTGTGATTGCAAAATTACAGGAGGTAGATTACAATCATCCCAATATCTGCTGTTCTGTCCTTAATTTTGTCTGATTTTTATTTACTTTTTCTTCTACTTTAGTTAGTAAAAACTGGAACGAGATGTAAGGAGGACATTTGAATTGAGTAAGATGAACTACTTCTTACGTGGTAGTGAGTAGCTACCCAGAAACCTTTATCAGTCTCTAAAAATAACACCCTTGGATTCCTCCAGCCATCCTGGGTTATCTCTTACTTCCTAATAAAATATGTCCATCAGGAGTAATTTTTTCTGAACAAGGAACATCACACCAGGCTTTCTATGTTGCACTCTGAATAAATGGTGGCTTTTAAGTCGCCCCCGTTCATAATTTCACACGCTCTTCAGTGTATCAGAGCATAATAAAGAAGATCACAAGCCACAGCGCCTGACATGGCTGCTTTACACGACGGTCCACTCTGCAGACATCCCTTACCAAAAATCCTCTCTTTGAAGTCAAGAGGAGATCCATGTGGACAATAGCTGCCCCACCACCGTGCGACCCACCAGCCGTAAAATAGCTGGCGTAATTTCCCTAAATGATTCAGATGATTTCTCCCCAAATATTTCCTAACTCTTAAGCATTTTTTTCTCAGCCCCATGGTGTGTGAGTTACGCAGATCCCAAGGGACACTCAATAGTCACCATGCTCACTCTCTTAAACTTCACATCTGGGTTGCCACAACCACCTCCCAGTACGAGCTCTGGGTCCCTGGAAACATCGGTACAGCCGCAGTTGGGATCTTCACCAAAACCTCCTCCCTTTCACCTGGCCATGGTATGTCGCATCACATCCAACCAACAAAAATCCCATATATCAGCAGGGCCAACAGCAGCGACCAAGCTGGGTGAAGATAGAAACATTTTTCTGCATCTGCGTTCACCATTTTAATTGACTTCTCCTTTCATTTTTTCCCCTTCTGTGCCCCCTGACCACAAGCGTTCAAGCAGCTGTAGTAACCCCCAGGAAAAAAAAAAAAATAGTTGTGCTCCATGAGATTTTTCTGTGTGGGTGTTTAAGTATCCGCGTGAAGCAAATTTCTACCCTCTTCTCATCAGAATGGGAAGGAGATCATGTGAGTGATGTGACCAATTACCACCGAGCACCCCAGAGCAGCTTCTGAATATTCACGTCCAATTGCTACTTTGGTGGAACAATTGGTTTGAACAGTTTGAAAAGGCAATGATGTCAAACGTGCGGCGTGATTAAACGCAGCGAAATTACCAGCCGTTGGACTGAAAAAGAAGCTCTGTTTCCTTCCCAGGGTAATTCTGCTTTCAAATTTTGTAGGAAACACCGTGCTCAGATGGCCTCTTCCCGCTCACCCGAATCTGCCAGGGCAAAGTTGCAGCTGAGTTTCGGAGGTAGCACGGACCAGGACACGCACGGGAGATGCGACAGGGGTGCAGCAAGCCGAATGCCTCCTCTGCACCCCGATCCTCAGGCAGAACCACACCTCTACCCCAGGCAGAGCGAGGCAGCGGCACAGTTTGCAAGCACACCGCATTGCAAATGTAATTTGAATCAAAGATTTTCAGGGCCCAGTGTCTGGGGGTTGAATTGCCTGGATAACTGGCAAAGGCAACCCCTCTTCCATCAATATCAGCCACGTCTGGGAGCTCTTCTGCTTTCTGTACAGACAAGGAACATGTTAAACACGCAGTCCCACTGCTTGATTCACGCCTATTTCTGTCATCACTGAAAACGGCCTATACCCTTTTAAAAATAGACCATTAATTCCTCTATCCAGCTCTCTCCTTCTGCTTTAAAAATCTATATACCATTGTAGCTCAGTAGTAGCCCCAGTTTTACGACTGAGTCATGCCAATCTGAGCATTAGGAGAAACAGCAATTTTTTTTATTGTAGTGCATAGAGAAGTGTGCGGTTCCCAGATGGCAGAAGGGAGCTGAGAGCACACAGGAGGAGAAAAAAAGTAATGCGTCCTCCAGGATGGTGTCTGCTGCTGTCAGAGAGACCGGGCAGAGAAACGCTGCCCGTCCCCGGCTGCTCAGGTTTGGGGCCAGCTCTGAAAACAATTTCTCTCTTCCTGGTCCCCTTCAGGAAATGTGATTGTGCATACTCTTGTACAAAAAAAATATGTTTTTTTTTTTCTTAACAAGTAACTCCCACATATTTGGTGAATGTGCAAAAGGCTTCTTAAACATGGTGCAGGAGGCTAAGACGAGGAAATAGCCTGTATAAAATCCTCCTTGAAACTAGGGAACTTTTTCTTTCCCTTTCTTCTCATTTCCTACCCAGAGATCTGAGCTAATTTTCCCTATCCATAGGCTCCCCCCACCCACTCTCAAAAAAAAAGGAGGGGAGGGGGGGAGACTGTATTCACTAATTATACATCCTGAAAAGAATTTGGTTCAGTGTAAGATGATCCTAGTGATATGCTAATCCTTTTTTCTGCTTGGTGCAGCCTGAAGCCTGTGTCTAACATTTTTTTCAACTGTATGACAATAAAAGTTGTGGCAACAAAAGAAATAAATGGGCAGCTAAAGAAGGTATAGCTGAAACACATGGCAGACCAGTTCTCTCCTCTCCTTCTGGCTGCTCTTTTGTAGGCTCTGGTTTGGTATCCTCAAGTCAATAGCCGAAAGCCAGCCACCTTAGCAACTTAGTATGACACCCAAGCCCTCTCTCTTTACATTCATGAATAGTCAGCAAGCAGCAGACAAAATAGAACTAATCTTTTTTGACAGAATTGTTCAATTTTAGAGGAAAGGCTTTTGAGGCACCTTCCATGCATTTGCAGAATATGAGACAACAATGGCCACCATCACATTTTACAAAAGGACGACCAGGGGTGTGAGCGCACACACACGCACCCACAACGGCCATTTCGATAAAATATTGCAGCGAAGTTCAAGCAGGATATGCCCATTGTTAGGGGGAAAGCTGGCAGGCAAGAATAAATAAAGAAATAAATAAATAAACAAACAAACCAACCCCCTCCATTATTTTGTTGCTGATTACTAAACATACACATCCCGATAATGTGCAATTAGGGTTATTTGTCTTGATTAACCAAAGTTAAGAGAGCTGATTAATATCCGCTCTTTAATTTTCTGTCATAGGCTGATAACTTCATCTTTTTTTTTTTTCCCTTTTTTTTTTCTTTTTGACCAATGATTCTTATTGTGAAATGCGTTCAATCCAGCAGGTTCTTGCCTGCATTTAAAAGCTGGTTTTGCCATTTCAAAATCCTGTAACACAGCAGCCACAAGTCTAGTATGCACAGAGAAGGACATTCCTCCTTTTTCCTTCTCTCCCCTCCATTTAATGCAGGCCATAGCTCTATCTCCAAATACAGACTAAGCAGGAAAGAGAAGGGAAAAAAAAAGTAATAATAGTAGTAGTAGTAGTAATAATAATAATAATAATAATAATAATAGATAATAATAATAAAAAATCTACCCAGTCTATGGGCAAAACCAGAAGTTAGCAACATGGTCCATGCAGCTGCAACACTATATTTAAAATTCAGTTTACTCCTAGGAAGAGGGCTAATCCTGCCCCTGTAATTCCCTACAGCCAAAATGTACCCCCCTCCCTGAGTGACAGTGCAATGCAAAGACACTCGCACGCTTATCTTCCCCAACCAGATGGCCGACTTGGATCAATGCACACACGCCACGATCAATGGGAGCGATAAAGAATTAGGAAAACAGTGGTACATGCTCCCAGAAAGCTTGTACACTGCATAATTATTTTATGATTCTACACATGGCTACATGTGATACTGGAGTCAAGAAGGAAAAGGATAATTAGAGAGCCAGAAAGCACCCGTACTGCACTACACACTTTGTCAGTCAGCAGTTCCCACTCGGCTCAACTCACCGCCGTTATCTCCTCTCCTGCCCCCTTGCAAACGAATTTAGGGAATATGTAAAATATTAGGGGGAGGCGGCTTCTGGGTTACAGAGACGGGATACGGGAGATTACCGTGTCCTGTGATACGACAGCAAAAAGTTTTTGTCCGAGGGCTGGGGGTGAACCGCGTGAGCATCGCTCGGGGAGCGGAGTGTGGGGTGGCACCCACGGGGCACAGGGGCACCTGCGATGAGCTGGGTCTGAGCCCTCCCAGGGCTTTGTCGGGAGAGGGATGTGTCCACGGTCATTCAATAAAATACAGCTGTATATGTTACTCTCTGGGTTTGGGGTTTTTTTCCTCCTTTCCTCCCGGCAGCAATTTTGTGATTGGCTCCCTGTATCCAGCCTATTTGCTACCACGCCGCCGAGCAGAAAAGGGGGGGGGGGGGGGAAGGAAAGAACTGCCCCCCCCCCCCCAACTGATCGAATGACACAGAATAAATATCAAAGCGCTGGATGGATACGACTGTGAATCTGGATGCCAAAGAGCACATGACCGAGATTAGGGAGCAGAACAATGCCAGGCAGAAAGCTGCCCTTCGTCGTGGCAAGGCAGGCAGCGAGAAATCACGGCGCTAAGCACTTTGCAAAACCAGCTCATCACCGCCTGACGCCACCCACGCGTTCTGCCCTGCCACCCTAATACTGCCCCGAAATTGCCAGTGGGGCCGGTGGGGGGGGAGGGAAGAGGAAGGAAAGAGGCTGCCATCAGCATCATAGGCAAAGCTGGGGCATCCTTGTCCCTCCAAGTGGAGGACAAGGACCTTCCTGTTGGCCCTCAGGCTGGTGGTGGGACGGTGTTGCTGTGCAAAGGGAAAGCAGGGTAGGAAATACCCGAAAAGGATTATGGAGAATTCACTCACCGACCAGAGGGGTGTGATGGAGAGCTGGAGCTCAGAGGGGAGCAGGGTAGGCATCACCATGCCTTCCAGTGCTGCCTTTCCTTCTGGGGGCTCAGTGCACGCTGCAGAGGTGTCAAAACTGGAGACGGCGGTCCAGAGACAGCTGCCCAGGTCCCTCTGCAGGGATGCGGGAGAAGGGCTCACCCTGCATCTCCTCACCCCTGTCCCAAACTGCTCCCCCAGCGGGAATCTGGGCCAAACAGCACATTTCAGTAAAATAAATGAACAGACACTGTTGTGGTGACGTGCTAGGAAACATCCATTTTAAACACGAAGGTTTAAAATAGGGGAGCTGGGGTCTCTCCTGCCGGCATTTGACTTAAATCAAGATCAAAGCCGAGACCCCTTGCCCTGACATGATGAGCAAAACTTCTCTGATGTGCACTCAGACTAAAAATAACCCCAAAAGCATCTGCACTTTACTCTTGTCCTCCCCTCAGACACAGGCCATTTCACGGGCAAAGGCAGATCAAACTGCAGCAGCTTCACTGGTGGGAACAGCCACCATGAGCATATCTATAAGCCTGGACCGGTGATCAGCGATACCCCATGCATGACAAGTCACTCACTAAATTGGTTATTGCAGCTCCATCCCCAAGCACACGCTTCTGCTTCTTCATTAAGGTTTCCCATCATGCTCTGTCTCAAATCAAAACGCCCATTACAGCTTAGTTTGCCCGTCAATGTTTTGCTCCACTAAAATCACAGGTGCCTAAGAAAGGTGAGAAAGAACTTGGCGTGACTTGGGTTATTTTAAGCAAACATCCTCCACCCCCGAATGAGAAGTCACGCAGTGTCAGTTCTGTCTACGAGGAAAAACATTAAGGCAACACTGCCTGCAAGCATCACTCTGGCAGCCGAGCAGTGCAAGTGGGTCCACCGGGACGGGGATGAACACTGGTGGGTGGGTGAGGGGAGACACACAATGATATTAACTCACCCGTGTCTTCATCTCTCCTCTTCCGGAGGCTGGTGGCACCTGCAAGGAGGGACATAAAGCCAACACTTAGAGGCAAGCCTACAACAAGGCATGCTCATACTCTACCTCCCTCAAGGGACCACCTCGACTGGGCAACTCTTCGTGAAAGATTTGTAGTGATGGCCAACTGTGCGTGGCATCTCACTGCCTAGAACCAACCCACTCTGATGGGTATGCAATCTTCACCGGCGTAGGTGATCCAGATGTCACTGTCAAAGCAGCATTATTCTATCTGTACAGTTCTGCATTGTCCCAGATCTTGGAGAGACAGCTTTTCTGGAGGAGTTGGACGGTATATAAGTGAAGTGCCGTTAGTCTGACCACTATGGCTGTTTCAAATTTTTAAGCAAAATGTTTCTATTGAAAAAAAATTACATTTTGGACAGATATGAAATTTTCATTGGTGCCTTCTCTTTCCTTTGAGGTTTTCAGTTACCTATGGAAAAAACCAACCTTTTTTTTAAAAATGCCATTTTTTGGTAAAAATTTTATTAAAGACTGATCTCAAACCGAATGAATATTTATCCTAAAAATAAAAAAAAACCCCACAGTTCTAGTTTTCAAAGTTTTTCCATTCCTTTTTTTTTTTTCGTCAAAAAATGATAGGAGCTTCAGATAGAAAAAGGAAAAATTTTCAAAATTTCTCATGAGAAATAATTGCCTTCACTAATCATTGTTTCCACAAAGAAAAGGTTCTTTAGTGACACAGGTTCTGCCTTTGGAGTTGGCTTCATACTGGGTAACAGCGTAATTACAAATAGAGAGATGTAATAACTCTCCAGGTTGGAACAGATCTGTACGAGATCAGTTTTGCCTCACTTGGATATGGACTATCCATTTCTGGAGTGCAATTTAATTACTTCTGTGGTAGCAGGTGGTAAGTTTTGCATCTCCCCTGACTGGCAAAGTGCCTCTTCTCCTCCTCAGTCCAGTTCCCTATGCCTTTGCTAAGTCCATCCTCTTCCTCGCTGCGTCTATCTCTGTTGCTCAGTATTTTTCTGCTGTGGCAGCTATGATGGATGGATTCTACCGTTTGTTTTGGTAAGCAAAGACCTGGAGCCACAGCTGCAACCAAAGAAAGCACGCTGCAACTCAGAAGAGGTGGGGTTTTTTTTCCAACCTGCTGTGTATTATTCAGCTTTTCTAACACAGAATTAAATAGCCTGACAGATGCCTCAAATTTTGCCAGCTTCTTTTTGTCCCTTAGGACGGGCAGGGATGACTACAATGTGCGGGACACCATGGCCATGTCTCCTTTCCCTTGGCCATGCCTCTCCCAGAGGTTTTGGATATCACACAGCTATGTAGGCATGGACTCTAGGATGGCTGGATGTATCATCCTTTCTTAACGTGACTGTTGGCGTCTTCTGGTGATGCTCGTCTATGCCACTCATGGAGTAACTTTGCATACCATGGTCCCTGCTTTGTATCAAGACTGGAAGAGCAAATGCATGTCCTGTCATGAGAGAGGGTGTGAAAAAAACTGTTGTTGAAAACAACGTGGGGTCACCTGATGAGATACTCAGAAACAATCCCACCACAGAGCAGCTCATGATCCAACCCCCCAACTGTGGATTGTTCATGGGATGGGAGCACATCTAGTTGCTTGTGGAAAACCCCCTGATAAGGAAGACCTCAGGGTAGCTGCTATGGACAGGTTCCTGCAAACCTATTTCCCAAAGTCCACCGAATAAAAGACAAATCTGGAAGAAGAGAACAGCTATCTGGGGTCCAGAACTCTGTTCCATGTTACAAAAAGAGAGCAGAGGAACCTCTTGATGCCTCACACAGCATGTGTATGAGACATATCACTATGCTGTGGGTGATAACATGTGACATTGATGTCACTCCTAATGACTTACAGAATTTGCTGAAATAGAAGGAAAACAACTTTTACTTCTTAGCTATTGAGGGCAAATGGGACTTAAATTGTGACAGATGCAAGTAGGCTGGTAGGGAAGCAAGCAACACTTCTTCGTGTCTTGTCTATTTGTGGTGGTTTTCTTTGTCTCTTGCAAGGCTAAGCAGCAGATTCTCTCTCTTCTCTTCCATTATTTCCTACTTAATTTTAGGTTCGAGCTTTGGCCTTGAACAATAACACTGTTATCAGAGAGCAGTGACTTGGACTCATGGAGGCTTTCAGAAAATATTGGTGCCATCTTCCATAAAACATTTTAAACACATGCTATTTGTTTTTAGTCTCCCTTCTGGTTTTACACACTACAAAGAGGACATTTAATATGTACAATAGAATTAATAGGGATGCAATGTAAGCAGGACTTACATTCAAAATACACTTCCACAAAACAAAGGAGCAGCTGTGAAAATGTAGAGTCTGCTGAAAATTTTTTACTTGGGTATCACATTTGCTAAAAGATTTACTCTGCAAAGTTTTATCTAATTTCCCATTCATTCAATTAAGCAGAGAGATAAATGCTCAGATCCCAAGAGATTAGAGGAAACTATGTTTAGCTCCCCCTTATACTTGCGATCAAGACTGTGTTCAATTTCATGATCATCACTATAAAGTTCATGCTTACAGGCTCTGTGGACCAGCCTGGCTAAATAGAGAGCTTTGGCTGGACCTCAGGAACAAAAGGAAAGTTTACATTCTTTGGAAAAGGGGGTTAGCAACTTATGAGGATTACCAAGATGTAACGAAGCTACGCAGGGGGAAAATTAGAAGGGCCAAAGCTCAAGCAGAACTCAGCTTGGCCACTGTGGTTAAAGATAACAAGAAGAGGTTCTTTCAGTATATCGCTAGAAAAAGGAAGACTAGGGAAAATGTAGGCCCACAGATGAATGAGATGGGTGCCCTTGTGGTGGAAGACACAGGGAAGGCGGAGTTACTGAACACCTTCTTTTCTTCAGTCTTCACTGCTAAAGCTGTCCCTTATGAATCCCAGACCCTGGGGGCAAGAGGGAAGGTCTGGAGAGAGGAAGATTTTCCCTCAGTTGAGGAGGACCAGGTTGGAGACCACTTGGCCAAGCTGGACATCCATAAGTCCATGGGCCCTGACAGGATGCACCTGCGAGTGCTGAGAGAGCTGGCAGATGTTTTTGCTAGACCACTCTCCATCGTCTTTGAAAGGTCATGGGGAACAGGAGAGGTGCCGGAGGACTGGAGGAAGGCCGACATCACTACAATCTTCAAAAAAGCCAAGAAGGAGGACCCAGGGAACTACAGGCCTATTAGTCTCACCTCTGTCCCTGGGAAGGTAATGGAGCAACTTGTTCTGGATGTCATCTCCAAACACGTTGAAGAACAGGAAGTTATTGGAAGTGGTCAACACAGATTTACCAAGAGTAAATCATGCTTGACCAATCGGATAGCCTTTTATGATGTTATAACTGGTTGGCTGGATGAGGGCAGAGCTGTAGACGTCATCTACCTTGACTTCAGCAAGGTTTTTGACACAGTCTCTCATAACATCCTCATTAGGAAGCTGAGGAAGTGTGGGCTAGATGAGGTGACAGCGAGGTGGATTGACAGCTGGCTGTGTGGCAGAACTCAGAGGTTGTGATTAATGGAGCAGTGTCAAGTTGGAGGTCTGTAACCAGTGGTGTCCCCCAGGGATCAACACTGGGTCCAATCTTGTTCAATATATTCATCAATGACCTGGATGAGGGGACAGAGTGTATCCTCAGCAAGTTCACTGATGATACGAAACTGGGAGGGGTGGCTGACACTCCAGAGGGCCGCGCTGCCATCCAGCGTGACCTGGACAGGATGGAGAGCTGGGCAGAGAAGAATCTAATGAGGTTCAACAAGAGCAGGTGTAGGGTCCTGCACCTGGGGAGGAAGAATGCTGGGCACCAGTATAGGTTAGGGGTGGACCTGCTGGAAAGCAGTTCTGAGGAGAAGGATCTGGGGGTCCTGGTAGATAGTAAATTATCCATGACCCAGCAATGTGCCCTCGTCGCCAGGAAGGCCAGTGGAATCCTGGGCTGCATAGGGAAGAGTGCGGCCAGAGGGTCGAGGGAGGTCATTCTCCCCCTCTACTCTGCCCTGGTGAGGCCACAACTGGAGCACTGTGTCCAGTTCTGGGCTCCCCAGTTCAAGAGAGACAAGGAACCACTGGAGAGAGTCCAGCGTAGGGCAGCTAAGATGATTGAGGGATTGAAGCATCTCCCTGATGAGGAAAGGGTGAGAGAGCTGGGACTCTTTAGCCTGGGGAAGAGAAGACTGAGGGGAGACCTTATTTGGCATACAAGTATCTAAAGGGTGGGCTGAAGGAAGATGGAGCCAGACTCTTTTCAGTGGCTCCCAGTGACAGGACGAGGGGCAATGGGTGTAAGTTGGAACATAGGAAGTTCTGTTCAAATACACGGAAAAACTTCTTTATGGTTATGGCGACAGAGCACTGGCACAGGCTGCCCAGGGAGGCTGTGGAGTCCCCTTCTCTGGAGATTTTCAAGATCCGCCTGGATGCAGTTCTGAGTAATGTGCTCTAGGCAATCCTGCTTTAGCAGAGGAGTTGGACTAGATGATCTCTAGAGGTCCTTTCCAACTCTGAAAATTCCATGATTCCATGATTCCATCCTCCACCAAATCCAATGGGATTTGGAAGTACTCAGGATCCCACAGATTTCTCTAGATCAGGAGGATTCAAATCATGTAGGAAATGATACCCCATTGGGCAAGTCTAGAGCAACCTAGCTAGGATGGGGCTTTGAGCAGCCTGGTCTAGTGGAAGGTGTCCCTGCCCATGGTGGGGGGATTGGAACTAAATGACTTTTAAGGTGCCTTTCAACTCTAACCATTCTATGGTTCTATGATTCTATAAACAATCTTTCAGCTCTGCTGGGAGGAATGGCCAAAACTCGTGGGTTACCAGAACCATCAGTTCAGAGTCAAAACTAAGCACCCACCAAAATCTCTTGGAAATTAATCACATGGTAAAAATAAGGCAAACAGATTAAATAAAAATTACTCTCTTTTCCCCTGGTATTTGTGTCACACAACCTTTATCAACTTGCCTAAGCAAAGTTAGGAAGATTTTTGAGCCAAAACAGAAATATGTGCCAATGTTATGTTGAGCATCGGTCCAGAATTCTGTTTTCTCCCCTGGCAATTAGAACACTGATGTTTTAGCGAACAGGATAATTATTTTCTGGAGTTAGCTATCCATTTAGAGGTAAATTATGGATCTTGTGAAAGCTTGAAGTCCATGGTACAGCCAACAGACCACCCTCCCTGAGTCAGGAACACTCTGCTACTCCTTCCGCTGAAGGGTGAAAAGTGGGTGGAAAGAGAGACTGAACAGAGTGAGTACAGCCAAAGAAACTCATCCTAAAAACACAGAGCTCTGAAGATTGTTCCTGGTGACTAATGCATCAGGAGAGGGCATGGCTGAGATGCCTCAATGTCCCACCACACCGTCAGTGGCTGGGAGCTGTTAGCAGCAGTTAGTCTGTGCGGCCTTGAGGCCAGCGAGTTCCCAGGATGTGGGAGAAATGATGGCAGACCACCACACACCACAACACTGAACCATCCAGGCTGGAGCTGGGAGACATGATAGAGCTTTGCTAGTGGCAGCATTGCTGTGGAAAGAGCAGAAACTCAGACACATTTCAATTCTTCCCAGCAATGAAGTGCCTTTGAAGGTACTGTCTTAGGAACTGAACAAACTCTTTTTAGCCCGTTTGTTTATACCTTTTAATTCCACCACGGTTTCTTGAGTCACCCTGGGTCCTCATGCATGACACAAACTTATAACAAAGAACTGTTCATGCCTTATTGACTTTATGATCTAAATATAATACCTATTCTGGGTTGCAAGAGTTTTTCCTGCAATTTATACCTCATATGCTTGTATGGGTAATGGGAATGGATAATTCCAGAACCCAACAGATCAAAGGTAAATTGAATATCCCGTAGTCCTGGTAGGCAAGATGTTTTCAGATCCTCTTATCCCAAACACTAACAAACTGCAGAACTGTAGGAAAGCAACTCCTGCATTTACTCAAGGCAAAGCATTTGGCAGTAAGTTTGATGAGACTATTACCTTTCCTATTGATCTGCATTGTCTCAGTATTTTCTTCTGTTCATCCATTTGGTGACTCTGAATGTCTACTTGGACTGAAAATTCTTTGAGAATAAAACAATCTTTGGGTTTTGCATTTAAAAGCACAATAATCCACAAACAGGCTGTAGTAATTCTGTGATATTTCTCCTACTGCTGCTACAACTACTGCTGTAATTAGAATTGACTCTTTCTTGATACCTTGATTAAGAATTAATTTTCAAAAGTATCCTCAGGTATGGAGAAGTTTGCAGATTTGGGTCTCAGATAACAAACATGGTTATTTGACAACACTAACAGGAAATGTTCATTTATGTACCAAAGCTGGAAAACTTTGGGACTCTAAATAGACTTTCTTGGATTTTGATGTCTGTTTGTAAAAAAATGGAGAAAACAAGACAAATTATAGAAAAGACCTAGGATATTGTTCTAAACTTTATCAGAAATTTCTGATTAAACATATGTGAATACATTGTCTGGTTTTAATAAGCTTGAAAACATCATCAGCAATTAACTGGCAAACCAGAATAACGTTGCATAGTCAAGCAAGGGTAATTGTGCTCATTATATTGCCAGAGATGTGGTTGATCAAAAAGAAAAATGCTGTTTTCCCTGAAGTTCATTTACAGTATTTAGGTGGAATCCGCACTGAGTTCATAGGCATTAATCAGACAAACTGCTTCACACAGAAACTGTTCACCAGCCTGCGAACGCCCAGCGCACTGTCAACACGCACGACGGGTCTCCCACTGGCTGTGTGTATCTCTTTTTCCAAGGCTGTCAGTGCTATTTTTCCATTTCACCTGGAATATTCATATTTATCCCTCAAGAAGCAACACCAGCCTCTTCTCATTCCGCATTGTGGAGAGAAAGTGTTGAGGGATAGCAGGGTATGTGGGTACCTCTGTGAACTGCTCTTTGGAGGCAAACTCATCTCAGTGAATTTACATGGAAAGAAGAATGTGGCGGAACCTCTTTACTACAAAAAATGAAAATGCTAATTATTTTTCCGCAGTGACATAATTGAGTCATCCAAGAATGCAAAAGAGGCAATGCTTGTAGGCAGGGGGAACAATGTCAGCTGACATAACCGGGAAAAAGATAAACTGCAGGGCACCCAAACCATTTTCACAACAAAATTTACATAGTTTTTCTGATCCAAAGCTGGGATTTTGAGGTTTGGCTTTTCCTCTACTGGGAACGTCTTTCTGGGATGGGACAAACTGTCTGGACCATCCTAAAAAATTATAACTCCCTTTTCAACCAAAGGGCATGTGCAGCCCAGTAAATGGTGACTCTATAAAGGAATTGCCTGCTTTGCTTGGCCTCGTTCTGCCTATGAACAAGCACTTCACTCCTTTCCCTTGTCCTCGCCTCTTATTTCCATAATTACCTGCATTTATTGCTTATTGTGAATATGATGCATTTAATGACTCATTTTATTCAAACAGTGTCTGCAGCTGTAGGTGCACCTACAGGTTTCTTTAGTGGCTTGGTACCAGCTTTCTTATCCAGCACAACCGAGCACCAGTACCCTCCAGGAATATACGACAGCCTTTTCTCCAAGCCAGCAAACTTAGTTGTGTCTATATTTATTTTCAGAAATATGTGCCAATATAATACCTGCACCCACATTTTCAAGAGAAAGACCTGTGGGCTTCAATTACAGCTTTTATTTAACCTACTCTCAGTGCTACATCTTTTTAAAATCTATTTCTGCCTCAGAGAAGAAGAAAGAGCATTGCTCTGGTTTAGTGCAAAGCTGATTTTTTAATTTATAGTGAATCCTTTCATTTTCCACTTTGTGCAACTATTCTGTGTGACCATCGCATGTGCAAACGTGCAAAATGATTTTTCCTATTTCATGAAGATACATAGTGAAGATAAAGAAGGGAATACGATGAGGTTCATTGCCAGATTCAAATCTGCATCTGACCAATAATTCACCAATGTAATTCTACCAAGGACAAGGGAGTTATGCCAGCTCAGTCTGGAGTAAGAAAGTTCAAGGAAAAGGCTCTGAGCCTTTAAGCAGAGATTCTTTTTATGAAAAGAGTCAGGAGGCAGCAATTAAACTCAGTTACATTGGGATGAACATGCTCTCCCCGTGCCCAGCTCAGAGACCACACACGTGCTGGATGATTCTCGGAGGATGAATGTACCCTGCTCTGGCCAAGGGCCGGGTCAGTTATAGCCAAAAACTCTTTGAGGTTTTGGCTCAAAGGTGCAGCCCTGTGAAATACTCAGAGAGACAATCCTGTACCATGTAGCCTGTCCTGATGAAGTTGCCCCTTTCGCAGTATGCGGGACATTGACCCAATTTGCACAGACCCTCGGCATTAACATAGACCCATTTCAAGTGAGGTCTTTGAACACCAGTTGCCTCCAAATTCCATTACCGCTCTCCCTGCTGGGTTTTGTGCTTTAAGTATCAGGCAGGGGCTGGGAGAAGAAAAGAAAAAGAAAAAACCCAGTAAGTTAAATCCTAAGCTCAAATAATTGGACATGTTTTGGTTAGTTCTCTAAACTCTTGCTTATCTCTGTTTCTCCATTTGACAGAATATAATCTGATTTTTTTTTTTTCAGATTTGACACACAGGTCAGTTAATCCAGAGATTTGTAAGCATGAACGAGCCAGAGAGAGAGGCAAACACCAACTTTGGATGTGTTTGTCAGAGCACTTCATCTTTGTTTGCAGCCTCATCTGATGTACAAGCAAATTTCAGAGCCATCCTTGCTTGCACATACTCTGAGAAAACTTCACTTGGAGAGGGAAAGAAATGCAGGATGACTTTGCTGTCTGGCAGATAAGCTTAAGGGTAACAATAATATCTCATCCTTTGTCACTAATGAGAGGCAGGCTTGGGTTTGCTGGATAATTTTAAAGGGAAAACTGCTTATAGAAAAATGCTGTGTGGACAGAGGTGAGTTTTAGCTCTACACTGAAAGGTAGCAGTTGCTTTTTATTTCATCTGGAGATGAAGATCGAGCCCTGGCCTGGCATAGAGGGGACTCATTGCTTTTGAAAATTAGACCGTGAGTGCAGGCAACTGAAAGAGTGAAGTCCAGCTAGTCTGATTGCTTAGAGCTTTTTGCTTCTTTGTGTTCAGGAGCAAGTATTTAAACTTGATGCCTAGCAAATACGAGGAGAAGGGCTATTTCTGCTGAATATCTGACACTTTGGTGCACTCCACCATCACTACCCTCCACAAGTGAGGGCACTAACACTCAATGCATGTAAAAGCCTATTTGAAGGCAGGACCTACCAATCAGTGTCAAGGTGGGCTCCTCATGTGGACTAAAGCTTTGCTGCTGTGGGCTGTTTTACTTGTATTCACTTTGAGCAGACCACAGCATGACCTACAACATGCTAACCCTGGGGTTGCAAGTACAGATCTGGACCTTGACTTGTCTTCATAAAGAAGATCTCGTGCCGCAAATTGGAAGGGAGGGGAATTTGCACAACACATACTCTGTACCAGATGACAGTGTGTCACCCAATATTGTGCTTCAAACCAGCAGCAAAGTCTTCATTAACTGTGGGAAGATCATGGACAGCTTGCTTAAAGTAGGTACCTACCCTTTGGCATGGCTGGAGGTACAAACCTGACCTTTAGTGCAACTCAGCTGTTTTACATGCAACATGGACTAAGCACGTCTGCATGGTATCTCAGTAAAGTAGTGTGTGTGTATCTACCTTAAAATGCATTATTTGCGCTGAGACCTTGAGCACAGTACGACCATTTTCATTTGCCTACTATTCCCGTCTTATACTGGTTCTTACACTGTGCACATCACTGGGCACAGCTGTTTGTTCTTTGCTCCTTTCTTTTTCAGTGGAGTTTGCTCTGTTGGTTGGATTTTCTTCAGAACGAGAATTCTTACCTTACATGATTCAGGTACAAAAGAAAGTGAGATTGAAGAATACACTTGGAGTAGAAGGGCGTGAGGTTTGTGGTGCTCATTTCTTCTTCAGGGATCCAACTTTTCTCTGGCTATTGGGGAAATTTTATCTCTCACCCGGGGCTCTTCACCCTATTATACAGGACTCCACAATTCAGAGGAGCAAAATTCTTGAGGATGGCCTTCAGGGGTCCTTGAATTTTTTTTTCCAGTAACCTTTTCCCAGGGCTTGTTGGATCTTGTCAAAAAGAATAGACAATGGAATGGATTTGATGCGGTTGAGTAGCTGGTATCATTAAGGAGATACCTGATGGTATTTCTTGGTAGCTAGAGTTTCCCCAATGCTGATGGCTTTATGTACAGTCCTCTCACACTGCTGCACTTTTCCTGCAAAATGACAAAATACTGCAGGAACAAGGTGAGGTCACCACCAGAGGAGATAGGACAGAGTCTCTGAGCTGGAAGGAAACAGCAGAGGATATTACTTGTCACGCTGCTATGGAAGAGATTACTGTCAGGGAAGACTGAGCTGAATGCACACCTTCAACAAAAAACAGACAATGCTACAGTGACATACTCTTTGAAATCCGTTCCTACGAGCAACAGCATTACCTCTGCCTCACTAAGATTCAGCTTCAATGAGCTCTTCTTCCTTCATATGACTGTCCTGATGTGAAGGATGTAGCTCTGCATGGTGGCAAATAGGAAAGCCTGCATGTTATCTGCATGCTGCTGGCACTCAAAGCAATGTTGCCTAATCAGTTTATCTTTGGGTTTCACAGAGGCGTTAAAAAAGGCTGGAGAGGAGCTGATCTTTGTGAGGCTCCACGAACAAAGGACTTGGAGGTGCAGCTTTATTTAGTCCATTTTAGCATCTCACCCTGCAGTCCTGACACCTGTTTGCCAGGAGAAAGCAGACTCGTATGGTCTCCAGGATCAAAACAACTTGACAGGGTTGTTAGTTGGTGTTTGGGTAACTTCACAGAGCTTGCTCAGGAGTGGGAGCTCAGCCGACGGGAGACAATAAGCTGGAACTTATATACTACTGGGCGGGTGGTTTGCTTGATGTCCGTGGGATGGAAATGGCATGGACTAGATTACCAGTACTTTGGTGGACAGGGAGGAAGGGGGTATTTTTTACATCATACTCCTGGGTTGAGGTAAAACAGAACCAATTTTCTGTTCAATAATTTTATTTTGCAGCTAAGCCTCTTCTAACTTACTGAACTCTCTGAAATCAATAGCATATTGTCCAGACACTGTTCGCTCCCAGAGTGATAAGACCTGATTATTCATAATTATGTCAAAGGATGGTATGCAGAGACACTCTTGCTTATACTCATTGCTATAACACCCAAGGGCAGCCAACTTTGTTATTTGCCCTGTTGGAGGGTTGGAAGTGGAAAAGCATAGAGGGGTCGCACCTGCGGGGAGGAGCAGACAGGACAGGTGACCCAAAACTGACCGACGAGATACTCCATCCCATCTGCCTCATGCTCAGTGTGAAAGCTGAAGGATCAAAGGGTCAGCCCTCTTTTTCTTCAGTGGCCGGCGTCCGCGGAGGGCTCGCTCTGTTCATCTGCCTTCGATCCCGATCCTGAATCCAGATCTGGAATCCAGTTGCTGTCTGCCACTGAGTCCAGTCTGGGACTTCCCCAGTGCCAGCCAGTGACGTGACCGTCATCCTGGGAGCTTGATATGGTTTTGTAGATATTTCATTATTTTCTTTTCATTTTATGATTAGTATTTCATTTATTCATATAGTTTCTTCTAAACTCATAAGTAAGTCTCTTTCTCTCTCTCCCTCCTCTCCTTGAAGAGAGAGGTGGGGCAGAACATCTGTCACTCACCTCAGGTGAGTGCAGAATAGCATCCTGGCATGTATCAGGAACAGTGTGGCCAGCAGGACTAGGGAAGCGATTGTCCCGCTGTACGTGGCATGGTGAGGCTGCACCTCGAGTACTGTGTTCAGTTTTGGGCCCCTCACACAGGACAGACATTGAGGTGCTGAAGTGTTTTCCAAGACGGGCAACAATGCTGGTGAAGGGTCTGGAGCACAAGTCTCATGAGGAGCGGCTGAGGGAACTGGGTTCGTTTAGCCTGGAGAAAAGGAGGCTCAGGGGAGACTCTCCAAGTGCCTGAAAGGAGGTTGCAGTGAGGGGGGTGATGGTCTCTTCTCCCAAGTAACAGGCAATAGGACCAGAGGAGACGGCCACGGGTTGCACCAGGGGAGGTTTAGGATGGAAATTAGGAAAAACGTCTTCACCGAAAGGGTTATCGAGCACTGGAAGAGGCTGCCCAGGGGAGCGGTTGAGTCACCATCCCTGGAGCTATTTAAAAGGTTGGGGTTGCGTTTGGGCTCGAGGATCTTATGGGTCTTTACCGACCTAAATGATTCCGTGATTCTATGACTGAATTTAAGGTCGCCCGTCATGGAGTCAGGGGCTGGACTCCAGGATCCTCGTGGGTCCCTTCCCACCCAGGATATTCTGTGATTGCGAGATGGCCACTGGCAGGCAGATGAGACTCAATCCAAAACACAGCACCACGACAGCTCCCGTGAAGAAAATTCACGCCAGCCGGGCCCGAACCACTGCACCAGTGCAGCTGAGAGTCGCTGGGCCGGGGTGGGGCCTGCTGCCAGGCGTGCCTGTGATGCGCTCTGCCCGCCTGTGACAGCACAGGCGACGCGTCACAATGGGGGCGGCTATAAAAGGCACCAGCAGGCAGCACTGCCCCACTACGGCTTCGGCCAGCGGTGAGTGCGCAGACCGGGGCAGGCTGGGCTGGACGAGGGCCGGGGCAGAAACGCGCACCCCCGGGGGCGGGTTCTCACCCGCCATCTGGCGGCAGCGCCCTGGGCCGGGCACGGTGCCGTCGCCGCCACCGGGGCTGGGCGCAGGCCTTGCTGCCTCCCCGCTGCCTCGGCCCCCTCTCCTACCTGCCCCAGCTCCCTGCGGCTCCCGTCCCCGCTGCCCCCGCCGCCAGCTCCCTCCCTCCCAGCCCCAATTAACCTCTTCTCTCCTTCTTCTTGCAGACCATGGCTGTCATGGAGTTCATCTTCATGGTTATACAAACCATAGTCCAGAACATACAGACGATCGGTGTCGAGCTGGACAAGACCACGCTCCAGCGCGTGCAGCAGTATGCAGGGTTCATCAGGCAGCAGATGACTCAGCTGCTGCAGGAGATGGCCCAGAGCGACTCGGCCTGGGGAGCCCTGCTCTTTGCTGCCTTGCAGCAGTGGCAGTTTTGGGCGGTCGCTGCAGTCCTGGTCCTGATCTTCAGACTCTGCTGGTGGCTCAGGAAATGGAGTTGCCAGCCAGCCAGCAGCAGCGAGGAGGGCAAGAAGCAGGAAGGAGAAACAGGCAGTGTTGCACTGCATGTGCGCACCATTTCAGCCAAGCGCCTCCTGGACCTGTCCGACTCCTTCACCATGGTGGAGGAACTGGTGGATGAACTGCTCCGTGTCTGTGGAAAACTCTGCCGGAATAGCTTCATGCCACGACTGAAGCCAGTCATTGGGGTGGGCAGCACCTTAGGATGTTGCAGTCCTGGTGAGGAGAATGCAATCTACTGCCTGCTCGTGCCCCTGAAGCCTCCCCGCGGACACACCTTCCACCTGGAGCTGGGCACCGCCACGGAGGACATGCCGGCGAGGAACTGCAGCCTCCGCGTGGAACTGCAGTGCACGTGCATGAAGGAGCCGCTGGAGGAGGACATGCTTTGCTTCCTCCACCACTCCCAGCAGGAGCTGAGGAAAAATCAGGGTCCCAGCCTCCTACGCACCCTCTGCGCCGGCCCCTACCTGGACATGAACAAAACCGCCCGCTGGTTCCAGGTAGTGGTAAAAGAAGCCTGGGCGGTGCTGCCTCAGTCAAAATTCTGCTGTCTAACGGTGCTGCCCTCCAGCCAATCCTGCAAGCTCCGGCTGACGCACGCTTCCGGTAGCACCATCCAGATTGAGATGATGTTCGGAGTGAAACAAGGTGACTCGTATGCCTTCCTGAGCACCGAGTAGGCAGAGCCCGCTGTTACCAGCAGCAGAGACTCCCGTGGCCCCCTGGATAGCTGCCGGCCTCCCTCTTCCTGAGTCTGCTCCCTCGGGTAGTTTTAGCGTGTACAAAGATGTCAATAAACCACTTGTTTAACACACAGACACTGCATCTCTGAGTGTCTGTGCATCACTTTGTTGGGCAGCACAGGCACAGGGTGCTGACAGCTCAGCTGCCACAGGCAGGGAGCCTTTTGCAGAAAAGGCATTCCTGAATGCATTCTGCTTCAGTCTTTAGCTAAGGCCAGCCCTCACGAATCCCAGACCCTGGAGGTAAGAGAGAGAGTCTGGACGAAGGAAGACTTTCCCTTGGCCGAGGAGGATTGGGTCAGAGATCATGTAGGCACACTCAACACCCACAAATCCATGGACCCTGCTGGGATGCACCCACAAGCACTGAGGGAGGTGACGGATGTTATTGTGAAGTCACTCTCCGTCGTCTACGTCAAGGAGAACAGGAGAGGTGCCTGAGGACTGGAGAAGCCAATGTGCCACCAGTCTTCAAAAAGGGCAAGAAAGAGGACCCTGGCAACTACAGGCCAGTTGGCTTCACCTCCAGGTGCCAGGGCAAGGCAACGGAACAGCTCATTCTGGATGTCATCTGTAGGCACGTGGCGGAAAAGAAGGTTACCGGGGATGGTCAGCATGGATTCCCCAAGGGGGAACCATTCTAGGATGGCATGACTGGCTGTGTAGATGAGGGCAGAGCGGTGGACGTTGCCTACCTCGCCTTGAGCAAGGCTTTTGACACTGTCTCCCATAACATCCTCATAGGTAAGTGTAGGAAGTGTGGGTTAGATGAGTGGACAGTGAGGCGGATTGAGTACTGGCTGAGTGGCAGAGCTCAGAGGGTTGTGATCAGCGTCGCAGGGTGTGGTAGGAGGCTCGAAACTAGCGGTGTTCCTCAGGGGTCATTGCTGGTTCTAGTCTTCTTCACTATATTCATCAACCACCTGGGTGAAGGGACAGAGGATACCCTCAGCACGTTTGCTGATGACACAAAACAGGGAGGAGTGGCTGACACACCAGAAGGCTGTGCTGCCATACAGCGAGACCTGTCCAGGCTGGAGAGCTGGCCGGAGAGGAACCTAATGACGTTCAACTAGGGCAAGCGTAGGGTCCTGCACGTCGGGAGCAATAACCCATGCACCGGTACAGGTTAGGGGCTGACCTACTGGAGAGTCCTGGTGGTGTCCTGGTTTGAGGTAAAACAGAACCAATTTTCTGTTCAGTAATTTTACTTTGCAGCTAAGCCTCTTCTAACTTACTGAACTCTCTGAAATCAATAGCATATTGTCCAGACACTGTTCGCTCCCAGAGTGATAAGACCTGATTATTCATAATTATGTCAAAGGATGGTATGCAGAGACACTCTTGCTTATACTCATTGCTATAACACCCAAGGGCAGCCAACTTTGTTATTTGCCCTGTTGGAGGGTTGGAAGTGGAAAAGCATAGAGGGGTCGCACCTGCGGGGAGGAGCGGACAGGACAGGTGACCCAAAACTGACCAACGAGATACTCCATCCCATCTGCCTCATGCTCAGTGTGAAAGCTGAAGGATCAAAGGGTCAGCCCTCTTTTTCTTCAGTGGCCGGCGTCCGAGGAGGGCTCGCTCTGTTCATCTGCCTTCGATCCCGATCCTGAATCCAGATCTGGAATCCAGTTGCTGTCTGCCACTGGCTGTCTGCCACTGAGTCCAGTCTGGGACTTCCCCAGTGCCAGCCAGTGACGTGACCGTCATCCTGGGAGCTTGATATGGTTTTGTAGATATTTCATTATTTTCTTTTCATTTTATGATTAATATTTCATTTATTCATATAGTTTCTTCTAAACTCATAAGTAAGTCTCTTTCTCTCTCCCCCTCCTCTCCTTGAAGAGAGAGGTGGGGGAGAACATCTGTCACTCACCTCAGGTGAGTGCGGAATAGCATCCTAGCATGTATCAGGAACAGTGTGGCCAGCAGGACTAGGGAAGCGATTGTCCCGCTGTACGTGGCATGGTGAGGCTGCACCTCGAGTACTGTGTTCAGTTTTGGGCCCCTCACACAGGACAGACATTGAGGTGCTGAAGTGTTTTCCAAGACGGGCAACAATGCTGGTGAAGGGTCTGGAGCACAAGTCTCATGAGGAGCGGCTGAGGGAACTGGGTTTGTTTAGCCTGGAGAAAAGGAGGCTCAGGGGAGACTCTCCAAGTGCCTGAAAGGAGGTTGTAGCGAGGGGGGTGATGGTCTCTTCTCCCAAGTAACAGGCAATAAGACCAGAGGAGACGGCCACGGGTTGCACCAGGGGAGGTTTAGGATGGACATTAGAATCATAGAATCATAGAATCATAGAATGGTTTAGGTTGGAAGGGACCTTGAAGATCATCGAGTTCCAACCCCCCTGCCACAGGCAGGGATACCTCTCACTAGACCAGGTTGCCCAAGGCCACGTCCAGCCTGGCCTTGAACACCTCCAGGGATGGGGCTTCAACAACCTCTCTGGGCAACCTGTTCCAGTGCCTCACCACCCTTAAAGTGAAAAACTTCTTCCTAATGTTTAATCTAAACCTGCCCTCTTCCAGCTTAAAGCCGTTCCCCCTCGTCCTATCACTACATGCCCGAGTAAAAAGTCCTTCCCCAGCTCTCCTGTAGGCCCCCTTTAGGTACTGGAAGGCCACAATAAGATCTCCCCGGAGCCTTCTCTTCTCCAGGCTGAACAGCCCCAACTCTCTCAGCTTCTCCTCATAGGAGAGGTGCTCCAGCCCTCTGATCATCCTTGTGGCTCTCCTCTGGACACGCTTCAGCAGGTCCATGTCCTTCTTATGTTGGGGAATCCACAGCTGGATGCAGTACTCCAGGTGGGGTCTCACGAGAGCGGAGTAGAGGGGCAGAATCACCTCCCTTGACCTGCTGGCCACACTTCTTTTGATGCAGCCCAGGATACGGTTGGCCTTCTGGGCTGCGATCGCACACTGCTTCCTCATGTCGAGCTTCTCATCAATCATCACCCCCAGGTCCTTCTCCACAGGGCTGCTCTCCAGCCATTCTCCGCCGAGCCTGTATTTGTGCTTGGGATTGCCCCGACACAGATGTAGGACCTTGCACTTGGCCTTGTTGAACTGCATGAGGTTGGCTTGGGCCCACCTCTCCAGCCTGTCCAGGTCCCTCTGGATGGTATCCCTCCATCCTTCCATCCGTTAGGAAAAACATCTTCACCGAAAGGGTTATCGAGCACTGGAAGAGGCTGCCCAGGGGAGCGGTTGAGTCACCATCCCTGGAGCTATTTAAAAGGTTGGGGTTGCGTTTGGGCTCGAGGATCTTAAGGGTCTTTACCGACCTAAATGATTCTGTGATTCTATGACTGAATTTAAGGTCGCCCGTCATGGAGTCAGGGGCTGGACTCCAGGATCCTCGTGGGACCCTTCCCACCCAGGATATTCTGTGATTGCGAGATGGCCACTGGCAGGCAGATGAGACTCAATCCAAAACACAGCACCACGACAGCTCCCGTGAAGAAAATTCACGCCAGCCGGGCCCGAACCACTGCACCAGTGCAGCTGAGAGTCGCTGGGCCGGGGTGGGGCCTGCTGCCAGGCGTGCCTGTGATGCGCTCTGCCGCCTGTGACAGCACAGGCGACGCGTCACAACGGGGGCGGCTATAAAAGGCACCAGCAGGCAGCACTGCCCCACTACGGCTTCGGCCAGCGGTGAGTGCGCAGACCGGGGCAGGCTGGGCTGGACGAGGGCCGGGGCAGAAACGCGCACCCCTGGGGGCGGGTTCTCACCCGCCATCTGGCGGCAGCGCCCTGGGCCGGGCACGGTGCCGTCGCCGCCACCGGGGCTGGGCGCAGGCCTTGCTGCCTCCCCGCTGCCTCGGCCCCTCTCCTACCTGCCCCAGCTCCCTGCGGCTCCCGTCCCCGCTGCCCCCGCCGCCAGCTCCCTCCCTCCCAGCCCCAATTAACCTCTTCTCTCCTTCTTCTTGCAGACCATGGCTGTCATGGAGTTCATCTTCATGGTTATACAAACCATAGTCCAGAACGTACAGACGATCGGTGTCGAGCTGGACAAGACCACGCTCCAGCGCGTGCAGCAGTATGCAGGGTTCATCAGGCAGCAGATGACTCAGCTGCTGCAGGAGATGGCCCAGAGCGACTCGGCCTGGGGAGCCCCGCTCTTTGCTGCCTTGCAGCAGTGGCAGTTTTGGGCGGTCGCTGCAGTCCTGGTCCTGATCTTCAGACTCTGCTGGTGGCTCAGGAAATGGAGTTGCCAGCCAGCCAGCAGCAGCGAGGAGGGCAAGAAGCAGGAAGGAGAAACAGGCAGTGTTGCACTGCATGTGCGCACCATTTCAGCCAAGCGCCTCCTGGACCTGTCCGACTCCTTCACCATGGTGGAGGAACTGGTGGATGAACTGCTCCGTGTCTGTGGAAAACTCTGCCGGAATAGCTTCATGCCACGACTGAAGCCAGTCATTGGGATGGGCAGCACCTTAGGATGTTGCAGTCCTGGTGAGGAGAATGCAATCTACCGCCTGCTCGTGCCCCTGAAGCCTCCCCGCGGACACACCTTCCACCTGGAGCTGGGCACCGCCACGGAGGACATGCCGGCGAGGAACTGCAGCCTCCGCGTGGAACTGCAGTGCACGTGCATGAAGGAGCCGCTGGAGGAGGACATGCTTTGCTTCCTCCACCACTCCCAGCAGGAGCTGAGGAAAAATCAGGGTCCCAGCCTCCTACACACCCTCTGCGCCGGCCCCTACCTGGACATGAACAAAACCGCCCGCTGGTTCCAGGTAGTGGTAAAAGAAGCCTGGGCGGTGCTGCCTCAGTCAAAATTCTGCTGTCTAACGGTGCTGCCCTCCAGCCAATCCTGCACGCTCCAGCTGACGCACGCTTCCGGTAGCACCATCCAGATTGAGATGATGTTCGGAGTGAAACAAGGTGACTCGTATGCCTTCCTGAGCACCAAGTAGGCAGAGCCCGCTGTTACCAGCAGCAGAGACTCCCGTGGCTCCCTGGATAGCTGCCGGCCTCCCTCTTCCTGAGTCCGTTCCCTCGGGTAGTTTTAGCGTGTACAAAGATGTCAATAAACCACTTGTTTAACACACAGACGCTGCATCTCTGAGTGTCTGTGCATCACTTTGTTGGGCAACGCAGGCACAGGGTGCTGACAGCTCAGCTGCCACAGGCAGGGAGCCTTTTGCAGAAAAGGCATTCCTGAATGCATTCTGCTTCAGTCTTTAGCTAAGGCCAGCCCTCACGAATCCCAGACCCTGGAGTTAAGAGAGAGAGAGTCTGGACGAAGGAAGACTTTCCCTTGGCCGAGGAGGATTGGGTCAGAGATCATGTAGGCACACTCGACACCCACAAATCCATGGACCCTGCTGGGATGCACCCACAAGCGCTGAGGGAGGTGACGGATGTTATTGTGAAGTCACTCTCCGTCGTCTACGTCAAGGAGAACAGGAGAGGTGCCTGAGGACTGAAGAAGCCAATGTGCCACCAGTCTTCAAAAAGGGCAAGAAAGAGGACCCTGGCAACTACAGGCCAGTTGGCTTCACCTCCAGGTGCCAGGGCAAGGCAACGGAACAGCTCATTCTGGATGTCATCTGTAGGCACGTGGCGGAAAAGAAGGTTACCGGGGATGGTCAGCATGGATTCCCCAAGGGGGAACCATTCTAGGATGGCATGACTGGCTGTGTAGATGAGGGCAGAGCGGTGGACGTTGCCTACCTCGCCTTGAGCAAGGCTTTTGACACTGTCTCCCATAACATCCTCATAGGTAAGTGTAGGAAGTGTGGGTTAGATGAGTGGACAGTGAGGCGGATTGAGTACTGGCTGAGTGGCAGAGCTCAGAGGGTTGTGATCAGCGTCGCAGGGTGTGGTAGGAGGCCCGAAACTAGCGGTGTTCCTCAGGGGTCATTGCTGGTTCTAGTCGTCTTCACTATATTCATCAACCACCTGGGTGAGGGGACAGAGGATACCCTCAGCACGTTTGCTGATGACACAAAACAGGGAGGAGTGGCTGACACACCAGAAGGCTGTGCTGCCATACAGCGAGACCTGTCCAGGCTGGAGAGCTGGCCGGAGAGGAACCTAATGACGTTCAACTAGGGCAAGCGTAGGGTCCTGCACGTCGGGAGCAATAACCCATGCACCGGTACAGGTTAGGGGCTGACCTACTGGAGAGTCCTGGTGGTGTCCTGGTTTGAGGTAAAACAGAACCAATTTTCTGTTCAGTAATTTTACTTTGCAGCTAAGCCTCTTCTAACTTACTGAACTCTCTGAAATCAATAGCATATTGTCCAGACACTGTTCGCTCCCAGAGTGATAAGACCTGATTATTCATAATTATGTCAAAGGATGGTATGCAGAGACACTCTTGCTTATACTCATTGCTATAACACCCAAGGGCAGCCAACTTTGTTATTTGCCCTGTTGGAGGGTTGGAAGTGGAAAAGCATAGAGGGGTCGCACCTGCGGGGAGGAGCGGACAGGACAGGTGACCCAAAACTGACCAACGAGATACTCCATCCCATCTGCCTCATGCTCAGTGTGAAAGCTGAAGGATCAAAGGGTCAGCCCTCTTTTTCTTCAGTGGCCGGCGTCCGAGGAGGGCTCGCTCTGTTCATCTGCCTTCGATCCCGATCCTGAATCCAGATCTGGAATCCAGTTGCTGTCTGCCACTGGCTGTCTGCCACTGAGTCCAGTCTGGGACTTCCCCAGTGCCAGCCAGTGACGTGACCGTCATCCTGGGAGCTTGATATGGTTTTGTAGATATTTCATTATTTTCTTTTCATTTTATGATTAATATTTCATTTATTCATATAGTTTCTTCTAAACTCATAAGTAAGTCTCTTTCTCTCTCCCCCTCCTCTCCTTGAAGAGAGAGGTGGGGGAGAACATCTGTCACTCACCTCAGGTGAGTGCGGAATAGCATCCTAGCATGTATCAGGAACAGTGTGGCCAGCAGGACTAGGGAAGCGATTGTCCCGCTGTACGTGGCATGGTGAGGCTGCACCTCGAGTACTGTGTTCAGTTTTGGGCCCCTCACACAGGACAGACATTGAGGTGCTGAAGTGTTTTCCGAGACGGGCAACAATGCTGGTGAAGGGTCTGGAGCACAAGTCTCATGAGGAGCGGCTGAGGGAACTGGGTTTGTTTAGCCTGGAGAAAAGGAGGCTCAGGGGAGACTCTCCAAGTGCCTGAAAGGAGGTTGTAGCGAGGGGGGTGATGGTCTCTTCTCCCAAGTAACAGGCAATAAGACCAGAGGAGACGGCCACGGGTTGCACCAGGGGAGGTTTAGGATGGACATTAGAATCATAGAATCATAGAATCATAGAATGGTTTAGGTTGGAAGGGACCTTGAAGATCATCGAGTTCCAACCCCCCTGCCACAGGCAGGGATACCTCTCACTAGACCAGGTTGCCCAAGGCCACGTCCAGCCTGGCCTTGAACACCTCCAGGGATGGGGCTTCAACAACCTCTCTGGGCAACCTGTTCCAGTGCCTCACCACCCTTAAAGTGAAAAACTGCTTCCTAATGTTTAATCTAAACCTGCCCTCTTCCAGCTTAAAGCCGTTCCCCCTCGTCCTATCACTACATGCCCGAGTAAAAAGTCCTTCCCCAGCTCTCCTGTAGGCCCCCTTTAGGTACTGGAAGGCCACAATAAGATCTCCCCGGAGCCTTCTCTTCTCCAGGCTGAACAGCCCCAACTCTCTCAGCTTCTCCTCATAGGAGAGGTGCTCCAGCCCTCTGATCATCCTTGTGGCTCTCCTCTGGACGCGCTTCAGCAGGTCCATGTCCTTCTTATGTTGGGGAATCCACAGCTGGATGCAGTACTCCAGGTGGGGTCTCACGAGAGCGGAGTAGAGGGGCAGAATCACCTCCCTTGACCTGCTGGCCACACTTCTTTTGATGCAGCCCAGGATACGGTTGGCCTTCTGGGCTGCGATCGCACACTGCTTCCTCATGTCGAGCTTCTCATCAATCATCACCCCCAGGTCCTTCTCCACAGGGCTGCTCTCCAGCCATTCTCCGCCGAGCCTGTATTTGTGCTTGGGATTGCCCCGACACAGATGTAGGGCCTTGCACTTGGCCTTGTTGAACTGCATGAGGTTGGCTTGGGCCCACCTCTCCAGCCTGTCCAGGTCCCTCTGGATGGTATCCCTCCATCCTTCCATCCGTTAGGAAAAACGTCTTCACCGAAAGGGTTATCGAGCACTGGAAGAGGCTGCCCAGGGGAGCGGTTGAGTCACCATCCCTGGAGCTATGTAAAAGGTTGGGGTTGCGTTTGGGCTCGAGGATCTTAAGGGTCTTTACCGACCTAAATGATTCTGTGATTCTATGACTGAATTTAAGGTCGCCCGTCATGGAGTCAGGGGCTGGACTCCAGGATCCTCGTGGGTCCCTTCCCACCTAGGATATTCTGTGATTGCGAGATGGCCACTGGCAGGCAGATGAGACTCAATCCAAAACACAGCACCACGACAGCTCCTGTGAAGAAAATTCACGCCAGCCGGGCCCGAACCACTGCACCAGTGCAGCTGAGAGTCGCTGGGCCGGGGTGGGGCCTGCTGCCAGGCGTGCCTGTGATGCGCTCTGCCGCCTGTGACAGCACAGGCGACGCGTCACAATGGGGGCGGCTATAAAAGGCACCAGCAGGCAGCACTGCCCCACTACGGCTTCGGCCAGCGGTGAGTGCGCAGACCGGGGCAGGCTGGGCTGGACGAGGGCCGGGGCAGAAACGCGCACCCCTGGGGGCGGGTTCTCACCCGCCATCTGGCGGCAGCGCCCTGGGCCGGGCACGGTGCCGTCGCCGCCACCGGGGCTGGGCGCAGGCCTTGCTGCCTCCCCGCTGCCTCGGCCCCTCTCCTACCTGCCCCAGCTCCCTGCGGCTCCCGTCCCCGCTGCCCCCGCCGCCAGCTCCCTCCCTCCCAGCCCCAATTAACCTCTTCTCTCCTTCTTCTTGCAGACCATGGCTGTCATGGAGTTCATCTTCATGGTTATACAAACCATAGTCCAGAACGTACAGACGATCGGTGTCGAGCTGGACAAGACCACGCTCCAGCGCGTGCAGCAGTATGCAGGGTTCATCAGGCAGCAGATGACTCAGCTGCTGCAGGAGATGGCCCAGAGCGACTCGGCCTGGGGAGCCCCGCTCTTTGCTGCCTTGCAGCAGTGGCAGTTTTGGGCGGTCGCTGCAGTCCTGGTCCTGATCTTCAGACTCTGCTGGTGGCTCAGGAAATGGAGTTGCCAGCCAGCCAGCAGCAGCGAGGAGGGCAAGAAGCAGGAAGGAGAAACAGGCAGTGTTGCACTGCATGTGCGCACCATTTCAGCCAAGCGCCTCCTGGACCTGTCCGACTCCTTCACCATGGTGGAGGAACTGGTGGATGAACTGCTCCGTGTCTGTGGAAAACTCTGCCGGAATAGCTTCATGCCACGACTGAAGCCAGTCATTGGGATGGGCAGCACCTTAGGATGTTGCAGTCCTGGTGAGGAGAATGCAATCTACCGCCTGCTCGTGCCCCTGAAGCCTCCCCGCGGACACACCTTCCACCTGGAGCTGGGCACCGCCACGGAGGACATGCCGGCGAGGAACTGCAGCCTCCGCGTGGAACTGCAGTGCACGTGCATGAAGGAGCCGCTGGAGGAGGACATGCTTTGCTTCCTCCACCACTCCCAGCAGGAGCTGAGGAAAAATCAGGGTCCCAGCCTCCTACACACCCTCTGCGCCGGCCCCTACCTGGACATGAACAAAACCGCCCGCTGGTTCCAGGTAGTGGTAAAAGAAGCCTGGGCGGTGCTGCCTCAGTCAAAATTCTGCTGTCTAACGGTGCTGCCCTCCAGCCAATCCTGCACGCTCCAGCTGACGCACGCTTCCGGTAGCACCATCCAGATTGAGATGATGTTCGGAGTGAAACAAGGTGACTCGTATGCCTTCCTGAGCACCAAGTAGGCAGAGCCCGCTGTTACCAGCAGCAGAGACTCCCGTGGCTCCCTGGATAGCTGCCGGCCTCCCTCTTCCTGAGTCCGTTCCCTCGGGTAGTTTTAGCGTGTACAAAGATGTCAATAAACCACTTGTTTAACACACAGACGCTGCATCTCTGAGTGTCTGTGCATCACTTTGTTGGGCAACGCAGGCACAGGGTGCTGACAGCTCAGCTGCCACAGGCAGGGAGCCTTTTGCAGAAAAGGCATTCCTGAATGCATTCTGCTTCAGTCTTTAGCTAAGGCCAGCCCTCACGAATCCCAGACCCTGGAGGTAAGAGAGAGAGTCTGGACGAAGGAAGACTTTCCCTTGGCCGAGGAGGATTGGGTCAGAGATCATGTAGGCACACTCGACACCCACAAATCCATGGACCCTGCTGGGATGCACCCACAAGCGCTGAGGGAGGTGACGGATGTTATTGTGAAGTCACTCTCCGTCGTCTACGTCAAGGAGAACAGGAGAGGTGCCTGAGGACTGAAGAAGCCAATGTGCCACCAGTCTTCAAAAAGGGCAAGAAAGAGGACCCTGGCAACTACAGGCCAGTTGGCTTCACCTCCAGGTGCCAGGGCAAGGCAACGGAACAGCTCATTCTGGATGTCATCTGTAGGCACGTGGCGGAAAAGAAGGTTACCGGGGATGGTCAGCATGGATTCCCCAAGGGGGAACCATTCTAGGATGGCATGACTGGCTGTGTAGATGAGGGCAGAGCGGTGGACGTTGCCTACCTCGCCTTGAGCAAGGCTTTTGACACTGTCTCCCATAACATCCTCATAGGTAAGTGTAGGAAGTGTGGGTTAGATGAGTGGACAGTGAGGCGGATTGAGTACTGGCTGAGTGGCAGAGCTCAGAGGGTTGTGATCAGCGTCGCAGGGTGTGGTAGGAGGCCCGAAACTAGCGGTGTTCCTCAGGGGTCATTGCTGGTTCTAGTCGTCTTCACTATATTCATCAACCACCTGGGTGAGGGGACAGAGGATACCCTCAGCACGTTTGCTGATGACACAAAACAGGGAGGAGTGGCTGACACACCAGAAGGCTGTGCTGCCATACAGCGAGACCTGTCCAGGCTGGAGAGCTGGCCGGAGAGGAACCTAATGACGTTCAACTAGGGCAAGCGTAGGGTCCTGCACGTCGGGAGCAATAACCCATGCACCGGTACAGGTTAGGGGCTGACCTACTGGAGAGTCCTGGTGGTGTCCTGGTTTGAGGTAAAACAGAACCAATTTTCTGTTCAGTAATTTTACTTTGCAGCTAAGCCTCTTCTAACTTACTGAACTCTCTGAAATCAATAGCATATTGTCCAGACACTGTTCGCTCCCAGAGTGATAAGACCTGATTATTCATAATTATGTCAAAGGATGGTATGCAGAGACACTCTTGCTTATACTCATTGCTATAACACCCAAGGGCAGCCAACTTTGTTATTTGCCCTGTTGGAGGGTTGGAAGTGGAAAAGCATAGAGGGGTCGCACCTGCGGGGAGGAGCGGACAGGACAGGTGACCCAAAACTGACCAACGAGATACTCCATCCCATCTGCCTCATGCTCAGTGTGAAAGCTGAAGGATCAAAGGGTCAGCCCTCTTTTTCTTCAGTGGCCGGCGTCCGAGGAGGGCTCGCTCTGTTCATCTGCCTTCGATCCCGATCCTGAATCCAGATCTGGAATCCAGTTGCTGTCTGCCACTGGCTGTCTGCCACTGAGTCCAGTCTGGGACTTCCCCAGTGCCAGCCAGTGACGTGACCGTCATCCTGGGAGCTTGATATGGTTTTGTAGATATTTCATTATTTTCTTTTCATTTTATGATTAATATTTCATTTATTCATATAGTTTCTTCTAAACTCATAAGTAAGTCTCTTTCTCTCTCCCCCTCCTCTCCTTGAAGAGAGAGGTGGGGGAGAACATCTGTCACTCACCTCAGGTGAGTGCGGAATAGCATCCTAGCATGTATCAGGAACAGTGTGGCCAGCAGGACTAGGGAAGCGATTGTCCCGCTGTACGTGGCATGGTGAGGCTGCACCTCGAGTACTGTGTTCAGTTTTGGGCCCCTCACACAGGACAGACATTGAGGTGCTGAAGTGTTTTCCAAGACGGGCAACAATGCTGGTGAAGGGTCTGGAGCACAAGTCTCATGAGGAGCGGCTGAGGGAACTGGGTTTGTTTAGCCTGGAGAAAAGGAGGCTCAGGGGAGACTCTCCAAGTGCCTGAAAGGAGGTTGTAGCGAGGGGGGGTGATGGTCTCTTCTCCCAAGTAACAGGCAATAAGACCAGAGGAGACGGCCACGGGTTGCACCAGGGGAGGTTTAGGATGGACATTAGAATCATAGAATCATAGAATCATAGAATGGTTTAGGTTGGAAGGGACCTTGAAGATCATCGAGTTCCAACCCCCCTGCCACAGGCAGGGATACCTCTCACTAGACCAGGTTGCCCAAGGCCACGTCCAGCCTGGCCTTGAACACCTCCAGGGATGGGGCTTCAACAACCTCTCTGGGCAACCTGTTCCAGTGCCTCACCACCCTTAAAGTGAAAAACTGCTTCCTAATGTTTAATCTAAACCTGCCCTCTTCCAGCTTAAAGCCGTTCCCCCTCGTCCTATCACTACATGCCCGAGTAAAAAGTCCTTCCCCAGCTCTCCTGTAGGCCCCCTTTAGGTACTGGAAGGCCACAATAAGATCTCCCCGGAGCCTTCTCTTCTCCAGGCTGAACAGCCCCAACTCTCTCAGCTTCTCCTCATAGGAGAGGTGCTCCAGCCCTCTGATCATCCTTGTGGCTCTCCTCTGGACGCGCTTCAGCAGGTCCATGTCCTTCTTATGTTGGGGAATCCACAGCTGGATGCAGTACTCCAGGTGGGGTCTCACGAGAGCGGAGTAGAGGGGCAGAATCACCTCCCTTGACCTGCTGGCCACACTTCTTTTGATGCAGCCCAGGATACGGTTGGCCTTCTGGGCTGCGATCGCACACTGCTTCCTCATGTCGAGCTTCTCATCAATCATCACCCCCAGGTCCTTCTCCACAGGGCTGCTCTCCAGCCATTCTCCGCCGAGCCTGTATTTGTGCTTGGGATTGCCCCGACACAGATGTAGGACCTTGCACTTGGCCTTGTTGAACTGCATGAGGTTGGCTTGGGCCCACCTCTCCAGCCTGTCCAGGTCCCTCTGGATGGTATCCCTCCATCCTTCCATCCGTTAGGAAAAACGTCTTCACCGAAAGGGTTATCGAGCACTGGAAGAGGCTGCCCAGGGGAGCGGTTGAGTCACCATCCCTGGAGCTATTTAAAAGGTTGGGGTTGCGTTTGGGCTCGAGGATCTTATGGGTCTTTACCGACCTAAATGATTCCGTGATTCTATGACTGAATTTAAGGTCGCCCGTCATGGAGTCAGGGGCTGGACTCCAGGATCCTCGTGGGTCCCTTCCCACCCAGGATATTCTGTGATTGCGAGATGGCCACTGGCAGGCAGATGAGACTCAATCCAAAACACAGCACCACGACAGCTCCCGTGAAGAAAATTCACGCCAGCCGGGCCCGAACCACTGCACCAGTGCAGCTGAGAGTCGCTGGGCCGGGGTGGGGCCTGCTGCCAGGCGTGCCTGTGATGCGCTCTGCCGCCTGTGACAGCACAGGCGACGCGTCACAACGGGGGCGGCTATAAAAGGCACCAGCAGGCAGCACTGCCCCACTACGGCTTCGGCCAGCGGTGAGTGCGCAGACCGGGGCAGGCTGGGCTGGACGAGGGCCGGGGCAGAAACGCGCACCCCCGGGGGCGGGTTCTCACCCGCCATCTGGCGGCAGCGCCCTGGGCCGGGCACGGTGCCGTCGCCGCCACCGGGGCTGGGCGCAGGCCTTGCTGCCTCCCCGCTGCCTCGGCCCCTCTCCTACCTGCCCCAGCTCCCTGCGGCTCCCGTCCCCGCTGCCCCCGCCGCCAGCTCCCTCCCTCCCAGCCCCAATTAACCTCTTCTCTCCTTCTTCTTGCAGACCATGGCTGTCATGGAGTTCATCTTCATGGTTATACAAACCATAGTCCAGAACGTACAGACGATCGGTGTCGAGCTGGACAAGACCACGCTCCAGCGCGTGCAGCAGTATGCAGGGTTCATCAGGCAGCAGATGACTCAGCTGCTGCAGGAGATGGCCCAGAGCGACTCGGCCTGGGGAGCCCTGCTCTTTGCTGCCTTGCAGCAGTGGCAGTTTTGGGCGGTCGCTGCAGTCCTGGTCCTGATCTTCAGACTCTGCTGGTGGCTCAGGAAATGGAGTTGCCAGCCAGCCAGCAGCAGCGAGGAGGGCAAGAAGCAGGAAGGAGAAACAGGCAGTGTTGCACTGCATGTGCGCACCATTTCAGCCAAGCGCCTCCTGGACCTGTCCGACTCCTTCACCATGGTGGAGGAACTGGTGGATGAACTGCTCCGTGTCTGTGGAAAACTCTGCCGGAATAGCTTCATGCCACGACTGAAGCCAGTCATTGGGATGGGCAGCACCTTAGGATGTTGCAGTCCTGGTGAGGAGAATGCAATCTACCGCCTGCTCGTGCCCCTGAAGCCTCCCCGCGGACACACCTTCCACCTGGAGCTGGGCACCGCCACGGAGGACATGCCGGCGAGGAACTGCAGCCTCCGCGTGGAACTGCAGTGCACGTGCATGAAGGAGCCGCTGGAGGAGGACATGCTTTGCTTCCTCCACCACTCCCAGCAGGAGCTGAGGAAAAATCAGGGTCCCAGCCTCCTACACACCCTCTGCGCCGGCCCCCTACCTGGACATGAACAAAACCGCCCGCTGGTTCCAGGTAGTGGTAAAAGAAGCCTGGGCGGTGCTGCCTCAGTCAAAATTCTGCTGTCTAACGGTGCTGCCCTCCAGCCAATCCTGCACGCTCCAGCTGACGCACGCTTCCGGTAGCACCATCCAGATTGAGATGATGTTCGGAGTGAAACAAGGTGACTCGTATGCCTTCCTGAGCACCAAGTAGGCAGAGCCCGCTGTTACCAGCAGCAGAGACTCCCGTGGCTCCCTGGATAGCTGCCGGCCTCCCTCTTCCTGAGTCCGTTCCCTCGGGTAGTTTTAGCGTGTACAAAGATGTCAATAAACCACTTGTTTAACACACAGACGCTGCATCTCTGAGTGTCTGTGCATCACTTTGTTGGGCAACGCAGGCACAGGGTGCTGACAGCTCAGCTGCCACAGGCAGGGAGCCTTTTGCAGAAAAGGCATTCCTGAATGCATTCTGCTTCAGTCTTTAGCTAAGGCCAGCCCTCACGAATCCCAGACCCTGGAGTTAAGAGAGAGAGCCTGGACGAAGGAAGACTTTCCCTTGGCCGAGGAGGATTGGGTCAGAGATCATGTAGGCACACTCGACACCCACAAATCCATGGACCCTGCTGGGATGCACCCACAAGCGCTGAGGGAGGTGACGGATGTTATTGTGAAGTCACTCTCCGTCGTCTACGTCAAGGAGAACAGGAGAGGTGCCTGAGGACTGAAGAAGCCAATGTGCCACCAGTCTTCAAAAAGGGCAAGAAAGAGGACCCTGGCAACTACAGGCCAGTTGGCTTCACCTCCAGGTGCCAGGGCAAGGCAACGGAACAGCTCATTCTGGATGTCATCTGTAGGCACGTGGCGGAAAAGAAGGTTACCGGGGATGGTCAGCATGGATTCCCCAAGGGGGAACCATTCTAGGATGGCATGACTGGCTGTGTAGATGAGGGCAGAGCGGTGGACGTTGCCTACCTCGCCTTGAGCAAGGCTTTTGACACTGTCTCCCATAACATCCTCATAGGTAAGTGTAGGAAGTGTGGGTTAGATGAGTGGGCAGTGAGGCGGATTGAGTACTGGCTGAGTGGCAGAGCTCAGAGGGTTGTGATCAGCGTCGCAGGGTGTGGTAGGAGGCCCGAAACTAGCGGTGTTCCTCAGGGGTCATTGCTGGTTCTAGTCGTCTTCACTATATTCATCAACCACCTGGGTGAGGGGACAGAGGATACCCTCAGCACGTTTGCTGATGACACAAAACAGGGAGGAGTGGCTGACACACCAGAAGGCTGTGCTGCCATACAGCGAGACCTGTCCAGGCTGGAGAGCTGGCCGGAGAGGAACCTAATGACGTTCAACTAGGGCAAGCGTAGGGTCCTGCACGTCGGGAGCAATAACCCATGCACCGGTACAGGTTAGGGGCTGACCTACTGGAGAGTCCTGGTGGTGTCCTGGTTTGAGGTAAAACAGAACCAATTTTCTGTTCAGTAATTTTACTTTGCAGCTAAGCCTCTTCTAACTTACTGAACTCTCTGAAATCAATAGCATATTGTCCAGACACTGTTCGCTCCCAGAGTGATAAGACCTGATTATTCATAATTATGTCAAAGGATGGTATGCAGAGACACTCTTGCTTATACTCATTGCTATAACACCCAAGGGCAGCCAACTTTGTTATTTGCCCTGTTGGAGGGTTGGAAGTGGAAAAGCATAGAGGGGTCGCACCTGCGGGGAGGAGCGGACAGGACAGGTGACCCAAAACTGACCAACGAGATACTCCATCCCATCTGCCTCATGCTCAGTGTGAAAGCTGAAGGATCAAAGGGTCAGCCCTCTTTTTCTTCAGTGGCCGGCGTCCGAGGAGGGCTCGCTCTGTTCATCTGCCTTCGATCCCGATCCTGAATCCAGATCTGGAATCCAGTTGCTGTCTGCCACTGGCTGTCTGCCACTGAGTCCAGTCTGGGACTTCCCCAGTGCCAGCCAGTGACGTGACCGTCATCCTGGGAGCTTGATATGGTTTTGTAGATATTTCATTATTTTCTTTTCATTTTATGATTAATATTTCATTTATTCATATAGTTTCTTCTAAACTCATAAGTAAGTCTCTTTCTCTCTCCCCCTCCTCTCCTTGAAGAGAGAGGTGGGGGAGAACATCTGTCACTCACCTCAGGTGAGTGCGGAATAGCATCCTAGCATGTATCAGGAACAGTGTGGCCAGCAGGACTAGGGAAGCGATTGTCCCGCTGTACGTGGCATGGTGAGGCTGCACCTCGAGTACTGTGTTCAGTTTTGGGCCCCTCACACAGGACAGACATTGAGGTGCTGAAGTGTTTTCCAAGACGGGCAACAATGCTGGTGAAGGGTCTGGAGCACAAGTCTCATGAGGAGCGGCTGAGGGAACTGGGTTTGTTTAGCCTGGAGAAAAGGAGGCTCAGGGGAGACTCTCCAAGTGCCTGAAAGGAGGTTGTAGCGAGGGGGGTGATGGTCTCTTCTCCCAAGTAACAGGCAATAAGACCAGAGGAGACGGCCACGGGTTGCACCAGGGGAGGTTTAGGATGGACATTAGAATCATAGAATCATAGAATCATAGAATGGTTTAGGTTGGAAGGGACCTTGAAGATCATCGAGTTCCAACCCCCCTGCCACAGGCAGGGATACCTCTCACTAGACCAGGTTGCCCAAGGCCACGTCCAGCCTGGCCTTGAACACCTCCAGGGATGGGGCTTCAACAACCTCTCTGGGCAACCTGTTCCAGTGCCTCACCACCCTTAAAGTGAAAAACTGCTTCCTAATGTTTAATCTAAACCTGCCCTCTTCCAGCTTAAAGCCGTTCCCCCTCGTCCTATCACTACATGCCCGAGTAAAAAGTCCTTCCCCAGCTCTCCTGTAGGCCCCCTTTAGGTACTGGAAGGCCACAATAAGATCTCCCCGGAGCCTTCTCTTCTCCAGGCTGAACAGCCCCAACTCTCTCAGCTTCTCCTCATAGGAGAGGTGCTCCAGCCCTCTGATCATCCTTGTGGCTCTCCTCTGGACGCGCTTCAGCAGGTCCATGTCCTTCTTATGTTGGGGAATCCACAGCTGGATGCAGTACTCCAGGTGGGGTCTCACGAGAGCGGAGTAGAGGGGCATAATCACCTCCCTTGACCTGCTGGCCACACTTCTTTTGATGCAGCCCAGGATACGGTTGGCCTTCTGGGCTGCGATCGCACACTGCTTCCTCATGTCGAGCTTCTCATCAATCATCACCCCCAGGTCCTTCTCCACAGGGCTGCTCTCCAGCCATTCTCCGCCGAGCCTGTATTTGTGCTTGGGATTGCCCCGACACAGATGTAGGACCTTGCACTTGGCCTTGTTGAACTGCATGAGGTTGGCTTGGGCCCACCTCTCCAGCCTGTCCAGGTCCCTCTGGATGGTATCCCTCCATCCTTCCATCCGTTAGGAAAAACGTCTTCACCGAAAGGGTTATCGAGCACTGGAAGAGGCTGCCCAGGGGAGCGGTTGAGTCACCATCCCTGGAGCTATTTAAAAGGTTGGGGTTGCGTTTGGGCTCGAGGATCTTATGGGTCTTTACCGACCTAAATGATTCCGTGATTCTATGACTGAATTTAAGGTCGCCCGTCATGGAGTCAGGGGCTGGACTCCAGGATCCTCGTGGGTCCCTTCCCACCCAGGATATTCTGTGATTGCGAGATGGCCACTGGCAGGCAGATGAGACTCAATCCAAAACACAGCACCACGACAGCTCCCGTGAAGAAAATTCACGCCAGCCGGGGCCCGAACCACTGCACCAGTGCAGCTGAGAGTCGCTGGGGCCGGGGTGGGGCCTGCTGCCAGGCGTGCCTGTGATGCGCTCTGCCGCCTGTGACAGCACAGGCGACGCGTCACAACGGGGGCGGCTATAAAAGGCACCAGCAGGCAGCACTGCCCCACTACGGCTTCGGCCAGCGGTGAGTGCGCAGACCGGGGCAGGCTGGGCTGGACGAGGGCCGGGGCAGAAACGCGCACCCCCGGGGGCGGGTTCTCACCCGCCATCTGGCGGCAGCGCCCTGGGCCGGGCACGGTGCCGTCGCCGCCACCGGGGCTGGGCGCAGGCCTTGCTGCCTCCCCGCTGCCTCGGCCCCTCTCCTACCTGCCCCAGCTCCCTGCGGCTCCCGTCCCCGCTGCCCCCGCCGCCAGCTCCCTCCCTCCCAGCCCCAATTAACCTCTTCTCTCCTTCTTCTTGCAGACCATGGCTGTCATGGAGTTCATCTTCATGGTTATACAAACCATAGTCCAGAACGTACAGACGATCGGTGTCGAGCTGGACAAGACCACGCTCCAGCGCGTGCAGCAGTATGCAGGGTTCATCAGGCAGCAGATGACTCAGCTGCTGCAGGAGATGGCCCAGAGCGACTCGGCCTGGGGAGCCCCGCTCTTTGCTGCCTTGCAGCAGTGGCAGTTTTGGGCGGTCGCTGCAGTCCTGGTCCTGATCTTCAGACTCTGCTGGTGGCTCAGGAAATGGAGTTGCCAGCCAGCCAGCAGCAGCGAGGAGGGCAAGAAGCAGGAAGGAGAAACAGGCAGTGTTGCACTGCATGTGCGCACCATTTCAGCCAAGCGCCTCCTGGACCTGTCCGACTCCTTCACCATGGTGGAGGAACTGGTGGATGAACTGCTCCGTGTCTGTGGAAAACTCTGCCGGAATAGCTTCATGCCACGACTGAAGCCAGTCATTGGGGTGAGCAGCGCCTTGGGATGTTGCAGTCCCGGTGAGGAGGATGCCATCTACCGCCTGCTCGTGCCCCTGAAGCCTCCCCGCGGACACACCTTCCACCTGGAGCTGGGCACCGCCACGGAGGACATGCCGGCGAGGAACTGCAGCCTCCGCGTGGAACTGCAGTGCACGTGCATGAAGGAGCCGCTGGAGGAGGACATCCTGTGCTTCCTCCACCACTCCCAGCGGGAGCTGAGGAAAAATCAGGGTCCCAGCCTCCTACACACCCTCTGCACAGGCCCCTACCTGGACATGAACAAAACCGTCCGCTGGTTCCAGGCAGTGGTAAAAGAAGCCTGGGCGGTGCTGCCTCAGTCAAAACTCTGCTGTCTAACGGTGCTGCCCTCCAGCCAATCCTGCAAGCTCCGGCTGACGCACGCTTCCGGTAGCACCATCCAGATTGAGATGATGTTCGGAGTGAAACAAGGTGACTCGTATGCCTTCCTGAGCACCAAGTAGGCAGAGCCCGCTGTTACCAGCAGCAGAGACTCCCGTGGCCCCCTGGATAGCTGCCGGCCTCCCTCTTCCTGAGTCCGTTCCCTCGGGTAGTTTTAGCGTGTACAAAGATGTCAATAAACCACTTGTTTAACACACAGACGCTGCATCTCTGAGTGTCTGTGCATCACTTTGTTGGGCAACGCAGGCACAGGGTGCTGACAGCTCAGCTGCCACAGGCAGGGAGCCTTTTGCAGAAAAGGCATTCCTGAATGCGTTCTGCTTCAGTCTTTAGCTAAGGCCAGCCCTCACGAATCCCAGACCCTGGAGTTAAGAGAGAGAGTCTGGACGAAGGAAGACTTTCCCTTGGCCGAGGAGGATTGGGTCAGAGATCATGTAGGCACACTCGACACCCACAAATCCATGGACCCTGCTGGGATGCACCCACAAGCGCTGAGGGAGGTGACGGATGTTATTGTGAAGTCACTCTCCGTCGTCTACGTCAAGGAGAACAGGAGAGGTGCCTGAGGACTGAAGAAGCCAATGTGCCACCAGTCTTCAAAAAGGGCAAGAAAGAGGACCCTGGCAACTACAGGCCAGTTGGCTTCACCTCCAGGTGCCAGGGCAAGGCAACGGAACAGCTCATTCTGGATGTCATCTGTAGGCACGTGGCGGAAAAGAAGGTTACCGGGGATGGTCAGCATGGATTCCCCAAGGGGGAACCATTCTAGGATGGCATGACTGGCTGCGTAGATGAGGGCAGAGCGGTGGACGTTGCCTACCTCGCCTTGAGCAAGGCTTTTGACACTGTCTCCCATAACATCCTCATAGGTAAGTGTAGGAAGTGTGGGTTAGATGAGTGGGCAGTGAGACGGATTGAGTACTGGCTGAGTGGCAGAGCTCAGAGGGTTGTGATCAGCGTCGCAGGGTGTGGTAGGAGGCCCGAAACTAGCGGTGTTCCTCAGGGGTCATTGCTGGTTCTAGTCGTCTTCACTATATTCATCAACCACCTGGGTGAGGGGACAGAGGATACCCTCAGCACGTTTGCTGATGACACAAAACAGGGAGGAGTGGCTGACACACCAGAAGGCTGTGCCGCCATGCAGCGAGACCTGTCCAGGCTGGAGAGCTGGCCGGAGAGGAACCTAATGACGTTCAACCAGGGCAAGCGTAGGGTCCTGCACGTCGGGAGCAATAACCCATGCACCGGTACAGGTTAGGGGCTGACCTACTGGAGAGCAGCTCTGCAGTGAGGGACCTGGGAGTCCTGGTGGTGTCCTGGTTTGAGGTAAAACAGAACCAATTTTCTGTTCAGTAACTTTACGTTTTACCTAAGCCTCTTCTAACTCCTGAAATTAACAGCATATTGTGCAGACATTGTCCGCTTTCAGAGTGAGAAGACCTGGTGTTTATAGCTGATGCCAAGGGATGGTTTGCAGAGAGAACTCTGTCTGTTTGTCTGCCTTTGATCCCGATCCTGAATCCCGATCCAGAATGCAGTTCCTCTCCGTCACTGAGTCCAGTCTGGGTCTTCCCTAGTGTCAACCGGTGACCAGCTCTTGGGAGCTTGATACGATTTTTTATATATTGTACATATTTCTGTATTTTCTTTGTATTATTTTATTAATATTTCATTGAAGTAGTGTAGTTTCTTCTGAACTCATAATTCTCTTTCTCTCTCCTCCTTCTCTCCCTGAAGGGAGAAGTTGGGGAGAGCATCTGTCATTTGTTTCAGTGGCCAGTCTGGCCCAAACCATGACAATCACCCAGAACTTCTCTAGGTGCAACTGCACTGGTCCCTAGGAGCAAAGACAAGCTGTTGACTAGTGTGTACAAGCCATTTTGCTTCAGAAAACCACAGATATGAAGAGCGGCTCTGCCTAAGAAGTGCAATTTGAATTAAGGTTACTGTAAAAATTCTGCGTGGAGCTCGGTTTCTTCAGTGCTTTGACAGCCGTTTTGCACGCAGATTCTGACCATGCTTTCTCCAAGTGGAAAAATCACCCACCAGGCTTTAGCCCTGCTTTTTCTTTTGGCGAGAGCTGCAAGCCCAGGTGGTGATCAGAATATATTTTGCAGATTATTTGGAAGTGTCACCCTATTCAGGTGCTCCTTTTCATGTCATTATCAATAGCCACAAAATATAGCCTCTTTGAAAGCATTTGCTACCTTAAGAATAATAGAATTTCACCGAGGAATACATAGGTTTTAATAGTTCTCATAAACAGACTGTGGGCTTCCTAATAAGTACAAAAAACGTGATGGACGAGAAACATGAGAAAACTCCAGAAACTAAACGTTGTGAGGATTCATCTTCTTGAATGGTGATTCATGCATGCAATTCCCATGAGTATTACCAGGAGTTACGGATATAAATCCTAGCACATCAAGAGGGGAATATAACCCCTAGTGGTTAGGAATTAAAAGCATTCTGAGGGGCGCAGAAGTCTCATCTTTAAGACACAGAGTCACTGTGTGCATCTAAATCCCTGTACACCGAGATGCGAATATGTTAGGATCACAGTAATAGCAATGACTATGCAGCTTGTGCGGTGCTTTTGAAATTGGATGACACAGTCACATCTTTTCAAATTAGCGATTTAAAATTGCAGGTGGCTGGCGCTTTCAGTTTTCATCCACCCTGTAAGCCTGGAGATGGTTTCACTAATACAGCACTTCCCAGATGTTTAGACCCCAGGTGTGCAACAGTGTTCTTATTGATGAGATTTATATTCTCTTTTTTTTTTTTTTTTTTGTACTGCTTATGATAGGAGCAAAGATAACTGCATTGGGTCATATCTTTCATTATCACACAATCTTCCTTTCTTCCTTGCATTACTGATGATGGGCTTAATTCTTTTACAATGAATTTGTTGAGATTGTACATATATTTGTGTACAGGGTATGTCCTTACTATGAACCACGATAGTAGCGTCTCTCTTCATTTGTTTGTAAGCATTGTCTCCATGTGCATGCTTGCACCCACAGCCATTATTTTACCAGTGTGTGTTAAACTATATTATTGTGGTGGGTTTTTTTGTTTGTTTGTTTTTGGTTGGTTGGTTGGGTTTTGATAATTTTTTTGTTTGTTTTCCAGTGCTCCTTTACATGTTAGGATTGTTTCTTTGTTCTAGTTTTCTAAACCTTTGGATGTTGACACTGCACCACCAGATAGTGCATTTCAAGATCTCATGGTTACTCTAGTTCCCATTCATATGTCTGAGGTTTACTTCAAGCCTTGTTTGCTTGTCTAATAAGGGACGGCAAGCAGTACCTTGGTTGGAGGGGGATTCATGTGTTTCAGGCACATACACACTACAGAGGCACTTCCATCAGAACTAGTCCTCCTAATGCATTTGAAGTCCGTCAGAAGAGACAGGCACAATTTCTCTCACTCCCACAATATCAGATGAATCATATCCTAAAAGTAACTGTTTATCCCCTGTGACTCTAAAAGTCCAGAATAACTGGCTCAGATGATGACGGGCACACTGTAGGTGTCTGCAGTCAGGTGAGATGACTCCTACCTTGCCTGCCAAATATGGCCCTTCACAAAAAACTGACTTGGAGCAGCCAAAATGCTAAGACACAGAAAAGTGGACATGATCAATCTATAGATTAAGAAAGAAGCAAAACCCTTTCAAATCAACTTGTGCAACGCCTTTCATGGTGCACACCTTCAAGGAACGCATCAGATTTGCTCATGGATACCAAAGATGTCCTGAGGCTTTGCTGTGTCTGGATAGACTGAGGCAAAGAGCAAAGCCATGTAGAGCTGGAGGCCAGGTGATCCACAGACTTGACAATTTCCAGTTTCTTTTGCCTTCCCCATCAGCTGATTCCTCTTCCTCACAACTTCTCCAAAGGGGAGACAGGGCAGATATTTATTGAATCCACAACGGCAGTGAATATGTTTCTGAGCTTTCTCCCAAAAGACCATCAACCTAACGTCCCTGATATGCAGTAATTGGACCAAGAAAAGTGACCATCTGACAGCCAAAAATCTGGCAACCTTGTAGGAGCAAAAAATCGTGCTCTGAAAGAGGTATTTCCCCACAAGCATATACATGAACACGTTTATAACCCTGAAACTTTCCATACTGTCACGTTTTCTCTGAATTTTTAATGTATTCCAAAGCACTCTGAGATAATTCTTGGATTTCTAATTCAGTTCTCATAATCAAGGAAGTCAGACTGATATGCAAAAGTGCCTCATGGTCACCAGATCCTCTACATTTATATACTCAGTTTGCACCTGTGAAGGATTTTTTCAGTTATATGGAGAATTATGGAGATTTGGGGAGTTGTGCCTATTTTCCTTTAAGACATGCTCAGGTGCACCAACACTTAAGGTTTTGAGGCAAGAATTGCAGGATGAAGTGCTGCGTCCTGTGCTATTTAATAAGTCATACGGGCCTCACCCAACTTCTGCCCCTGCTTTATAATGTCTGAGGCCCACAAACAAAAATAAAAGTATCCATACGGGGCTCCAGCATGAGCTCTAAGTACTTTCCATGATGTGTTGTGCAACAAGCAGCAAAACAGACGGTCCCCTTCTAAAAGGACTGCAGGATGGCAGACCACAGTACGACACCCTGAAAATGGAATAAATCCACCCCTAATCACTACTGAAGTACTGAGTTTGCAGTAGATATTTCTCTTATCAAGACCTATAGCTGGATTCGCTGATATGGGTAATTTCCCAGGTATTTACTTGCCATAGAAAGAGGTCATCTAGGGGGGAAATTGTATCCCAGAAGATGAAGAGCTGTGACCCAACAACTAAGTAAGTGTAAATAAGGTCTGCCTATACAGCAAAATCTTAGTTATTATAATTCCTGAAAATGCCAGGGAGCTGGATTCACAAGACTCTTCCAGCTGCATATCCTTATGTCTTACACGACACCCCCCACCTATACCAGCTGCAACATAGAATCATAGAATGGTTTAGGTTGGAAGGGACCTTGAAGATCACCAAGTTCCAGCATGTGCCTTTATGTAAATAATCCCAAAGTGTGCTCATTAAGAGAATGATACCAGAGCTAAAGCGCTGTCAGTATTCAGGTTTGCTATCATCTCAACACATGCCTCATTTTAGAAAAAAATATATAAGCCGTGGAGCACTATATTTTGCTTTTTCTTCCTATCTTTGAATGACTTATTCTCCTAGGTATTCCACTGACATTTTTACTGCCAAGGAGCAGCCAGAATTCGCATTTTCCTCAAACAAGAACCAGCTGAACACAAATTTCCTATATAGCCTCTTGAAACACTGCAGTGAGTGAATTCACGTTTCCTTCTTTTCAAGTACCGAAACTACAAACTTGGCCTTGGGAGTCACACTCAGCCACTGCTGGCAGAGAAGCACTGCTGGGTGACATCTGTCATCAGCCACCGCTGAGCTGAAATATTCAGTCCCTAGCAGCAAGTTGTGCATTAAACAAAAAACCAACCAAACAAAAAGCCTTCCAAGAATTCTCCAAAAGCAGTTTGAAGCAGAGGTGAATTGGAGAAAATTCAATCTATATTTCAGCCACTCCTCCATCAGAAAAATTCACATCAAGTATCACGTGAATTGTGCACTGAGCTCTGCACAGATTAGTTTGAATTGCAATGTGAAAAATGTCAGGCAGCAATTCTGACTGGTCTAATTGTGGTCTATAGCACTTGTCCAGACAGAGGATTTTCGGTGGTACTTTAATCTAGGGAAAATGCCTGATAGAAACATGCCTTTTAACTCTTAGAGAAAGATGTATAAAGAAGCAATGTGTTGAAAACTCGGCCAGAGAAATTCTAGAAATAAGGTAAACATTTGTAATATTGATAGGGATTAATTCTAGGGACAAACATCTAAGAAAATGAGGAACTGTGTAGCTCTTGAAATCATAAAATCAAGAATGGACAGGACATTTTACCCTCACAAAATGTTGAACTTTACACCAACTTTAAATTTATAAAATGATTTGGTCTGGGACGTGCAGTATGTCAGATCTAAGGACAAACCAGACTTAAAACACTGACTCCATGAAAGCAAAAGGCTCTGTGACTGCCTCATCAGATGGACCAGTTTGTCCCAGAGCTCTAAAACTTGGATCAAAGATTATTTAGGGGCTAGACTTGTTCTTGGCTGAATTTGAAACTGCTGGGAAGTTCTCGACACCAGAAAGGCAGATGATACGTAAGGCAAGACATGCTTCAGCATTTTCTTAAGATCCTGAGGACCCTACAAATACATCTGTTTAAACATTTTTCCACCCAACCCCATGGGATCCAGGATACCCGGGTTCCCTTCTTGATCCACCTTAGACCTGTTATGGGGTCCCAAGCACGCTGTTTTTCCCACCCTGCTCCACTCTCCCCAGAACCAAAACCACTTGTCTATTTAAACTGCAAACTCTAGGGGACAGGGCTCTGATCCCTGCCTTGTTGCAAAGTTTGTCCTAATAACACTCCTGACAGATAAGAGCATAAAAGCGTTTCCATCACAACTCTCTCTTTCACATGGTCTAAATGCAAAAAAAAAAAAAAATGGGGAAGACTTTACTTTCCCCTGTTTGAATCCTACTGCATCCCCAAAAGTGCAGTTAAATACCTGATTTAGAAGGCAACAAAATACTTTTTGTAAACAACAAAAACCTAGCTGTATTTTAAAAATGGTATAAACCTGCTGTGGGTGAGAGCGTAAGTGTTGACATGAGTGTGTTAGGTTGAGGTTTAGAACATCATTATTTGTTCTTATTTACCAAATGTCTTACCCACCATATTATCTGCCTTTTCAGATGTGTACTGCTTTTGATTTTTAATTGGTCTTATTTACCAAATGTCTTACTCATTAGACTATCTACTTTTTCAGATGTGTTCCCATTTCGATTTCACTGTGAAGAGAACCAGCATATCAAAACAGCGACACACAAGGCTTTCTCAGCATCTTGGTGCCTTTGACACAGTGTCCAGCACCTCTGTTGACCACCCCAATCATTCAGCAAATGGCCCTTTCTCCCTTCCATGGTCTGCGATTCAACTTTGCTATCTCCCTGTTCAGCATGTAGGGAGATTAATAAGGCATTGACCGTGATGGGGCTGAGCCAGAGATGCCAGAGTTTGCGATTCATCCACACCTTGCTGACGTGTCTTTCTGCCTTTGGTTTTCATGTTTTCATTTGGAATGATTTATCTCCCTTTTAAAGGAATAACCACCCCACCTGAAATGCTTTAAAACACTGCACTTCATTTCTCTTCCCAAGGCTAATTGCTGTGGCAAGCTGGTCTTGTTCCCCAGATATCTGAAGTATGTAGTCAACAGCAGCTCAATATTCAGAGCAACAGAGGCCCCCTGGGGGTATTTAGTTACTCAACGCTAAATATGTTCTTAACTCTCCTACTGGAGGGGATTCAAGAAGATGCTCACTGCAGCCAGGGCCCTTTTGCAGTGGTGGCAAAGAGCGGCTGAAATGCCCCACGGAAGATGAGGCTGCCCACCACAGGTTGCGGTGTTAATGTGGGCGTCCACGCAGGCAGGAGCTGTCTCTGGAGATGGATACCCCTCCACACCATCCCAGGAACCCAACGCAATGTTCCCAAGCAATTCCCACCCGTGGTGTGATACCTCTCACAGCCTCCCACGGCACTGGCACACCGCAGTGCACACCCTGCAGACCCCAGCTCGGCATGACTGTACTGACAAGGAATCAGCAATAAAGGGCAAAATTGCATCAGTCGTGGGATTTTTCACATTTAACCTCATCTTCATGAGCATTCTTCACATCTTGGTCCTTTGAATTTGCAATTAAAGCCCCCGAAGGTGGGAACAAAAAAGGCAACTTTTGTGTGAAGAACAGTTAACTCTGTGCAGTAGGTTGGAGGTTGGATTTATTGTTTCCTTGTACAATAAAATCAATTTTTTTTTCTGAATAAAACCCAGCTGTTTGCACTGACTGCTTAAGAACCCTCTAACATTTAATCTACAAAACATCTCCAAATGACAGTTTGCCCCAGTAGCTGAAAATGTAAAGTACAAAGGATGTAGTTTTCTAAAAAAAATTTTCAGTGTATTCTTGAGGAAAGCAAACAAATTTACTAAAAAAATCTAGTAATGAAAAAATCTGGAGAAATTAGCAATAATTATAGACTGTCACGATCAGAATTTTTTTGCTATGTTTGTAGAGATCTCAATGCATTACAAGCCTCTCCATAGTTTTAGATCTCTGGTACTAGCAAACAAGTATTTACAAAGTATAAATGCCTTGAATATTACTAAAAAAACACTTCTCCTGCTGTATGCAAGCCAGTGTAACAACAGAAAAAATAAAAACAGTGGTAGCAAATATCAATAGTCTATCCTTTAGGATGCTTCAAATTATTCTGTTTTACCAAAAGTTGGATTCATTTCCAGGTTGCAAGAAGCAGGCTGAATTTTAATGCATTTTACCCTCTTATTGTTTTGTCTAATAAAAATGTCTTTAGCTCATGACAAACACAATGATGAAAACTGATGGCTTGATATGCAAACTTTGACCCACAGCGATAGCCTACTATGTCACCAGCCGGGAAAATTCCAACCGAAATCATTTTTGACAATAAGCAATAAAGGAACAGCATTCCAGGGAAGAACTCACACTTGAGGCTGACAACTAGGCGAGAGATTAAAAACGAGAGAGAGAGTGAATTTTAATGCCCTGGAATGCTCTGGAAGATACATCTGGTGTAAGTATCAAAAAATTACAACAAAGAATGCAAATATGATAGAGCCCAAATACTTGTGAAACTCTAAAAGTCGAAAAAAAAATATGGAGAAATTAAGTAACGTTGCACTGCTCCTTCACTGCATACAGTAATTTTAAATACATCTTTGCCAAATTTATAAAGGAAAGCTTCGGTTGATCTTCTACTTGTTTTCTGTTGCTTACGAGCTTCTCTGGGAGAATGACTTCTTCCTGGTTATCCTCTGAAACTAACTCCCCTCTCTTACCTGACACCATCGGGGCTGTATCAAATCCCCTTGTGCATCCTGAGGCCGTCAGATCCTGTCCCCTTAGGTGCACAAAGTGTGACTTATACTGGAGAGCATTTCGGAGCTGGGTGGCAAGGCAGAAGCTGTAGTGAGGGGCGACCAGCTGAAACACCTGGAAGAGCACGGGAGTCTCTTTCATATAAAGGGACAAATGAATGACCAAATGGGACAGGTCAAACGCAGACCTAGCTCAGCATCCCCTTGCTCACATGGCCAGTAGCAGATGCCTGATGGAAAAAGGAGAGGAGAAGCACCACCCCACTGTGTTTTCCTTGGCATACCTTAGTGGGTCATCGCCCTGTTGGACTTTTGTCCCATGAATTTGCCTTGTCCCTTATCAGAAACTTGAACGTGATTTCTTGCATTTTCTAAGCCACATTTCTAGAGAAAGATAATGTCTTTCACCCAAAGACAAGAAGACGACAATATTTTGAAGACAGGAATCAGAAGGAGCCCACCTGACCTCCAGCAGAATCAGGGCAAAGATCCTTGGGTTGGTGGCCAGGGTCCCCATCCAGTTGTGCTCTGGTTTAAAAACAATCTAGAGGACATACACATGTACGTAGATATAAACATGACTTGTCAAATCAGGGCCCACACGTACACCTCAGTTAAAGGGGATGCCTCAACTAATATTCTTTTAATATTCCTTTTCTAAAAACTCAGATCTGCCTTGCAGAGCACAAGCTGAAGGTGTTTTGTAGGGCTAAGACTGATGAGGCTGCTATAACAATTAAAAGCACCAGGGCCCAGACACTTCAGAGAGGGCACCACTGGCTTGCCCAAAAGCTCTAGATAGATTGTTAAGGTTTCTTGTGGACATTTATTAGGACCTTACTGCGACCTTCCAGTAGCTAAAAGGGGCCTACAGGAGAGCTGGGGAAGGACTTTTTCCAAGGGCATGGAGTGATAGGACGAGGGGGAATGGCTTTAAGCTGGAAGAGGGCAGGTTTAGATTAAACATTAGGAAGAAACTTTTCACTTTGAGGGTGGTGAGGCACTGGCCCAGGTTGCCCAGGGAAGTTGTTGAGGCCCCATCCCTGGAGGTGTTCAAGGCCAGGTTGGATAGGGCTTTGAGCAACCTGGGCTGGTGGGAGGTGTCCCTGCCCATGGCCGGGGGGGTGGAACTCAATGATCTTCAAGGTCCCTTCCAACCTAAACCATTCTATGGTTCTACGATTCTATGATTTAATCATGAAGGTGCTTAGCTTTTCTTCCCTCTACCAGATTCTGCAGTCCCTAAGGACTAACATTTACTGAACTCTCTTTTCTTCCAAGGAAAAAAAAATAAGAAAAAGAGGAAAAATTGTACAAAAAATAAATCCTGCTTTTGTTCTGGATAAAACTAGGTCAGCGTTTTCCATCCTCATTGTCAGTTTTCTGCAGTGTGTTTCATACAAAGCATCATCATTCCACAAAAGGTATTTATAAAGTGAGCTTTTACAAAACAATTGTATATTTTTTTCTTTTCTTTTTTTTTTTTTTCCCAGAAAGGCTTTGGCATCTGTCACTGCCAGGAAAGATTTAAGATCTAGGTAGAATTTTCATCTCTTACAATGACTTGGCCTACATTGACTAGATCTAATAGATCTGATGTTTTAAAACCCCTGTGCAGCAAAGCACTATAAATTGCAGCTGTTTAGAAATCCCTTTCCTCCATGGAAAATTTTCAGTGGAAAAAGTATAAATCTTCCCAGGATTTATTTTCACCCGGCACCCCCACAACCCCCCAGTTCTCTTGATTCAGAGGCAAGAATGTAGTACCGCAAGGGAGCGGGAGCATGCCAAAAATAGTACCCCATGGGACAAGGAGGATGCCAAGAACACAGACTACTGTGGGCAGGGAGCATGACAGAGGTTTTGCTGAAAGAAATGAGAAAGCATTTTCACCAGAAACAGGGAACAAACACAACTTTTTTTCATTTATTCAGAATTTGCAACCAACTGGTAAATCAAGACCCTTTTCTGCTCACATTTCAGTGCAATTACGCACAGAAAAAAAAGTGATACTTGAAATCTAAAAATAAAGAGAAAAATATATGTAATTTTCTTACCATCTCTTTCCGCTTGCACATAATCACAACTAGTTAAGGCTTATCGTGTGCACACAGAATATTCACTCTGGGACATTTACTCCATTGTGGTGACAAATAACCCACCGCAAAGGCAATGTTTCCACTTACCCCACTCCGCCCTTTCCATTAGGAATATGCTCTGTCTGTAGCAGTCTCAGAGCCCCTTACCTGTTTGATGAAAGAGGATTTGCAAGTATAAGATGCAGCTGGGGTAGATGCTTATCATCAGTTCTCCAGTCAGATTGTCTCTTAAAAACAAATATATGAGAGTCATCCGCTGTTGGTCCATAAAACAAACACAGAAGATTTACATCAGGCACAGAGACAAAAGAAAAATGGACTGAGAGGCCTGGACCTCACTAGCATACCTACGTTTCATTAATAAAAGCAGGGTACAGGACTGATCAGCATGATGGGAAGAGCTGGAAAGCAGAGACATGCACAAGAAAAAGAGGCACCAGAGAACTGCACTGGCAAAAATAAGAGCTGGATGAAGGACCATAGGGCTGAAGTCAATGGGTTTATGTGTAGAAGCGTTAGTAAACGCATCGCAATCCGGCCTGCATTTTCACTGAGTTTCTTGCTCCTGGGTAGAGTCAGAGGAGAAGACAGGATAAAACCTTAGATGGAGAGAGGAAGGACAGGCAGAGGGGAGTTCAGCGCATCCCACAGCTCTGGAGACAAGGCAGGACCCAAGACAGCCATAAACTAGTTAATCCCAAAACCTTCAGCTGAACTGTCCTAAACCAAACATGCCACCAGAAAGCATTCCTGCAGCCCTGTAATAGCTCAGCGTCGCTCACAATAGCCACAGCATGTCCAGCAGAACAGCAAGGTTAGTCAGTAAATCAATAATATGTCAAATCCCAAAGTCAATCTGAGTCTGATTCATCTTGAAAACACAGCTCCCATGTCTTCAAACACAGCCAAATTCTTTACAGGAAAAAAGTCGCCGCTTCCCTGGGTGTTGTGAACAAGTAAATAAGTCTAGCGAAATCCAAACACAATTTGGCAGGATATAATACTTGTTGGAGATAATCCTACCTGCTGAAATTTCCTTTTAACCTCAGTGAAGACTCCAGTAGATGCTAAGTATAATCAAGACAGATACCAATTCTCTCCCACTGGAAAGCAGAGCAAACAGTCTTCAAAATATTATTCTTTCATGTCAGAGCACGGCAGCAAAGGAAAAGTTCTAGAAATAGTTACTTTGGGCAATATTCTCCTGAAAAATAGGCTGGGTGATTTTGGCTATGGTAGGTTCCCCAAGGTAATAACAACATAATTCAGCCCATGCTTTTCAGGCGACAGAGAACCAGCGTGTTCCCAGGTAGGGGGATTGCGGGTTCCCACAGCAGGAGTTGGTCCAATTCCTCCTGAACTAATGGTGGGTTGGGAAGGACCATGGCAAAGCTGCTGTCAATGTTTCTTACCAGTTGAAATCCCGTCACTACAACTTCTGCCTTGCCATCCAGCTCGAAAATGGCTCTCAGGTGTTACAGGATGGTGATGACTGTTGTGATCATCTAAAGATACACTTTACAAATAGTTTGTCCTGAGACCCCCGAAAGAAGTTTTCTGGAAATGCTCGTTATGTTACATGAAGTGTTTCTTCGACTTCAATTAAAGCTCTGATCATGCATTAATTGTAGATTTTGTAGCAAAAAAAGCGTGAGTTCCTTGATGATTAAAGGACTGATATTGCTATTATTAGTTATCATTTGTAGCCTGGAAGGCTGCAGTGCGATTCTCCCTACAGAGGTAGGTGCCGTATATACCCTTCTGAAGAAGCATCCTTGGCCCTGGAAAACTTAGAAATCTAAACAGACAGTGCGGACAAAAGAACAACCATTATCTTCCTTTTCCAGATGGGGAACTGAGGCACAGAGAGATTAAGTGACTTGCCAACATCTGTGGAAGAATGGAGGATTAAACCTTGATCTCTTGAGTCCAAGTCTGGTGTTCAGTCACCGGACCAGCCTTCCCTCTCCTGCTAATGTGTTATTGCTATCATCTGCTCAGTGGTTTTTCCTCCCCATTTCTACCTAATCCCTTTTCAAGGTAGACCTTCAGGGACTGTTACTTATGTGGGTCAGGGCTTGATACAGCCATGCCAAAGAGGGACATACTGTTTTGTCCTGTGGGCACCACTGGCTCTGCTGGCAGGTGCCACTGCTGGGTGGCATCGCAGGAGCAAGGACTTACAAAGTCATTTCTAGTTCAAGGCAGAAAAACCTGCCATGAAATTGCTGGGTAGCAGTGAAAGAGGAGACTGTTTGCTGTGGCTCTCGCTGCATCTGCAGTTCCCATCCCAGCAAAGCCAGAAGGGAGTGTTCATGTAGGAAGAAGCCTTGTAAGATGGGGCTGTAAGACAAGAAGAAAAAAATCTTGAAAGCTGTATACTGGGTGGATCCCGGGACTCTTATCAGTATTTATTTCTTGTGCTGCAATACCACCTGCAGGCCCCAGACCAGGGCTCGGATGCTGCAGAGAAAAGATGGTCTTATAACCCAAGGGGTCAGGTCCCAGCCCTCAACCTCCACGGGAGCCTTTCTGATGGCTCAGGAGGGTTGGGATGATGCTCTGCGCGCACCCTCAGACAGGCGTACCCCACGCTGCATCACTGCACGCATTGTCCAAACCTGTCCCCTCAACCCAAACTTTACCATGCAAAAAAACCTGTATGGAGAAGGGCTGCAAAGAAAATAAGCCTCAAAACGGTCTTTGAGGTGCAAAGCTGCCCGTCCTCCCAAGGAACCAAGCAATGATGTTGTTTCCCGCACCGCTTGCGAAAGGTCAAACCTTTGTCCTCTGCTGGCAAGTGACGCGTTGGCATGCGGACCCCGAGTGGGGCTGTCCCGCTCCCCCTGCCCATGCCAAAACAGGGGCCGAGGGTGGAGGGTGCCATCGCCAGGCCCTTGCCTCAACGCCTGTCACCCCGATTGCGGTGGGCGAGAGATCACAGGCGAGCGGCGGTATCTGCTCAAGAGACATCAGACGGCGTCGGAGCAAGGGTAATCCATTTATTTTTAGAGAAGTTTTTCCACTCGGAGATCATACACACTGCAGATCACAGAAACACATGCAAGCATGAAATTTAATTTTTAAGAATTCTTTTCCTGGGGCTTCCATGTAAAGCGGCAGTGAATGGGAAAAACTATAATCATGACAAGACAATTACAGAGGGTTTTTTTGCTAAGCATGAAACTTTGAGAAAAATGTTTAGGGAAAGGGGGAGAAAAAAACTGCTAGAAAAGTAATTTTTGTCCAGTTGCCTTGTTCCAGTGAAGCAGAATTAGACATCATGTCACATAAGTGACTTTAAATAATAATCGGCTTTAAAGTAGCCAAGAAAAAAAAATGAAATGTTTGAGTTTGAACTACTTTTCCTGGTCTGGGTCTTTTAGTGACACAGTGGGTATGCAAATGCGGAAACTGTCTGCAACCTCCTAAATGCTGCAAGACACACACACGTGTGCTTTTAGCATGAAAGGACTGGGAGACATACATTAGGATTTGCGGGATTATGGTGAGAAAGCAGGAGTGATAACTTTGATGTTCTTTTTTAAAAAAAAAAAAGGGTGAAAAGACAGAAAGCCATGAGTGGTTTTTCTCTTCCTGGCAAAACCCCCCCAGGAAAGAGCTAGCATGGAAAATGAATCCCCTCTCATCTTCCAGAGAGGCAATTCCTCCCCTTCCAGGCTAAGTTCACCGACGTGGCTGTGCGGGGAGCTCGGACGCTGCGTGTCTGAGCCCTGCTTAGCCTAGCGATAAACAGAGAGGTTAGTTGCTACAACAGGCAGCCACGTAAAACTTCTTAAGCAGCAAATATTCCCTGCAAAAAAAAAGTACTTATTGTGCATCCGGAAACATAAAATAGAACCAATTTGCTATCAGTGAGAAATGCGTCATCGCTGCTTCGATGGTGACATAGACAGGAATTTTAACTCTGGGAAAGGTTTCTAACTTGTTTCTTGTTAAAGCCAGTCCTTTCGTGGCATAGGTCTCTCCTGATGTAGCAACAACTGCTTAGAGGCTTTCACAACTGCCCTATTCATAAGTGCAGCGTCCCAGCGGCTTTAAGGAGATTCTGGTAAAAAAACAGCCCATCGATTCACAGCTGAAGGAATAAAAATGTTTAAAAATTGCTCTGCAACTTTTCAGCTGTCCTTATTCAAGAGGCAGGGGTTTTAGCACTCATCATTTAGAAGGAAAATGGTATAAAACAGAAAGTCTAGAAGGGTTTACCTCGATTTTGTAGCATTGCAGCATCCTTTTGGGTCTCTCGTCCCTGCATCAGGCAACGCACAGCCACGATCAAAGGTGGGAGCACTGCGCTCCACTCCTCCAGGTCTGGAGACAACACAGCAAAATAATTTGTCAAATTGTCAAAACTTAGCAGACATGGTAGAGGAGCAGACCGGGGAAATTTGGATAGACTCTGCCTTCACCCAGTCCTAATCTCACCACTGGAGGCTGTAAACCTGATGGGTAAAGTGACAGTCTGGCTACAAATCTGTCTGGCAGCTTCATTAGACATCTTTCGCCTGACTGATTAAACTGCATTTAAAACCCACTTTCATTTTTTCAAGTCTTTTGTTTAAATTAAAAGGTCATGTTTTCAAGCGAGTGATCCGCTGCCCTCTCCAGTCTCCTGCCACAATACAGTTACATTAGTACTAGTGTTGCACAAAGCGCTGTGAATAAGATCCACAGACACCAACAAATGTCGCAGCCAGCGGAGGTTACAGAAAAGGGTTTTTGTCTGTTCGTTATATGCCACAGCAGGGATACAAGCTTGAAAAGTCCCCCAGCCTCAAACTTGGACTATTTCTGCTGTGCACCGGGAGACTTGCAAAGAGAAATTGTTACTTTTGCAAATATATTAAAGCGGCCGAGTTTGTCCAGCGCGTCTCACTCCACCTTGTTTTTGCTGCTGCCTCGCCATTCAGGAACCAAAAGGGATTTTTGGTGGTTCGAGAAAAAAAACCCAAAAAACAACAACAACAACAAACCCAGGACCTGGGATTTGGGGTCTAATGCTGCCAAGTGCTGAGTGCCATCTGTTCCCACTGGCTCCGAGCGGGCGCGGGGCTGCTCCGGAGCTCACGGGATGGGGCCCCGGCGCAGCAGAGCCTGACGGAGCGGGGCAGCTCTCCAGAAGATGTAACACAGCGTCTTGGGAGAGCTCCCAGTTTACACCTCCGCGTCTCTGGCCCGCAGACAGACTGCACTTAACCTGCTGCTCTGCAGCCAAGCGCTTCTCTGAGCTCTCAGAAAACAGCAAACGCCCTCGAAGCTGGGAGAGATGTCCTGGCTGCGTTTGAGACTTCTGTACGCTTTATTTCTTAGTAAATCTGGGGAGGGAGTCCCTTGTTATCTGTGCTGGGACGTGATGAGGCACTGAGCACTGCAGTTTCTTACGCCACGCTGATGCCCCTGGCACTGGTCTAAAAAAATTCCCCCGACCTCGGTCACACCTTTTCCGTAAGATTTCTCTTGGCAGAGGGGAGCACAGAGATGAATGGGAGGGTCATGGCACGGAGCAGCCACCCCGGAGGAGGGTGATGGCTGAGCTGTCTGCTCCTCACAGGTGAAAAGCAGAAATCAACGAAATTGAACAAAAGGACTGAAAACCCAGTGCTGGGTCACCCCCTCCGAGGAGTCCTTGGCTTCCTGCTCCTAAGTTTAACTCCAGCGTGAAGGAGAGTCAATTCAGTGCCTCATACCCGAGCCCGCTTTACATCAAGGGCATGTAAAAGTTGACCAAATTTTTACTAGATAAGATGAGCCTTTCACAAGCGCTCTGCTCTAGATGACCGTACCCTGCCCAGTGACCCGTTGTGCCCTGTTGTATTCCCTAAACTGCAATTCTGTTAACTGAGAACGTTACAAATGTGACTTAGTAAACTGAACTGTAGCTTGGATTACAATATTCACTCTGCCCTCTGTCTGACATGCTCCCTTCCAAGTCTTTTTTTATAAATCACATTGCATTGGAACTTTGGCTATGAAATTGTACATAAAGATGTATTTGGTAGAGGGTTACTTTCCTTCTTTTTCAGGTACAATTAACTCCTCAGGTTTTCAGAAGTGGTGGTGATCTCAGAGGGTTTTGTGGGGATTGCTGTAAATAAGCGCAGCGCATATGGTCCAGCAACAAGTAAGAATATTTTGGATCTCAACAAGGCTAAATCAGTGTTTAAAGCTTTTCTGAATGGGCCTGCTTTTGTAAAGCCAGAGGGAATTTTGCAGTTGAGTATTCATTTAGAAAACCTTAATAATCTTTCTTTCCCAATACCTAAGAGAAATTCTTCTGAAAGTCCCTTTCCACTTCTTCACACAGGCTATGGTGCTTTTTTCACAACTAGCTGACTATGAATAGGCACAACCATTCCAGTAAGCCACCAATTTGAGCTGCCAACAATTATATCAGTTATCCAGGACCTTACGTGTCATTTAATACCTACTTTCATAGAGGGGGAGATGAAAAGAACAACTACAATAAGATGCAGTTAATTATGGATATGTTTAGAAACAGTCTAATGAATAATAAACAACGTTTTATTTCCTCCCTCTATGACACAGTGGCAAATAATTAAGAATCAAAGGAATTCAAAGTATTAGGTAACAATCAGAAAATTTGTGCAAGATTTTTTTCTGCTCAAGTTTAATTGGTTCATTGTTCCCATGAACTATAAACCACGGGGTTGATAGCGGTGCTAAAGTTTACTTCTATAAAGGAAGATTAACATATTCGGGAACTTTACCCTAATCCTTGTTTTGCGTTAACTCAAGCAGATTGGATTAGTAATTCTTACCTACCACCCACTAGAAGAGAATGGGTTTCTTTTCTCAGACAACTGGCTGTATTGTACCTTCATGTGCATTATCTGCACTGAAAGCGTTCTGCAGAAAGAAATAATTAGAAGTGAAAGGGAAAAGAGTTTTACACTGCAATGGCAAGAAACAATTGCTGACGTTGCAGAGTCTGAACTCTACTGAAAGGCCGGACCTGTCCCTCCCCAGTTCGTGTGCTGTTCCTTCAGGCAAAATGAGAACAAGCCTTCCTCAAAGTTCTTATTCAGGAAAATCATGAAAATGAAGGAAAGTTGATTTGCTAGCTCTGATTTGGAGACCTGTGGGGTGCACTGGTAGCAGCCCGGAGAGGGAGCAGAGCTGTTTTTGTGTTTCAGCTCTGATGATCGTTGGCTGTTAACGCAGATGTTGCAAACCCATTGGGCTCCTGTGCGCTCAGCCCTTCTGGGAAGGGGGGCAGCCGCTGTGGGAAGCGTCCCAGTGGTCCTCCCAATGCGTGGATGTGGTGCAGTGCAGACCAGCCACAAGTACCAGTACAACCCTGGTTCAATGGGAATATCCCACTAAAGAGTTAGACCCAACAAGTATCTCCCATCCAGCTGAAATCCTTTTTTCAATAATTTCCTGAACAAAGCCAGGTCTTACTTGTACTGAAGTGAAGTGCTTGAGTCACCAACCCTGGAGGTATTTAAAAGATGTGTAGACATGGTGCTCAGGGACACAGTTTAGTGGTGGACTTGGCAGTGTTAGGTTGATGGTTTGACTCGATGATCTTAAGGGTCTTTTCCAACCTAATGAATCTATGATACTATGAACTCAGCACCACATCTTCACCCCACAAAACAAGTTGCAGTTACTTGCTCTGTTTGCATCTACTTTTCTCCCAAGTTTTTTCTTTTTCAGAGCCCAGACCCTCCCGCTCCCTGTCCATATGCAGGAGCTATCCCTTTACTCCAACGGGATCAGGACAAGATCCCAATGAGAGATAAATGCTAACACTGACATGAGACACAGCAGAAGGACTTGATATCGTGCAGGTTTCTGTGAAGCTTCGTAAGTCCCAAGTATCTTCCAGATGCTTCACTGGGGAAAATTTCCTTCTTACATATATGGACACACTTAGCCAGACCCTTTCTATCATTCATCAACAAGTTATGCCAGGAAATTTGAGGGAGATTTGAATAAGCAGAATCAAACTCTTTTACACAGTGTTTATGAGCAAGCTGATGCCCCAGGTGAACACAGCAGGTCCATGGATCAAATATAGCAGACCAAACCATGCAGGGCCATGGAAGAGCCCAACATCAGCGATGGTTTCTGTCCAAGCTCCGTCCAACCACAAAACTGTGAAACTTCCACAAAATGTGGCAGCAGCACATAGAAGCAAATACCAAGGTATAGAAAGGCAACTCTTTGCCTTCATGTTGGTGCTGGTTGCCTCTGCACCTCCACAGAGCTGGTGGCTTTCTCATAATGATGGAAGAAAATTAATGATTATTTGGGTTGTTTCTCTCTTTTTTTTCAAGATATTAAGCCTCGATTTTAACTCAGGATAGCGTTAAAATATTCAGTTTCCAGGACTATAGGAGGTAAGGAGCTAGCAAACACATGTGCCCTAACCGTTGAAAAATAGTTGGTACAAGCACAACTACAGCGATGAGCTTCATGCTAAACTACAGCGAGCAACAACAGGGATCTCATGGGCAAAGACCAATGTCACTGTATGTGACGGCAATGTAGCTGTATGCGAAGGAGCCAACTGGCTAAATGGTGGCCCATTTTAACTTGGATTTTTAATTGGACCTCAGTAGTTATCAATAAAACCCATTTACTCCTGCTCATTAGCAGAGCGGGATACTAATTAGCTCTGTGCCTGGGAAAGAAAGAAAACACCTTGAAGAATCTCCATCTATTTCCCCTTCTTTCCAGCCCAGTGCTGTCTCAGGTGGTCCAGGGCTGACTCTTCCATTAAGCTAAACCTGATATTTTGGAAGGCAGAAGAAGCCCACCAGAAAGAAAATTATAGCGTCAATACAATGGTCTGAGGTACCTTGCTTCAGTATCTCCAGGGTAAAAGAAAACGCACACATGCCCTCCTCAAACTAGTAACAACAGCAAGAGACACATGGGATTGAGACCTAACTCATCCTGGGTGCACGAAGCAGACAAGAAATTCCTTAAAAGTTAATTTACTGTCCCAAAGGAGGCGGGGGCTGTGTGCCCGTCTCTGCCCCATTGGTGAGCCACAAGCCCTGGTGCACCTCTGCTCACCAGCCCAGGTGCCTTCAGAACATTCACCCCCTGCCACCCTTCATTTGGCTACAGAAAATACCAATTTTGGGATGCAGTGTATATGCAGTGCCTCCCACAGCAGGATCCTGACCTCATATAGACCTGCTCAGTACAATTTTAAAGCTCATTAGCTTATAGCCAGAGCTGTAGGGAATTATTTCCCAGTGTCCAGGGAACAACAAGAAGACCCTGGGGTGCCCCCAGGGTTGCGCAGAACTTGAAACAAGCCGGTGCATTTCCCAGGGAACATTTCGGGGTTTTCAGGAACACATTCATTAGCTACCTTTGAGCTTTGCGTTGCTTTCTCTTGAAACTTTATCTTCCTGGGGAAGCTGTTGCTTCTGCCATATCAATAAAAGAAAAATGAGGAGTGGATCAATAAATTACTCAGATGCTTTGTACTATCCGTCAAGGGTGCTGCCCGTACGAATTTTCCACCTTCTTCCTTTTTCATGGTTTTCCACCAAGCTGTGCAAAACACACTGTGTATCACTTACTGTTTGGGATTTTATGAAGAAAAAAATAAATAGAGCCTCCAAGTACTAATTTCAAACTGTTGTAGTGAACTCTCCCTTTTTTATTACATAATAGAGCCTTTTGTCCTCAGTTTTCCATCTGTTTGCTAAGCATTTTTCACTTGAAGACTCAATTAGGACAAAAAAACCCCACACAATCATTCAATTCAAAAATTAATTTGGAGATCAAGGGACTGACTTAGGCCTATACCAGTGACTAAAAGCGATTCAGGCTTTGTCACATGATCCAAGAGAACTGAGCAACAACAGTTTAGCTGCTTTAATCCTGCTTAATTTGAGTGCAAAGAAATTCACATGTGCTACTAAGAACATTTACGAGTACACTGTGTCCATTTTTCTGGGTCCCCACGTCCAAAGACTTTGTTTCATTGAGAGCTCATGACATCCTTGATTAGTAACCCCGGTGCAGGCAAATGAAACGCGCACTATTTTGCAGAGGTAGTGAGTGACCTACTCAGAAAATACCCTGCCAAGGAAGAGGTGGTTTCAGATAACACTTTTTACAAGCAGCCGTGATAGCAAAACCAGCACCTTTAGGGGTTTTGGCAATGAAACAGGTCCCACTATGGCGGGGGCAGCCTAAACCGGAGATGCAATCAATGACCTTTGGGTCATTACCCTTTGGGGTAATATTTAAAGAAATAATACATCTGTGTCACAGGAGGTCTTAGCAATATATATCACTAGTTTTTATAATTTTTTGCACATGCTTTGCACAGGCTACAGGGTCATTAGCAGTGCAAGGCTACCCCCCACCATCTATCACCACCTGGCATGAGTGTGTGATCCTGGGGCCACGTGACGGGGACCCACCTGAAGCTTGGCTACAGCCTGTTTCAAAGGAGACGGCCAAGCAAATTTTCATTAGGGGAAGGAAAACTTGCAAAAATCCCATCCGGCAAACGGACGCGCGCACACGTACCCTTTCCCTCTCTAATGCCTTGCGCGTTTACCGGTTTTGGAAGAACTTAATTAAAGTCAGTTGTGAAATTTCCAAGGGAAAAAAAAAAGTAATCCCTTACAGTAAATGTGCTGTGATTGTTCTGGGTTTGCCCTGCCTCTCCCCCTTGACTGGTCTCACGGTGAGACAACATAATCTGAGAGATCAAAAAGCTGAACCCGGCCATGCTTGCTTTTCATCCTCCCTCTGACAAAGCAAATGGCAGCAGAGGACTTGAACTGCTTGATCCAAGCAAGGAGCCATGCTCATCCCTGGATCTAGCACTCCCTCCAGTTTGGTAGCTGGCTGCCCAGTTCACAGAAACTTCTTTCCTGGACACAAAGAGGCCTCCCTGCAGGAAACCTCCCTTCCCAGGAGCCAGCTTTCTGAAAATGTCCTGGCTTTGCCCTCTGTCTACAAGAGAAGGTCAACATGAAGGCGTAACAGCCTTTCTCCTGTCCCCTTCAATCCCTAGATGTCTGGTGAGGAGTCCCTAGGAGTTGCGTGGGGTGCGTGCCAGCCCCCCTGCTTAACCCGGAGAGGACAGAATCATAACTCTTCAGCTGAAAAAAGTGTGCTGGGGCAAGGGGATGAGAAGGTGTGAGGGACACAAAGGAAACTCCTGGGCAGCAGCCCTGAGTAGAGTGGGACACGATGCCTCTGTGCTCCAAGGCACACATGGCTCCCTGCTTGCTGCCCTATTGGGACCTGGACTCTCCAAGCCCTTGTTTCCAGGTCTGTGACTTGTCCGGCTCTGAAGGCCCCAATTTTCCATGAAATGTGCAGGTGCAGATGGAGTCCCACATCCTGTTGTTGCACAGCAAGCGTCATAGCTGGGATTTAGCATGAAGAACTCTCAAGGGCCTCTTTGTCCTCACCTTTGCCTTAATTGACACCTGCACCAAGACCTGTGGTTAGCTGCCCTTTTGGGAAAAAGTGCCCAAACACAGCCATTCACAGGAATCGGTTCATTTAGATGACAACCCTGCGAAATGCTGGAAGGTCGATTAAAGAAGCAACCAAACAAAAGCCACAATGACAACAATCCTGCGGCTCCGGTAAAGAAAGGTCTGTGTTGGAAAACCAACCAATTCAGCATCAAAGAGAGAGAAGAAATAACAAGCAAAGCTTGCCCTCCTCCCCTCACCCGCGCCGCGTATTTTATCTAGTCAGAGTGGCCGTGCTGGCGTGGCGCCAGGGATCTCGCCGATAGATCCAAGCGGTGCTGATTAAGAAACGTAACCAAAGTAATTAATGACGGGGGAGGACTGACTCCCGGTGCTGGCGGCGGAGCTGGGATCTGACTCGTTCTTTGCAATGGTTAACCCCAGAAAGAGTCAATTAGAGCAGGACTTCCCAACCTTTTGCAGCAGACGCTCTCACTTTCAATTAAAATGGCTCGCTAGGAACCCAGAGCAGCAAGTTTGAGTCAGCAGGCTGCACAGAGCATCAAGCTTCCCGCGCCTTTGTAGTTTCTGACTGTACTTCTCTAACATGCCAGTTTTTAATTTGCAAAAATATTGTCTGGATTTCACCCAGGATTTCACATGGGTTTCAGTGCTCTCTGGGCTCTGTTCAATATTCTGGACAAGGTTCCAGCCTCTGCAGTGTTAGCAATGGCACTTGCTCTCATTTTCAGGACAGCACTTGGTTCTCCCTGTATTTAGGTTGCCGCTGTCAATAAGGTCCATGTATGTTAATGTTGGGTCAATATTCTGGACCGCTGCAGGGCTGCAGATGCTCAGTTCAGTCTTCTGGATGGGTGCGGGTTTGTCCACCCTCAGATCGTAACGCAGGGTGGGGTTTGGGGCGTTGAAGCTGATTTCAGCCTCCTAGATTCATTGTCATTTTGGTTCAGGTATTCTGGCTGAATTCAGCAATAGCTCTAGCCGGTTTCCCTCAATATAGAGCAAAGGAACGAGCCAGGAAATCTAGGCTGAAAAGCAAACTTTATCTGTTCTCTCTTATACCCTTTGTGCCAAAATAATAATATGTGAGAGAATTGCATAAGGGAATCAGAATTTTTTCAATTTTTCAATTTGTTTTATTTTTTTTTCTTTGTTTCTTAGAGGAAATCTGAGTGGTTACTGAGCAAATCTTGATTTGCCCCAGCAAATTCAAAAGACTTAGGAGCTGCTGACAGCTCCTGGCTGGCCCTACTGGCTCTGCCGACGGGCAGACATGGATTTACCCCTTGTTTTCCTTTACTTTCCCCTTGAACTTGCAGACTGTCCACATCCCGCTTAAGGGACGATCTGCAGAATTCACCATGAGATGTTACTGAAACCAGCCACAGGTTTAAAATAAAGGCTGATTTACCGCACGCTGGAGACTGGGTCTCTGCTTCTGTCCTTCAAGCTCCTATTGCCATTCCTGGTGGAATTCTGTAGGCAGCTTCCACACAGGCAAAAGCTCCACTGACTTGCAAGGAGTCTCTGTACTGTTTCCTTCACGAGTGGGACTTGGTTTTATTTAGCTTTGGTTTAGGATCATGTAGAAAGACTGCGCTGTGCTGAGCATCATCAGTGGAGAGGTAAGATCTGACACTTGATCCTCCATTTTGGTCCAGACATAATCACCCTAAAACCCCGAATATTTACCCTATTGCTGGAGACACTCACAGATCTAGTCTCCTTCTTCACACCCTTTTTTCAACACATAAGAACAAGGTTCATTTTCATGACATTCTTTTATGATCTTCATCTCAACTGGAGAAGACGTTTTCTAGCCTAGAGGGTAGAGGTTTTGCTTTATATTGTAAAAAGTAGTAAGTTCAAGTCCCATGGTGAGGGTCACGTTTTTTACAATAAACCCTTCATATCCTTTATTATCTCCTTGTTAAATGGTTCAGTACATTAATTATCGTTATCATCCAATATATTTTGCGCTGAATGAAAATATTTCAACAACGCTTTTGGCTGAAGAAGCAAAACATAATATACCATTTATGAGTAATTTTCATGAAATTTTGCATGCATCCAGATCTTGTGAGGTAGGGAACACACTTTGTTTGAACTTTATAGCCTTCTCATTCAGTTTTCATTAATAATTTTTCCTTTAGTTCTCAATAGGTTTCTCTAGCATTGAGGGAACAATATCAGAGCCCTCCTGTAGCTAATTTAATATCTGTAAATTTCCATGGCTGATAAGCGACAGCTGCGCAGAAGAATGGAAAAATAAAATAGTGAATGTGGGAGAAAAAAAATCACAAATGAAAGTGGAGACTGCAAGATGCTATGAAGTGATAATCATTGCAAAAAAGTTTGGCTTCATCAGGTAAACCCACTAGCAGAACAACAGTGGTTATTATTTGTCCTCTAAAAGAAAATCAATTTTAAATTTGTTTGTTTGTCTCAAAAATAATTCCCTTGATAGACAGAAAGCACTTTCTAGTGGAGTTTTTCACCAGCCCCTCTTCTGAGCCATGCCCACATGCATCCCCAGCTTGCTAGAGGCTCTGGCAAGGACAGCCATGTTTCCTGGCCCAAGAAATCGTTTTCTACCACACTTTTCTCTCTCCCAAAGCAAGGCTCTGACCCATACTCATAACTCTACTCTTCTCCTCTAGACAACCAACCCCCAAATGAGGATCCAAGCCACCCTGCCCTTGTCAATCCTCCTGCCACATATTTCATGACTCGCAAAAGCTTTGCATTCCCTCTCTGAACCACCTACGATACAGTTGCTCCCCCTCATCCTCCTCACCTCCCTAAGCCCAAAATCCAGCCCCTATCAATTCCTTTCCTGCCCATCCTCCTTGCCCCTGTGCTACTTCTTCTCCCCCGACTCCTGCTTTCCTCCACCGGTGCTCTCAGCCACAGGCCCTGAGGAGCACATAGCAGAGTTTGGAGTTGGAGTTGGGATCAAGCAGCTGCAAGAAGATGCCCAAGCCAACTGCTGTGGATGAGCAGCATCCAGATCAGCTGCGTAACATGGACCATCTCTCGCTCCTGTCCTCCTGCACCACTGCAGGCAGTGTAAAGCCCTGACCTGCACACTCACATGAATCCTACGTGCTTTGGTGGCCACTTCAAAGGCTGAAGACACCATCCTGGACAAGAAGAAACTGGACAAAAAACATAGAGAAAGCCAGCAGCTTTGCAGTGTCTGATGCTATTGCCCTCTCCACCTTTAGTAGACACATTAGTTGCAGCTCTACAGCAAACAAATTTTCCAACAACAGGTCTGCTCCACAACAGCTTGGGGAAAGAGCCCCCCTGAAAAGGATACTCACGGGTCTATCAGTTTAAGATTTGTTTTTAAATCCTCACCTGCACAACATAACTTGTTCTCATGGACACTCCCTGCTGCACAATGCTTTGTTGCAGCCATCACAGACAAGAAAAATTATTCTGAGATACAGGACAGGACATTGTGGGGTTTTTAACAAGGTGAAAGCTTGTGGAAGGACCACAGACATTGCTGCACTCAAATCATCCCTCCACAGCAAACTGTAGCTGGTCTGTAGAGAAATGCAAGCTGAAGTGAGCAAGGAGGGTGTAATTCTCTCTCAGGACCAGTCAGACCGGGTCCTATGAGCCACCCCATCCTGTCCAGACAGGATTGGAGCCTAACTCTGAGCCACCGGAAAGACAGGACCTGCAGGAGGAAATAAATTCCCCTGGAGCCACGGGACTGACCGTGGTGCCGGTCACCAGGACGTATCAACAAGCAAATTCTTTTCCAATCCTGCAAATACCCAAAGCCCTGGCACCCGCAGACCTCATATCTCTAATTAAAAATGGCCATGAATACTTCAATAAACAATGCAATCCATCATGTTCAGGACATAATAAAGGGACACGGAGTGGAAAAGAAGCTTTGCCCCTGTCCTATGTGCCATACTGTATGTGTTTCACCGCAGGGAAGCATGTGCTAATTTCTTACCTCTCTGCTGACTGCACTGTCCTTTTGCATAGTTGCTGCTAAACTGCATGAAAGGTATTTCTAATCTCGTGACGGTGACTGGAAAGGGTTGAAGGACACAAATTAAGTCTCATAGCAATAGAGCAGCCCAAGAATGGAAGGTCAGCCAGTTGACTCTTCCCAGAATCCCCTGAACAATGCAATTATTCATGAAGGAAATTTCAAATTATTTTCATTAGACTTCTGTTTTACCAATCTAACCAAAGTGATTAATTAGGGATTAAAATATTTACTCTGCACATGCTGCCTTGGCACGGCACTAGAATATTTAAGCATTGTGCTAAAAGGGTCAGCTGTCTCCAGTACTGTTTGGAATTCATTCTCTATTTTCTGTGTAAAAGGGCATTGACACTCATGTCTATACTACACTTAGGATCCCATTAGGGACACGGAGAGAGAAATGAGTCTCTCCTCCTGCCCTTGTAGCTGCCCCAAGCTCCCCAACTTTACTGGGCTACTTCAGTTGAGAAGCGGACAACAGCAGCAGCAATGACTGCAGCATGGCACACAGCAGATTTTAGGTTCAACACCAGTTCCACAGAGCCAGAAAGGAGGGAGGTGCTCATGAGAACCTGGAAGGACCAGCTAGAAAAAAGAGTGTTGGGATGGAAAACAGAAGAATTGGACTCAGATTTTGGTCCCATTATGGATATCCTGCACGACCCTGGCCAGCTTCTTATTCTAACTTGTGCCTCAATTCCTTGGTTTTAATTTGGGTGAGGATTTGTCGTGCTTGGTAAAGAAGAGTGGCGCTTTGATTTGGGCCTGCCTGCCAGGGAGCAAAGTACTCTTCCAGTGAGGTTATCAGGATGTGGCCTGGGGGAAGGTGACACTGTTGCGTATTCTGGTGTGGACAGCTTGCAAAGATTTGTCCTTACCTGAGCTCTGAGTTAGCATTAGGCACAATTCAGACACACGTAGGATATGGTGCACACTGGAGCGAAAGCTCGCATTAGTGCGGGGATTTAGGAACCCCAGCCACGTGGACTTACCCAAAGTGCCAAATGCTTTCCCTGGATATGAAGCTTGGAGAAAGGATCACTTCGCAGCCCCCTGTGAAACAGTGCGCTGTAAATGCCTTGCTTGCTGCCTTCCCTTTCCAGCGCTGCAACCCGCAACCCCAGAGCAGAGCCCAGGGCAAATGCCAACTCACGCTGACCTTCGGAGGCGACTGCAACCCATTTGCAATTCATCCCTCGCCCCCATTTCTCTAACTGAATCCAAAGCGACGGGATACATACCTAGGAAGGATTCCAAAAAGGGTGAACATGGGAGACCCTGCACCTGATGGTGCATCAGGCCCGTCTGCAGAGGGACGGCTGCATTTGTTTCCGCACCGCAGATTGGAGTGCCTTTGCTGGCATGGTGCTACGACACATCGCAGGCAAGCGTGCGTCTCTGCAGGATAGTTAAAATGCACGGTACCTCCGAGCTGGCGAGTGCTGCCACTGCAACCTCACCAAGATGAAAAAGATGTATAACAGGATTTGCATTCCTTTCCAGACTGACTGCTGCAAGCAAACATTTCAGCACTTATTTGTTACCAATATTATTAGAAGTCTCAACCCATTTCCTGGCTGGGGCATGTTTCCTCGAGGGGACTGAAGTCACCTGTCACTTTCTTTCTCATGTTACTTAATCGTTTTAGTCCAAGCAGTGAGCTGCCAATCATATTTAATATTTAGTCACCTTGAATGCATTGCTACTGATTAAATAGACTGCCATTTCAGTAAACAACTGATGAGAGAATACTTACAGCTTCATTATAATTATTCCACCAGATATTAGAACATTATTCATATGTAAGTCCAAAGAATATTTAGGTCTTCTCCTATTTATTTCACAAACAACATTTTAATTGCTGCCATATTAGCAGAGCTATCAGTACTAATTGGATAATACCCCTTCAAAGATTTTTCTTATAGCAACCTCTTTTGCTCACATGCTTTTAAAGCGTCTCTGGTTTTTAGGATATCTGCTGATTACCCACAAAGAAATTTACCCTTATGAGTTTATCAGCCAGACACCTATATATATTCATGGGGGTCTGGTTTGTTTTTTTGTAATACAGTGAAAACAAGTGGCTCCTACAAGAGGGAAGAAGAGCTCATGGCAGAGACATGATGAAAAATCCAGGGCTTTGGAGATCATCCATGGCCTTATCCATAGTACATTCCCTACCCTGAGCAATGTACTCCTGGGGGCTTGGAGCCTCCTTTTAAAACATCCTTGAAAAGCTCATTAAGAGAAGTAAACTTATTGTTAGTAGAATTAAAAGCAGGGTTCTTGCTTCCAGCAGAAAATATCTTACAGGGTCCACAGCTTGAGAAGTGTTAGAAAATGATGCTGCAGAATCAGATTGAAGCTGGGCAGCAGGTTTTGATAAATTATATGTTTAATAAAGGTTTTGCACGCTGACAGTGAATTTATTGAGTGGGCTTGGCCAGGAAACAAAAGGTGAAGGAGAAGTTTCAGAAAACTAAAGATGTTCTGTGTCACCACCATCTAGGCAGGACCTTCACGCCTTGCTTCTAGAAGGAAGGTTTTGTTTAGAAACTCAGCTAAGGCCATTATTTTTTTTCAAAGGAACAGATAATACATGTGTTTGTTTCGCTTCAGTGAGAGAAAATGAGAAATTGTTACTTAAGGTTGACCCAAACATTTCTCCTTGTTTCTTCCCACCCCACTCACCACCTATCCTTCCTCCCTCACAGTTTTTCAGTTTAACCACTGAACTGAAAAATTAATTATTCTTACAGCTCTATTAAAGGATGACTTATGCCAGGCTGCTTTCAGACAGTCTAGCTGATGTATATTAAATATCTCTATTTTTTATTTGGTTTTCCCTTTCTTTTAACATCTACCCCTTCTTTTGGTGTTTTTAGACAATAAAACCTTTCAAAATGCTCAAGTGCTCATAGAGTGCCATGGATTGTACATTAAGCAAATATGTGCTAAAATAAAATAATATATGAGCCCTAGAAACACCACTAATAATAATGCTGAAGTTTAACCAGAAAGGTAAAATTACCTCACCACTTCATGCTAAGAATTTTGTACTACACAAAAATCCTCAGGCACACATGGTCTTCACTGTGCACAGTGATGATTATCTGCATAGGAAACCAGCCTGAAATGCAAAAATCTAACCTTCTTGCAGCTGGTTAAGAGGAGCAGGCAACAAGTAAAGCATGAGGAGCACTAATATTCCCTCAGCACGTTTGCTGATGACACAAAACAGGGAGGAGTGGCTGACACACCAGAAGGCTGTGCCGCCATACAGCGAGACCTGTCCAGGCTGGAGAGCTGGCCGGAGAGGAACCTAATGACGTTCAACCAGGGCAAGCGTAGGGTCCTGCACGTCAGGAGCAATAACCCATGCACCGGTACAGGTTAGGGGCTGACCTACTGGAGAGCAGCTCTGCAGTGAGGGACCTGGGAGTCCTGGTGGACAAGTTGACCATCAGCCAGCAATGTGCCCTTGTGGCCAAGAGGACCAATGGTATTCTGGGGTGCATTAAAAAGAGCGTGGCCAGGGGGTCAAGGGAGGTCATCCTCCCCCCCTGCTGTGCCCTTGTGAGGACCCATCTGCAGTACTGTGTCCAGTTCTGGGCTCCCCAGTTCAAGAAAGACAAGGAACTACTGGAGAAAGTCCAGCGGATGACTACGAAGATGACCAAGGGACTGGAGCATCTTTCTGATGAGGAAAGGCTGAGAGACCTGGGGCTGTTTAGCCCGGAGAAGAGAAGACTGAGAGGGGATCTCATCAACGCTTGTCAATCTCTAAAGGGTGGGTGTCAAGAGGATGGGGCCAGACTCTTTTCAGTGGTGCCCAGCGACAGGACAAGGGGCAACGGGCACGAACTGGAACACAGGAAATTGCATCTGAACATGAAGAAAAACGTCTTTACTTTGAGGGTGACAGAGTGCTGGAAGAGGCTGCCCGGAGAGGTTGTGGAGTCTTCTTCTCTGGAGATATTCAAAACCCGCCTGGATGCATTCCCATCCAATGTGCTCTGGGTGAACCTGCTTTGGCAGGGGTGAAGGACTAGATGATCTATGAAGGCCCCTTCCAATGCCTACCATTCTGTGATTCTTTTTCTTCTGCTGCTGCCTTCTATTTTTGTCTCCTCACAGCAATGCACTGTCCTGGGATGCTCCACTGTGGAGCAGCAGAAGAGACATCCAGGGCCACTTCTCTGCAGCTGGCAACAGCACACCATTATGCACATAGTGAGGCGATTCCAGGCTTTAGGGTGCTCCTGTTTCTAAGAAATGGCAAAATTTGAGCAAAGGAGAGCACAAAAGCATAGGAGAAACTTCTGAGCACAAGCAATAGGATGGCGGGAAGAGATATCACGTACAGCTGGGGAAACCAGGACACTCACAGGAAGGAGCCAGCAGTTAGGATAAAAGCACCAGCTTCTTTTTGTCAGATCACTCAGATCTTCCTGATTTCTCAGAAAAACTCGCTAACCTTACCATCTTCTTGCATAAATTGTTCAGCCAGGAGGGCAGGGAACACATGGCTTGAGAAAAAGAGTGAGGTGATCAACAGAATTCATATTCAATAGAACTAACTATATACCTTGCGCTTCATTTGTCTCTCCACATCCTCTCAAGGAGGTCTGTGCTTTGGTCACTCTCTCCTAGGGTCAGTTAAACTCACTTTTCCAGCAGAATAACTTGAAGACAGAGAAAGGCAGAATCTTAGCCTGGGCAGAGGAACCTTAACTGCCTCCACCATGGACGAGGCTGTCAAGCCTGTGGTTTTCATGGCCACAAAGCCATGAATGGATCTGTCCATTCCGACATTAGAGACTACATGTCCAGCTATGAACCAGCAAGGCTGCAGGCTTCACTGCAGGTGTAAAACCAAAGATGAAACAGCTGGAAGTAGACGTGAGGCATTCTTGGTCTATGGGATCCAGTCTGGGGAGGCACTTCCAGAAGAAATTATATAAACGTAGGGTCCAGCTGTGTTTACATCACATCGTAAGACATCTAATGCACTTGGAAGAACCTAGGGTGAGCAACACCAGGCAATGTCTTGCATTGCTGCAAGAGACAGAAATGTTCACAAATCCTATCACCTACTCCTCCTTGCTTGTCTTGGCGACAGTAACACCAACCATTGGTTCAAAACACAGACAACCAAAGGATCTGATAAGTTACATTGCTATGTGACTTATTACATCACCTTAAGCAGTATTTCAGGGTGCAGAATACACCCACTGTTCTTAACGTGACTGAAAATGTCTTACTTTTTCCTCTCATTTAATTTCAAACAGGTGTATAGAAACATTCACTTTCCAGCCCAGCTAAGAGAGCTTGCAGGAACAAACATTAAAAATGTTCAGAACATCTTAAAGGCAGAGTTAGAGCTTTTTATTGTTGTTTTATAACTTTGCTTTAATCAACTTTTTATCCATTGACTCCCTTGCAAGTTCCAACCAATATAATTAGCACTATCTAAATTAGTTATCACTCAAAATTACTTCCTTCTTGGAAAAAACAGTTTTATTTTAAAATTATAGGTGTTGCTATAGGCTATGCCAGAACTATATGCATGGGCACGTTTTAAGTAGATAATATTTTTAATCCTAATTAAAAAAATATTCCTCCCCTCCATAAAACATTAAGATTTGTGAATGACCTTATTTTCATTTTGATAGACACATGGTAACAATCAACTGATTTTCATTCATATACGTACTCTGCACCTTCCATTGAAACATTATATTGTTCAGCTAAGCTCTTATATAAACTGAACACACATTTTCATTGTCAGGTTTATTCTCATTTCATTGCACACTTGATAGAGAGCAGAGAAGCTAACATTTGCAATGGGTGCCTATTTCAGAAGCTGTTATTTACACACTGCCATCGGTAAGCAAGACTGTGTCTTCAGTAGGTGCCAAATACCACCAATTCCTATTGATTTCAACACGAAGCGCAAGTACATCAGTACCTCTGATAAAACATCGGGCAGCTCGCAGCAGCGTGAGCCAAGAATGGAGATGCAAAGATAGTAAATCTCCCAGATGTTGCTTTGGACCCAGGACCTACCCAGGGGAGGTTAGTGGTCCCGGGTTACCCAGCTGAGCCGCTTCAAAGGGACCAAACTGAGTAGTCAAAAGAAGTCCACAAGATTGTTAGCTGGCTTTGAAAATGTTGGCCCTGATGGAAATTTTTAGGCACCCAAGTCTGGAAACACTGCCTGGAGATTTTATATATCCTCACACTGCTCAAGCCACAGAGAGGCATGCAAGCTCAACACTACTGCGAAAGAGTTGTTTGTAGATCTGCTCTGAACAAATTATAGGAATTGGCTTTAGTTGTTGATCTTCTGTTATCTGAAATCGATGAGAAAGGGGGCAGCTATTCCTTTGGAGCCACAGCTCCAAATCTGAATGTAGCTGACAGCCATGAATGTTCTCCGACCCCAAAGGGAGATGATGTTCAGGGGACAGTTTAAAGGCAGAGGACAACAAAGGCTCTTTAGAGATCTCATTTCTCCATGGAAAGATCTCCTGGTGACTGGGGGATGTCTGCCTTGGCGTTCCTTGCTGGCTGGCTTCCTTTCAGAGAAGAATTTGAGTACAGCCATCCACCTGCACAGCACCTGTTATTTATCCCTTGCTTAGGGAAAGAAACCCAGGATGGGGATGCTGGAGAATGGCCTGAACTCCAAGTACAGACTCCTTCAAACACAGAAGAAGGGCAGGATGAAGCACAGGACTGAGGACGTTGGAGGAGTCCTGAGCAAGACAGGCATCACAAACTGCCCTTCCACATATTCATCTTCAGTCCCACTCCCTCTCTCTCTCCCAGTTTCATGTCATAGCAGTAAAAGCGAGGGGTGGGAGGTGCAACAGGAATCAAAGCGACCTTATCATTTAAACGTATCATTTGAAATTTGGTAAAGAGAAAGCTGAATAATTTCCCACAACCTGAGGGCAGTGCTATCTTTCATCCTGACTTGTTCTGCTATTTACAAAAAACTGCATAATTACCAGAGCAAATGCCACGTCACAGCCTGCACCTGCTATGGGCAAGATAGAGAACATGTTTCTGAAAGTAATAATTAAATAAACCCGTCCATCAATCAGCTTCATGTAGTTTTGTAGCTTCTGTGTACTTTAAAAGGAGCAAAACAATGCATTTGTGCAACGAGCTTTCTCTCCACATTTTTAATGGCAATTATTGCATGTAAACTAGCTTTTGTAAGAACTATGAAGCAGATGGATGTGGTCTGAAAAAAAACCCAGGCAAATACACCCACTGGAAAATCAAAAAGATAAAAACGCAAAGTCACTGCGTGTGTAGTTGTCTGTATGCTATGAAATGTTTCTTTTTAGCCTCAGCATCTGAATATTCCCAATGGAAATGTTATTATAAAAGACAACAGGTTGTTTCAGCAGAACTGATCAAAACGTGTGATTGCAGTTTCAGGCATGGTCCCATGATGTGACTGACAATCCTGAGCAAAAGAATTATTTTTACCCAGCAGCTCACTCTCGAATGGAAGTGCCATCCGGGAAGAGATGAAGATGCTTGAAATCCTGGGAAGCAGTGAGAGGGTAAGGATAGGAGGAGAGGATTGACTGCAGGGAAGCATCTTCTCTTCTACCCTTCATTTCTTCTTTGAACTATGCCACTAATGCTGCTGCCAGATCTGCCAAGCATGGCGTCCCTTCCAGGCTGCATTCAAAGATAGGATTCCGGCTTTCTCTGGGGCTATAGAAGTTTCCTGATGCAAAAATTCATCCTATCCCAAGCCAAGGGAAGAGAAGGGTGCTGGACCTTCGCATAGATGAGACAAAAGCTTAATGTTTGGGCTCAGATATCTAGACATACCCGACTGTCCACATGCATCTTTCTACGTCTCTTCATTATCTATTTTCCTCTCTACCAAACTAACATCTGTAGTGCACCATTCCCTTTCTATTGCGCTTTAACATACAACTCGGATGAGCAACTGGATGGGACATTTATCCTGTGTCACCACTGGAGAGAGCCATATGTCATTGCTGCTTCTCTGTCAACGGACAAATTTACAGTATTAAGCCATTCCACATCCCAATTTTGGAAAGTTGCATGCAAGGTAGGATTATGAGGATTAAAGGGGTGGAGGGCTCTACTTTCCATGAAGGATTTGCTGACAAAGAATCTGTTGGCAATTAATAGATTAATAGATGTTTTTGTAAATGGCTTGTGAATTCTAACTGAGTTGAGTAAGGCAAAGGTCTCAGTTCACAAGCCCACAGAGCACTCTGGTCTGCGGTATTTACAGCTGTAGTTTGCAACTGGTTTTTTTCCAACTTTTGATGCTTAAAATTTTACTACAGTGGTCCAGCCCCTGCCCAGTGTATTTAAACCAGTTGCCAATGTTGTTCTTCATTACCTCCAGAGACCTCTCAGAAGCAGTTCTTGGACCGCTTTGGAAACTCTTGCTTTGGACAAAGCAAATAAGCAAATCCTGACTGCAAAATGTTAATTTTTATTGCCAATTAAGCCTTTACAAAGTACTGAAGAACCAGTTCTTGAAACACAAAGCAGCTAAGTAGTGTGTTTGAAAAGGCACCACATCCTAAATGGGAAGGCAACAGGAATGGTTCAAGAAAATCCCAACAGATGACTCCTACAGGCAAACAGACCTCAGGAAATACCCTTCATAATCACCTCTTCTGACAGTGAGGAAATGACTTCTAGGAAGGATTTACTTCCTTTCCTTTTCAGTACCCTAGATATTTGGAAACTCTTCCTGAGATTTGCAGTGGCTCTTACTTAAAGAGTAATTTATTGACATTCCTAAGAGAGAACGCTTTAATTCGCAAAATATTATTCATCAAAACGCTACAAAAATGGCAGTTTTATTCTGATCCTAATCTATAAAGCTTTTTGTCTATCTTTAAAGCTATGGTTATCTTGAAGTGCTTAGTCTCATATTCATTGCTTTTATAATTGGACAACATAGAACAATGGGAGATTTACTAGTTTATTAAGAACCAAAATGAATGTAATCCAATATCACCCTTTGTTGAAAGCCACCTACAAAAGAATTGCATGAGGATGTGAAATGAATAATCTTTCTTGGTTTTCTCCTCTTGAAATCACTATAGTGCCTTTCCAGAGGATAATAAATGGCAATATGTTATGGAAAATTACTACAGGTCTTACCAGGTAAACAAGTTCAGTAGATTTTCGGGACCTGGTGTAGCTTATTTCTGACAAATGTTTTCACAGAGGAATCCTCTTTTTGAAATGATCCTGACGGTCCAAGCTTAAAATAGAAAGCCTTAAAATCAACAATCTGGTTCTTGTCCTACAGACAACAATATGGTCATTCAACTCAAACTCAGTCGTCTTTTTCTCACCATTAAAGATGGGCTTGTGCATGAAGCAATGTTTCTAAGGTAGGAAACTAAAAATTATACCAGAAAAGATAGGGCAATTCAGCATAAAAAATAAACCAGAAAGAATTATCTCACTTCACAAAATCTAAATCATCCTCTGCACTCATCCCGTTAGTCCTTTAAAGACCAACTGAATGATCAACGCTGAGCAGGAGTCAAACCTTCAAGGATAACAGCAATGAAAAAATGGGAACAGTGTGTCCCAAAGATCTGTCAGAGCCTAAACCAAGTAGTCAAACAGACAAAGGGATTTTGATGCTTCCTTGCCATGGACAGAACTAACTTTTCAAGTCCTGCATCCTTTCTAGGTTGGGATGAAGCTGGAACAGGTTGAAAAAAATTTCGCAAATCCTGTTTTGGATGAAAATGGGCTTTGATTCTGCAGTGAGCTCAGAAAGTGTCTTTTACCACCTTGGCCTCCTGAAGCTTGCTTCAAATCAGAGAACCAATTTTCTATTGCAGCGCTCTATCACCATTGAACTATATCACTAATTACAATGTTTTCTTCCCTGGCCCTCTAAGTGCTTTGATAAAGGAAGAAAATGGCACTATGCCTACTTTGCAATCAGAGAAACATCACTTTCCCGTTTTTAGGCTGGACCTTGAGAACAGATCAATGCAAACTGTTAAGAATCACTGTTGCTGGATACAAGGAAATGTCTGTTCTCTGAACCAAGCGGTCACCAGGGATGCAGACTGGTCTTCGGGTTTGATTTTGGTGCATGCGTTGTTTCTTTGGTGGTAAATGTGTCCTGCTGACTGGGTGAACTGCGCACCAAAGAGGTGCCAGGCGGTCAGTGATTGGTCACACACATGACCTGTCACATGTATGGGTACACTGCTCTCTGAGAACTCGACGGCAAAGCAGCACTTGACTTCAGTGAGTGCCTCTGAAATTCTCATCTTCAATAATCTGCCTTTTCTTATCCAACCTAAGAACAACAGAGCCATCTCTGCCCATTTGCTGTGTTTTGTGTTCCTGGGAGCGCTGACCATCTCCCTGCCAGCTCAACCAACTCTAAACTTGTTCTGTATCTTCTGGGCTTTAGTGTAACACAAGTAGAAAGTGCATCGAGCTACTTGGAATAGACCATCAGAGAGTTATTGAGAGCTTCAGGAAGGGAACTAGAAAGCAGAGATGTAATAAGTTAATTCTTTAATTTTACTTTATTTAACATAGTGTTTGTGATAGCTCTTATTCCTTCCTCACTTTCCTGCACCGTGAGCTTGCGGTCTTCTCTCCTGGGTGAACAAACAGGATGCTGGTGACCACAAGAAAGATGGGAGAAATTTATTCTTCTCCAAGACAGGGTTCAGCTCCCCACCTCCAGGAGGGGTCTGGGCCGATGCATCCCCAGAGAGCTGGGGAGAAAGATGGGAAAGGCTCAGCATGCAGACTGCCATGGCTCCGCTTCTCCCTCCTCGTCACCAGTAGCCAAAATAAGCACCTACCGCCACTAGGCCGAATCATTTAAATCCTTTCCGTGCTGCAAATCAGGGGCAAGATGCTGGCTTGGTGCCAAAGGCTCCACCAACCTCAGCAGTCACTGACATACTGATCCCATGGGATCTCCATGCATTTACACCTTGCAGAGAATCTGGCCAGTTCTTGGAAACGCCTCAAAAGGGGACTATCACTTCAAGCTCCCTCAGGCAGATCATGCCTAAGATCGTTTATCAAGTTAAACTTTACTCATTGGCTTAAAGAATAAATAAACGTTACTGTCGATTTCCCTGCTTTATTGCAGCTAATGGCAGGGCAGGATGTCAATTGTTTCTTTCCTCAGGACTTATATGCTCTTCTGCTTTTCCCCATAGATGCTTTCTTATAAAGAGTGAAAAATGTAATGAATAAATTGAAAAAAAAAATGCTTGTAGACCCAAAAGAAAGAATGCATCTATTATAAAATAAAATCTCTTTTAGTAGCTATTAGAATGCATTAAAAATATTCACAGGACTCTCCCCTCCAGTTATGTTGCAAAAGCCATGCAAATAATAATTGTGGCTAAGTGCACTACAGTGACAGTCAATATTGTACTTCCCAAGCTAGTACTCATTATTCTTTATGGAACTCATGCATTTTGTGAAAGATCAAAAGATTTACATATCATATGGAGTGCTTTAGGGAGTGACTTGCTGTGCACTTTAAATGCACAATGTTCCACAGCCATTTAAATACAGATTTCATTTCTCTCTTCTGTGTGATATTAAATTTGAAAAAAGAGGGAGAGAGAGACGAAATCGACTTGGGTACCTTTGTTCACATCATGAAATACAATTTTAATTTGGTTCCGATATAGAGGTTTAATATTTTTATGGGATGTTATTGAATAATCTGCTAGGCTCAGCACTGGCCTTTGCTCAGGAAAGAGATGAAAGAAATCAATTTTTTTTTATGAGCATTGCAGGCAAAATCATCTGCTCTTCCATGCCCTGGAGAAGGGGACGTACTCCGACACACTGCTTGGCCTCCCTGCAACCTCCCCCAGTTAGTCTGCTCTGCGCTCGTGGGTGGAGGGTAACAGCAAATGAAGAAGGAGCTGCAACCTATTTCCTTTGTGCAAGAAAGAAGGAAAATGCCATGATTTCTCTGCTGCTCCAGGCTGCGGGAGACAAGGCAGCATCATTCTGCCACAGCCTGCTTTCTCGCCCTTGGGTGAGCCACTACACACAGGTTCTTCCATGCAACACAGAGACAAAAGCACTTTTTTACCTTGCCAGGATGTTGTGAGGATAAAGAAATACATAAGGACAGCTGAGTGGTCAGTTACTATGGTAATGCGGCCACATGGCTGCGTACAGAGGGGCTTTGAGGCCATATTTGCCATGCTACACTCTCCATGTTTATGCTCCCAAGATCTACCCCTTAGCATGTGCCCAGCTAAGAAGGGATCAGCTGCTTAGACTAGTCTCAGCCCCTCCATCTACTTTCTCTGCCCCTGCAGCTGTGCCATGGGGCCAAAGACGGGGTACCAGTGCTGGGGACATGGGAGGTATCAGGCAGGGGATTCTTCCTTGGGTGTTTCCCACCTGAAGGTGAGATGGGATCTACAGGCAGCCTGAGCTACGCTCCTGGGACAGCTGGGAGTGCACCAAGGTTGGGACCACTCCTAAAAGTAGTTTTTTCCAGAATGGTCTTTGTGACCAGAGAAGGATCACAGGACATGACTTTTTGGGTGGTACTTAAAGGAAGGATTAAGAGGACAACAGCCTGTGTCACTCTGGGTCTACTCAGCAGCAGCGAGAGGAGTTGGGCAGCACCCAACAAGCATACCTACACTTGTGAGGTCAAGGAAAAGTATCCCTATTCCTCCTCTGAAGGAAGAAAAAAAAGCTTTCTGAACAAGTAATTAGCCCTTTATTTCTATGGGAGAAAGAAAGGGTTTCATGAATAGGAAATCTACCCAATTTGTTCGCTTCTGGTACATTCTGCATTATTTTCCGAACGAAGCAAATGGAAAACCTCTTTAATGAAGCATAACTATGTTGTGATTAAGGCTTATTCTGTCTAAATATTGACTCGGATAACATTTTCTCAGGACGAACAGACCATAACCCATGAATCTGGCATCAAAGTCAGGAGGATTAATAGGAAAGATGAATTTTCTGGTTGTCTGAAGAGACGTTTGACATGGCCAAGGCAACAGTCAGAGACCTTTCTCATTATTTATGAGAACCAGCCAGAGAGTTTTCAAGAAGCTGTAGCTTTCTCGTTCCACTGGACATTTGAAAGCTCAGGGAAAAATAGGTCTGTCCTTCCCTTGCTGGTTAGCACAGAAATAGGAACAGAGAAGTGGGAATTTCTGTAAAACACCACCACTGTCTTGGAGCAAAGATTAACCAAGGAGTCTTGCAACCCCTATTGAAGCACAAGCGCTGGCTCTCAGACCTGCACCTGCAGGTGAAATCAGTACAAGTCAGGCATACGGATACTAATCCTGGCCTAAACAGTCCAGAAAAGGAACAGGAGGACTGGTGCTTGGGAAACGAAAAAGTAATTAGAGCAAAGGGTGTTTGGAAAGTTAGCTCAAAAGGGAAAAATAAATAGTCCCGGACATAGTTGGTCTTCTGCCAATCTGTACGGTGTGATATTTTCTCTCATTCAGAAAGCACAGATTTGTGTTTCTTTAATACACAAGCTTTATTCTCAAGAAGGGTCCTGTTGTGAGGGAAGGCATGTGAAAGATTTTTGGTTTAGCCATTGTTATGTGCATTACAGTCAGGCCCAGAGACCCCAACACAAACAGGATCCTATTTTGCTAAATAATTAACAACAGGAGTGAATCTCTGTCCCAGAAGGCTTACCACATGGTGAGGGAAGGCATAGAAAATGGGTAGGACACTACAATTCTGTTTGTTGGGAGCTCAGACCTTTCCCTCTCTGTCTGCAACCAGCAAAGCAATGATGCCTCGCAGAGAAATACCACCTCCAGGGCTAATCAACTGCCATGGATAAGGATATCTCAGAAATATGCATAAATAGACAGAAGAAGATGATTTTTTCCTGCAAACACTTAATAGAAAAATCTTCCTGGGAAGAAAAAAAGCTCCCTGAGAAAAGTATTAGCTCCTTGGTCCAGGGGAGTTTTTGATCATTCTTAGGATTTGGGAATTTAAAAAAATCATGACAACAGACAATTTTGTCAAACAGAAAAGCGATGAAACTGCTGCAGCGGTAAAGGCACAGCAGTGCGCTGCAATTCAGGTGTCTCTTGGCCTGCCTGGTATTCACTGGGGCAAGGTGAGAAGTTGGGAGAGTTACAGGAATGATTTGATCACAATTTAATTCTTTGAGATTCAGTTGCTCATTTTAGCTTTCAAAACTCTTAAAAAGACAAGCTTAACTTCGGGCGTACCTCTAGGTCTTGTTACGGACAAGTGATGGATTTGCACTGTGGCTTTTTTACAGGGGTTTGGTGATGCAGACAGGAAAGTCAGGAAGGACCGGGAGGGTTTGGTCCAGGACATGAACCTACACCCTTTGGGCACTTTAGGATGAAGATTATCTAAAACAGAATCTCATTACTCTACAGCTCCATCTTCTCTCCATTCCTTGCTTGTATAGAGAATGCTTTTAATTCATGAAGGATTGTCTTTGAAAAGATAAATTCCCCTTCCAGCTGTGAGCGCTCTCATTCCTCATTGGGTACCACCAGTGCTATGGATGGCACATAAGTCCTCCAGAATAGGTACAAAGCACTTGGAAAAATTTCCCTATAGCATTCTGCCATTGTATTTCCACCTTACCACGTGTCTAGCCCACCTAAACTTTCAAAATTTCAGCTCCGTTCCCATTGTAAACTTCCCAAAGCTGAGCTCTGCAGTTCTAAGGACTTCTAGATGGATGGGCAGGAAAAGCGTGCAGGTTAGCTAACTGTTTGTAAAAGATAAAATTATTATTCTCTAGGAAAAAAAAAAAAACCAACGACAACAGGAGAGACAAAATAATAACCCAGCAGATCTCACAAGCCAATTGCCAAAAACCTTTACAGTGATGCTTTGTCTTCCTACCAGCTGCAGATCCCAGCCCTTATTGCACTGCAATACTGCGCTTTCCTTTGCCCTAGAAGGAGATAGAAATAAAAGAAAGGCAGAAATGTAAAGACTGAAATTAAAGTGGAAGAGCAGCGGGAGCGTGGCGGTAGTGGTGTTAACGCTGAAGTATTCCCTGGGAGCGCGAGCTGGCAAATGTAGTGGACACCCAGATATTTGAAATGCAGCCAAATAATTTGGCACATCTCTAACTGGCACAAAGCAGTCTTGGTAGAGCTTCCTACTGCTGTTGGCACTTTTACAGCTGTCTTTCTTCATCTTGCTCTTCCCACTGCAACAGCTACTCAACAGGTGTTTCCACAGACACAGTGTGTTTGGCAGCTGTAACCCTTCAATATTATCGCTGGAATACATTTTTCTCCCTCTCAACAGCATCGCTCGGGTCCGTTGCCCAGAGGCCGGCATGGCAACGGGGACAGCTGACCAACTGGATTTGGGAAAACAGGTCTGTGTGTTTGGGCAGCCAGATGTACGAGTCGGAGAACATCAATGCTTGGCGTGGCCCTGGGAAGCTGGAGTGATGCTTTGCTGAAGTTTAGCTGGAACCCATCTTCTGCTCATCTGGGTCTTCCCTGTTTTTTCCTTTCTTGCCCCAGGACCTCTAGGTCCCACATCCATTTTCTCCATTGCAAACAATTTCCTATATCTTTGGGCTTCCTATCCTTGATTTTTCATAAGGATTGAGTGTTTGCTCAATCATAATGGATTTTCTTTGCCCAACACCCTAGTCAGCCTTCAGTCCAAATGTGCCTAGAGAAAAAGACAGGAGAGCTCAGATCCCAGAGGAAATGTGGCAACTGTGAGATTTTCAGACTCAGAAAGTACCCAGAGAGATTCAAAAGTGAGTCACTTTGGAGGAGAGTTCATGAGAATATTAAAATTAACAATTGACTTGTTTTCTTCTTTTTTTAGCTTACCTCTGCAGTTTTTTTCACCTTGTGTAGCCTTTTCTGTTTTCTGATCTCATACGCACCAAAGTGGTCCCTGTTCTTTCAGCAATGTAGTCTGTGGTTTGCTGAATGTTGCCTTCTTTAGGTCTCTGATACGTGGTATATGTGAGAGAAATTGTACCAAATGATTTTCTCACAGGATTCTGTGCAAGGTCATAAAAAGAAATTTTTTTTAACATATCTTTTACCGACGTATATACGCATACGCACACATATGAAAACAAAAGAACAACCATGCTGATTCAGCTGAAGGGTCCCTTTGACTCATCATCCTGCCTCCAATAGCCACAGAAAGCAAATGGCTAAGGGCAGTTTTACAAACCAATCTGATGTTTCCATAGCACATTTTCCCAGTGTGCAATAATCTGCAGCTGAGAAACTTCCAGAGCAAGAGGAAGATGGTGCTTAATAGCTCCCAAACAACTTTCTTTCCATTAATTTAGTCACTTGCTTTTTAAACTTATGCAAACTTAGAGCATCCACCAGATCCTGCAGCAAGGAGTTCCACCGCTTCACAACACCGTGTGTGAAGAACCACTTCTTTCTCTTTAATTTGAATGTATCACCCAAGAGTTTGTCTGCTGTCCCCAAGTCTTGTATTGGAAGAGAGGTGGAAAAAATGAGTTTCTGTCCCCTGGGTTCTACAGCAGCCATGATTTCACAGGTATGATTTTACTGGTATATTTGCCCTCTGTCCTCCTCCCTTTCCCACAAAGTGATTGCCATGGGATTTCAGAAACTTAAGTATGGAAACGTCCCATTGGATCTTTACTCTCTTCCCTCTCCGGAACGTCTCACCTCTCTGAAGAGTCAGAATATTATTTCTAGCCCTTAGGTTGTCTATGTTCATCTATATGTAGACACACACTCTCTAAACTACAGCTCGGTCAATTAAAGAGCATGTCTCATGGCATCTCTGCCACAGAATAAAACAGTGCATTAAATCTTCGTCCGGAGCATCGTAAGCACTCACTTTCTGATTAGGGCCGGAAGGCCGCAAGGCTGTTAAAGCCCTCTTTCCACTCTCCCCAATGTTGCCATTAATATGTAAAAGCTTAAGCTTGCTAAAGGGATTATTTCCCATCCTATCTGATTGTAAACTGGCATTTCAATGATTACATGTATCTTTTTGTCATTTTCTCGTAAAACATCTTATTCTTGAACAGCATAATTGGCCTCTTACTAATGTTTAATGAATGATTAAATCAGCATAAATGCAACATACAGCTCTACATGGAAAGCATGCTTGCAACCTCCAGAGCCACAGAAGTGTATTTTTGCAATATAGGTTTTAAATCCTTATAATTTTCTAATTATGGACTTTCTGGTATATTTCACATTAAGTACATGGGAAAGTAAATGTGAATTTGCCTGTATGAGCTCAGGAGCAATTCAGTCACTTATCATTTTTCTTGCAATTTCTAACCTGCATATTAACAACACCTCTGTGGTTTTCATTTAAGTGTATTATATAATCTCCCCAAACTAAAAGCCAATTAAAACCACGTAATTGCAGAGCTCAGGCAGGCAAGTCCTTGTAGAGATGGCCAACCAAGGACACTTCTTTGCACTGACACATCACATTATCCAGCCTCATGGAGAGACTCTAGGTTTTGCCCAGGCAAAGGAGTTCAAGTGAAACGAAGCAACAAATATTTGCCTGAGCGTAAAGAGAAATTGAAAGGTATTTCTTCAAAGGAGGGAGAAACATGGGAAGATACAAATTCAGTTTTCTGAAGATATGAAGTTGAGAGGCATTTAGGAGAAGTGGAAATCCTGTGGAAACATGATGGTGATGATCTCAAGAGTCACAGATGTAAGACTAGCGTAAGAAAGTTCACTTCAAGAAAGGCCCCATAGCTGATAAAAAACAAACACATGAAACTTGGATGTGCAATTATCAGGGTGCCTACAGGACCCCAACATCCTGTGGCAGTGGAAAAGCGCAGTGCGGTCCTAGGGTATATCCAGCCAGATACAGCCAACGGAGTTGGGGAAGTGCTGCTGACACGCTCGGGGGACACTGGTAGAGCAAGGTGTCCCATTCCAGAGAGATCCTCCTGTGTCAACAAGTACAGAGAAAAGTGAGTTAGGGAGATGGGAATTTCAATCTTCCAAGAGAAGATGCAAAAACATTCAGCTTTCCCTGTAGAAATATGGCAGGGATGTAAGCACAACAAAGCAGAGAAGCCTACTTAGACAGAAAACTGGCATTAGCACAAGAACGTACCAGAACAAGCCAAATAGTTTCAGGGTGGAAGTTGAGTTACAGCTCCCACACACTGAGGTCCTGAAGCAGCTCTTTGACAGATGCTGCAGGGCCAAGAAAATGCATGGGTCTTAAAGTGAAGCTGGATTTGTTTATGAGGGGGGGCAGGGGTCAGTTTTCCCTTCAAAGCTACTATCTGCACTGTTCAGAAAAAAAGTTTGTCTACAGGATCAGCAAGCAAAGCGACACTGCGTAACAGAGGTGTGTGGGGCACGCGCCACACTGCTGGCTGGACCAGCTCTTCTAACCAGGCTGAAGACACAGCCCACACTGAGGTGTACCAGAGCTGAAGACCTGAGCCCTCCAGCATGCTTCAGGCTCATTCAGATGCCACACACTCTGTTCTGCTCCAGGTGCATTTAGATAACATCAGATGACAGCCAGGGTTCATACGGGGCGGTCAAGGTTCATGAGAGGTGAAGTCCATTGGATGGAACCATGAAAGCCTTGTTTGAGAGTTAAACACTGAGGCAAAGGTCACTCTTCCAAGCACAGTCTGCTGCCTGGCTTTTCACCACAAATCTGTACGAGTATGTGCTCATGAACAAGAGTTAACGTATGCCAGCAGAACTTTGCAAATGCTTATGTAGCCAAAATAGGGACCTGCAGGTTCAAAGAAAATGAATATAAATAATTGCTTTAAAAATCACCACTGTTTACTCCTAAGCAATCCAGGCTCAGGAAAAGCTGTGAAAAATATTTTAAGATACACGTGTTGGTTCAGTTAAAAACAAGTGTTGGACAATGCAGGCCAGCAAACTGTCTGAAGATTTCCCCAGTTCTTTCTGGACTTCTACTCAAGAAATATGTGCACTGAACCTGGAGAGGAGAAGAAATGTTTTTTTTTATCCAACCAGTCCAGTACAATGTTCACACAAATGTCTTTTTCCTTCTGCTCTCCCATAGCTGTAGCTATTCTTCATATGTTTGTACAGCATGACTCCATGGTCAGGACTCCCTCTTTCTGCCCACTACCCAGCCTGCGGCCTTCTCCACGGAGCCCAGCTAACAGGAATTCTGCCCGGCAGCCTGCTTCACCATGTAACCCTCCCATCTCTTGCTGCCCTCATCCACTTCTGGACCACAGCAAACTCTCAAGGCAGTAAAAAAGAAGATAACTGAGTGGCCTGTTTCAGTGACAAATGCAAAAGAAACAAAAGAGAAAAAGTAAAATAACTCATTGAAATGCCAAGACAATGTCCCATGGAAGGAATTTCAGAATTTAAAAAAAAAGGTGGGAAATTCATTTTCTAGTTCCTGTAATTCTTCAGAAGAGACAGGGCAGCTTTACTAGAAAACAGCATGGTCCAACTGGTACTTCAACACTTCATCCAGCTACAACTGCACCACAGACTAAATCTGAGTTTGGCAAACACTTTCCTGGTCTCATCATCTGGTTTACAAAATCACTGAGGGATTTTAAAGGACCACAGGCAGGTGGACTTTAGTTGGCATCACAGTTTGGATTAATGGAATGCCCTACCCACCAGCAGGAGCAAGTGTTACAGCTCTCAGCAAAACCAGCCTGGATTTATTAATTAACAGTATAAGGAAGAAAAGGCAGGCACTGAACAGATACAGATTCACTCATTAGAAATAACAAAAAGCCCAAGCAGCAAATGTTAGAGCATAACATTTTTACCAAAACGTGAGGAAAAGGTATCAATCAAAACCCTTGGAAATTTCTGGCCAACCTGTCTGGTGTTGTCATGGGAAGACTGCAGGTTGAAGTTACTGTTCCAATTTTCAGCAGAATGCCAAGTTGTTTTTTAAATGATAAACAAAACCATGGTATCATATCATCACTCTTCAATAAGCCTTTGCCCCTGCATTCCCACCCATGACAATTCAGCTCTGGGTGCTGAGGCTGTCTGAAGGGCTTCTCTGTTTTACAGGTCTTCGAAGAGATACTGAAATCCCCAAGAAAGATGTTCCTGGGAAAATACCAGGTGAAGAATTAAAGTTGAATGTCCAAATAACCAGCTTTCCAGCCAAATTGATACAAGACGCCTTATTTGCATTTTATATGAACTTAAGTACGCCTATCTTGTATTTTAGGAAAATAATGGTAATAAACTAGAAAAATCAAAGTGTGTCAAACTCCTTCAAGCATCCGCTGATCTGTCACTAAGGAAATCCTCGTCAGCCATGTTTGAGGGCTTCACGTGAACCATAACAGTATCTGCTAAGCTGCTCTGTTTGCACTCTCTGCCACAGTACAGTGGTTTCCGTCAACACAGATACCTGGAGACGACTGACTTCAAACATTGTTTATTGAGCAAACATCCACCATACAGCTCAAAAGACAACGAAAGGAAAGAGAAAATAATGGGCAAGTATCCCTGTGAATGTGACTCAGGAGGGACACAAACCAGTCAAGGAGCCAAGAGTCAATGGCAAATATCCTATTGCCAGAAGCATTTGTCTAACAAAACAGGCCAAGGATAAAATGTACCAAAACCTAGAACCACAAGTGGACTTGGATGTCTAGATTAAAAGCCCTGCCAAGTTAGTGCTTAACTCTCAAGATAATGAAATTCTCTGGATGCTCCAGTTTCCACCAGAAAAGTCTTCATAGTACCTGAATTTCAGCTGCTGGGCACTCACCTGCCCACCCAGGTCCTGCAAAGCACTGGTGGGATTCTCACACTGGATTCTTTCAGAGAGGAAACAGGGAAGCTCTACTCAGTCAAAAATAAAAGGGAAAGGACGTGGTAGTGGTAAAAATGTCCTGTTACACCACCCCAGATTTCTCACATGTCCTGTACTGAACTTGAACCTCCTTGTGGATCCTCGTGATCCTCCTTATTCAAGATCCAGTGTCAGAGAGAAAACAGCTCTTGCCTGCATGTTGAAGGTACTAATTTACCAGATATGAAGGAATATTTAAATATTTATGCAGAGCAGAACAGTTTCTGCAGCAAAGACAGAGAAAGACTACACTCAGAACACAACCCAGTGGCCAGGGCTTCCTTCCAGGAAGGGATTAAAGAAGAGTTCAAAGCCCCGGTCCTTCTCACAGCTCAGGTAACTGCTCCCACATCCACCCAGTTGCATTGCTGTGCATCGTGTAGGAAGAGGTTGTGCTGTCCCAGTACCTAGTGCCAGGAGAGAGTTCACCTGCATGAACCTGACATTGAGGGAGCCACCACCGCTGCTCTTCAGCATTTCCTAGCTGTTGGGAATGAGCTACTGCTTTTTACCTCCAAGATGCAGCCAATCTACCATCTCTCTGTCACTATCAACAATTAATATTGCCTCAACAGGTCTGACTCTTGCCTTATTGCCTACCCGTTACAGTTCCACATGTGCTTTCTTCCAAGCTGCCTCTTATGCCTGTGAGGACATTCTTCACTTGCATCCCATATCTCACCACCCTTCCCAAATCTCTCCTCTGTGGTCTGGTAAGCCCAAATGATTTGACAGCTGTCAGACTGCTGGGTCGGCGTAACTGATGTCAACTGTGTCTGCCAAAACTGCCTCCTTCTTGTCTCTACTTCTCTACGACACTCCCTCCTCCACTCTCCTCCTATGCAAGGTTATCAGCAGGCGTAATCATTTTGTTCTGTACCTGTACAGTACCTACACCACAACACCCCCTGATTTTGAGTCTGCAATATTATACGTGAGTAACAAAGGCAGACCTCAGCTTGAGTCCCTCCCTACTTCCAACATCATATCTTAGCAGGACTGCGCTGCACCATGTATATCCTGTGTGACCTAGGGATGTTCCAGCTTTGAGGTTCAGACAAAGGCTCCAGCTGCATCCCTGACTCCATTTTGGTGTGTGAATTGGGGTGCAAATCTTCTTTCCCTGAACCCTGATTTCCTTTGCAAAGAATCACAGCATGAACCTGTGTTATTCCCAGACTCCCCAGTTAAAACCATTCAGGGAACAGGATTTGTGGGTCTGACTTGTTTCTTAGCAGGTCTTCCTCCTTAGACACGGAAGACAAAGAGCTCTCGGCTCAGTATTCAGCCCTTTTCCTGAGATGTCTTAGCCTCAGATCCACTTAAATCACGGGAAAGGGTTATTTTGTGTGGCAAGGTTACGTGAAAGGGAGACCACATTTTCTGAGTCCTGGCAATTTCTTAGTCTTTAACCACAGTGTTTTACTTTCTAAATAACTCACCTGCCTTAGCTATTCAACCACATCACCCCTGTGAGAGGACACACTGTTATTATCACATTGTAAAGCCAGACGAAGGAAGCAGAGACAGACTAGGAGATCACTCAAATGTATTTTGGCCATTTTAGAATGATTTCCACGGGGTTACATGTCTATGTCCTTTTGACATGACTTACCTGGAGAGGTACATCGTACGGTAAAGCCCTCCTTCTCTGGAAACATCAGCCCCTCTATTGCTCAGGTCAGTTGTCTTTTGTGCACAACAAACAGCAAAGCCTGGAAAAAGAACTGGAAGTGGAGTCAAGGTTATACTTATGGGGCATTACAAAGCGGACTGTGAAAGAGAAGGACACATGCAGAAAAGCAGAGTTGGGCATGAGGCAGAAAGGGAATCTGGGACGTATAAAACTCATTAAGAAAAGCATTGAAACCTTTCTGAATTTGCGCACATGATGCTGGCTAACGGTTGTGCAACTGGAGTACCTTCCATACTGCATATTGGAGCAAGAGAAAATTCAAAAGACCAAACTAGGCAATAGGTCCTGAAGAACATATTATTTTCCATTCATCTGCAGGGAGAAGAGATGTCGGCATCCCATTCTGCTCTAGAGGAAGGCTGCGCACTACATCTCCTCACTGCCTAGTTGTTATCACAGTTGGTCACCGTTGCTGAGCAAGCTTTAGCAGTTGGTCTGTGTGTCGGACTACTCGGTACCTCTCCTTCCCGGGGAGGATATGCCCTGCGCCCTTCTCAGGGCAGGAGAACTGGCAGGGCAGAGCCACCGCAGATGGGTGAGCAAAACCACAGCTGGCATTGCAGCTTGCATTTCGACAACTAAATAGCCTGCCAGCAGCCATGCTTCTTGGAAGTGATCATGCCGCAGATATTTCACTGAGCGTTGCCCATGGCCACGAAATACTGACAAATGCTTCTATAACAAAGGCTTGGTATCTGGACCTCAAATCTCTTCCATCCCAAACTTCAGCCTTGCTCCCATTGATTCCCATAACTCATCTTCAACCCTCGTAAGATTGTTTCAGTGGGATTAGATCAACACAGCTGCACCTACTTCCTGCAGCTCTTTTCATTCTTTCTGCTTTCTTTTTTAATTCTCAAGGTTTTATTGTTGCTGGAAAATTTAATTTAAGAAAAAGACTTATTTTCTGGTTTCTGGGGTTTGGGTTCTTTTTCAAATCAACAGAAAACCCCACAAACCTGTGCCTCCGGTGAAAGGAAAACTTTCCCTGCCAGAATTAAGTGGAGGTGGTAGAAACAAGGATATTTGAACAAAGAAAGCAGGAGTGATCACTACCCCATCGCTGGAGCACACAGGGAAAGGAGAGAGAGAAATGGAACAGCAGCAGTGAGAAATGTGCATGCATATTCAGCCCCTTTGTCAAAAAACCTTGTGCTGCAGCATTTCAATTAACAAAGTAGGATGGTTTACCTGATAAAATGCTCCCTGTGTGAGTGTAATTACATATTTATGCCCCACAGAGATTTTTTAATTTCTCTTCAGTTTGTTTGCCTTGAAAGTATTTGTCACTGGAAATGTTCTTGATGTGTAATTTTAAGGCAGGGTTGGCCAAATGTGTGGTTTGTTTTCATTTTAGATTTACTTCACTGAAGAAGGATTGGAAGATAATGTATGTTTTCAGCGCAAAGAAAAAAAGAATCAATAAGAAAGGTGATACATCAACCAGCAGCAGAAAAAAATGCACTCAAGTGCTGCTTCAGAAATTTCACTTTTTTTTTTTTTTTTTGTCTCTCTCTTGCTTGAAATATATTCTCAGGTGCTTGAAATAGCTTATTGTTCTGCCACTTGCATTTTGTCCTTGCTCCCCGAACCCGCCTCATGTGTTTCCAGTGAGGCTGCAATGAACAGGCAGCTTTTTGGTCATTATTTTCCTATTATTTGAGCCCCTTCCTGAGCAATCCCTGTCTCGGTGCTGAGCACCAGCCCACCTCCAGCAAGGCATTACAGCTGTGCTCAAGCCTACGCGTGCGAGCGATTGCATTGCGCTCGATAGACTTCAAGTTGCACTCGTCTAAGTACTCTGCTGGGTCACCACCTGGCAGACTATAACTGTTGTAAATTCATTGTCACACCTTCATTTAGCCATAGAAAAGCACAGTTAAGACTTTGGAGAGCTGCTTGAATGCTTAGTGAAAAGCAGAACTCTAGCTCCCATCAAAATCTAGTCTGTTGTTGTTGTTGTTCTTCCTTATTTTCCCCAAACTTCTTCAGAAAGGGTGGGAAAGGATCTGAAGGTCAAAACTGTACCAGTTTTGGCTGGAGAAGAGCACAACAGAAGGTCACTGCTGGCCGTGGAGGTCAATATCTCTCCAAAAGATTATTAGAGAGGTTTCCTCAAGCCACACGGTAGTTCAGCCAGTATTTGAGAAGCCACCACTGTGTGAACCGTTTTACTAAGGATTATGCTAGTTTAACCTTACAGGCAGGGAAAAAGCTTGAGTGGTATCAGGAGACAAATCTGCGACCGCATCCTCTTCCCAAAGACCAGGTACGCTGCTCTGGATCATTGACTGGCACAGGAATGATTCTGGTGGTGCAGCAGAGCTTCCAGCTTTGGAAATGACAAATATGCATATTTGTTTCCCAGATATGACAGCAATTTTTGACACTGGCATGACTGAATCCATCTTACGGGCCTGGCGGAGATAAATGGAGTCATGAAGTTGGCTCTGCTTCTTCTTCTCAGACAGATCCCGGAGGGTCATAACTAGCATCTGTTGTGTCTCTTCAAGGATGCACAAGGCGAACTTGTATCTTCTTTTTACTACCGGGTTGTGTGAGAACTGCAGGAGCGAGGCTCAGAGATGTTATTTGACTTTGGTGCCTGCCAAACTGTGACACTTCCCTACCACGGCCAGAATTGTCTTCTCTCCCCCAGCTGTCCTGATGCCCGTAAAAGAAAAGCTCCTAGATGAAAGACAAAGAAGCTGGCTAAGGCCCAACACATGGTCATGGGAACTGATGCTGAGGATAAAGAAAACATGCAAAGGAAACACCTTAAAATCTCGAGCCCTTCAGCATGGCATCAGGATGACAGTGCTCTGTTACAGCTCCTATGCAATGTGGAATGGAGGATTTTGCCCCATTTTGGTTACCCAAGAATTGCAAACATCCTTTCAGCTGCAAACCTGGAGCCATCGCCACTGTGCTGTATCCGCATTTGGTTCCTGCTCCCCGCAAGGATGACTGCCAAAATCCAATGGAGAACTGATACGGATTAACATACAACACGGAGAGCATTCTGCTGCTGCACGAGGTCTCTGCACCCTTTCAAATCAGGTGCTCACCTGCAAATCATTTACTGGGCCATTCCCATCTCAGACACCACCCCTGTAAGCCAAGATGCAGTGTGAAACTGAGGCAAGCAGCTCTCAGGTGCACAAAGCCCCATCTGACCACCCAGGCACACAGAATTTGGGGTGCTGCACCCTGGCTTAAGCTTTACCCATCCCGTTGGGTGAGATTTCTCACGCTCTTTATCTCGTTCCATGCAATCTTTTCCAAATGTTTTCCTAGACAAGAAACGCTACCATAGGACCACAAGCATCCTCAGTTAAGCTGGACGCCTATTAACTATTGCAAGCCCAGCTGTTAGCAGGAGATGTTCCAGCTTCCAGGGGCAGCCGTTTGGCTCTCGCCCAGCTCGAGTGCAGCTACCCCGGAAGACAGCACCCCAGGGCTGCCGGCCAGACCTCTGCCAGCAGAAGGGCTGCTTGGCAGTCCCACTCCGCGGTTTCAGGAGAAAAGATAGCAAGGACTACTGAGCAGGTTGCCAAGCATCACTGCACCCCAACCTGGCCTAGCCCAGCCCCATCATGCTGCATGGCCCCGTGGGGAGTCAATGCCACCTCCCCCCCCAAGCTCCCAAAGGCACGAGGTACATCTGTTGGAACTCTTTACACGTGAAAGCTTTGACATCCAGCCTATAGGGAGAGGAGAGACACCCGTTCATTGATTACGTGATCTCCTGAGGTTCCTTCTGGCCCCATCTTTCTGCGATTATTCACCACCGCCTGCTGTCAGGGCGGTTTTGCAATGCTGGCAGCTGTTTCCCAGCAGCTAGACTGAGGTCAGACACCAGTCAGTTGTTGACACCAATTAGTTTTGGCTTGAATGGCCCAAATGAGCTGTTGATGTTGCAAGCTAAGACTACCAATAACAACAACTAAAAGCAACTTAAAACAAAGAAACAAACAAAACCCACAGCCTCTTAAAATGTATTAGTTTCCCTTACTGTCTCAGTACCACCGTAAGACTCAATGCACTTTCTAGTCTTATGTTCCAGTGATGTTTTGTTTTATTATCATGAGACAGATAATCATCTGCCACACTGAAGCCACACATCACTCTCAGAAGTGAAAGGCTGCTCACAAGCTTCCAGCTCCAATTCTGGTGTATTCTGCGTCTTCATTTATGCTTCTCTCTGGTTTTCCCATCCTCTCTTTTACTCCTTAACCAAAGATGTTCTATCAGGGGCCCACGTCATGGCTGGCTATGTTTGAGTGCATGAAAAACTCCTGAAGGATATTGGTTTCTTTGATAGGTTTGCGCACAACTCCTCATATCATCTTAGAAATATCTGCTTTTTTAAGCTATATGGTAATGCACACTGCGCATCTGAGATTAGAATATGGCCCTGAGGAACAAAATGCTCTTCTCTCTTTACAGCTGACAATGCATAGCTTATTTTTACGAGCTACTCATTTTCAAGAGATTCGACTCCATGTTTTGGCAGCCACAGCTTCAAGGGATATCTCCAAAGATGGTTTGACTTTGAGCTTTGCCATTTCTACCTCTGGGGTGCAAGCATTCACTGGGTGACACTGACCTGTGGCCTATGTGCCCAAAGTGCATTTGAACACTGCTGAGTATCTCAAAACCAGCTGGGGAAACATCCAGCCTTCCAACAGACAGCCTCAAAAGTCTTGGGGAAGATGCACACACAACAAGAGGATGCTCTTGGAAGTCCCAAGAAGATTGCTCAGTTCCTGTGGCCTCCTCTTGCTGCTTTCTATCAGTCCATCACCCACCATCTCATGCCTTCCACTCCCATTCCATGGTGCTCCTAGAACAGAACCAGCATCCACAGGTCCAAGGGGCAAGACTTTCTGAGGTGAGTCTTGGATCAACCCCTCAGGCTATCCTTCTCCTCCCTTTTCATTACAGTTCTTGTCCTTTCTCTTAAGCCACAGTATGTAGATTTTAAAAAAAAAAAAAATATGGAAAAAACACCCTGAGATATTGTGGGAATAAAATGTCTTTTTTTTTTGGCTAGCCTTATGGGAGCTAAAGAACCAGTCACTCCTGTAGGAACAGTTTGCATCCCACCTCAAAATAAAGTTTATATATCCGTCTTGTCTCCAGCCCAATCCTTCCGATGAAACATTGCCTTTCAACTGCATCACTAACATCTGTGCCCAAATATTATTTCAAAAGCAGAGAAAACGGGGCAAAAATAAGGAAAAGTAAAGAAACTGTTCCAAATGGGCACATCATCAGCACACAGGGGAGAAGACCAAGAACCCCAAGACTGCGTGGACTTAGACTGCCATGTATGGTACGCTTGTACAGGGTCTACCACTCTCCTGGCCTGATCCTGTCCAGTCTCTAGTTTGCCACAATAACAGCAGCAACAATAATGAATTAAGTTCTGCCTGCAATAGATGTGGCTATTTCATTTTGGCAGTGCGAATGTTGCTAAGTGAAAGCACGTCTTTCTGAACTGCCTTGCTCATGGGAACCATTTAATCATTATAGAGCAATTATAGAGGTCTTTATTCAGTTGTTCCTTAAGTCCTCATTCAGGCAAACCTATTTCAATGGGAACTGCGCCTGAAAGGGACTCATCAAAACCTGACCAGGAAATGGCCAGTAAGAGTAACCTATTTCCAAGAGAGAAAAACTCATGCATTACATCCATAATGGGTAACTTCTTATGAATACACCTATTGAAGTGTGTTATATTCATTAAACTCCATTTGGAGAGGAAGGGTAACCTTCCAGTTAACACAATTTCTATGGGCTCGTGAGAGCTAGGTTCTGCTCCTAGCTTTGACATAGACTGCCCCCGTGACCACGGTCGCACCACTTCGTAATTTTACCTTGGATTTAGCAAAATAGGTAATAAACTGGGACAGTAGTAAGCCCCAGTTTAACTGTATTTGTGGACTCCAGCCCCTGGTTCCTCCTCTGCAAAACAGAAAGAACAACAGGTAGTTTCTCCTATTTTTTTCTGTTCACGTTTTGAGGCAGGGCCAGTCTTTTATTCTGTGTACGCCCGGTGCATCATACAATAAGTCTTTGACTGGGGCTGTGCTGTAACACAGAGTAATAATACTAATTGTTATCAATACAAGCAAACAATGCTGTGCTTTTGTGGCAAATGTCCACTAGGAGCTTGACTGAGACCATCAACATTTCATTTGGGACTTAAGCCCCATTTCAACTTGTCTCCCAAAGCGAGAGTTTACAAACACGATTTAGTCCCTATTTGAGCAGTGCTTTGAAGATGTAAAGTACTAAATTGCGTATCTGTATGTATGAGAGACAGAGACAGAATGTGTAATTTCTTTCTGTATTCAGGGAACACAAGATTTCCTTTTTTCCCCCTCTTTTTGGAAGGAAGTTTACTGCTGAGACTATTAGAGAAAATGCAAATGTGCAGACTGTTAAGGCTCCAGGAGTGAAAGCACAGGCAGTTGTTACCATGAGTATTTCTAGGAAAACGGGAAATCTTTGTCTTTGAGTGTATTTGTTTAGCTAAAGAAAGTTTGCACAGCTTGTGGAGAACAGTTCTGGAGGAAATTAAATTTCAGCTGCACCTCCATATCACTCCTACACCTACCAATTCTTTCGAGCAGCCCATGATGTCCTGCACCCAGGGCTCCAGCCCACCAGCGCGTTTGCAATGCTCACTGACGTCAGAGATGAGCCGTTGCACAACCACCGTTTTGTTTCTTACTCGTGTCCAAGAAAGAGGCAACAACTGTACTCCTGCACACAACAGATTGCCTGCTGTAGCAGAACCCACCAGGAAAGCTCCCAATAGCATAGGCAGGAGACATGAGGAATCTTTGAGGCAGATTAAAAAAAAAAATTAAAAAATTAAATGTTTATATAGGCTGGTTATAGACTGATCCAACCTCAACACAGCATAAGCCAGGTTTGGTCCAGAAGACATGGAGCCACATGAGCTTATTAGGGCTTATTAGCTTGGACACAGCCCCATGCTAACGTGTCTTACAGCTTCCAAAGTGAATCTAGCTTGTTTCCAAGTAGGTTGGAGAGCAGTATTGGTGCGATCCCCATGGCCCCACTTTATATTGCACTTGTCTCCACACTTGCCTTCAACCTGTGAAATCACTGATCCACAAAAATGCTGCAACACAGGCAGGTGAAAGTATGTCTGGGAAACGATAAGCCATGACTCAACATGGGACAAACCAAAGGACAGTCGGGTGCCCTAAGGGAGGGGGAGGCTGCAAGGTTTGTGGCCATAGATTGGGGCTTGGAGGAGAGGCAAAGGCCTTTGAAGAGAAGTCTGGAAAAGGAATGTGAAAGGAACTGTGCTGGAAGAGAGGTGTGGCAGAAAGAGAGGTCCGAAAGATGTGCTAGGGAAAGGATCTGGCTGTAGAGCGGTACGCTGTGCCCAGCACTAGCTGCACTTTATGAAAGATGGAAGACACAAGGAAGCTGGAAGTTAAAAAAAAACCACCAAACCTGAAGAGATAAAAACTTTAACCTTTTACACAGTTTGTTGGCCAAAGAGGATCTGAGAATGGAAAATGGGCAAGAGAAACAGAAAAAGGAGGGACATCTGCAGACAGTGACCTTGGAAACAGAAGAAATGAGCAGAGCCAGAGGATGTTTGTGCACAACACATCTCTCATGAAACATAAACTGTGAACAACCAAACTGCACAGCAACTTAATGCAATTATCACAAATGGTTTTGATGAAAAATACTTTCTAAACTAAATATTTTGGTCCCTCATTTTGAAACCAATGCTTCCATTTCAAAATATACTTAAATTTTATTAAAAAGAATTAATTCTAATAGTTTTAAAAAAAATAAAATCCTTCAAACCACATTGAGATATATTGGCCAGGTCTCAAAGACCTTTAATTCCACCTAACGAGATTTTTTTTTTCCTACTTGTTGGAATATTGAAATTTTTCAAAAAAAATATGACCAAAAAGCATTTTTCCCAATTTTCAATTATCATCACTGACACCCCCTGCCCCCAAATCCCAGTTATCAGAATGATTTGTCATTGATTTCCTTGAAAGCACAGCCATGAGCTGATATATTACTGTTACAGACCCTTTCCTTCCACAAGACCTAATCATCTGCTATTAATATATTCCCAGTAATTGTTCCATAAAGATTCTGGAGCGCTGAGTCTCAGCAGGTGCAAGTCAATGCAGCTGCAGTGTTTTACAGTACCATGATAATTTCAGTAAGGCTGAGAGCCAGCCAGCTCCTTCATACGTTAACCTTCTGATGACGGGACGCAAGTCGGTATCAGCAAGAAGGATAAGCAAGTTCCCCTCCCGCGGGAAACACCCCAACAACAGGACGAGAAGGCAGAGACATAACGTCAGATCATCAAGGCATTGCCAACATATTATGAGTGGAAGGGTCAGGTGAATAAAAGTGGCTGTAGATTTGGCTATCCTGAAAAGCGGTCGTTTTTTGGGAGGTGGGTGGTTCTTGCTTTACTTCCATTTTTGCATTTTTAGTAGTTTATACATGGCCCAGACACCAGGCATTCAGTTCCAGGAAACATCTGATGTTCTTCTAATTTGTGCAAAATATTTGCTATACTTCCTTGAAGAAAATATAAAAATGTTATTTGCATTTCAGCAACACCAAGAAAGCCCAGCTGCAATCAGCATCGTGTCGCGTTATATTTCACATAGTGCCAGAGGTGAACCCTAACTCAAAGTTGCAACAGAAAGGATAAGCAGAGGATGGAAGGAACTACAAGATTATAAAAGTAAGTTAGTTTTACAGCCAACATTAGATTCCAGCGATACGTTTCATCTGCCTATAGGTACGTGGTTACATCTAAGTCAGTCACGCTGGGTTCTCTCGAAAGCCACTGAAGATCTAGCCAATAAAATCAGTGGAGCATAGGGTGTAATTCACTTTTTCTTAACATAGCTCTCCAAAGCTGGTCAACTGAGCTGTACCCCAAAAGCATCTTTGCTTCCCACCAGAACCACAGGATGACTATCACAGCTGTGTATGTCTGGTCGACATATAGACACATATACTCACCCAGCTGTGTATGTCGGGGGTTAATCTACCCCAGCTCTCTTGGCTTTCCACCCAGGTCCCTGTGTACTAAGCTGTGTTGCCTCTCTGGCACAGGTAGGACAATCACGTTCTTTCACCCGGCAGTTTTTTACTTCGGTTCAAAACAAAGATCTTTCCCTCTCCAATCATCTTGAAAGTGAAAAGAGTGAATGTACATAAAAAGCCTTAATGCAAATCTGTAGGACCCTAAAGAACTGCATTGTTCTTATTCTCGTGTTGAGAGATCTATATTTTGCTTTGGTTTGATTTTTACAGCTCATATGTGCACAAATTCAGCACTGTGGGGAAAAAAAAAAAAAGAAAAGAAAAGCTATCTTCAGTAGCACGATAAGTTATCTTTCCAGTGATATTTTTCTCCCCCTATCTGAATTTAAAATGAGTTAGATCTGGATGGAGGAATGCCACTTGCTGCTTTATGTGCATACGTACTGCGCTGCATGTGTCCCTGTGCAGGTTTTGTCTATGTGTGTGCGTTATGAATGTATTAATAATGACTTTTTTGTTGTTTATGATGTTTTAGTAGATAAAAAGGATAAATGTAGTGTGCTTATACACAGCAGTACACTGGGATTAAAAAAAATGCATAGCTAAGAACCTACTTAATTAACTCATTTTAAGAAAAGAAATCCTTTCAAACACCATGCAGAATTAAGACACATTCAGGCAGGTTTCTCAGAGACCAAAGTTGCAGACAGATGCCAAAAGGAACCAACAAATATATCCAGCGAGTTACCAACCCAACCCAATCTGTTTAATTGTGTTTGTAAATTCACGAGGCACCCAACCGCTTAACCAAATACCACACTTCTGTGGATCGGGTCCTAAATTATGATGTGTGTGGCATATTACTTCAAGTACTAGACTTTGTTAAAGATCAGTCCCTTGCCTTATTAACGTCCACTCCTGCAGAGTTGGAAACTTCTGTTCAGAGGCACCGCGTCCTCACAGATCTCAGTGGCAACTTCTGCATTTAGGAAAATCATCCTTTGTACTAATTATATTTCCCGTGTGAAAGCAAAAGAAATCAGTAGCCTTCCCAAAACAGAGTTTCTTTCATTATCCTTTAGCAAACAAGCTTACTCTGGTTAGTTGTAGCCAACAGAAGAAATGGATATCTGGAATTACCCATATGAACACAAAAATATTGGTCTGAAGAAGGGAGAGAAACAAGGAAAAGAGTATTTATACGTGGCTATGCTGTTCCATTTGCTCTCTACTGGGGACATACCGACAGGCACTCTCGGATGTGACTTTGTGGCATGGAAATGGGTTCATGTCAAATGCTAGCCAAACAAGAGCCATCCGTTTGCCGATACATATCCATTACAGGCTTCCTTACAAATAAGGCTCGTAATTTCTTCAGCCTCATCTTGCCTCCCAACTCTTCTCCTCTCAGGGGACATAACCTTCAAAACAGGAGACCCCCAAACCAAATGCATCTGAGACCGAATGTTTCACCACAAAATACAAAAAAACAGTAGCATCCTACAATACAGAAGAGTTAAGAGCCATTCATCTGATATGGAAACCATTGGCTTTTTCCACTAAGCAAAACCACAGTGTAGCAGGCAGGCAGAGAAATAGCTCTTACTCATACAAGGCTGTATTCTTCTGGGTTTTTTTCTGGGAATAATATTTCATTCTGTGCCACATCCAGCAGGTCAAGTTTTCCCAGGATAGCTGGCAAACGCTAATGAAATATTCTCAGCAGTACTTCACAGCTAAGTCATCATTTTCCTAAGATGGACCTAATGAAAAAACACTACTCAGTGCGATATCCCACACCATCAACACAACCCCAACGAAAATGAATTATTGAATTATTTTTTGCAGTACCCCCAATTATTTGATCACTGTCAAACCACCACAAGGGCAAGGCAAGCCCAATTGGGTATTTAAAGTCCAGCATAACGTGCCATAAATATTTTTGGAGCACTTTGGTCACTTTGGAGGGACTTGAGAGAGATTATACTCTTTACTGCTTGAACCCCACAGGAACTGCTTGATATGATACAGACTTTAGGAGGGGGCTGATGTCTTGGTGTGCAAGACTGAATATCTGTTTTTTCCATCTGGTTAGTATAAGGAATCCACACCTACCCCATCCATCTACAGAGTCTTTCCCTCCAGTTCAGTTAGTGATAACCACAAAAATGCTAAACAGAACAAACAAGGATTTACCCTAAAGTAATCTGCAGGTGCCACATCAGCCAATCTTCCCTTCAGATACACATACAGAAAAGATAACACACAATATTTAGCAATCCATTTTTCTATTCTATTTCATTGCCACCTCAATGGAAAAAAAAAATATATAAATACACACACAGACATATACATGGAATGGAGTGGGAACAGGAGGAATGAAGATACAGGAAAATGTAACATTTAAGTCCCTATAGTCAAGCTTTTGCTGCATAATCAAAGAGGAAAGTAAATCCAAGAATTTGCAGAAATTCCGAGCTGAGATCAAAACTGGAACTTGTTTTCCTTCCCCAGAACATTGTTTGACTTTAGGGCATTGTAGTCTTCCACCTTCTATATGTCCTCAAAAAAAATTGAACTGTGTAATGGGAACAGGTGCCAGTAATAAAGCCTAGAAACTCTATTTGTCCTCATAAGAAATTGTCATCTCACTACATAAGTACAGCCTGGTACTGTCGATAAATATAAACAGCATTTTGATAAAGATAAATTATAAAGCAGTTCTTTGGTCTTCTAAAGAGACTGGGTATTGTGGACAGCTGTTTGGCTGCTGGAGCTACATTTAATGAGATTTATGCACAAAATTGTTTGCACGTTTGAGTGATATCTTTCACAATGGCACTGAAAACAATTGGGTGTTGTGGGATAAGTACCTTTTACAGTATATCAAGGTCAAACCTTTTACTTGATGTACTTAACTAACCATGTAAAATATTACATCAGCAAGCCTATGAGGCACTTAGAGATATATTCATATTTGCATAATGTCCTCTGTAAGTTAGTCTGCGGTCCTTAAGGGTGTTTAGAATAACTGCATGCAAGAATATACTTAATCCAATCTCATTTTAGCTTTTGCTCTTTTAAGATTTCAAAATTAATAAATCCTCCTGATACTCCAAATTACCATGAGCTTTTATAAGCATAACTTTGTAACTTTAACCCATTTATGAACATACCCTACAGGCATATGTACTAATGAATAAGAAATAACATTAGAAGTTTAAAGATGGTCTCTTTATGAAGTAATGTAAGAAAATCCTGTTAGCTGGATCAAGTACAAAAGTGTGATTTCTTAAAAATAGAAAATCCTTCACAAAATTACTTGTAATTACAATAACCAAAGGATAAAAAGTAAGAATAGTTTAAGTATTGTGCATTATTTAACTCGGTACATGAAATATGTTTTATGTATATGTATGAAGCATGCAAATAGAAATCTGATCTAAAGTGTGCTTCCATGGCTACAGGATTTTTTTTTTATTTATTTATTTTCTATTGTGCTTGATTGCTGTCAAGAATACTGACAGATAAAGGATTTTAAATTACCTTAAACACTTGGTGCTTCTAAAGTGAATTACGCTCTTCTCTTGTTTGCCTGTAAGACATTTGGAAGAGATGGGGAAAATCTTCCTGGTCAAAGGTTCTCCCAGCATCCCACAAGTTCTCCAGGATGCACATGCTAAACACCTTCTTTGGAGAATTAAAAAGATGATAAAAACTCATCACAATAAATGGATCTACAATTCACATTTCTCCCTCCGCTTGCCATGGGGTTGAAGCAGCAACTGCTGTCTGCCCACCATCAGGAGTCATTACAACCCCTTGAATGAAATATCGTGGTGACCAAACCCTGCAAGGAGGGGCAGGGAAGGGGACCCAGTCCCAGTCACTGATGCTGATGGCTCATGGGAAAAAATGGCCACGTGGGAACCACATGGAAGTGGGAAGTAAAGGTTGATTTTCCCCACCACCTGCTTAATATGGGCAGAAAAAAACCAGAGCATCTCTTCCTTCCCCCCACCCCTTCCCACTTAAAGTTAAACATTAAATGGCCAAACTATAGGGACCTCCCCTTCCCCAGTTATTACTTATTATGATAATCCATTTTGTTCTGTTCCCAGATCAGCCTTAATCACTATTCTCTTTGCACAAAATAACTAAAAAAAGGATTTTTATCCGGTATGAGCAGTCAGTGTGTATCATCAGAGCTGCTTTAGATCAATGGAGCTATGATGCTAAGAAAAGCTGAACAGCTGGCCCTGAGACCTTAGTGTTCCCAATAGATTAACTCTGTTGATTTCCTAAGAGTGGCATTTCAGCATATCGAGAATGTATTGCTTTCAGAAGGAGGACAGGTGCAAGTCCCAGACGTCAAAGGAGTCACCCTTCTATTGTAAGGAAGCTGAAGTGTATTGACAGGTCTCGCAACGAAAGCCATTTCATTCATCGCATGTTGACTTTGGCAAGTTTTTGCCCTGCTCAGTGAAGCAAGAATAAAATAAATTTAAAGCAATGACAACCGAGATTTTTGCCAGGTGGGTGTGCTATAGAGATGCTCTACAGCTCTTCCACTGGATGTCACTCTGACATTGAGCCGAATTCTAGACTTTCTGCAGACCAAAGTGGCTTTGTTCAGGGAATAATGCAAGAGCTGGTTGATAGAAAAGCTAAGGGACTTCTTATTAAAGCAGCTTCAGATATCCAATAACTCTTTGAGAAGTGGGATCGTGCTTTGTCACAGGGATTGATGGGGCAAGACAGAACATAAAGAATAATTCTTCAGCCTTAGCAAAACAAGGCTGGGAGGGGATATATGTGCTGTAAATAAATCTGTAGATTTAATACCCAGAGGGAGAAACTACTGAAGCTAAAGGACAGTAATGCACATGAACATAAAAGAACCTTGATCTTAGTTAGACTGGAAATTAGAGGAAGGTCTCAAAGTGTAAGATCAGAAAGGGTATGGAGTTGCCTGGGTAAGTCGACTAGCAGGACAATTCTTCCTCTCCATCCAAGAAAACAAACCCCAGCTGGGATTAAAGTGGAGCTTGATCTATTTATGAATGGCAGTTCATCACTGTGTGGGTCAGGAGGTGACCTAATTCTATGACCCAGGAGGTCTCTTCATTTCTTCAGTCATCAGCATCACCTTAGCTACTACCCACCTCTACAGCATACTAAGGTAAAAGATTTTGCATGGAGTACAGTCCACAGCCAAGAAAGACTGGAGATATTTCTGCCTCCTGGCATTCTTCTGCCTCCCCTACACTTGCTCTGTCACATTCACAACATGAGGGTACAACATAGACAAAATCACTTTGGACTTGTATTTATCTCAAGTCATTAATATTTGGTCTAGACAAGGGCTGAAGGTGAAGTGATACCTCATGCAATGCTAATAGTTGCTAGAGATGTTACTTGTGGTATCCCAGGAAATGCTTTAATAGAGGCAAGTAAGTTTGTTTGCAGAAGAAATTTCAGATCACTTCCCTTGAGAAGCCTCAGAGGCTCTTGGAGATGACAGTTTAGGTGCTCTCTGCACTCCTCCTCACCCTCATCTGCCTAGCAGGTGGGCTGCCATGATGGGACTAAGCCTGAGCACAGGGCCTTCAGAGGGCTTCGGGTCACCTCCTGCTTTCCTTGCGCAAGGCTGCACTGGAGGCTGGCGAAGCTCCTCTGCAGCAGAAACACCTGGATTCCCAAACCTCTGACCTCGCAGCAGTGCTGCCATGTGTCTGCTCCTACAGCACAAATGGCCAGGGGTCTTACAGCTGCCGTCCTCCACAGTGCTTGGATGAGGGATCCCCTGTGTGTCTCACCCCCGTTCTCCACCTTCCCAGGAGGCTTATTGGAGAAATAGCCAACTAAATCTCTACCCGAGTAATGAAGAGAAACCCCTTGATAAAGGAACTCACACCACCTCATTAAAACAATAATTAAGAGTCTAGTCACCTAGACCATCTCTCTGTCTTTGTAGTCTTCATTATCATCACCTAAAGCCTTCTCCTGCCCTTCTCAATCAGCCTACACCAGAATACGATGATGCCTGAAGAAGTGGCAAGAGACAGCTCAGAGTATGGATAAGCCTATCTAGCTCTCCTTAACCAAAGGTAATAACTCAGGTAGCTTACATCCCCCTGCCAATAGCACTTGTGAAAGGGAATAATTTAAAAAGAGCGCTTTTAGTCTCCTAAAAATTAAAAAAAAAAACCCAAACAACTAACTATTATTCTTCCTGTTTGTGATCATGGACTCCTATGGATCATTAACCAGGCTGTGCAAATGCCAGTCCAGATGAGGCATCTTCAGGCTACCATCACTAATGTCAGAAAAAAACCAAAACTGGAACACAGCGGGGCTTCTTGTTCTTATATGGGTGGTTGTATCTGGATGTATAGGAAGTAAAAACCCTCTTCCTTTCAAAATATAGCATTGACAGCAATCCTGAGTTCAAACTGTGTGCCTATAGAAGATCTAATAGGAAAGTGTGGAAAATAAAGGAACAGCCAAATACAGTGAGCAGAATGAAATGCAAATTGTAGCAACCAAATGCAGATGCTGAGTGTGATTGAAGAAAGGCCAGCTAGAAGCCTCTGGGAAGGCCACGCTACAGGGATTTGTCCTAGCGAACAACCAGAAGGCAAAAAAAAAAAAAAAAAAATTGAGCATCTCCAAAAAATTCAGAGGTCCATGAATTTTTACAGAGAACTACCAGCATGTCCTGGACAGAGAGAAAAGAGGGCAACTTTTAGCAGCAAAGATTTCTACTGTCTGCAAAGCTAGGAGTAAAAATAGGCGAATTACTGGCCACAGAATATAGTTATTTGTGAGTGCATAATAATTTTATGTACACAGTCAACAGTGTCAGATATACAGAGAGAGGATGTCACTGAACCTTAGCCATATGACAAGTCTGAAGTGACTTTACCACCATATTACTGAAATTATCAAGGAAAGAAGAGTCTGACATTCCTAAATTTCTTAAAGGATGAATAATTTAATTTAATTCCCACACTGAATAACAGATTTACTTGTAAATGCTCAGACTTTCATTCTGCACTCAGGGTAAGCACCCTGGCTTTGGGGAAGAAACACTGTATTTTCTTTTATACACAACAGTAAGGCTGAGACAACCCTTCAACTGTAAATCTCAATTCCCCTCATTTATTGGGCCATCATTGATGCCTCCATAACAACAGAAGTCAGAGATTTGAGAGTTTTGAAAGGGTTTAGACACACAAGTCCCATTAGACTTATGGGAGCCGTTCCTGCAAATCTTTCAGGCAGCTCTGAAAAATTTCAGCCTAAATTCCTTCCCCCTTCCTTCGCATATTTTAAAGAAACCAGACACAACCCAGAACAGCAGGAAGCAGAGAGAAAACTAGATTATTATTAGTGTTAGTGAGATAAAACAAGAGAATTGGCTTCCCATGGTAGCAAAGCTTAATAAAAGGTGCTTAGAAGTGCCACCAGGTTTGTCCTGCACATGTAGCTGTCACACATGTTGTCAAGCGAGTGATGTTCTGCTGCCATGTAGTACAAGGTAAAGTTAACTGCATATAGTGGTTGGCCAGAGATGAAAATGCTTCTGAAAGATTGCAAGTTACTACTGAACATAACAAGAAAGATAAGTTTAAAAAGCCGAAGAAAGGGAAGAAATTCATCCCATTTCAATTAACTGGGACGACTGAATGGAAATATTTACTCCCAAATAACACTATCAGCTTCAAGTCTGATTCTCCTTTAGGGGACAGAAAGTTTGATAAAAATGCAACACCCTGGTGCTGATTATGATAAATGCTCATTGAAGATGTATTTTGGTGGTGATAAGGAGCTGCGTGACCTTGTGGAGACCCAGTGCTCCAAGGCAGACACTTGCGGTGGCCGCACCTCTGCACAGGAGCAGCCCTTCTGCAGGGAAAGCAAATAAAGAAACGAGCTCAGCTCTGACACAAAACATCTTTTAACTCAATTACTGTTTACAAACACAGCCGTGCTCCTGTCTGGGGAAGCAGAGCCCAGATACTGTCAAACTGGATAATGAAATGGAAAAGGAAAAAAAAACAACCAACCCAACCTACCCTTTGCCCCAACGTCCCTCCTTTTCCCTGGTCATTCGGAGAAACTCATCCAATCCCACCCGGAGATGCAGTGAGGATTGGCCTCCCAAGAGGAGCAGGCAACATAAAAGTCTGGAATGTACTCTGTCCTACACCCATCACGGCACGGCATTTGAATATTGGATTTAGTGTTGTGCTTCCACAGATATAAAATTAGGCCGACAGAAGTCTGGATTCAGGCCCTTGCTCCATACTGCTAACTTGTAGAGAGCCGGTAGCCAAAAGCATTTGGAACGGTTGTCTCTCTCCAGATGCTGCCATTCATTTCTGTGGGAACAAGACCACTTACATCTAATTACAGTTTCTGCTCAAATTAACAGGACAGAAATGACAGCAAAAAAAAAAAAAACCCACACCCCACTTCTCTGGACTAACTGGGAGACCTTTCGTCGGCACGGCTTATGAAGTAGTTGACTTTCAAACCCACTGACTTTTAAGTAACTTAAAGTTCACGTGTTTCGACTGCTCTGTTTGTCTCATCAGCATGTTAAAGCAACAGCAAAAGGGAGAGAAAACAGACAGTTTTATTAACAAGATCTCCTGCTTGTGAAAGATTTGTTAAATGACCAGGCAGTCAACTATGGAATTGGGATCATCATAGCATAAAACGTTATTTTCACTATCAAACCAAACGCCAGTTGCAGCTTGCACTATATGATGTGGACTAGAAATTATACAAAGACATGTGTTTTCACTGATACTGCATATGGACTGAAATGTATGTATGCAGTCTTACACACGCACATGCATCTGTCTCTCACTTAATTGTGAAAATCAGGTCTAATTCCGCTGAAGGGTAAGAAAATCTGCAGTTTTCAGATGAGAATCAAGCCACCCATGTACACCTTCCTTACATTACATTTACTCTTGGGGTCATATCAGTAGTCCATTGGATGCAGAATATTTCTACCCTTCTAAGTCCGTCAGAATTGTGCTGTTGCCATCAGCTGGACTATGTTAACTAACTTTGCTTGGACTGGTCCAGTCACGAAAAGGATGGAAATAGAGGAAAATGAAAGGTTGTGAGATTCCTTCCCTCTGTTTCACCAGGCAGTACTAATGCAGTGGCTGCAGTCCCATGAGGGGTCTCCATGTCCTGCTGGTGAATCGACATCCGATTCAGGTTTCCTCCCTGCCAAACAGACAATCTGTGCATGAAAATCATTCTGTGCTATTAATCATTATTGATTTATTATTCCAGTCAAACCTTGGATAGTTGCTGTCTCTCTTAGGTTTTAATCAATCTGTGGTAGATAAAATAATTCATATCATTCCAAAAGAGGGGGTTACATCAACATAGTTAGAATCACAGAATCATCTAGGTTGGAAGCGACCTGTAAGAACATTGAATCCAACCATTAACCTAACTCTGCCAAGTCCACCACTAAACCATGTCCCTGGGCACCACATCTACACGTCTTTTAAATACCTCCAGGGATGGTGGCTCAACCACTTCCCTGGGCAGCCTGTTCCAGTGCTTGACAACCCTTTCAGTGAAAAAATTTTTCCTAATATCCAATCTAAATATCTAAACCTCCCCTGGCATAACTTGAGGCCATTTCCTCATCCTATCACCTGTTACTTGGGAGAAGAGACCGACCCCCACCTCACTATCACCTCCTTTTAGGCACTTGGAGAGAGCAAGAAGGTCTCCCCTGAGCCTCCTTTTCTCCAGGCTAAACGAACCCAGTTCCCTCAGCCGCTCCTCATGAGACTTGTGCTCCAGACCCTTCACCAGCATTGTTGCCCTTCTCGGAAAAAGCTTCAGCACCTCAATGTCTGTCCTGTGTGAGGGGCCCAAAACTGAACACAGTACTCGAGGTGCAGCCTCACCATGCCACGTACAGCGGGACAATCGCTTCCCTAGTCCTGCTGGCGACACTATTCCTGATACAAGCCAGGATGCTATAAGCTGCCTGACCACCTGCCATCGACCCGGCCTGTCCAGATCCCTCTGTAGAGCCCTCCTACCCTCAAGCAGATCAAGACTCCTGCCTGACTTGGCGTCATCTGCAAACTTACTGAGGGTGCACTCAATCCCCCAATCGAGTTAATAGCTTATACATGCAATGGAAAACTCTGTTCATTTTTTAATGTAAATTCATCAGCAAACAGGTTCTTTTGCAGTTCCTTGCTGGTAGTGTTACTGCATTTGGGTAAAACATGGAGAAATGGGTGCAGCCCTGTTCTAAGTAGGAAAGGGGAACACAGAGCAATGCCCAGCTGTCATACCGTGTAGGAACATGCACTATCCCACTTACTGATAATGATTGTTTAATTATTTCTAAGCGCTGAGTGAATCTACATCTGATACACATAGATACATAGAAGCAAACGCTTAGCTCAGAATGAGAAAATTAGACTTGAAAAGGAATGGACAAATAACCATGCCCAGAAGTTGCTGCCAGATTTGGGCCCTCTGACTGATGTTACAGGTGGGTAAGGGCCAAATACAAGCAATGAATTACACTTCATAGGATACCCATAATCCATCTTAAGACCCTTACCACTATCAAAAATATCAAAATGAGTTTGTAGCTCACTGCCAACACACCAGCTCCTAAATGTTGAAAGTTATTTCTCCCCCAGATTTCATGGTTGGACACAGTCTTAAAGGAACCGAGAGCCAGGTCCAGCTCCCAAAGGACAAAGTAAAATCACAGAATCCACCAGACATCCATTTTGTGTGTGCCAGTTGTGAAGGTAGCTGATTATGGAGCAGAATTTACAGACTGCAATGCACAGAATGTGAGTTTTTCTTCTCTTTCAGCAGCAGAACCCTTAAGACACACCAAACTAAAAATCCTTCTCTGGAAATATGGACTTCACCTCACACTGGTCAGACTTTAAGAACCATTTCAAACCCCAGGTGAACAAAAGAACAGGAGGAAATATTATACAATGTGAATCTAGAGCAAATTTATAGGAAAAACATGAATTAGTTTTAACTGAAGCTTTTCTATCCTGTCCTGCCTTTCCTTAGGAGAAAGGAAGGCTCTCCATTTCCTCCCACTTACCCATTCCAAACACACAGACATGGTGTTTCAGCACATTATGCTTGATTAAAAGTGATTTTCAAACAAACACTATAACATCTATTGGACATGCATAGAATTCCTTGCTAAGGGTCCAGCCCAATTTCCACTGAAGTCAGTACTTGGAGTTTCATGGCAGTTGTGTTGCACCTTTAAGGTGAGATTTCAAAAGCTTCCCAGTGACTCACAGTGGGTCTACACAGTTAGTTAACCCGGTTAACCCTCAATACACCTATAGTTTGATGCTTGAAGACCTTCAGGAAGTGTAGGGTGAGAAAAGACCCAGATGTTTTAGAATCATAGAACGGTTTGAGTTGGAAGGGACCTTAAAAATCATCTAGTTCCAACCCTCCCTGCCATGGCCATGGCCACCTTCCACTAGACCAGGTTGCTCAAAGCCCCATCCAACCTGGCCTTTTGGGGAGCTGTGAGGGAAGAGGATGCGAACTTCTTCCATAGGTGGTGCAGTAGGAGCTCAGGCTGAAAGAACAGCTTCTCAGGATGCTCCTCAGCTAATTAGCTGCTGATGTGAAAGCCACTGTTTGACTTTGCACTGAGAGGGACTGCAAACGTTCATATGGTTGGTGACAGCAAAGCTTAGAAACTTAGAAATTTATGAGCACCTTTGCAATGGAAACACTATTAACTAACAGTACATGAATATTGCCACGAGAGCTGAAGCCATTTGTATACTTAATTTTAAGGTATGCTCATCTCTTGTGCTGAATCCAATCTCTAGAATCTTCCTAGAAGTCCTACTCTCCACAGAATTGATATCCCAGCCTAACCTCCAGGGAGGTTCCATGGAGTAGGGAACCACAGCAGTACAACTCCATTTCTGTGTATTTTTTGTAAAACAAATCAACATAGTTTTAGTTTCCTGGAATTAAATTCACACTGGTGGCTATAAGAAGAATCTAACAGGTATGAATCAGGCAAAAGAGAAAAGGAACTTTTATTTTCAAGCTGCTAAAAGATTCAAAGTACTTTTGTAAGGGACTAGCTAAATGTTGATTTTATTTTTTTTTTTTTCTGGTAGAAAAATCACAGAGCATTGAATTTGTATATCAAGCAAACAGAGAACTATCAATTTGTGATCAGCTTGCATATCTTAGTCTTTCCCGGAAGAGATTTCTTTCTAGCCAAATATTAGGGATGCTGTCAGTTGGTTCCAAGGATAAATTCCTGGAATAACAGCCACTAAGTTGACAGGTTTAAAGCTTTATCTAGAGGGAACACGATAGGGAATGTGCAACAGAACAGATTTTCACTTAAGACTCATTCCAAGAGCTGCAAAACTACAACAGTTTCCAAAATGTAGGACAGACTTCCTCAGGTTATTGCCTTACGCATGTGTCCACACAGCCAATGATTAAAAATTCACAAGAACATCTTGTCATACAGCTCAGCATTCAACTTGCTTTCCAGTCTCTGAATCTAATCTTACCTTGAGCATTCCTTATCTCAGGAGGAAGCTAGTCTTGCAGTTAAGATGGGACTAGGCTGCAAAGTCGCAAGAGTTCAAGTCCCGATCCTGCTTCTGAGTTTTGAAGAACTTGTTTAATCCCTCCAAGTTGGAGCTTTCCATACGTAGAGTGGGGATAATACCACTCGCTTGTGGTTGTCTGTTCAGTCTCTCCAGATCCTAAGTTATTTAGGAAACAGTTTCTTACCATAGATTTACCTTCTGTTTTGTGGAGCAGGATATCCAATGCCATTGGAGCCCTTAAGCAAGGTAACAATATTAGTGAAAGCCAGTGAAATAATGCCAAAGGCTATCATGGTGTATGCAGCTTTTAAAGCCAGGTTAGACAAAAAACTCTCCAGAATGTTTTAAACAACATTGGTCCTGTCTCGAAGAGAATGGATCAGCGACATCATTGCTTCTCAGGATGGTTCACCACTGAAGAACTGTTTCTTCTCTCACCGTGGTATGAGGCTCCTGGGCCTGAAGGGATTTCATCTCTAATTTAATGTTTATTGCGTGAACACCAGGAAGGCATCGCTGAAGAAGGAAGTCAGTTTTGTGACTCCTACCCCAGCAAAAGCTGAACTCTATTTCAACCTAAAATCGATGGGCCTGATGGAGAGACTTCAGGATGAAATCCTCTGGCTAATATAGGCCAGATGTCAGGACAGATGATCATAGTCGATCCTGCTAGTCTTACAAAAAATTGGCTAATCCACTGTGGCCAACTGTCAGCTTGGCCTCATGTGATTTCTTACTGTATCGACATGCAGGCCATGCAAAGAGTAGTCATAGGGCAGCCTTTGCAAAATTCCGAGGAGCAAATATCATCCCAAATATTGCAAGGTCATTCGGTGATTTTTTTGCATATCAGAAAAAGGGATGTGTACGGAAGAATACAGCCTGCAAATTGTTCACCCGGTTCCAGTAAGCCTACTAAATCGTCTGGAGGTGTCCCAGTTAAGCAGAACTACAATCCCTATTAAGTGGCACTCATTGCCACTAAGCATCGTTGGACTTACACGATTTCCCTTGTAGATGTCTGGATTAAGTGGTTTTGCCAACTAAGCACCTCCTTTTTCTGATTCAGTGGAGCGTACTGAATCATACGTATTTTACTGCTTTATATATTTGAAATAGCATGAAAACTGGCTGGTTTTGTGGAAATTAAAATACAGTTTATCTGTTGCACAAATTTTCAATACACGTGAGCTCCCAATGCATGTGGAATACATTTCATCCCACCTATACATACAGTCCTGCATTATGTATATAGGGTTTTTCAGAGAGCAGCGACCAGCCTTCCCGTGCACTTACCCTGGTCCGATAACATTCTTATGAAACAGAAATCATATGCTGAACGTTGGAATAATGTCAGCGCACAAAGGAAGGGAAAAATAAATAAATAAAGAAAACCAAAATCCAGGCACCTTGAAGCAAAGCTCTGAGAAGCCGTCTGTCTCAATGGAAAATCCGAAGGCTGGCGCATTTGGCCGCTTTCAGAGCGCAGTTCAGCGAGTAATGCCTCTTTCATTGGACACTCAAAGCTCTAGAGTCACATCTGTTTGTGCCGGCGTGAGGTTGGCACGCTGCTCCCGCCGATGAAAGCTGAAGCTGTGGTGCCAACCTACGGGGAAAAGCATGGCTTTCAGGATTTTCCCTTTCTTTCCTTTCGCTGAAAGTATTCTAATACAGTGCCAAGGCGGCCAAAGAGGCGAGCGCACACAAGTTTTCTTTGGAGAGCGAGGGGAATGGGAGGAGGAGGGGGTGAGGAGCTTGTCGGGGGGAGGAAGGAATCTTGTCTGAAAGCTGAACCTGTCATAGAGCTCTTTCTTTTTTGATGATAACAGAACAGGTCAACAACGAACCTGGACCATGGAAGGCAACAGAAGGTTTGCCATTAACTTCTGAAGAGGCAGCTTCAGTCCCTGTGCCTCTGTGTGGCAAGCACACACGCACACAGGCCCCCAGCCCTTGGGCGTGACCGTGCCTGATTTTCAGAATATAATCTTTATAAATTTCTTCCTTTTCAGGTAAGGCACATCAAGCATTCATAGGTTTTTTAGACTCACACGTTTAACTCAGTGAAGCATTTAGGCACTGATGAATTAGGGGTTGCAAAGCCAACCATCCAGGCGCTTGGTTCCAAGAGATCCTACAGCTTTGTGGCACACACCTGGGTTCCTTTAGCAACCGATGGGGAGAGCTGGGGGCCTCTGAGTTTGGCTGAGTCTTTTGCAGCTCATGCTTGAGACAGTAACTCTGTCACCTTTATTCAGCGTGGTCCAAACAACTCACACTTCCATTTTTCTCCATCCTTTCCTGAGATTAGTCAAAGAACAATATCCACATAGGCCAGTCTAGAGCACAAGAGATGCAGTCTAGATGCAAGCTGCTACTCCCACCCCAGGAGAGCGGGGATGGCCCAGGGACAAGTACTTCATTTCTAGGTAGGTTCAGATTAATACGAGTTGATGCTATGGCCCACAGACCGAGTCCTAAAATAGGGCTCCTCCAGGAATAAATGTGAGACCCAGGGCTCTTCTCTTCCAACGGAGCAGAAGCTGCAAATTGTTTAAACCCCAGATTTCAAATATGGTTCCCTATACGTTAAGTGGAAAGCAGGGCCAGGACAACAATACACACACACGCTACCTTTTGAAACGGTGTCACCAGAAGGAAAATAGCATGATTCATGAGGCCAGATCTCAGGGAGGTTTTCAATGCCTTCACAAAAAAAAAAAAAAAATAATTTGGAGTTGCAGCAGGACTGAAATTTCAGCCAGCCTCACTCTCATGCCTTGTAAAATATCTGAGAATAATTAAATCTGTTCCTCTTCTTTAATTAGCCTTGTGTCTCATTAGAGTAGTTCACTGCCATGTCTTTATTTACTTGATTCTATCTCCTCCACACCTTTGCCTTCCCTCGTTCACCTAATCTTAACATCTCTCTTTTCCTTCCCTTAAAGCTCTTTATTTTAATGCTTTGATGTTATATTGGCTCCCCCCCACGTGCTTTGTTTAAAAGAAAAACAAAGATAGAAAATCTATACACAAAGCAGAAGTCAACTACATCTTGACAAATCAAGCTTTTAAAAAGTCGGAAAAAGCAGATTTAAAGATGAAAGCTCATTCTTAACCCAGCTTCCTTCTTCAGAGACCTTAATGCGATCTCTTTACGTAACTGTTTGCCAATTAATTCAAAATATAATGCAAGCTGCAATTTCTCAGAGACATGCATTCATTAGGTTTGTGGGAAGTATATAGTTTTCAGACTTTGATTGATTTTTAAATCTCATTGAGATGTACAGAACAAGACATCTTTTAAAGACATCAATTGTCCAAACAACCACTGTTTAAATCTATAAATTTACCAGAAACAGATGTTTTTCACATGGGTGGAAAACAGAGTTTCCCTAGAAGACTGGTAACAGCATTCACTCGTAGAGCAGTGACAAGCCCTTTTCAAGTTATGACCTACACAAGGAGAAAACAGCAGTTCATCATCACAGAGTTTGCCTCTCTCAACACATTACCAAAGCTTATAAGCAGGGGCCACATCCGAGGCCACGAGAGATCAGGTTCCCGAATATGTGAGATTACAACCTGCAAAAGTTGCTCTGGACACTTGTAGTTATCACTTCCATCCTCTTGAAGATGTACTTGCACCTACGGTACAAAGACATGTCACTTTACAGGTAGACACATACCTAAAACCAGCCCAAATACAAATAGGAAAGTTCTTTCCCACCAATTCTGCTTCAGAAATACACATCTTAAACTGAACAGACAGTCATTGCAGGGACAGAGTTTTCACAGGCACCGTTTGAAAGGCCTTTCTGATTTCATACCTAAATAGCTACGGTACCGCAAAGTTCTTCGGCTGATCCTTGACTGCAATAGCTCGCTGCCATACTCTGAAATACAAGGGAAGACAATAAGAACCCATAAGCTGCGGAATATGGTACTAAGGTTTACTGGCATGTGTTTCAGGTACCCAGAGCATTCATTAAACAGGGAAGGGTTTAACTGAGCTCAACAGATTTCATTTTCAAGGATTTCTGAGTGGAATCAGGAGTCCAAAGCCTGTTGCCTTTCAGAGCCTTCCGCTCCTGACTTATTGAAAGTGCTTCGAAGTCCCTGCCCTGCTTTGCCTCCAGCTGCAGCATTGTCACTGAACAATGATGCTGCAGATGCAGCCCGAGATCCCATCAAAAATGGAGTCACTGCCTGGAAAAAACGATAGACATCCAAATCCTGGTATAAACCAAACTATTCCCTGCATTTTTTCACATGTAAATGGCCTGAAGCATCAAACGTGGTCCCATATTTAATAGGACTGGGCAGGAAGATGGTGAGAATCTTTCTGAGATACGTTGCAGTACACGTTGATTAGCTTCCAAGTGAGCCCTCCTCTGCAAGCCTCACGTTTTAGAAATTCATACCCAGACACTTTTGTCACATCAATCAAATAGAACACTAAAGCTAAAGTAAACTACTAATTGAGCATTATCACCCACAGGACTTGATTGGAGACCATACCAGCTCTGCAAGCATAAGGACAACCCTCAGACCCTACCATGTTCTTCAAGTACATAATACAGACCCTATGTTAGAAAGGGTACAATAATATGCCTGTAGATAGAGCTTTTTGAGTGTGGTAGGACTCAAACTTGTTACGCCACTGGATCTTAGGTGGCACAAGCAGGTGGAAAATGCCATCTAGATATGGTGCTCAGCGACATGGTTTAGAAGTCGGCCTAGTAGAGTTAGATAACGGTTGGACTTGATGATCTTGAAGGTCTTTTCCAGCCATAACAGTTCTATGATTCTATGAAAAATTAACTGAGAAGGAGATTGATGAAGGAAGTGGATTGACGATGAGAGAGTGCGCACAGTACAAACAGAAAGCAGAAGAAGGAAAGCACATTGCTATTGGGCGAAGCGGTCAACTTTTGGCCAACCAGTAGGAGAGAAAAGGAGCAGAAGAGAAAGTCTGTTACCAGCAGCATGGAGGCAAGGCACAAAACAGAAGCACTGGGCCATGGCCCAAACACACTCTCCCCTTGAGCCTGGAGAGGGCCAGTAGTAATCATACATCCTAGTTGTTCTACCCCGCATGCAGGGATCAAGGTCTAATAACAAACATCAAAACTGCAGCTGGGTGTGCTCTGACCAAGCCCCCTTGCTCCTTTGGCCACACTGTTGTTACCCCAGCACCTCGGTGTGGATGGCAAACACCTGCTCCACAGGCACTCAGCGCTTGGACCTTACCTCCTAGTAGCAGACCAAACCTCTCAGGACTTTTCTCTCCCAACATGTGTGACACCTCACTGTCTGAGTTAGAGGATCAGGAAAGCCTGAGGGCTCAGCTGTAGCCCAGCAACGTGCCTCTCTCGGGGAGAGCACAAGATGCTGCAGGGATACAGGACTCAAGCTGCAGTACAGCACTGTGGTCCTTCTCACAGTCCAAGACCCTTCTCTCAAGACAGCTACAGCTAACTCACGAGGTAGGAGAGCAGCACGGGGCAGCAGCACTGCACTGCGAGCGTATGAGACACCAACTTTCAATTTCAGGGAGCAGGAGCCAGCTCCGAGCTTCACGTTCAATGCATGAGACCAGAAGTAAGGAGGTGGTTTCAGTGTAGGAATGAATGAATGCCAGAATACAGCCTTAGACCTGGTTAACAGAGGGTCCAATGGTGTCCCAAAATCTGATTTTATGGGAAAAATAAAAAAAACAGCAAAACCTGTAACGCAACAACAATATAGATGGGTTCCTCAAGAGTCCCAGAGAATCAGGATCCTGGCCCTGTCCTCTTTGCTCAGACAAAACTACTGAAGAGAGGAATTTCCTCTGTGACAGAGCGTGCTGGAAGCATGCCCAGGCCCACCACGGCTCCATCCCAGTAGTTCAGCGCGGAGCCCCCAGTGCTATTCACGATCAAGAGAGTGAATTCTATAGCCCCCTGCTTCCCCCTGCCCCGCCGGCAGCCAAATTCCTACACTGGCGTTATGCAAATCCATCTCAGCCCCCTTGCCCCCCACTCCTTAGCTCTACGCCATATTTTATTGAGCTATTGTTTCTCTAGGACAGTACAGAAAACATCACGTATTGTCCTCCACTGACAGTCTCGAGCCACAAAGGAAAATATTCCTGCCCTCCCGGATGAGTTTTGCAAGCACACAGCACGTGCTTACGCCCCATTCATGGTAGCACACTCTCACGATATATGGCACACCAGATCATAGCGGAGCGCAGCCTATTTCCCCAGCTGATGGTACCCTAGGCACTGTCCCAACAGTGGGCTGCCCCTCAGCCAGCTGACAGTCAGCCTCTCCAGCATCCGAGGTGCGAAACGATGCACCCAACACCATCCACTAATTGGCCCATTGCAGCTTACAGGCAGCTGCATTCCCTGCGGACCGGGTTGTGTAACTGGGGTTTAAACACGGATATCCTACGGCTTCGGGCTCTGCCGGGATCCTCCATCGACTCGAGGAGCCGGCGTGCGCGTCCAAAGCAATTACAGGAGCATGCCTTGTCCAGGCAGTTCACCGGTGTAGCAACATTTTATTTCTCCCACCTGACAAAATAAAAAGCAGGAGAGAATTATTTGTCAGCTCAATCCCTGTGTTAATCTAGTTGCAAGTATAATGTGATTTCCCTCCTGCCCCAGTAGTAGGTATTGCAACACCTTACATATGGATCATTTTAATCTAATATAATCTGGCTGGCTAGAAAGAAGGTTTCCCTCCACCACAGCTGCTTGTGATTAATGCTAAATATACACGCCAAGCTTCAATCAGCACGAGTGTGCATCTTAGCTAGTCTGTATTTGGTAAATCAACAGTAAACCCTATAAGATGCAGAAGATGCTGCAAAGCTTTACATGCTTAAGTTCTATCCATCTTTTTTCAAGTGCTTCCTCTATTTGCCATTTCTAATGCGTCATGATCTATTACTTCTTTTCTTTAAGCAAAATTCATTTAAAAGCTGCTGATCCCGGAAGACGAGAAGTGTCACCTCACCTTTACCAATAACAAACTGTGGGCAAATACTCATTAACTGTTTTGTCTTCTTCGTTTTACATTCACTTACTGCAAACTCCAGCAAGAAGAGAAGCATTTTTGTTGAAACCAAGATGAAGCGCATACGTTATAATAAAAAACACAAAGCCAATAAATGAGAGCTTTTTTTTATCATTATTAAATACAAACATGTATTCTTATTTTACTATAATTATCAAACTGGGATTAATATAATCTTGTATATTGCTTCCCTTCACGGTGAATTAAATTATGTAAAAAGTCTCCCACTAGTATTCTTACCCAGCAAGAAACATTTTAATTGTAAATTTGCCTTTTGGAGTCTTTAAATTACACACACACACATTAAAAAAGGCCAGTACTCTGGATACTGTGTATCCACTAATCTGTAAATAGACTCCCAGTCCAGGACTCATCTCTGAAATGTGGCATCAATTGCACAGGCTCCCATTTAGTTTTAGTTGAATAAAGCCATACTAGATACGCAAATAACATCAAACTTGCCGGATTAGAAAGGGGCACCTCGTACTCTAAATCATGATTGTCAATCATCACCCAGGATTAAGGGATATAGTTTAAAAACCTAAAAGCAAGCACTTCCTTTTAACTTCTGCCTACTGTGCATTTTGGATTATCGCCCAGAAACAGTATTACTTGAAACAAGGCTGCCTCCCTTCTACCATCTCAGGGAAGTGCATCTCTACCATCTGCTAACCTCTGTTTGGGGGGGGGGGAATAAAAAAAGTCTCAGCAAAGCATACAATTTAGATTTGAGATCTACTGCTGACTGTGATTATATTTATAACTCGCTTTTCACAGAAAAATGGGGGGTTATTTTTGGCTTAATAAGTGCTTTCTGAACACAGTCACCATTCTTACCACAAAGATGTAAGGCAGTTAAAAACCAGAGCTGCTACTCTATTCTCACACAGAACTGGCAGCCTTCCTGCACCGCTGCCTTTCACACGAAGGGTTTGGAGAGAATTACCTGGAATGTATTCCATTGTACTCCTAAAAACGGAGCGGCATCCCATGGATACCTCGGCCTGTCCTCCTGCACGTGAGACAGCCAACACTCAGCCTTCCTACTCCGTGCCCCACCTCTCCCTCCGCCACTTCTCTGATGTTCCCCTGGTTGAGCTACAAGACACTTCCGCAGAGCTCGTTGTCACTTCGAAAGTCTCTCCTTTGCCGTCAGAAAAGGCCATGGGAGAGGGAGATTGGTCAACACATGTTAACATTGACCGTGTATGACAGTTCAGCGAAGTGAGCTCAGGACTGGGTCACAAACTGGAAATAATTTGTGGGAATAGTTAACAGAATTGGCTGCTCTGTTTGGCCCCTAGCTCATCACTTAGTACCTGCAGGTATGTGGTTTTCCTTATTTGATGTAAGATTGGGGTCGTTCTTGGGCATTTGGTTATTTCCACTCAACAGCCATTCATGCAAACTGATGTACCTGCACACGCAAGTTATATGGAGAGCTGGACACAGGTCCAGCCGTTGTGGGACTCGAGTGTGGCTAAATCCATGCAGAAGAGAAGCTACACAAGGAATCAGGCAGAGAGGGGGAAACTGTCTATACGAACAAGGACATATCTGCTCTGTTTGACGGCATTTCCATCTGTGGTTCTGTGCTTCCGTTTCTTTGGCCACTACCAGAGACAACAATATACACCCCGTCATTCACATCCATCCTCGTGGACTCAGCTAATGCTTGCAGAGCACTAAGGTATGCCACATTATGGCCCATTAAAGTTATTCAGGTGTGTAAAGCCTCTTCAAAACTAAGAGGTTTAGACATCCCGACACTTTTGCGGATCTGAGTTTCTAAACCGGACGCTGTAGTGTTGAGTCCACTCAGTTTTCCATTGAAGATGCCTCCAATGTCCTACGAGGTGATCCTCCATAAGCAAAGGTTCCTACATCCGTTTATGAGTGTGTGTGTGTCTCCCCTCCTCTCTCTCTGTATATATGTATATTTATACACACATGTACATATACATCTATAACATTTTTAAACATATGGTATGTAATATAGACAAGTTATAAGGAAGAAAAAGACAAACTAGAAGAGCATGAAGTATCATCGCTGCTATCCTGTTCTATAAAAATACGATCAAATCAACTTCCGCAACTAATAAAAATCTTTTTTAAAAAAATCAATATTTTTGGAATATCTTCATAATTAAGATGCTCACCAGAATCTGGGGACAAGGGTCATATCCTCAGCTGGTGTAAACTGCCACAGCTGCACTGACTTCATCTGCACTTCCACAACCTAAATGAGTCAATGATCTTGCCCCTATGGTACGGTTTATGGCTGCATACTGATTAAAGAAAATATACACTGGTTCTTTAAGCAAGAAGGGGGAAAAACTCAGCTAAGGCTAATCTTATCAACATATAACCTTTTAATCAGATTATTGAAACAACATGTTAATTTATGAAAAGTTCAGCATTCTATTAAATTGCAAACAACATAGTGAATTGCAACCCAACAGGCTCCTTCATTGAATTCATGCAGCCACTCCTGGCAAAGGCATTCCAAATTTGAACTTAATTAATATTCCTACTCCTGGTTTCCATAGTTTCTTTTTAAACATGAGTACCAGCAGAAACTGGCAGTAACTTTACCCATATTCTCAATAATAACCCCCCTCTGGCTGTCAATATGTATGAAAGGAAAAATTTTTTGCATACCCCAAACAGCCTGTCATTTTCCTGTCTTTTGTCAAAAATATGCTGGCAACTTTTTCTTTTTTTTTTTCCCTCTCTCTTTTTTGCTTACACAGCTTAAGATGCTTAACTGTTTCTCTGCTTGGGTCACGAGCAAAGCACCTTCCATAGTTCGTGTGCTCCACCAACTTCAGATGACAGCCACATTGCAAAACACAAATTTCACAGAGAGATGAAAAAAAAAAAAAACCAAATAATGCTTTCCTTGGAGAATCATGAACTTAAGTGACTAAAATGCTTGGGGAAGTGTTTCATGTTTTCCTTCCTTGCCTGGGAACTTAAAAAATGGCTGGTGTCCACCTTGGACTAAGAAGTTATTACTCTAAATACACTTTAAAGCTATTTTTCTGTTCCTATGTAAAAGGGGACTGCCCTTCATACAAGCAATACCTGAGCTAGCCTGAATACCAGGAACACAGACCAAGACAGCCTCCCTCACTCGCCATCTGGACAGAAAGCAGGAGAGAAGCACAGCACTGGATGGCACTTGGGCAAGAAGGAGGGAAGAGACATTCCCGTAAGGGCCCCACTCCCATAGGAATCTTTCTAGAGGGCACAACTCTTACTCTGCAGCTTAACGCTTCCCCTTCTGCAGGATGTGGCCCCAAAACACATCTTTCACTGTCACGGAAACCTGTTCACCAAACCACCCCCTTATTCACATCCAACCCCGTATCCTCAGACTTTAGGGGAGTATTCTTTATTTTTTTGGGAGGGTACCCATAGAGCAGAGGGCCCTATGATGAATTTCAGGCAAACATCTGCATGACAAATCCACTCTGAGCTCCGTGTTGCCAGAGGATACTGCAATAAAGATCAAGCCCTCAAGACTGGGGACCAGTTACTTTGTTAAGTTACAAAGGCACGTGAACCAGCAGTCCATATGCCAGACCACGGCACAGGAATAAGCCTATATCGCACTCCACGGGGAGTTCAGTGTCTCTGTTTTATGTGGCCAAGCAAACCCCAATTATTTCAGCCAGTGTCTGACTGAACCTACTTTGCAAGCGGAGTTGACCGGCTAAGCTTTAACCCAGGCGCAACTGGGGCGATGCTAGCCAGCAGGTGGAAAACCTGGTGAGAATTGGAGATGGGTTGTTACCTGAGGATTTGTGATTTATTCCAGTTCATAACCCAATAGCCCTATAGACTGTGCCTCTTCTAGACCACTTCACGGCAACAATTAAGGCACTTTGCAGCGGTTACCTGCTAAAGGACTAGTTGTTCCCTTAACATACGGATCTTGTGATGCCTTGCATACCACCTCCGTTACAGACTTCACAATTTCCTATGTCAGGGACTATACCTAAAGCTTCTTCCTGAACTGAAACCAGCACGTAAGGTCAGGGTCTCACCATGGATATATCCAAACTGATTCTTCTCTCTGAATTTCTAGGGATCGGGGGTTTTAGCCCATTAGCCCATTTTAACCAAATGCGGCAGAGGCATAGAAGATTAAAAAAAATTATGCTCCAATAAATTTTGTGCAAAACATTCCATGCAAAGTTCAGAAATACAAATTAGCGGCTCACTAAAAAGCTACAGAGCGAGCTCAGCAGTAGTTTGTTGTTTATCCCATCTCTTGACCAGTCAAAATATGTGAACTCGTGTCCGGTTAACACATATGGGAAGATATGGGAGATGTATATCTCACAAGGATCCACAACACAGATGGCCACTCATCCACCCAGAAGCTGGGGGACACAGCATAGCACAGAGGGTACTCCAGGGCGATTTAAGGGAGTCTTAGGAGTCTTCAGCGGGAGGAACTTGTTGGACATCATTCCCCAGGAAACCAAAGTTGGTTTACTCCATTGTTCGAAGAGCAACCCTTACACAAAGACAGCAATTAACACCCTCCTGACAAAATAGGACTGAGATACACACAATCAACAAATCAGCTTTCTGCACCTTCTTTCCAGTGCTGTTAAACCCAGTGTTCTTTATGGCCTGGATTCAATACCGACCCTGCTTTAAAAGTAAGGGATGGACCAGACTACTTTCTGAGGTTCCTTTCAATCTGAATGATCCCGTGTCTATCATATACCTAGGAATACAAACAGTAAGATCTCTACTTGTCATGCAGCTAAGTACAGCCATAGCTGAACTGGCCAGTTGCAAAGGTTAGACTACAGAAAAATCCAAGTCAATAAGGATTAAGCTCACATATGATCTATGGCACACTCTCAATGATGCCATGAACCAATTAATCAAACATTAAACACAACAAGGCAACCTTGGACAGGACAGGACCCATATTTCATTCCATCGAGGCTGATGTCAACCACAGTTTCTAAGATTTTGGAGAATAAGAAGCCTGCCTTCAGGGTACCACAGTGCAAAAAGGTGATCTTTCATCCTGTCATTCCAAATTGTTCTGTTTTATTGCGTTGAATCAACTAGGCTCTGTTAGCAGTTGCCTCCTCTGTTGCCAGACGGGGAAGCTCAAAGCCACCTGTGAATCAGGAGGGGACAAGATGACAAGCAACTGCTTGACTGATAAAGATCCTATTCTTGGAATAGTTCCTGTCTATCCTGCCAAATATGCCTTGGCTGAAGAGTGTGTGGTGGCTTGGGAGGAGGGATGAAGAGAGGGGAGGGAGTGCTGAGGACTGAAACTGCCTCCAGGTAAGGTAGGCCCAAGGCAGAGTGGAAAGAGAATGGCAGGTCAGATGGAAGCACCCTAGGAGAGACTGGGCACCTGAGAGGATGTCCAGGCAAACCCAGGATTTGCTTCAGAAGGAGATAAATAACTTCTCCTTGATGTTGATGGTAACCTTCAGCTTTAGGGACTTCTCAAAGTCCCAACCTGAGGGAACTGGTTCTTAAAAAATAAAAAAAAAATTTGATCAGGAAGCCCAAATGGTCCTTTGATGGGACAAAAAGATGTTTTGTGGCTCACAGTTCATGACATAGAGAAGAGCAAATATGATGGCTAGAAATACCATTCATTGTTGCAGACATTAAAAAAATGCTCTAATTCTTCAGCTCCCCTGGGAAGTACAGCAGAAAAGCATTACGATCTGACAAGCATTAGCTAGAAGACGGATCCTGGAAAACAAGAGGGTGAAAGTAGTGAGGACATATGAGGGCAGCTCATAAACAGAGCCCTGCAGGAAGCAGACAGACATGAGGTGCATCCCAACAGACTGCCAAAGCAGCTCTAAAATATCAAAAAGCCTGAGAAGTCACTCAGACCAGGACCAACACTGCAGAATTCCACCTATGAAGGAAAGTTCATTGTGTTCAGTGTTGAAGAAGAGATCCAGAAAAGAGATTTTCAAGGACAACAGAGGAAAGTCCGTTTCTACAAGAAGCCAGTGATGGAACAGATGGATGGCATCTGTAGATTGTCTAACTTGTATCGTAACTCATTGTGCGGTCTTAGACAAATGCACAATCATCAGTCGACCAAACGGTCAGACAGCAGCTGTCACTCATGCAGGCAGAGCTGGGATCCAAGGGGGAGCAAAATGAGAGGGCCTGTTCTTCTCTGCCAAGGACCAGCAGGTGTGGAAGGAGAGAGATGCCAAGCAGAAGGGAACCAAGCTAGAAGAAAACTCATTTTGTTTGAAGTTAGCCAGTGTCAGATTAAAGAAATCAAAGACTTGTTTAGAGTAAAGCAAAGAGAAATAAAGGAGGCATTTTTCAGATTTCCGTCCAAGCCTTTTGTCCAGTTTAACCTCTTTTCTCTTGTTCCTCCATTTGCTTGTTTTCTTCATCAGTCACAACAGAATGGCTCCTCCAGAAGAGACTCATCCCTTGGCTTTGAGATCACCAAAGAGACCAAGATCAAAGCAATTTAGGAAGCACAGTTTTCATGCCTGCATCACCATGTACGCTAACGTGCTTCTTCACGCTGCACTGTCACTGGAGATAAATCCATAAGCAATGCTGTGCCATGGCAGCCAGAGTTACTTTACTTCGTAAAGACAACTGCTGAACACTGAAAGGCAGTATTTACCCACTATCAAATTCTCTGTTCTCTAATCTACCACCAGACTTCCAAATGAGAAGAAAAAAAAAAAAAAAATCAGCTCTAGATTCTTCCATGTGCCAGGGAAAATGAAACCCAATGAGCCAAGCAAGCTGAAAAGGCTGAATTCATTACAGTCTTCAGGGCTTCAGTGGGCTTCCTTGGCCTCTACAAGCCGGTGAGGCAATCTTACCCTTTAGGCATCTCATTTTAGCTGATCTAAACAAGCGGCTTGTGTCTCTTTATAACTGATGAAGCAGCTGAGACTCTTCTAGGAAGCAAATCATCTGTCCTACTTCAGTTACATGCCAGGATGAATCAGACTTTGGAAAAGCTCCCTTCTCTCTCAGTCCATGATATAGGGAGCCTACACAACTAGCACAGTACACATTTACATTCACAGAGCGGGAATTCGGTGGTATCAGTCCCCCATGACGTTACCATGCCTTGAGAACTGCTCCACTTTTGCCTCTTTGGTTCCAGTTACGTCTTGCACGGCAGCACAGAGTAGCTGTGTTGTCTTCTACAATCTTGTTTCATCACAGAATTGGCTCTGTTCCATTTTCCCCTTGGAATCCACATAGTTTGACACCCAAAAATAACATCCTGCTAAATTAAAATTAAAAATTAAAAAATGTTATGTCCCTCTCCCCTAGCTTCCTCAGCACATCTAGTTCTTTCTATGTCTGTTTTATACAGAGCAAGTTCTGCTCAAGAAGGAGAGACACTTCTCGCCTTTTATGGCACAAAGCAATTTGCTGGCACTTAAAATTAAAGGAAAGAACTCTTCAATTCAAAGTTGAGAGAAGTGTAAGAGTGTATCTGACAGCACACTATATCACTCGTGCAATTTTTTTAAACCAAGTTGACAGACTCTTACAAGTTTCTAAGAGTAAAGGGCAGACATTTCCTGGGCCTTATTCAGTCCTGGAAATAAAGAACAAAGATGAACTCTCTTCTTTAGCTGATGTTGTGGTTGATTTTTGCCCTCGCAACACGACTGAACAGTTGAGCACTAAGCACTCCTGTTGAATCATTATTTCATGCCTTTTCTTTTTAAGCTAGGCCCCTAACGTTGCTAAATGTACCATTTTTACATGAAACAAAACAGAAAACTGCCCACCTTCCTGTTCGTTACCTCATACGGTGGGTCTGAATTGAAAACACCAACATGGAGAGAATTACGCGTTGCACAAAGAATAGCTTGGGTTTTCTCCACGTGCACAGTGTCTTAAATGGGAAACAAACTACGTTTTGGATCATATTGTGCCGCACGAGGCATTCTCCCTCTGGTGGTCTGATGTGAGGGTACGTTCTGGAATAATTTCCTAGAGGGAAGCTGACAGCTCTTTCACACCCCTCCCCTCCTCCCTACACACAACCGGCAGTATTATTCTTACAGGATTGTTATTCATCAAGACCAAATAAAGTAATTCCATTTAAAGCAAAGTGCCTTCGTAGTGTAAAGACTTCAAAAGGATCTTTGCAGGGACTACTACCACCACCTTGGATGTATGTCTTTTTGTCCCCCAAAAGCCACTTTAACCTACTTTTCAATTTTTCAGAAAAGAGGCATTCTTTAGTGCTGACAAAACCACCACCTTAGCACCTCACTTGCCAACAAATTAAGTGCTATCAGCTAAACACGCTCCACCGTCTGCTCTTGAGTTATACACCAGTCATGGTAGGTTTTAATTTGATTAGTGATTGGGCTAAAAGCAGCTAAATAAAAATTATAATGCCCAAGAGCCACTTAGACTTGTTCAGACACTTTAAATACCAAATCCCTTCAGCAATATAACATTATCTTTATAGACAAAACTGAGTTTAAAAGTACAAATCTAATTGATCTCAAGTGCATTGGAATTACTATATTTAGGCATTGGATTATGTACTACAGAAAGCCTCATGCTATGTAAGCAACAAAACTAATTGTGGAAAGACAAAGGTATGTGTCTAACATGCTTATGGACTTTTAAAAATTCATATTTTCATTGAAGCTGGCAAAGTTACAGCTGCTCACACCAGCAGTGAATTTGGCACAGCGCCCTATACGTTGAGCGAACGTAAGCAGGCTATTTCTGGTCTCCTTTAGAAGACCTGGACTTCAAGCCCTGCCTCAAAATTACTATTTAAGGCTCTCAATGTTGCAGGAAGAAAAAAGTAAATTAAAAACCAGCAAGCTGACTCTGAACATCTAAGCAAGACTTTCTTGTCCTTAGTCTCAACTAGGGGCTCAGTTCATGCCGGCATTTATGGCAGATGCTCAGACACCACAGAAGGATGCCATTACACTTTGAAAGAAGCTCTTCAAATGCAATATGCTATTTCAGAATAAACAGGCTACCTAGACAAGAGGAACGAGCAACCCGTCCCCACAGCCACTTCTGAGATTAATATAAATCAGCATGTACTGAAAAAAAAAAAGACACAAAAAAGGAGAGATTCACTAGTCCAGTTGAACTTGTGTCTGGTTGGCTAAGGAAGTCATTTTAAAGTCTTCAGATGGATGATGCAAGAATTCTGCCTGCTTTGAACTCCACTGTTGCATGCAACTCAGTTGCCCGCCTGCAGACAGACATCCCTGGGAGGGAAAAGCAACAAAATCCATTTTTTCCCCTGAATACACCCCCACGTCTGCACCTCAGAACAAAGCAACTGTCAAGAAACACTTGCAGACAACATTATTCAAGATACGCTCTCTAAAACTTAGTGGCTCACCCCACGTTGCGCTTTCTGCTTAGCATGGGATTTTCCAGTGGCAACAAGCACCAGAGAGGAGTCTCTCCTCTCTCGCTCCTCTTTTTATAAAGAAGATACATTCACGAGTTAAACAGGCTGAGTTTACCCACAGAGGATTCCAGAAAAATAACGCATTAAGAGGGAAAACCAGCCACCAACATTGCAGAAAACAAAACAGGTCTTAAAAACAAAAAAAAACAACGCAAGAGTGAGCTTCAGTTAATCCAGGAGAACCCCGAGAGGGAATCCACCTATTACGAACCTAAACCAAAATTTTATCCCAGCATTAATACAAGGGGCTGGGCTGGCTCCTGGAGGTCTCATTTCAAGATGTTTCCTAACAGGCTAGGGAGAGCAGGAGTGAACGCAATTTGGATCAGAAATTCCACATAAGAGCACAAATCTTTCTAGCTTGAAGGCTGTTGGTTTTCTTTCTTTCTTTTTTTTTTAATGAGAAATTAAAAACATACACACTGGGAAACAAAGTTAAGTTAAATCTAGCCCAGCTTTGCACATTTTAACAATTCGCTCTGCTGTCTGTAGAACACAGCAATATAAATATTGCTATCTCTGTTAAAATGAATTATTGACAATTTTAATACATGTTGCACAGTACATATTAATATAGAAAAATACATGTTATCAGCAGTGCAATGTTGACCATGTACTAATCCATTCCACCTGCTCAAATATTAGTGCAAATAATTATATATTTGTAATGCATCATTGCTGTCTAGTTTGAATCTCTGCCTCCAGAATAAATGTCTCTTCTCTGAAGTTGTTTGCTATTATGAGTAAAATGTTATATATTCATACTCAAATTGACTTTGGGTCGATAAGTAAAATGAGCAACCTTCAAAAATGCACTCATCTAAGAGTTAGCGAGTCATTTTAACGAATTGTTTACAGTAAAATCTTATAAAAATGTTTCAAACACAAGCTCATATTAGCTGGCTTCTCCACAACACTCAAATATCACACGTCAAAACAGGGTAGAGTTCAAAATGACCATCTTCAACGGGCAGCATCAACTGAGGTGAACCTTAACCACGTCTTTCAGCAGGAGCTATTTACCCTGATATGCGTAGCTTATCTATCTATGAATTGATTCTGGGGACACCATCTCTCCACAGTCTCACCTTTCTTTTCACACAAAGAGGTGGCCTTGATGAGGCTGAAGACTCGGTAGGACAGCAGCTCCTGTCCCTAATGGACCGATGATCAGAACGAGAAAAGTAGATATACAACCAAGACAAGGCCAAAGGCTCGTTTGTGCCAGGACATCCCCTTGGCTAGAAGTGAAGTTGGGATAGGGCTGAGAAGGACAAGGGCAGCCCCGAGAACAGGTGAGGTGACGTTAAGGTGAATAAATCGTAAGGGAAGACCGCAGTGCAAACAGCCAGTCGACAAAGAGGTGGGGAGCAAAAAAAGCCCCAAAAGCTTACAGAGCCCCATTGCGCACACAAAGGGAAGGGTACCTTCCAGTCCCTAAAGGGGCCTACAGGAGAGCTGGGGAAGGACTTTTTCCAAGGGCATGTAACGATAGGACAAGGGGGAATGGCTTTAAACTGGAAGAGGGCAGGTTTAGATTAAATATTAGGAAGAAATTTTTCACTTTGAGGGTGGTGAGACCCTGGCCCATGTTCCCCAGAGACGTTGTTGAGGCCCCATCCCTGGAGGTGTCCAAGGCCAGGCTGGATGGGGCTTGGAGCAACCTGGTCTAGTGGGAGGTGTCCCTGCCCAGGGCAGGAGGGTTGGAACTCTATGATTGTCAAGGTCCCTTCCAACCTAAACCATTCTATGATTCTATGAAAAGGATCGACATCCCTTAGCCCGTTCCCTCCTCTACCCTTGCTAAAGCCAGGTCTGAGGACAACAACGCACAGCACGATGAAGCTTTCAGCAACAGCCTCTACTGCTGGGATGGCCGTCTCCCAAAACAGCATTTGTTTCGTCACATTCTGGCTCCAGTAGCCTTATGGACAACCTGGGGTTTCAATGAAAGAAGAGAGAGAAGCTTTAACGCTTCAAGAAGAAAAATTTAAAAGTATCAACTTTCAAATAATATTGTGTATTAAAAGATCAACTGAACAAGGTCTCCTAGAAGGCGTACTGCAAAGTTAAAGGTTTCTCTCTCTCTGGTAGTGCGGTAACAGAGGGGAAGGGATAGCGCAATCCCAAGATCTTGAAAGGAAAACAGGGCAGAGGGACACAAAGCTAATAGAATGAAAGTTGAAACCAAGGCTTCCAAAGACACTAAGGGCTGTATTGACACAGAGTAAGCAGTGCCCCATACAAGAGAAAAGACGACAGGCAAACACAGCTGCTTCCCCACTCTAAGATAAGCAGAAGACATGGTATAGAAATCTCCTACCACCAAAAGAAATAAGAATGGAGAAAAAAAAAAAAAGACAAGCAAGGCAGTGAACATGACTGGGCAGATCTGGCTCCCTCCCCTCCTTAAAACAGGTGTAGAAACACCGGGAAAGAAAAAACAACGTGCCAGCCTTGACATCCAGAGAGAAAATACTCCAAAGTAGACAGCAAAACACAAATCCGTCTCCACTTACAACTAGCACAGAGGCAGCAGTGGCGGATAATGCCTTGAAGCCAATATCCAGCAGAACATGAGGAGCGGAAAGGTGCTCCTACCTTTCAGCTGTCCTCTAGAAGAGTAGCTTTTGGGCCTGATGGCTGGCTTATCCTCCCTCCTGCTCCTGGGACAAGAAGTATGAAGGAGAAGAGCTGCAACCTGCATCTAAAATTAGACAAGCAATTATTTAGATACCAGCGTCTTTTCTATAGGAAAAACCATCACCTCAGCCTGGTTTCCCTATTCACAACCAGTCCAAATCAAGTGCTAATCCAAATTAAGATAGTTCTGGCCACAAAAACTTAACGCAAAGAGCAGCCTTCTGTTTTGGAATTTGTCATGACAACTAAAACTGAGTCTATTAGGTTTATTGTCATGCACGTATTGGATAGAGAAACCTGGAACTACAGGCTTCTGAAGAACATGCCAACGTGCAGCCAATCCATGAAGGAACCCAATGGGCCTCACCCTCTTCAGGGCACTTCGTGAGATGCAGCATTTTTGCCATGCATTTGCAACATTTCCTACAGAAATGGAGTGATCCATTCAGACAACGCTTGATCACAGCACCCCAGCAGAGGATTGCTCCTTCAGCAACTGAAATTGTGAGTTATCTGTGGCGCTTGCACACTGAAGCAACCAGTGATTTAAAATGACATCGTGAAAACTAAAAGGGAGAAAAAAAAATCCCTACCAAAACCCAACCCAAGCTCTCTTATCGACGGCGAGATAGACTGACCTGCCACCTGTCAATACTGTGCCATTCTCAAGTCGAGCACTTACCCTTCTCCAGATCACTGTAGTCTTCAAAGACAAAAAATAAGCCCATCTCTGGTAAATTCTCCTTCCCTCCAGTCAGACCGCGTATTGCCGATGCATTTCTGCTCCACACAGTGGAAATAAGTAGAGCTCACATTCCTGGCATCGTTACCTATCCTTCACGGCAGATGTACACGTGTGTATGGATCAGCTCATCCATTCGAACACACTGGTGTCAAGATGAACGAACAGCTCCACAGCAAGTATTTTAGCGAGTCTCCCTCCTCGAGAGGCTCGCTTCATTTCAGGGTGGGACACAGCTGTGAAGAGATTTTAATTCCAATCCTGTCTGGGTGGACGTATATGTCAGGTTTCTACTAATCACATTTTAACCTCCTCCTTCCATGCGCTACGCTACTTCATTTAAAATCGATTGTTCTCCATACCCTTTTAGTTCATGTCATCTTCACTTCTGACCCTCTGTTTCTAAACGTCTCGATCCTATTTTTCCAAGCGCTCCCAAGTTTTTCTATTTTTACTTGTGTTGAGATGCATTCTTACAGAACACCAACTCCTTCCATGCCCTCTGTGCGTACGCAAACAGAGCACAATACCAAATCATGTTAATAAATTATAGGACTTGTAAAAACACAGCTGATTCTCCAGCCTACAACAGTTTACTGCAAAGCCATTTTCACCAATTGTAGACAGCATAATTACACACACATACACACCCCTCCTCTCAGGCATTCATTTGGCTGCCAGCCTGCTAAATGCCTGTGTTCTAGGAGTGAACATTAGAAAGGCAATACTTTAACTCATTACGTGAACGTTAAAAGGCATATTCGTATTTTGGATAGTACTTTATTGTATTCAGAAGCCACTGGAAATATTTTCCTAAATTACATGCTATAAGAGCTCTAAACTTAAAAATGCGTGAAAATTATAGTTCCCGGCCTCATCCCAATGCAACTTGTATTGTAAAGTAAACTTGCTGACAATGGAGTCTTCTCTAGAAATAGAAACCCTTTCAGTGTGTGCGTGGGGAGGTTTTTTAAAAGGAAGGGGAAAGGGAAAGCTCACACCAGTGATAAATTTGGTCAGTAAAATTACTTTTATTCTTTTTTTACTTTTTTTTTTTTTTAATAGAAGGGCTTATACAATTGGGTATAAAGATTTTTGAAGAACATGGAAATGAAATGAAATAAGTGTCCAGAGGGAATTCTTTTTATTGAGGAAGAGTTTACATATCTAAGTTTAAGTATTCACCTACTTTTTTGCCGCCTCCTGTTAACAGGCATAATGAAAATATTGCACCGAGCATATGCATGGAAAACACAGCTAATAAAGCAAGAAATATGGTAAATACATTTCATACAACCTTAAAATAATTCAAACAATCATACAACAAATCCTGAAGCACTTCTGTGATCTGCAGTCTTAAGATGATGTCCATTGTTCTGAAGTGTTTACAAATTGACACTTTTTTTTATAGAAAGATTTTGTATTGGTTAATAAAACCACAGCCTTAAAATTGTTGGCTTTCAGTTACAGAGGTAACAGAGAGGTATCATCTGAATTCACATCAGAGCTTTGGAAAAAAAAATAAATGGCAGCAGTACAAGCGTGTGCCTCCTCCAGTGTTCAAAACTCTTTGTGGCTTTGCCATGGCCAAGGAATAGAGCTACGGAGCTCAACAAAGCAGCCAGTCTCCCCGAATACTTTGAGACAGTCTGGCACCCTTTCTCTTGTTTACTGATACAACGCTCTGCTAAATATAAAATGAAGCAGAACCTCAACTCAAGAGAAGTTCCACACAAGTCTATCAATATGGACTGCACCTTTTGTCATGAAAAAAATGGAAAATAATTTTATTTGACCGACCCATAAAGTAGATTTCTAGAAATGCTGCTGTGAAGATGGGAGAGAAAGAAGCTTCCGTAACATATGCTGAGCCCAGAGCAGAAATAGTGTGTTACGGATGATTTGTTCAGGGATGATATAAGCCAGACTGAAGACACAAACCACAGCAGTTCCAACCTGTTTTCCACAAGAGCTCACTCTGAACAAAGGTCTATTTACAACAATTTTCAACTGCTTGTGGAAAAGCTACTCCAGATGTTTCAAACATCACTGTTGCTTCAGTTCACTGTATGCACACTATGGGTCCATCTCAGAAACACCTTGAATCAATGCTGGAGCGTAACGGACACAAAAGTAGCCTGTCTCCAATATTGAAATTACGATCAGTGGAAGAGAAGCGTTTGCACACTTCAACATTTTATATTGCTCAGGCACTGAGGATCAATTGTCTTCAGCACAGGAATTTTCAACCCGAGGTTTTTGCTAGAGCCGCTGGCCATTCCTCCCACATTTGAACAACTGGGCTACATTTCATCCTTTCACTTTGCTATAATCGGAATTTATTTACATACAAAACAATAGACAGGAGAAAGTTCTCTTATATTAACCCAACACTGGGCACCTTCACCTTGTAATAAGAATGTCTTAGACAAGGCAGCTGCATTTACTTTAGGAGCATACATAAAATTCAGTGTGCCAGTATCAAACAGAGACAAGAACGTCAGATCATACAATGGCAATACATTCCGGTGGGCCCTTAACTATTAGGTGCAAAAAAACCAAAGCCAAAGAACCCAAAAAACCCCCAAACTTGTCACCACTTTAGTACTGTTTAGAATGATACACAATGAATAAATTACATCTTTCAGGGATAGTGTTGCTTTTACTCCTACATCTCAAAGAAATTCCAAGCTAATTAATTAGAGCAAGAAATTACATTGAGCGGGATAACGTTTTAAATGAAAGAAATGACTTAGAAACACCAATCAAAGATAATTTGATTATGATTAGCTGTGCTGAAGTCTAAGTCATTAAAATTGATGAAGAATATTTTTACACTGGTCTACTCTATGTAATCCATTACCTACGCTATGCTCTGTAGTTCAAGTCTAACAAATGGTATCTGATAATTCAATATTGAAGACTAAAATACTTTCAATGCACCACTTGCTTTCCTACACCGACATGTTTCCAATAAAAAAAAAAATAAATCAGTAGCAAGTAGATTTGCAAAATTCTTCCCCAGGAGAACTTTAGCTTACATGAACTATCATTCCGATTTTTACCTGCTTGCCTTCTACATAGTCATGTTGAAATATGGCTGCTGCTTTATTCTGAACAGTCATTACCCCACAAAAGTTACAACCATGGTTTGGTAAGAAATCATTCCCTGTGCTTTCTAGCAACTGAGGCCTGCCCAAAGGTACAAAATTTCTTTCCATGCTCTCAGCTGAAGTGACGAGCAAGACGAGCAGACCTATAATCAACACGCAGCTGAACAAAGGAGTGGAGGATGTTCTTATCCAGATTAGCAAGTTGTTCTCCTGAGCAAACTTGCTTTAAATTATCCGGGGCTACAACCAGAAGATTGCAAAGTGCATGCAAGGTATCAAAGAGCTGTAACACCAGCGCAATCTGTGGTTAAGAGAAAAAAAGAGAAAGACAGATATTAAGAGTTAGAGTTGCTTGAACTCTTATGACACAATATCCACCTAGATTCTCAAAATACTTCCTCCCTACAGAGGATTTACATCCATCATTCTCTCCTCATGTGTGCATGAATATATACAGGCACATGCACATATATGTCTGTAGAGAGATACACACAGAACACATAATAATGCAAACTCACTGCTTCTTCAATAAACACACATAGCCTGCAAGCAATGGCATCAGGAAGCTCTCTTTGGGGCATTATAAAGAACTGCTGGTATAGTAACAGAATATATAACATCAGTACATGAAATGCTGATGTTCCACCAGAAACAAACTATTTCTATGAAGAAAAAACGCCTGATTAAAAATAGAGTTCTGCTACTAATTTCAACACGGCTGTACATCACCAACCCGTACATGCTTACCTTGAAGTCTTTGGCACACTTCCTATATTCAGCCACATCACAAATGGCTAACATGCCTCCCATGCAACTGTAGGAATATTGCTGTAGGTGTTCATATATAAGCCGATGAAAACGAACTCCGAACTCCATCAAAACTGTGTCCACATTCTTACCATCCATAGAATTTCTAATCTTTTCCACCTGCTTTCTAACGTAGCCACAGACTTTAACACAAGCCTATATAATAAAAAGCCAAAAAAGAATTAGGTAATTTACTTTCTAGAAATACGTTCTTCTCAAAGTGCCTTCCACACCATAAGCTGAACATCAGTCACTGAGTCTTTAAACTTCCCAGAACTCATCGTTGAAATCACTAATTTTCCAATTAATAGTTTTCCAACAGTTTATTTGCCAATGCCAAAATACGAGTAGAAAGATGGATGCAAGAACATATTCAATTAAGTTATAATTCACATCAGTTCAGAATAGAACAGTTTAATTTGGGCTTTTAATTCAAAAAATTGCTCTAAGCAACCTGATCCAGTTGAAGATGTCCCTGCCCATGGCAGGGGTTTGGACTTTTAAGATAGCCTTTAAAGGTCCCTTCCAATCCAAACTATTCCATGTTCTTCACTCTATGTCCTACTGCTCCACTTCTCCCAGTCCCACCTGGCTGCAGGCATTCAGGCAATGCTCTCACTTCTTCCCACTGACTATAGTTTGTTCTCTACTCCTCTCTGCATTGTTCCCTAACAGGGCCTAACGTAACCCAGCACTACAGCTTCCCAGCAGCCCGTAGGCTGGGATTCAGAGAGACTCAGTGGTAGAGACAATGTTCTGCAGCAAAGAATCTTCATGCCGTACCTGTGATGTTTTGTCATGCTCCTGCCATTCTAAGGGGAAAAAGCACCCAGCGACTAGACAGTACCTTATAATTGATTTTCTGAAACTCATAGCTTAAAGCTAATTATCAGCTAAAAAACCTTGTTCCAAATCTGGGCCTCTTGGGAGGGGAACGAATGTGACAGTTCATCCAGCACCTTCTGATTTGTGTCTGACACTAGATACAAAACTGCTAATGTTCCTTTTCAGCTTGAGAAAAAGAGTGCACAACAGAGTTTGGAGGTGCTTCATGCAAAATGGAATAGCTAAGTAAATTAATCAAATGCACATGCTGCCTAATGCGTGTTTGATAAGGAACATCTTGTACCTGCTACCACTCATGAGCATTTGAAGCTATACCGATGAGCTGGGACTTAGTCTACTTACATTAGTATATTGAATCAAAACATTGTTTTCATCTTCTGGTTTAAAATCTGTCTTCTTTTGCTCTGCAGCCAAGATGTGCTTCATCTGTCCAACCATACAATTCAGTGTCCTTTAAAGTTACAAATACAGATTGGGTTTTGAAGGGAATATTTTAATTTCCTTTATTTTTATATTTACATATACTAATATGATTCTATACAAAAGTAAGCAGCCTAAAACAATGAGGAAAAAAACCTCCACTACCTAACATTTGTGTAATCTACAGAAGATACAGTAAAAACAAGCATTTATTACAAGAAGCAAGCAGGACTAGGACACGTCAAAGGAAATACTTCATTTAACAGACACCCACACACACATACACACTCACTCTTCTGAAGTTGCAATGAAATTCACTAGAAAAGATACACTTGATTTTACGTAAGCAGTTAGAAAAAGAAGAATCAGCCAAAAAAACAACCCAACAATCCTAAAAACTCTTTTGTCCAAGTTCAGTGTCTTGGAGCACAGCACACAGCATGCTGGCCAGCTAGTTGTAAAGGGGACACATTAATTGTAAGGTAATCCATTCAAATCCAGCTCTTCAGAGAAACTCGATAGCATTCTTCAATGCAGAAGGAATCAGAAAGCTGAAGGAACCATTCCAAAGAGTGCAGCAAAATTAGATCACATTGCATATTACTCAGAACCAAGCACTAGAAAACACATGGAAAATGAAGCCAGGGGTGGGGGGGGAACAAAACCTCTTCCTTTGCCAGAGCTTGGTATTTCTTTTGTTCTCAGAAATCTAATAAGAGTTTTACAGCATCATTTATTTCTCCCACACAGGATTTATCTTTTCAGAACATTATCTAAGGTCAAGGCCCTGGCTTACTTTAAGTCCAAACCAGAAGTTAAACAGCAAAGCAGCCGAGAGAGGCTGCATACCTCTCTCAGTGCCTGTTCCTTTTTGCCAGGAACCCCCCTTTTCTTCACCCTCTCATCCCTCCAACCTCCCCGAAAAAAACACAGTCAAGGCTGTTACCAGCCTTGAAGGATTCAAGGAGGGGGGAAGGAGAGAAGTATATATGTATCCAAAGAGGGAATAAACTTTTTTCTGTGCATAGAGCTCGGACTTGCATTTCAGGTGTACTTCATTCAACAACCCACATATCAATAGAAATTTAAAGAAATTATATATTGCATGCTCCTCAATTTCCATTTTCAATAAATACTACCACAGGGCTGTTTACACGGAATACACACTGAAAGAAAACCAATTGAGCTGATTTTGTTTGGCTAATAAATCACTTTTACAGAGGGAGACAATTGCTATGAATGCCATTCAAGAAGATGCTATTGGACTTTTCCAGATTGGATAATGTTGAAACTATCAATGTGTAGAAATTTTAAAGGAATGATCTAGTTTAAGCAAGACAATCCATCCTCAACAGCATCAGTGGCACCACAAAGCAGCAGGTAAGCAGGTACACAAACACATTTTACATGTAACATTCATCTCAAAGCTAATCTCTTTTACGTGCCAAAGCACGCATGTTTTTGAAGTCTCCATCCACAAACCTTTGAACATACCTTTTTCCAACAGAGGCTTATTCTCCTAAGTCTTACTATCACTTTTAAGAGGTTAATTATTTTACAAACAGTTACAAACTATTCTAATGCTGATGACTGACATCTATGTGTCTAGATCTAAGCTTAGAGCATCACTGGTCCAAGTACTTCAAACTTTGTGTTTAAACGTCTAAGGGCACCTCCAGCAGGAGCAGCTAAAATCTCAGTTGCCACTTACACATCCTCTATCTCCACCTTTCTTTTTGCACCTGCAGAAAACACAGGTGCAAATAATATATCAAATCTCTTCCTCATTTCTCTGCAGAAAGTACGCAGTGGGACACAAATGCAATGCCGATTTTTTCTATACAGTACTTTTCTCATTCCTCTCCAGTACGGTGTGACCCTCACAAAAACCTCAACAATAATTTCTAGAGTAGCCCTCGTTACCCACAGGATGGCTTATTTCCATTACCACAGAGAGAAAACAGGCAGAGAAATCTTAGGTAACATGTTCTAGGCTGACTAATGCCACCTTGAAATATGGGAACACTACACACTTCCCCGACCAAAGTAGGGCATCGCACAACAGCTCCATTTCCTAACATTAAGCTTGTTAGTTTGTTATTTTCCTCTGCTACAAAACAGCTATGATTTTAATTTACATTTTTTATAGTTATCCCCTCATTTTTATTTGGAGAAATGGAGAGGAAAAAAAAAACCAGATTAAATGAGTCGCTCACAACCTCAAAGCAAGTCAATGTCAGACTCAATATTATTGCAGGTCTACAGGCTTCTATGACTAGGTCTAATCCATAGCACTGCACAGATTCAAGCAAATCATCTAACCTATTTTTGTCAAACTTTGCTCCTAATGGAAATCCTGCAAGTCTTTAACCTATTTCAATCATCATTCCTCCTCCCTTTAAAAGTAGCTTGAGACAGTAAGGTAAAACTGAATTATTGCACACTTTCAACATAACCAAAATCCTTTAGCAACCTTGCGGAAGTATTTGTGGGTCAGAAATCTGCCATGGAGAGTATGACCCTCTAAAGAAACAAAAATCACAATAATGCATACTTGTGGGTTTAAAAAAAATATTAAAAAAAACCCCATCAATTTTGTGTCCCGAAATAATTAATCCTTAAAAGGCAAGCTAACATATATGACAAAGGAGTTCTACAAGGACTAATGATTAACAGAAAGTTTAAATCTCTACTTGCCTATCAATGCCCATATCCAGCTTCACTTCCATTTGTTCTATGATATCCTTTTTCTTCTGAAGGCATTCAGACAATTTAGGAGACGAACTGCAACAGTAAAAAGGGTTGGGTGTGTTACAGTGTTAAAATACCAAAACAAATTTGTCTGCTGGGTCTGTTACAACAGGATTGCATTACGATTTCCCATCCCATCAGAAAGGACCAGTTTAGATGGAGTTAGCTAGCTTCAGAGCAACAAATCAACAGCCTGAACAGCCATCTGACCCTGAGCAGGATTTGCCGAGTGCTGATACATGCTGCAACACGTTTTAGGCAGCATTGTGTTTACTGAGCAGTGCCTCTCGGCTGCTGCCGGCCCCTGGCAGGTAAGTGAGCACACCTAGCTTTTCATGCGCGCTAATTCACAGCACATCAGTGCGTTCCACCTCGAGCGCATCCAACCCCTGGCTCCCAACAACATGCAGCTTTCAGGTAGTTCACGTGTGGCTCCCAAGGCGTGGGCTCTGCAGAGCCTGTGAGGTACCCGCAGGAATCTCAGCAGCGCTGATATTGCCAGCTCAACCCCAGGAGCAGCCACAACCCCCTCTAGTCCTGGCCTGTAATGCAGCAGTGAAGTCTCTAAGGAGCAACTTGTCTCTCCTTCCTACCAACGCTCTTGGAGCCCCCTCCCTCCCGTTAGTTCTCCAAGGTACCGATGTGTTTAACTTCCCTTCTTCCCCCTCTCATTACAGCATTTTCTATTCCCACAACATCAAGCTGAGCCGCTCCAACAATAAACTCCTCTTAACGGAGATGAAGAATGAAAAAAACCCCGCTTTCTTCACCAAAAATGACCATTCACAAAGGAAATTCTCATTAAAATAAAGTACCTGATCAATGGCATCAGATGATCATTGAATTGCTTGTCAAATAAATGGAAAATAGTATTGGCCTGGTGGACAACATCCAAGAAATAAAGATTTGCATTCTTTGAATCAGAAGAGGGAATGCCTAAAGCAAAGAGGGTTTCATTAGGATTGTAATGATACACAGTTCTTATAATTAGCATAATGATTTTTGAAATATGCAGAATGTTTCTGTGAATGCTTAAATCGCATGCTTAAGAGTTTCAAAAATTTACCACGGTGCCATATATACAATACTTCTCATAGCTGCATCAGGTAATAACCATAAGCATAGGAACATCTTGCTTGTACAATTTCTAAAGGCAACATGGAATGGCCAATTTAAATATTTCTCAGAACACCAATTTTATGCTTTCATGTAAGAAAGATAGGTTCTCACTGTCAAGATTTTAACTTCTTTAACACAAGCAGTTTTCTTACTTACTGTCACTTTTTAAAACACACAGATATACAAACAAGCATGGAATTCTTATAAAACATAAGACACTAAGCCTTGATATAAAATCATTGTCTTGCTATGGCACAGAGAACAATTAAAAGAGGTAGGGAGTGCTGATGTCCCAGTTTCTGCAATACAAATATTTTTGAAGACAGTAGCATGTTTCCATCTGTGCATCAATTCCCCAAATGGAAGTTACACTTTAGAAAACATTAAATGCTGACTCCCAAATACACAAAACAAATTTCATTTAACCAATACATCCTGAATAAGGCCAATCAATAAGGCACAGCAAGGACCTGCAAAGATCATCTGCACGAAAAGGCCAATGAGATGAAATGCTCAGAAAATATTAAACTCACCAGCAAGGCCTGTTTCTAATGCATAATCGATGTGTTCAGTACATAAGAACTCTACAAGCATAGAAAAAATTCTGAACGCATTCTTCGGTAAGTCAGATGGATCAGAGAGCTTTAAAGAAAAAAAAAAAAAAAATTTATCCTAAAGGTCAGTTCTACATACATTTGAAAGTTTATCCAATACTGCATAGGGGATAAGCTTAAAATGTAACAAGTATTCCAGAATAATTGGAATTTTATTCTAAATTAAAAGTATCCCTACAGAGAACTATTCAGGAACAGCCTTTAGTATCAATAAACGCTTCAGCATTAACAAGTAAACAGAAGCTAGCATGCCACAAATGCTCCAAAAAGCAAACGTATAAATGATTTATAGTAATAATAAAGGAAGATATTAATTAATAGTCCTTAAGCCACAATTGTCCAGATGTAATCTGAGGAATTAACCTAAACTGCATACTGCTGGATGCTGGGAAAATGTATGCAGAAAAGCTGACTCTATCCATGCCCTGCTTTTTTTCCTCTTTTACTGAGCTTCTGCCACTGGCCACAGTCAGAGAGAGGACACTGGGTTAGACGGACCTTCGGTTTCACCGGGTGCAGCTGTTCTTTTAGCACTGCCACAGGACGGCAGGAAAAAATAACACAGACTGAACTTCAGCTACGTTTATCACAGTTCAGCTGGAGTCAACGGAGCACGAAAATTTTTATTAGGTGAAGTAATGCCAACATATACACATGGCAACATGGGATTTTGGACAGCAACCTCGCAGTAAATCCCTTTTCTAAACTAAAACGCAACAGGGCTTTTGCACATAAGAAATACGGCTTTGGTTTTTAAGGAATTATGTGAAGACTTTATGAAGCTAGGAGTAAGAAATATTACTATTGCAATTCAGGTTAATTTATGTACCAACACTCCCAAAGATTTCTGCTATATTAAAAAAACCAAAAACAACAACAAACCAAACAAAAACCCCCAACAACAAAACACCATTACAGAGATTTCCAAATACTAAAATGTTGCAATATACGATTACATTCAGAATTACCAACTTATTTTCTCTAAAGCAGTCACAGTTGGGACACACAGCATACCTGCATGCATCTGTCATGTGATATAAATATTACAATTAGTTAGCCATGGACATATTTAACTTCTCTTATGCGTAGTGAGTTGCCCTGACCACAAACAAAACCCTAGCAGCATGTATAACGGAGAAGTTATACACCTGTAATTCTAAAATCTCCTTATATGCTGAGATCCATTTAGCATGGGTTTCCACCCCAATACATACAATTGTTTTCAGACCAAGCATGAAAAATTCTGATCCCAACCGGAAAGGAAAAAAAAAAAAAAAAAGTTGTGCGCAATTGGAAAAAATTAGTTTATATCATGAATTTAACAACTGTTTCTAGCAACTACCATATTGAGAAAAATAATGATCTGCCTGCTTGCCTTGCAGTCACTGACTTTTCACCACTAGGAAGGCAGTCAGCTCGGTGTCGACAGGTAACAGTGCCATATCTGCACTTTATTTTATCTTTGGCCCCTCGAAGTAAATAAAATATTAAAACTCCTAAACATCCGAAATGTTAAGTTTTTCTGCACTAAGCTAATTTAGAATGTTAGAGGCATTAAAATTTTTTAGAAATCAGTGTAGTTAGCTAACAAAAAAAATCCCTAGCTTTTAAGTTTGCAATTAAATTTCAAGGGTTTTCATTGACACTAAAGTATCAGACAAACAGTAACTGACAGGCAGTAAACCCAGAGATTTAAACAGACGGAAACCATTTTTTTTATTAGACTAAAACATTTAAAGAACAGTAGAGGGTTATCAAGGTAAACCATGTTAAAGATTATCCCTCTCAGCATTTTACTGGTGATATTCTCTAATGCTAGAAGAATTCGCATTTGACACAGGAAAACAACTGTTGAACTATTCTCTGTATTTTTAAAGCAGGAAAAAAAATACCCTAAAGGCTTTTCAAGTCTCTGGTTTAACTTAGTAAGAAAAGCAATGTAGACAATACGTTTAACGCCCCCCACTTCTTCCAAAAATAGACAGTATTAAAAAAACAGAAAACACAACTAGATCCACATTTCAAAAGCAAACCCTTAGCCTCCACCATGACCCTGATTCAGTGAAAAACACAAAAGAGAATTAATTTGTTGAATAATGTCCTTCTTTTCTTCACTTCATCTGAAAATTGAACCTCAAGATTTAATTGCATGCACAAAATTGTACCATTAATGGAGATCACAGGAAGCAAACTTACCCTGTGACATCTTTCAAAAGCTTGTTTAGTTTCTTGCAAAAGGTTAACCACCACTTCTTGCGACAGAAAAGTTTCTCCGTGTGTGTCAATACTTGGCCCCAATGGTAAGTTTGTACGTTGCCTTATTCTCTCTTTGAGGTCTTGAATACTAGAACAAAGATATACCAAAAGAAGATTTCACTGGATGGAAATTTTGATGCTCAAATTCAACAATGATTTAGGATATTTTAGTCGTTAACTTAAAAAACAGAACCCAAGACACAGTTTAGGATATGCAAGCATTAAGACAGTCTTGCAAGCTTAAAAGAAGTCGCCAGTAAATGCAGAGCTACCACCTCTGATGCCATGGTCAACTGTGCTCTACCATGGCATGTTCACACCATGGGACCAGCTATTCCCCATTGGGGAATAACAGTAACTTCAACTGAAACTTATGGCACTTATGCTCTGTGGACAAAGTGTAGCCTCCATACATTCTGTCACATTGTACTTTCAAAACACTAATGAGAGCTTTTTATCTCATCCACGCCCACAAATCCTCTCATCCTCATCCATTATCTCAGCAGTCCTGATTTAGTCAAGCATGCTCCGACACATTTCCATGCATAACACAACCCATAAAGTCAGTCACTACAATCAATTTAATTTTCCCCAAGAAAATTAAATTTTCATCTTTGTTTTTTAGTTCATTTAATTACTTTGCTGCTGCTGTTCTCTCCAAATCACTTTTCATTCCTCACACACTGAACCCAGTAGGTCTTTGAAAGGTGCAGTAGTCTTATCACCTCTGCTTCACACAAGTTTTAATTCTTCCTTTCCCACTTCTCACTACTCCTTTATTAGAGTTTCTCTACCCTGAGGATAATGAAGTCTTGTTTTACCTTTCTCTAAGTCCATTGCATCTTCTGGGCTCACTAAGAGCTTTCTCACTGACATTGCTATGGTCTTTTCCCCTTCCTAGGTCTTGGGAGGGGACCACAAGACCTAGGCAGGTGAAAAAAAATGTATGCTTTTAGATACACACATATACATGCTTTAGGTACCTTAATTTTGCTTCAGTCCTTTTGTGGATCTGGATCCTAAGTTGAAACATAGGTTTAACTGGTATTTTTCATTTCCCATGAGCGTATAAATACCATGCATCACCTTTCACATGTACCAAGAGCAATACACTTTTTAGCAGAAGTTAACATATAGTGATAGCAAATTATAAAAAGCTGTAGGTCATTTTAGTAGCCTGCTTTTTTGCAGTTCATCACTGCATATCTGACATGGCAAATACTATGTTTCTCCCCTTACCACCTCCCTTCCGTTTAAAAAGTATGAAACTTCACAGAAGAAACTTACCCTCCAGTGCCAATGGACCTCTTCTGGTGGTTTTTGGAATCATAATAGCGTTGCAGAATCATAGCACTCCTAGTTTTCAAATAACCAATTTCCACCTCAATGTAATTCTCCAAATAGGAAATGAAAATGGATTTGATAAGCTTAGACAAGAAAGTCTGCTTATCAGTACCCAAGTTAAATTCCATCAATTTGCTTGACAGATTAGTAGTCCTTTATGCAAAAGAAACAAAGAAGGGAAGAGGAGGAAAAGGCTGAATTTGTATGAATTACAGCATTACGTGTTTGTAAAGTACATAGCACAACGGAATCCTGATTGCAGTTAAGACTTGTATCAGCTTTACATTTAAGTAAAGAATTTCATATAATTCACTTTTAATTACATACAGTACAATTGCAATCAAGTAAGTCGCCAGTGAGATGCAGAGGACAGGCTTTTGCACATTTTAAAATTACTCTCAACGATCACTATACTAAATACTTCCCATTAAAAATAATAATGGCAATTTTCATTTTACTTTCCAAAAGTAATCATTGTAAAGGTTAATGGCCATAAAAAAATTTCAGTCTTATAAGAAGTTTACATTTTTCACTACTCTTCCTACACCTTGATAATAAATCAATCTATTACAAGAGAATATCTACGACAATAATTTAATCATCAATATATAAATACCTTGTATATAGATCATAGAGATTCTTAAGATACTGTTCTGCATCTGATTTCCTGTGTTCTTCTAGCTGGTCCTTCACATAAGTCTGTAAAAATTGGGTACATCCGTTAGAAGATTAACTAGCAACCAAAGGTCACACTCACTACTTGCTAGATTATATATAGTTTACTGCAAAGTGTAGATCTTACTTAAGGTAATTCATATAGTCTTTGTTTTTAAATCTCTAATTTACAGATCCTGCATTATCTACAGATAGTTAGATGCATCTTTTAGAAGAAAATTATTTAATAATACAAAGCAGTAATGTGTGAAGCAAAGACAAAAGACAGATTGCTTTGAAAATATGCTTGACCAACAAACACAAAATCCTCTCTTTTTAAGAATCAAAAGCACTGGAGGCCTAGGGGCATTTCTGCAATTGACAGTAAGGAAAGGAGATGCTTATATATTTGCTTATCATAATACATACACAAAGCAGAAACAAGCTTAGAGACTTCTTGTCACTGGATATTTGGACAAAAAAAATATTATTTACCATAAAATACTAATTCAAATCTGACACACAAATTTGGGGTGAAACACAAGCTCAATCTCTGCACTATAAGGAGAATAACATCTACAGGGAAATTACTTTTTGTAACCAATAATCATGTTGTTGACTTTACACACTTAAGTGAGTGTATTCGAAGGATGGAAAATTTAATATTTTCAACTATTCCAGACTTTCATATAAATATTGCACTAGCTGTGAGACAGTATTCACAACAGAAGTTTTATTCCCTTATTCAATGCTAACCTCACACATGAAACCCAATTCCAAGAATGAACAGATTAAAGATACTTATTAAACGTGAAACCTCTTTTCCTGACATATTCTTGGCAGGGGGCATACAGAAGAAATCAAATATGCGTATGACATTTTGTGAATTAGCTAATTAACACACTGATTCCTTTATAATTTTACACATGGAATTTGAGTATTTTCAGTTGCACTGTATTCAGACTACAAGCAGCTTTATTTCATGCAGGCTTGATGATCTGTCTGAACTGTTACAGAGCAATCTGCTGTAATTCCACATCCTTACACAAGATCACAAATATTATAACTTCTCATTAACTGTTATTACTAAATACAATATTTTTGGATGACAAGTCTCCTCAATGAACTTCAGCATTTTAAAATTTGAAATACCTGAAGTTTAACTTCAAAGATATTTTGAATGAGTTTGGCTAGCACAGTCTCTGGATTGCTAAAGACTTCTCCAACTTGCTTATTCACTCGTTGGCAGAGAATGGCTGCATCTTCAAAGACGTCATTCCTCAAGAATGCACCCTAGGGTTTTAGAAGCACATTTCATAATATATTTACAACAACCTATACGACTAAATAAATCAACACCCAAAGAGATGTGTGTAAAACAAAATGCATTACCTCTTGACACTGTTTTATATACACATCAACGCAATGGGAATAGCCCTATGGAAGGAGCAAAACAACTCTGTTAAAGCAGGTTCTCCATGCTTTCAGTATAAAATGAAATCAAGTAAATAAAACCCCCGTGAAAAAGTTATTGCAAAAAAAAAAAAAAATCACCAAGAGTGTAGACTCCTTCAAACCCCTTTTTGTCACAAACCTAACGTAACGTCACTTATCATCACTCTACACGGATGTACACCGCAGGTTGCAACGTCTTCTCAAGCATGAAAGCCAGTTCACACACATACAAGAAAAGATTATCTTAGAATGGTCTCTACTGACACTGCCTCCAATCCCCCACCTTCTGCCTCTTACTCCTTTGCGTTTGATTTCGGATGGAACATCCCAGTATTTTTAAAGTTATATGTGTTATCTGATATGGTGGCTGTGCCCATGCAAATACGTTCACTTAAAACAGGCACTTACTGTGTCGTGGGTTGTTTTATGTATGTATTTAATTTAAATCCCTCAGTTTTTACCTTAAAATGAAGCAAAACTGCTGCTACTTCTCTCATTCTGGAGATTTCGCCTCTCCGCTGTGCACTGGTAAACTCTTGAATTAGCTGGCACTCTAAATCATGGTACTTACCTGGAGAGGAAAGGGGATAACAACAAAAATCCATCAGGCTATGTCATACAAGCACTGACAAAAACTGTAATACTGACAGTATTGCATACTTCTTTAATCACCTTCAACAATTCAAATACAGGAATATGGATTGAACTGGATAGATAACTTACTTGCTATCTTTGATTTTACTTCAGAAAACCTGTTAAGAACAAAAATACCATGATTAAATTCAAATCCACATCTCAAGAGAAATCACAGACATCCTAGATCATGAGTAACAGGCACTCCGCTTAAAAATGAAAACATGTAACACAAAGACGACAGAAAGGTTACGCGCTTTATATCCATAAAAACCTACAAGCATCTAATTCAAATCTAGCATTAAGTCAGCACAGCAAAATTATCCCATTAAAAGTCTGTTAAGCAGTTTAGGATGTGTATGTAAAGATGATCCTACAACATGAGTGTGTGAACACAAATTCAAGAATAGAGGAGAGAAATAAGCACAGAATCCATCTCAAATGCTACACGAATCACTAAGTAAAGCACCAAAAAAGTAGACAAGGGAAGCATCAGAAAATTACAGCTATGTGAAGATTTTTTTTTTTTTAAAAAGATGTACAGATAGAATTTTACCTGTCAAAAGGCAGTTCCTGTGCAATCAAATGCAGTTTCTGAATAATATCAGCTGCCTCTTTAATCTGGTAAGAGTAAAACATGACAGAATTATTAAAGAAGGTCTAAATGTCGGCTATTCCTTTCCTCTCCCTCCACTGTCCAGTTTTCACACATGTAGTTCCTACTTCTAAAGCTGGCTGAGTTGATATATCCATGGAAGGGATCACCCCCCCTTAACCTTGCTGTATGAACTTCTGTGATGCTTAAGGTTGGGGTTTTTTTAACATAAAATTATAAAGGTCAAAACATGGTACGAAGTGTTTTATTATATGTTCACGCTGGGTAAGTCAGTGTAGGCATCTAACTACCTGGACAAATAGCTCATCACTGCACCAGGCCAACATAGCTATACAGCTTGCAGACCAAAGATTCCTCAGGGCTGATTAGATCAGAACGTGGCAAGAGCAACCTCATGAAAATTTGCACCCTTCCATTTGGGAATAAAATATCTAACTGTAACACAGAGCTGGCTGAACTGCAACATTATACGTCACAATGGATTAGGGTAAAAGTCTTACTGAATCACACCCAACCAGAAGAGATCTCTGTTGAACTCAGAACTGAAATGGCTAGCAACCCTTTCAGACATCTCAGGAAAAGCACTGGGCAATTCTTTGCAATTGGTGAAGTCAGCTGTATCCAAAAAAGCCATGACAATGCTCGGCATGGAGAGGGAAGGAAGGGGAAAGAGGGGATCAAAGCAGAGCAGAGTTGGAGTACCCCACATTCTCCCAAGGAAGAAGAAATGGAAATCAGAATTAGAAATTATAAACTCCGAGGTTCAAAGCAAAGATCAAGAAGAAATTTAGTTAATCATGCATCTCCAAAATAGGAATAGTCGCACGAATACAAAAGTAACAAATAAAGTTAAAGCAGCATGCAAATTTCTGCTCTGTCCTGGACAGCAAAACCTTTTAGCATTTCTTCTTCTACGATCGATCAGCATGGGAAGTGCACCTTATTAGCACTTAGTGACTGTTTGACGAGGCTGACTAAAACTACAGAAAACAGAGATTTGAAAACGTGGGGAGCGCAGCTGGTTGTCAGTGAAGTTCAGTGGATTTAAGCACAGTGTTGACTGACCCAAACCAGACACAGCTCTGGGATGGTTTTACAGGCTTTATTATGCTGTCTTGGTGACTGGAAGGCACCTCAAAGGGGGCGATGAAAGCTCCAGCTACTACATTCAAGCAAAACCTTTATAAGTCGACACAACGGAGAACATGGAGAACATGCAGTTTATCTTGTTCTTCCTGTTAGTCATGTTCCAGGGAACTGGAGTGAGAGGAAAGGAAGTAATAAAATCCTATTCTCCCACCACTTAGAAAAGGTTGGGATTAAAACTTTTCAAGAATAGAACAAGACACACAGGTAAGAATACAGAGGACAGGCATCATGCTAGGTTGGTTGTTCAGCAAGAACAGAGGCTCTCATAAAGTATATCCATTCTGCTTATTAAAAACAGCTTATGTTTTGAACTGTCAGCTTACAATAGCCTCTTAAGTCAAAAGCAGCTACACTCCTCAAATAAATCCAACAAAACAGCAGTTACTTCTATTTGCTTACAGCAACCTTAATACCTAACAATTGTGATCAATACTGATGTCATTAAAACAGTCTACATACCAGCACTGATGTTATAAGAAAAACAACCACCAAACCACGAATGAAACACCCCACAAATACACCATTTTCTTTGTCATCTCTTCACACAATAGCTGTTAACTAACTTAGATTTTATTGAATTCAGGGCACTTTCTTATGTATCACAGAAGCCATGACAAATCAGTTCTCCAATGTTTCTACTTAAAACTGGACATATTTCATTTTTAATTGAATCAGGCTTTTGTAAACTACTAAAATAAGTATAGCATCTGTAAAATACAACTTAAAGGCTATAACATATCTAGGAAAAAAATCTGAAAAACCATGGACAAATAATGGCAAGAGAGAATTTTAACATAAAATATTTTTATGAACAAGTTAAAAGGCATAATGGAATAACAGTGAGGACAGAACATGAATGGAGGAAAGGACGTAAGAGTAATAGTAAACACATTAAACACAGGACAATGCTACTTCATGATAAACAAGTGAGCTGCTAGGTCATTTTGATAGCTTAATTGTTTTAACTAGAGTGATTTGCTCACTTCAAGACTTTTCCGTACAGGAAAGGGACTGGATAGCTGGCAGCGCAAGGGAAATTATAAGGATTCAGAAGATGAAGACACACAATAGATAACATGAGACAAGACAGCAAGCAAAAACCTTCACAGAGATGAAAAATTAGAAATTGCTTAGTACGGATAGAAGAAAGTAATATGGGAAGCAACAACGTGAGTGTAAGGAAAAAAGGAATCCAACAGATTTTAAGAATTGATGCTACTGAGAAAAACATGAATTCCCTAGGAAATAATTGCATGATAATTCTTTTCTTGCCTCTCCTTTCACAGTATCCCCTGCCCTCATCGCCTCAAAGAAAAACCCACACTTGTGAGGGATGTCACAGTACAAAAAAATCATAACATCCTCCAAAACACTATCTAAAACTCACATCAGTTCAAAGACCAGAAGACACTGACAAAGCATTAAGGTTTTACATTTAAGAATATTTGTTACTATCTAGTACTTTACAACTATTTTCAGTTCAAAGATGTCTTAAGATATGATAGCACATGCCCAGGCAGGTTCTTTTATAAACATTACTTGTACTTACTATTTAAACTAGGTGACAAAAAGTTACAGAACAGTACTAACCAACCTTGACTGAAATTAGTCTCAGTAAGACAACCTGTATCCAGAAAATCTTGTTTGTGTTCCCACGCACTTCCTCTGCAGCCTAGCACAAGACTTCTACTTTACTACATTTGTCTTCCTCCAGATTTGCTGAACGTCTTATTTTTCTTCAGGGTGTTTAAAGATTAATTTGTTTACCAATTTCCAGGTTTAGCGTATTTATCTGCCAGTTTTTTCAGATCATCCCACAGAAAGCATTACGAAACTTTAAGTTATAAGTAAAGTGAAAGTTGATTTCTATATGAGACTCTTCAGCAGACAACACACAATTCTCTTGAACTTATGCTTTGTTATTTATCATGCTGCCATTAAATATTTTTAAAATGTATGTTTGATTCCTACTTAAGAATAAAAAAAAAAGGAAACACTTAGGCAGGTGTGGAAAAGGCTGCCTACAGAAGAACTTTTGTTACGTTGAAACTTTTCTGTTTTCCATGGAAGTCAGAGAAGTTTTTACGTGCTCCCTCTTTCATTAGGGCAAACTATCAACTGATAATTACCCTATATCCACAGACCATGAATCAAAAGTCACTATGCATCTGGCTTCTTGGAAATACAACTATATGAAACGATTAGTTTTTCATTTCCCTGAGAGATACCTTCAGCTCAGTAGAGAGGAAGACTATTAACCTGTTCTTAGGTCCTTCATGAGCTGCATTTCAAGCACATATTTTTCGCTGCATGTGCAAACCAAGTTTTTGCTGTTCCCACATACTGTAATTTTTTCCTGACTACAATCACACCACTGCACAGAATTTAAGAAGAATAGGAAGCTTCTTCAGGAGATACCTAAAAAAAACCAAACCCAAACCAACAACTTATCTTTCAAACTGCATAGGGAAATCTAATACGTGCCCTTTTGCTTACAGTTGGACACCTTTCCTTCAGTTTATTTCTATTAGCCACACCATTCAGATTATATTTGCTTCATGAACATACTCTTGAAGCACAAGAAAAACAAAATGCTTTAACATTTCTTTGAAGTTTGCCTGCCCGGTTCCTCTAAATTCAGAGGGTGGAGACATAACCACAGGACTATACAAAGCCCAAAGGCATGCTGTGACAAAAAGGTATCCAAGGCCAGTGGACTGACCCAACAGAGTAAAGTTTCACAAAGAAGTTGTATTCAGAAACGTTCTGCATTACAGGGTGGATCTGAGGCAAGGGGTTCAAAGGAAAAAGCAGATATTGTATGCACTCTAAAGTTGCCCTCCCAGCATTTCTCAAATCTCTGATAATTTCATAAAATGAAAAATGCCAACATTGCCACATTAAGCATCACTGAATACAAATGCTTTATCAGCAATCTGCAGCCTAGTGTTGTTAATTTACATTTCAGAACAATGAAACTTTAACAAGTCAGTCACTCACTGGTTTGAAGTCTGACCATGGTAAGTCATGGTAGCAGCTTGTAATTAGGGCAGTACTGCTTATTGCTTTGAACTGCTTTCATCCCGCTGACAGCTCTTACCTTTTCAGAGTTTGTAAAAACATCAGACTTCAGCTCTCCATCCAGAAACTCATTAAAGTATTTCATCAGCTTCTGAGCCTCCACAGCCCGTTGCCGTGGCGTGTTTACCCCCTCCAGTTGGTCGCCAAGGTGACAGACCTTAGTTGCTACATAGCTGATGTGCTCATCTAGTTCTTGGAAATGTTGGAAGGCAACCTGGGAGAACATAGACACGGACACAGAACTCATGATTTCCATTTACCGTACTTCGGGAAACACTAAATTTACTTCAGCAAGAAGCACAGTGAATGCAGGCATCAGCTTTCCACGTGCTGTCTCAGAACCACTAATTAAGTACACACAACTGCTTAAAGTTTAGCGTCTTCCTTTAAACTATTGCAAAGACACACCACTTTCAGAATAGCTAATACTCATTAATGGAAGATGCAGATAAGCCCCCTTTGACAGGGTAAACCGTTTTCCATCAAACCCTCTTTATTTTTATCTCAAACAGTAGCACGCTGTACCAAGAAATGTTAATAGAGCATGTGATGCTTTTAAAACTTGCACAGCTTAGCAGTGACTATACTCTTCAGATTTTACCTGGTTGCTTTTCTGCAGCTCTTGTACTTTCTTGGCAAATTCCTTTGCTTCCTTCTGGCATTGCTGTTCTAGTTTCTCCACCTTTCTCTGAATCCTTTCATCCATTACCTGTAATTCTTGGATATGATTTACAAATTCTTCCAATAATCTGATTTAAAATAAAATGCAGTAAAGCAGACTTTAGTTTAAAAGTCATTGTCTTCTGCAGAGAGCTTAAAAAAAATTTAAATAAAGAACTTGTCTACGAGGCTGATATAATCACGTCTAACTTACAAATGCTATTTTGTTTTAAACTATACCACCCTGACGGTGTAGAACTCCATGCCTACATAAAAGCTATATGATCATATCAATTGTAGGCTGGAGGAGAGGGGAATATCTAAATACCAATCATGCAAGAACGTGGCTCTGCCACAGGTACAAAAATCCCTGTATCTTCATCTTCCCTAAATAAGTCTCATCAGGACAGAGAGCTTAGGCCACTACATCCCTTCAATGTAAGGGCTATAACAGGAAAATACTTTCTACTGTACCGTAGATGTTACTGTAAACTTGTAAATCAGCATCCTATTAATAGGCAATGAATACAATCATGTAGTCTCATAACATTTTGGTTGTAACCATGTTGCTTCCTGACTTCATTTATTTTCTTCCTATAATGTATATAATTAAGGGCTTTTTTCTGCCCTTTCCCATCACTGATTTTACTTTCAGACTCACATTTTACTCTTCCCAAACACAATACATCTGAATGCATTTTTAAACTTCCTCTATTCTTTTTCATTCTATTCTCAATGTCTCTCTCTTTTCATTCCTATTTTTGTTCATTCTGTCCCATTCCAGTCATCTTTTCAGCTTATGCTTTTCTAAACATCCCAGTCACTGATGCTCAGGGAATAGATTATTCCCAGATCCTCCATAGCCATAAAACTCATGCTAATAACTGAAAACATAAACGATTGGAGAACTCTGCCGTCCAGGTTTAATGTCAAAGCAGAAGAGGAGAGGAAAAGGGAATCCCTTCCAGGGAGCTATTTCTAGACTACTCAGAAATCTGCGTTTTCACATATATTCTGTTCAGAAGGTACACCGTGAGTGTGAAGCCCTTCCAACCTGCAGTGCTGCTGAAAGGCCGAACGAGCACACTGTCCCTCTCCTGGATGCCCGTGCACGGGCTTGAGGCTCTCTCAGCAACCAGAAGGGAAAAGTAGAACATATTATTATACCCTCACATGACTCCTTCCCAGTAACAACTACAGTACCTCTCTTGGCCAACATCTAGAGCTTTCTCCAGGCAACACCCAAATGATACTGAAGTGATTCTCTTTAGTTGCACAGAAGGTCACTGAATTTTCAGTTTTAACTTCTGCTGCTAAAATGACTGGCTTTTACCCCGCTGCTTGGAGCATGTGAACCGCCTTTTTGCTCACTGTATTGGTCTAAAACCCTATTTCAAGTGGTATCTTTACAACAGTAAGTGACTTAAAGGCACAACTTATTAAAGAAAAATGGATTGAGGCTGATGTTTACGACTTCTTTCCTCCACTTCCTGCTCGCCAGAAGCCCAAGAGTAAGCATCTTGCATTAGATTCTACAGAAAACCACAAGGAACAGACTTAAGCTTACAGAAGTATTTTTAAAATAAAATTTAAATGATAGTAGGCGACTCAAAGCATACTTGCAAACAAAAGCCTAGAGAAGCGCAGATAGTTTCTATTCATTTTAACAAGGTGATCCCGTTCAGTTTGGGGTTTGTTTTTTAAACAGGTATTGTGACAACTCAGCAATAGCATTCAATATAGTGAGAAAGGAAAGAACGCTCAAGTAGCTGCTGGACAGGTTTCTCAGAATAGAAATGAAGAATCCAACATTCTTTCTACCAAACAAAAGCATCATCAAAAAAAAGAAAAGAAAAAACATATACCAAAAGGTCTATTTCTTTTTGATATTAATTTTGGCTCCCTGCCCAACACTAGAAGATCCCACAAGAAAAATATTTACTGTTGCAGGATTCATATTTTTCAGGACAAGTGGGAGAAAGTGCATCACAGAAGTTAACACAAGCAAACCAGCAGAAACATAGAAGAAAGGTTAAACTGAGTTGGTATTGGTACAAATCATTAACTACTCTAATGTATATACTAGGCACAACTGTGGAGAAATAGCTACAGCAAGCAATGTTGTGTATTTCCAGGTTTCTTTACTTAAATTACATGTAAAGCTCTGCATAGGATACAGGCCCCAACATATCCCAACGTCAAGGGCTCAGCATCTTGCTAGAACTCCAACAAGATCCTTCCTCTTCTCACACGCCTCCAAAGAGCCAGACTGCTCTAGAAGGAATGTCCTTTGTGCTAATGAAGCTTTTTGTATTTGCTTTTGAATAACACCAGGTTGTCTATGAAGTTAGTTATTCCTAAACTGCTTAAGAGTTCTAGCTCAGGTTACTACAAACAATCTCAATCTTGAATAACATCGTGTGGATGGGAAAACACTGAAGAACAGCTATTGCACTTTGAATTTATACCTATAATATTTACAGTATTACCATAATGTAAATTAACATTCAGGTAGCTAAACTTTTTGTTGACCCTGCTAGCTCAACAGCACTCTGATAACCATAAAACAGGAAGAAGGTCAAGCTCACTTCCCAAGTTATAAACATGTGAAAAATGAAAACACCGAAGTTAATTATGGCTCTAGAAAGATTATCAATACTGGTACAAAAGCTAAAAAGTAGTACTATTTGAGAGTCACTCTTTTCAAAACAAAAGAAGATCCAGAGGTTTGAATTAGAAGCTTAGATGTTGAACACTGCTGTACAAAATTGTGCATCTGAGTTACCAACGTACCACCCAATGCTGGCTGGTTTCTTAGGGTGAGGTTTCTCAACAAAGCCAAGCCAGCTCACCACAAACAAAAGAAGGTCCTGCACTACCTCCTCCTTCCCTGCTTTCCCTACCCTAACCTAGCTCCTTCCCACACCCACATTCCTTCTCACCACCAGCTCACAGACACACAGCCTCTTCCCTTTCCACTTGCTCCCAGGCTTTTCCAGCCCCGCAAAATTGCTAACCAAACTAGAAAAAAAAGTTAATTTTTTTTTCTTGTCAGATTATCTTTCTGACATTTTAGTGAGTTAGATTAGCTTAGCATGAGATCACATGCCTAGAGCTAGCTCGAGATGAGCCATCACGGCATGCAGCTAAGAGCCCGAAAGAGGGGCACAAGCCCATCTCCATTCAGCAGCAGCAAGCTGTTCATTTGATTCAGACTATACAAATCCACACAAACTCAGTTCAAAACACTGCCGTGTTCCTGCCTTTCTTTCCATCCTACCTGTTTGTGCCTTTTGTTTGCACCAGGACTTTAAACTACTGGGTCTTAACAAGCAGCCAGCTCAGGGAACTGAACTAGCAAGAAACTCATTAAATTGACTTAACTATCATAGCCGTGAAGCCTCATATTATGCTTTAATCCAGGAACTCCAGTGCTTTGGAACATTCATGTCTGACAAGGACAAACAACATCAATCCTCCTTCATTCAAAAGGTCTAAATCCAAAAGTGACTTTCCCTACTCTTGTTACTGAATAATTGGTTCTGAATAATTGGCTCATGGTCACAAATTCTAGCAATTCTCCCAAACGAAAACCTCCTTGGACACACACCAACACTACATACAGGCTTTTTGTTATATGTGTAATAAACCAGTACAATTAGAGATACATTCACTTGGACTATTATGCAATTTTATTTTACCTTTTCGGATCAAAAGCTTCTCCACCTCTGGAACCTCCTCCAGGTGTTCTCCATGCCAGGCGTTCAATGTATTCATCTGCCACAAAAGGCTCCTAGCCACAGAATAAAAACTCCTTACAATGTGCCACAGCAGGTTGTTCCTTAAGCAGCTGCTTACACATCATTTTGAAAGTGTTTAGAAGCTTTACTACAATCAAGAGCAAGTAGAGTGTTGACAATTACCCCGTCACCTCTTATGTTTATATATTTAATATAGAGAACACTGTTCTTAATACGGTGGGCTTGAACATCTAGGCTAGAGATTGTCAGACTACCAGCAAAGAATTTGCTGCAGGTCTGGGAAGAGTTGGCTCTAAATTACCTGCCCTTATTTCCAGCTGAGCTTATGGCTTGTCATTGCAAAGTGTCTGAACCATGCAGCAGCTATACTGATTTGAGACACTACACCACGAGACCCAGCCATCAGCTGTGCAGCAAATCAGATAGGAGAACTGATCTGCCTAAAAAAATTACACGGCAAAGTAAGTTTTCTTTACAGTTGCTCAACTCTCTGATGCAGTTCACAACACGGCATTGCAAGCAGAACTGACCAAGGCACTGCCCTGTGGCAAAAGCAGTGCGAGATTGCCACTGGACACTATGCCACATCAAACTGCAGCTGCAGAAACAAAGCAGATAAAATGGGAAAAAAAAAACCAAAACGAAGTAAACATAAAAACAGGTGACAGACTTGACTTTCCCAAGAAGAAAAAACAGGGCACGAGCGATGCTAAAAACACAAGGTTAGTCAAATTTTTTCCACGATATTTGCTGGACCTTCCATAAAAATACCACACAATTGTGAAGAGTTAGAAGATTGTTTCTCCACCCAACAGTGTTTTCTGAAGGCAGAGACCTCATTATAAAATCCAGAGCTCCTATCTTACTTGACCTAGTACTTAAGCCAGCTCAAACATTTCTTCACATAGTTAGTATCAAATACTGAAAGCACAGTCCAACAACTATCCTTTAAAAAAATAGTATTTATCACTTCAGCTTCAATGGTAATCTACCAGCATCATTTGGGTGCTAACATCAGCACATCTAGGATCAGTAAACAAAGTATTCTCACAACCACCAGGATTTCACAGAAAGCTTTTAAATTACATGCAGCAACAGTTCTAAAAACTGTGAAACACAACCGAACGCAAAGCTGGGAGTGGCTCTGGTTAATAGTGGTACTCGCCACAACTCATTTCTGATAATGAAACACATGAACATGCCACCACTGCTTTTAATAAAGCTTGGTTTAAAAAAATGAAAATAATAAAAAATAAACAGACCTCCACAAGTATCAAATTGGTTCTTGTATCAATAGGTCTAAAACCTTGTCAGAAGTAATAGGGAGGGGAAAAAACCAGCATTACAGTACTATTTTAATAACTAGAAACAAGTGTTGGAAAGGAAACACTGCCAGTTCAAGGTTTGTCATCCTCAAAAACACATTGTGCCCTATCCAGTCAGGCCCAGCTATTAAACGGAAATATAAAAGGTTTTTTAAATATACTTTGCGACGTGCTGAATCCTGCTAGATAGGACAGAAGATTCACCCTTTCAAAAGATCACCCAGTAACTCCTCACTCAAAGACTGACTAGAGTAACTGTATTTTGCTCAGCTTCCTTGGTTAAGCTTCAGAAAAAACTGGATGATACCACATACAAACAATTTCTCCACAAGTCACTCATCCCTCTAACCCAGTTCTTCTTAACAGACAACGTTAAGTTTGCTTCACGTGAATCCTTTTCATCAAAAGTCATAATGCAGTGTTTTCATACCAAGTGTAAATTCTCTCCTTATGTCATCTTTACATCTAAGTGTTTGGGAACATTTTTGCAATTTTAATTATAGGTGCAATGAGCCGTTCAATACAGTAACATTCCCTTCAGGGGAGTCCTCCAGCTTCCTAATTACCTTATGGCTCTTCTCAGCACTTCTCCTTTATATGAAAATCACAACCACAATCTTTCCTCTGAAGATCCCGTAATTCAGCTGGAGTACCACTCTAGTTATAAGGATACCAATGCCAAGTACAGTGCTATGGAAGAACCCTATATAAAGGGTGCACTGTTTACCGATGTTCTGTGTGCATATATAACATTTTCTACGTTTCTCCCTTCAGGTTCTTACACTAAAAGATAATTCACATATACATACATAACGACCTTGAATTTTTTTTTTCTTGGCAAAACAACATTTACAGAGTTATTCTGCATGCCTGTGAAAGCCTCCTCTCCTAAGGAAATCTGATATACATGCCCTAGACCCTAAAAAAAATAAATAAATTATAATGCCAACCTTTTTCTATCTATTATGCCTCTATACTCCTCTAGAGCTCCCTCCAGTGCACGTGTACGCAGAGTACCTGCAGCTCCCTCCCCTGCATCCCAAAAACCAGCCAGGCGCATGGCAACAAACACTGTGGTTGACCTCAAACTCGGCACCACCCGACCAGCCCCAAGGCCAAGCTGAACCAGCAGCAGCCCAGTCCCCTCCGCTGCCCTTCCCACAGCGCGGGCACTCACGTGCGTCCCCCTCTTCCGCAATGCTCATCCTGTCTCCCAATCTGCCTCTCTCCTTCTGCAACATCTGCTATTCTGCAAAAATTATAAACCTGCATTCTGTTTTAATAATTTGACATGTTAATTAATTTCATTAGACACAAATGATGGCAGAATCACTACTATATGCAGGTGTAGCAATATTTTAAAGGGGCATAACCTGGAAAAACATCTCTTCATAGGAGGTCCTTCATTTTTTTACCATATAAACCCTGTTCTGTATTACTTCAGAAACAGTAACCATAGGGGATATCATTATGTGCAGAATACTGACCAAAAGAGAAACAAAATGAGCTTTTTCTTCTAAATTTTCAGAGCACACTATAAATAATCTATTTGATTTATAAAGAATAAATTAAGTTCAACAACGTCATCTTAAGACATGATTTCACACCTTCCACTGCAAATCCAAAACTTTTTAGTTTTGTTTGTATATCATATCTTCCATATACATTTACTCTTTTTAATGCTATCTTGATAATAGTTACCTATAGCTATCTGACAGCCTAAGTCCCATTTTAAGTCTCCTACCCAGTTCTGCAGAAATTGCTGAAAATCAGCTATTACAAATGTCATTTGCAAGTCCTTTGCCTGTTATCAGATGAGCCCTAACAGTCAATTTCTTCACAGCTTTGAACTTCCCTCTAGCTCTGGATGAATTAAGGTGATCCTAGCTATTCAGCCAATACTACTGATTCAATAAGAGATATGCCTGAAGTGGATGATAACCTGGTTTGATCTGGTCTGTATAAATGAAACTACACTGGGCCTCGCCACATTAAAACCCGGTCTAGAAGTAATCATTGTTAAATTACGCTCTGAGTTATATGAGGGAGAATCGAGTCCGTGTTGTGTCCAGTTTCAAGCACAAACCCTTCTGCACAATGTCACATATCTATATTGAAAATGACTTTCAACACATTTTCACGCGAACATCGCAGGCAAATACTACCCTCAGTAACCTAAGGGTTAAGCCCATAATAAGCACGTTTTCATGTTCTAACATTCATGGCAGTGACTTCAAACTAACATAGTAGGCAACATTAATTTAGTGAATGTCAATAAAACCTCCCTTGCCTTTGGACTGAAAGAGAAGCGAGAGCAGGAGAGAAAGAAATACTGGTTTCAAACATTGTTTCAAGCCCTATCTCTAGGCAAGGGTCTCACCTACTTTGCAATTTCACCTTTATTGCTATTGCAAAATGGAAAAATTATTGCATGATCCAAAGCAGCCAAAACACGCAGTTTTCTTTCCACATCCAAGTTATCTCCCATTCAACTTCCCACAACGAACAGAACCGCGCTGAGAAGTCAACAGAATCCTAGGGCGGCTAGAGAGGTGTAGAGAGGGTATAAAACCTGGTATCCAGCTACTTAGAACATGGTGTGTTGGTCTTGCCATTTTTTTAAACCACGCAAGCCAAAGAGACGTGAGTCATAGCACTCATGTGTCATAACAGTGATTCATAAATACAAGTGCACACAATGCGTTTCCATAAACCAGATAAAGGATCTTCCAGAGAAACAGGAAGACCTTTCCTGAAGGCTGAGCAAAGCGCGTCCCGGCGTTCGGACACCAAATGAACAACCGGCTCTCGAGTGACTCGGGCAGCAAACACGGGACACCTGGGAACGACACGACATCCCCACGCAATGAATGGCACGCGGGGACAAACACGTAACCGCAGGTCGCATCGCGAGCGCCTGTGGTCCAGGCCAGGGGAGAAGAACGTGCCAGACTCCTGCTGTATTCCCGCCCTGCTGGTGCACGGCCTTGGGCAAGATACTCAGCTCCGTGTGCCCCAGCTCCGCCGCGGCTAAAGGGCAGGCGAAGTTATTTCCTTATTGGAGAAAAGCAGAAGCGGCGCTGAGGTGCCCGGGCGCGGGGCTCAGCGGGTATGCGCCTTCGGGAGGAGAGGGGTCGCGTTATCTCGGCGGTCGGGCCCGGCACGGCCTGCGACCCTGCCGAAAGCTGCACCCCATCTCGCTGCAGAGACCTGGGGAGCCCCAAGGGAAGGAGGCCCCGGCCTGAGGGCCACCACAAGCCCCGGCCTGAGGCAAGCTGAGGGACTGCATCCTCCCCCCCAGGGCATCACCCACGCTCCCCCCACCCCGGTCCCTCAGGTTCCGGCACCGCGCCACTCGCACCCGCCCTCACCCCGGGCCCCAGGGCCCGTCTCCCCCCGCTCACCCGCGGGGTGAGGCCGCCGCATCCCCTCAGAGAACCGACCGGCCCAGCGCCGCCCGCCCGGGGAAACACACAGAGAACCCCGGCGCCGCCCGCCCGCCCGCCCGCCCGCACCCACCTCGAAGAGCTCGGCCGTGGTAGCCATGGCCGCAGGGAGAGCGGCGGAGCTCCTCAGCGGCCCTCCGCCGCCCCTCCGCTGCCGCCCATTGTGTCCCACCGCCCCGGCAGCAGCAGCAGCCGCCGCGGCACCGCCTCCGCCCGCCGGAAATGGGCCTGCGCCGGGCGGCCGCGGCCGGGGAGGGGCCGGGAGCTGCGCACGGCGGCGGCGGCGGCCGCCGTCCCTCCACCAGCGCTCCGACCGCCCTGAGCAGCCACCGCCATGGCCCTGCGGGCGCTGTGGCTCCTCAAGCACGACCCCGAGGCCGGCGGAGCCGTGCTCTTCTCCAGGTAAGGGCGGCGCGGCCTGTGTGGAGAGGCGGGGGGCCCGGCGGCTGGGCAGGCCGCGGGTCAGGCCGGGCCGGGGCCCTCGGGGAAGGGGGAGGACGGACCAGGGGGCGTGCTGGGCCGGGCTGCGGCGTCTGGGCCCGGAGAGGGGGGAAGGAGGGAGGGAAAAGGTGGCGTCGGGGGGCGCCGGTGTTGCCAGAGGCAGCCGGGGCTGCCTCGGGGCCCACAAAGAAGCGCCAAAGTACCCAAATAGCCTCGTAAATAAGTCGTAAATAAATCCCTTCGCTCTTCCAAGCACCGCCGGCCACTTTGCCCTTCTGAACCCGATTTTGAAAATTCCTAGGTTCAGATAACGCGCTTTTTAACGACCACCTAAGTATTTATTTTACAACTTCTGCGTTTTGCACATTACTCCCCCCCCTTCCCCGTTCCTCTTTCTCTTAGCTGCTGTAAAGATTTTGCCTGGCTCTTCTCAACGTGGAAGAGGACAAGGGAGCGGTTATGAAATACTGTCAGATGAACACAATGGGCAAAGTAGAAAGCATATATTTTGCTCACAGTCTCTTCGTCTGGTTCTGTAACTGTACAAAAAGTACAGTGCTTTCAGGCAGAGATTCAGGTCTCCATTGGATTTTAATTTTTGCATTCAAAGATAGTTTTTTAAGTTAGTGAACCAAAGGAGGACTTTTTATTCAGCACTCTTGCAGAGTTTTGATGAAGATTTTGGTTACGCCAGCTGCTTTTGTTGGTGTGGCAAAATTTGTTGCTATTTCCATGTACTCTTTGTGATTTCAGAGGACTCAATTCCAAAGGGTGAGAGGAAAAATAACTGGGGGCTAGGCAAAGGAAAAATACTGAGACCTGGATAAAGAGACTTGACTCACGTTCCTATTGTGAATTCAGTAAAACTGAAGAGAGAACCTAGAAGGAGGCAAAAGAAAAAAAAAAAAAAAGAGCAAGTAGACTATCTTCCATCTTCAGGTGCAGACAGATCTCTACATTGGACATTCCTCTGATTGTTTTAGGATTAGTATTATGGTCCTTGTATTACCTCCAAGACTAGAGATGAGGCCTCCCCTCTACAAACAGAGAGAAAGAGAAAGCCTTGTCCCAAAAAATCTGAGAGTGTAATCACCATGGAGGAAGGGGGGGCGAGTGACAGGGATATGTGAAGTAACTTGTCACACAGTAAGCGGCAGAGACAAGGAATAGCGCTCCTTTGAAAAGGGCAAACTATACTTGATACTTCAAGTGATTTCCAGACTTAGATCTTTCAAGTTCCCAGAGGAAATAATAGGGCTGTGGAAACCCCAAGTTTATCCTCCTAACTGACCTTAAATTCAACAAAGCGCACAGACAATATAAAGAATGCCGGATCACATGGAAACTGTTGGTTTCGGGACTTACGCACTCAGCTGGAGATACGTGAGCCCTGATCTTTAACCTCAGAGAAGACATCTGGGACATCAAAGCATTCCACTTTTTTTGAGCTGATCATAACTTAATTCAGGCAACAAGTATGGTCTCTCTCTTGAATCACCAAAGCTCATTCATCCCTGCAAACTTTCATCTTTTTAAGTTTTCATCACTTTCTAGAAGGCAATACTGAAAAACAGATCTGAAGGGCTAACTAATCATATAATGACTCAGCTAAAGCTTGGAAGATTCAGTGGGAGGAGGAGCAGATTGCTGTGGTGTGGGGACAGCTTCAGCAAATAGAGCAGACAGATTGGGACATATGCAAGACAAAACTGGAGACTGAAATATCTCCTCTTCCTTTGTTTTGGAAATGTTGGCCAAAAATAAGAGATGCTCACCAAGGTTACATGTAGCCTCTTATCAACAACCTTGCTCTGGAAGTCCTTATAAATTTTCGAGCTGTAAAACCGCTCTGTTTCTTTGCTCTTCAAAGTAGATGTGAGACTGCAGGGAGGCGTTTCAGTGTCATGTGTATCCTGTTTACGGATCTCACAGCTCTGGCTTCTCTCTGCCTATGCTTGCTTTTTCCTTACTGAAAAAAAAGAAGCCCTAGATGCCTGATTAAGAGTCAAACAAAAAAGCAGCCACTGAAAATAAGCCTGAGGAAGTGTAGCTGCCTCCAGCAAGAGACTCTGCTACTCAGTTAAGAAAAGATGGTGTAGGTGGGACTTAGAGGCAACAGGATAAGAACCATGCAAGTGTTCAGGAGCAGAAGGGGAGTGCTACATATGGAGGGCATAGATAAAACAGAGTACCACATTGCTGGGATTACAAGTTCCATGGCAATTTAAGAAACTGACTGTCAATGTGTCCTTAAAAAGTTGGTATAAGAAGGAGAATAAGTGAAGGCGTTTATATATCTGCATTTTTTTTCTCCCGTGTTTGTGTGTAAGTGTGGCTCTGAGTGCAAACAAACATGCAGCCTGAGAACAGATCTGCTACCAGGTGGTTCGTAAAGTGATTTAACTAATTGCCTGGTGTGTAACCTGTGATACGCACTTTGAGGGTCCATGGATAACTACTAAGGGAATCCACAAAAGAGAATGTAGAAAAGCTAACCTGTTATCAAACTTAGTGTAAGAGAGACTCAGGGGAGTCTGCAGTTCCAAAAAAGGATAAAAACCAATGCAGTAATAATTTTTCTTTTCTTAGCTATTTATTAAAAGACAGCTCTTCAGATAGTCTCAAGTTAGCCTGAGAAGAAATTCAACCCTCTTTCCTTCAAAGAGTAATACTGGTTCAGAAGAAAAACTCCTCAATGTAGCATTAAACAGCAGATTTTTCTCATATATTATTATCTCTAGATTTGAAATGAAATACATATGTTGGTGCAACATCACAGTTTCAAAATACACAAAACCTTGTGTCTGTGTAACATGATTGCATCTTAAATACTCAAAAGTAAAAAACTGAAATTATGAAGCAGTTGTAAGAGTTTGAGTCACATATCTTGCATTTGCAGTGTGGAATCCGTTTTGCTCCCCCCCTGAAAGCCATGCAGCTCTTGCTGGAAAAATTGGACTTGTGTACAGTGAAATCTTTTTGTATTTATAATATTGTAAAGATTTTTAGTTAATCTTGTTTATCAGTTAAAGCAACTGCTGCAGATCAATTGTGTGAGCTCAGAACAGCAATGAAGAGCCTGTATATGAGTAACTTCCGTTATACTGTCTCATAAATACAGTATTTAGCAGAGTAGCAAAGCTGTAGCAGTAATTTACTATATCTAGGCAAAAAGCTGTTGTAGTTGAATTTTATTATGTGGGACATTCGTTTTCTTAAATGTCTGAAAACTTGTCACTTCTTTGAAATATTTTGCTGTTGAAGTTTCGCTGCAGTGGTGTGAGTCATGCTTGGGTTCGTTAATGTCGTTTAAATGCCCTATACCTTTGTGCAACAGGAAGGGTAGACAGATTCAAAGTTTCCAGTAAAAATCCACCTGATAGAATGAATCCTAATTACTACTCATGAAACAGTTTTATTGACAGCAATTTAGATTCTGATCCCATCACTGTTTCTATCAGGACACTGCTATCTTCCACTTACACAAGGTTACTCTTAGGACCAGGGGGCCTTTGGGAGTTATTTGAGTACCTAAGAGAAACCCATCCTTGATTATGCCAGTATTCCAAAGATTTTTGTAATGCTTTTGCATTCACTGACAACCAGAAAAGGGATTGCGTGGCTCTGCTTCTAGGAACTCTGTTGTTACGATATTTTGGGTGGGAAATGACAAATAGCACTAACACACTCTTATTTCCGTGTCACAGACGTTACCCCACCGTTGAAATACGCGCCGAGACCTTCAATGGGTCCACACATGTGCCTGTACCATCTGACAGCGCTTTTCTTAAAGCCTTGCTTTTTGAACTGAGACTTGTAGATGACCACATTTTTGTGGAGCATCGAGATACTTGTACTCAAATCAATCATTCATCGGTATATTCGGTTCGCACCGAAGGAGGGGATCTCTGGCCTGTGCTTGCTTTTCAGAAGAGCGGTCTGATATATGCATGCCTTCCACTGGTTGAGGAGACCTTGGAGCCACGGCCAGCCCTCCTTAGCGTTAGTGGGCTCTCGCAAGGACTGGCTCTTTTGTTAGGCATTGTGGACTACATCTCTCCAAGTCGGAAAAACGAAGCCGAGATGAGTGCGAAAATAGGTCAGCTTCGAAATTTGCTTATACAGGCCTGTCCGCTTGGCACCCCCTTAAACACGAATATACGCAGCTTAAACAGCTCGTTTGATGACATTCAGGAAATGCCTACAGATGAGAATCAGCCGGCTTGGAGATCCAACACATATAAAGGCAAACCTCAGGTTAATGTCTGTATCACTGAAAAAGTCAAGTGTATGCAGTATGACAAAAGAGACGTTGTGGACACGTGGCAAGTTTATGGAGCTGTAAATTGCAAGGTGAGAGCGTTTTATGTGCAAGTCTGGCCAAAGGATTTTTCATGCAAGCACACTGGGAAAGTAAATACCTCATTTTACTTTGGTATGTGATCAGTGAATTTCTAATGCTGTAATATTTCAAAGTGTAATGAACTATTACATATCAGAGTGATGCGTTAGCAGTGTTTTTTATTTTGATTTTTACCCTTTTTTTCCTGCATGCTTCATGCATTTTTTTCAGTAACTATTTATGGGACTTAAATTTCCAGCAGTAGATAAATTGCATGTATTTTCCCAATTTTTTCTTATACTAACTGATATAGGGAGAAGTCATTTCATGCAGTCTTTGCATATGGAGACTAAGAAATGGTAGCACTAAGGCCAAATTTATTTCCAGCTATTTAATAAGCACTGCGTTAAATAATTATAAGAAACAGAATTTCTGAATGAGTCTTCTACAAGTGTCTTTACGTGAGCATTTTTAATTAATTTTATTACCAAAAGAAAGTTCAATCTTCTATGCTAATTTATTCTAACAACATTTTGAATCCACAAATGCTGTTTGTTTGGCTGACATAAGAACCATTGATACAGAACCTGGTGTAAGAAACCGGTTGTATAATTATTTTGAATGTTGTTGTATGTGACAATAGTTTTCATTGTTTAATACTAAAAATTGGGGAATATTGACTAAATAGATCAATAATGCTTATGAAATACATTAAAACTTGTGTTGCCTGTAATTGATGTATTTAATATTCTTCTGAGTTGTGCTTAGGAAGCACACTATATTATCACAGCACACTGTATTTGTAACTGCCGGTGTTTAAGAGGAGAAAGACCTTCTAATGAAGCGGGTCATGGTAATTTAATTATTTGCAAGAGGTGCGATACTCGTGTCCGAAGGAAGCCAACCTAAGTACTGCGCTTCAAAAGACTGGGTTATTTCCCACCAGCCATGCTGGTAGGAATTATGTGGGTGAACAGCTTCCTGCTCTGAGGGACAAGTTTCTAGGTCATCTTGCAGCGTGGATGGCCTTACGTAAGAAGAAAGCCCTGGTGTAATCGTGCACTGCTGAGCTGGCACACAGAGGGACGAGACAATGGATGCGCTGCACATGGTTGCCGTGAGAAAGCTGACATGGGACCGCAGTGGCCATTAATGGCATGCTTGAATCCATTAAGCGGATGTTGTAAAAGTAACTGAATTAATTAGACTGTCACCAAGTGTGTTTATGTAACATTCATAATGATGTAGCTATACAGTAAGTCCTTGGCTTGCTCATCTGCTGTTTTCTTGCTAAAGAGTACTTGTCAATTAAGAGACGTTTAGCTAGGACTGCATCTCTAGCCCTACTGTGGGAAAGACTGCAGACGTGGGAAAGGCACTTTAGTTTGAAAGTATTTGTCAGTATTAATGTTTGAAGTCGGCTGAAAATTTTTAGTGTGATTCTTTTTTATGCTTGTATTTCATTTTTGAACATCTAAATCTGACTGGAGGGAGATATTTTAGAATAACTTCTCAACTTCATTTTTTCAAGTGTGACATAGAGGGATCTGCACCAAACGTAACCCTCAGCTTGAATCTCCCAACTAATGGTCCTCCACTCCAAGATATCGTGGTCCATCATTGTGTGACTTCCGTTGACCCTGCCATGCTGATGTCCAGTAGTGCCGAGCCACTGGATGATTCTGTGTATAGCGGACCTTACAAATTTCCTTTCATTCCTCCCTCAGAGTCATTCAACTTGTGCTACTACACTTCCCAGGTAATAACATCCCTGACCCTCGCTATTTTCCAGTCTTCAAATGGGAATAAAAATACCTGTGCTTTTGAACGTGCCTGAGTGAGTTTCAGTCCGATTCAGGGGGGTAAAATGCTTTTTATATAATAAACTGCTTGGAAGGCACTTCAGGACTTGAGTCATTTGAGTCACGTTCAGGAGGTGCCAGTACTTTTGACTGCTTGGCATGGCTGCTCTTACTTTAAATGAACCAATTAGATGCCTGAATTAGGCAAAATTAATCCAGGCTGAGATATCAAGAGCATATACCACAAATCACAGAATGGTCAGGGTTGGAAGGGACCTCTGGAGATCATCTAAGTCCAACCTCCGTGCCACAGCAGGGACACCTACAGCAGTTGCACAGGACGGCGTCCAGGCGGGTTTGGGATGGCTCCAGAGTGGGAGACTCCCCCACCTCTCTGGGCAGCTGTGCCAGTGCTCTGCCACCCGCAAAGGAAAGAAGTTCCTCCTCATATTTAGATGGAACTTCCTATGTTCAAGTTTGTGCCCGTTCCCTCTTGTCCTGTCACCGGGCACCACCAAAAAAAGACTGTTCCCATCCCCCTGGCATCGTCCCTTTGAGTATTTATAAGCATTGATAAGATCTCCCCTCAGTCTGCCTTTCTCTAGACTGAAAAGACCCACGTGCCTAAGCTTTTCCTCCTAAAAAAGATGCTCCAATCCCCTGATCATCTTTGTAGCCCTTTGCTGTGCCCTCTGCAGCAGTTCCCTGTCCTTCTTGAATCTATGTTTCACAAGCAGCCTGAAGAGTTCAAAACCAGTCAGCAATTAACGTGTTTGTTATTTTGTAAAGTACTTTAGCAAACTGTATATAACTGATCTTATGATGATGGTGTTAATTTATCTTGAGAATGAATATAGTTTTTTCCAGGTTCCTGTTCCACCAATTTTGGGAAGGTACCAACTCATTGAAGAGGGATCACAGTTAAAAATAACAGTTAACTTAAAGCTTCATGAAAGCATAAGGAATTCTTTTGAGTTCTGTGAAGCTCGTGTACCTTTTTTCAACAGGTAAGAATAAAGAAATGCTAAATAAATTTCTTCCATTTCTCTGTGATCTTCCTGAAATTAACCTGTCAGGAGTCAATAGAACAGATTATGTTCCATCAAAGTACTACCAGTGGACAAGGACCTTCAAAAGTCAGAAAGTCCCCTTGGAATTCTTGTAATTTCCAGAATACAGGAATCGTACCAGAATACCTGGTAACATTCTGAATACTTCTGTTGCGTGTCCTGTTTCACTGTGGTATTTTTTTCATGTGAGACCCTGCCACAATCCTCCAGGTGGATTAAGTCTCGAGATCACTTCCAACCCAGGGTTACCTGTTCCTTAAGACTGCTAATCCTAGCTACAGATCAGCTTATCAAAAATATAGTTATTTCAAATTAAAACGATAGGTTTCAGTTAAGCCTCTCTGACAACTGCCACGTCTACGCTGTCACGTAATTATCATGAAAATTTAAAGATGAAATGATACAAAGTTGCTGATGCTGATCATAGTGTTAGTAAAATGCTATCAGTGAACTGAAGACAGTAAAATATCAACAGCTCTTTTACGATTACTAGGTTGAGACCATGGCGATTTCTGCCTGCTCTGTAATTTCTTTTCAGAAATTAGTGGTGTGCTGAGCTAGTTACGATTTGTCTGTATGCACATAAATAATGTCTTTCAGCATTTTGTTGCTTTCTTTAACAAAATGGGTGTTAACAAATACTGAATGATACTAATTCCAATGGTTTTATTTCGCCTCTGTCATACCGTAGGGGCCCAATCGCTCAATTAGAGTACAAAGTTAGTTATGGCCAACTGGATTTGTCACGAGAGAAGAGCCTACTGGTTTGGAGCATTGGTAAGCAGAATACCCCTGTGCTTCTTCCTCCCCCAGTCAGTTTTGTATAGCGTAGGCACAGCTGTATCATTTCTTATAGATGCTGTTTCTGGCTTTAGGACAGAAGTTCCCTAAATCTTTGGAAGTTTCTCTGACTGGAACTGTGTCTTTTGGCACTGCAGGCAAAAAGCACCCAACTGATTATGTTTGCTCGGGGAACACTGCTTATGTAAAAGTAAGTCACAGTCTCTTTGAAAAGAGGCCTTAGTAGTCATTTTTTTATTATCTCAAATGGGCTATGAAATTACGTCGGTTTTAAGTCAGACATAATTGTTAGCTTCTTTGTTTTCAGCGTGGAGTTTTCTGTTTTCTTGCTTACAGGATCTGACATCCTGTCATTTTGTAGTACGCTTGCATACCAAGAGCATGTATTGCCAGTATTTGCGCAGCAAGCATGACAATACGCATCTGATCATGTTTTCCTTCTCTTTCTATAGCTGTATTTTAGGATCCCAGACTTCACACTTACTGGATGTTATGTAGACCAGCATTCTATTCAGATCTTTGCACCAGGAAAACCAAAAATTGCTGCATGTGAGTTGCTAAAAATGTTATTTATTTAACTTGAAACTGCATATTGGGTTAGGAACTGGATGTCAGTGACTAAAATTACGTAGCTTAAAGTTGGACAAAGCTTTTTCCTGGTTTGCTTGGGACATTCCAGAAATTTTTTCTGCTTTATGTTTTTTTCTTGTGATGCTCAGTGCGTCTTTGGGGTAGGGACTGGCCTCTCCCTTTCAGATGAAAGCTCTTATTACTCAGTTACAAACTCAAGCTCTCTCTTGGGCTCTCTCCCCTTCGCCCTGTGATGTTCTGCTGTCCTCTGCATAACGGCAGAACTCCTACTGGGGGCAGAGAATGCTTCTCCGTAGTCTGGCCTCTTGTTCAGAACACTTTTGTCAGAGATGTGGTATGTGGGTTGGAAGTACCCGGGTACAGAAGTTGGCTCCTGCATGCAAGGCGAGACTGTTGCCATCAGTGTCATCACATCAACATCCCTTGGTGGATGTGGTATTCCATAGAATCTGTGGAGCAGAAACCAAATCTGCTTATTCTTGAGTTAGCACATGACTACTTCCGAGTCTGCACCAAAAAGACACTAATTGGGGACACAGTAGGCAGTCATTAAATCTGAGCAGTACTGTCTAATGGAAGCATTTTTATGTGTTGCTCTTTATCTGGTACAAATTCTGTCAGTCATGTTAGCAGAAGTCTGTAAATGCCTTTTGAAAACTGTGATCTACACTGTTCATTTTGTGAGAGGTCACATTCAGTCCTGAATTGTAATACAAAAAAGCAACGTTTTCATACTGTAGGTTTTATATCGAGTATGCAATTTATATTCATTGAATAAAATCCAAGCCATCCACCTGCTTTTGACTTAACCTCTGTTTGAATTTTAAGCTCATGACTGATACATTAGTGAAGGTAATTGAAGCTGAGACTTTAAATGTCTCATTATCAGAAACGATTTTCAAATAATAATAAGAGTCTTACAGTTTAAGGAGGCCATTATACCCTTTCTGTAAACTAGTAAGGATGGATTAGTAGTCTCTTAACTTGGATGAAGGAATGTCTGATTGTAAGGCACCCTGTAATGCTTATTTTTCTTGCCTGTTTTTTTGTTTGTTTTTTTTTTTTTTTAGCCCGGGAACTGATTTCTTCCGATTACTACATCTGGAATTCCAAAGCACCAGCACCTATGATGTACAGAACCTTATTAGACTAATTTGCTTGTGAATGATTTTTGTATTTAAACAAAACAGACAATTAATGAGAGAAATGTCATGATACAGTGAAAATAAATATTCTCCAGCACTTGTGCTTTGTATGTTTGCTTAAAAATTTCTGTTGGGGAAAAACAAAAGAAGTCACTTCTCTTAAAAACGTATGTTGGTTTTAAATTGTTTAGGCTTGGATAACAGCTTAGAGAAGTCAATTTGAAGTGTACTCGCGGTGGCTGTTTTTACTTTCCCTTCTGACATTAACTGGTACGAAATTAGTACCTAGCCATACAGATACAGACTGGTACGATTGGGAATGTCTTCCAGGAGGACTCCCAATTGTTTCACTGGTTTTGTAAACCAAAGAGCTCATGGGACATGAAAGCTTTCAGTGTCTTGTTCCTGTCATGAAGCCACCGGAATCTGATTAGACCCCAGATTAACAGGACAGTTAAAAGCAAGAGTTCTGCTGTTTTCACGAGATGCGTACAGAATACATACGAGTCAATAATTTGCAAGAATTTTAAGAAAGGGAGTATGGCACGAGTGGCGCTTCTAAAAGTGGAGATGATACAGGCGTCTGTATTGCCCCTGTCAGCAGAAGCAGTGAGTCCCCTTTCATACGTGCGGGTGAACTGCGTTGCTCTGAAGGCTGGCGTTGGTGAGAATCCAGAGCTGTGAACCTGGTTTTTCAAATCACAGCACTGGCTCTGAGCAGGCAAAACCAGCTAAGTTTGCTGGAGGTTCCAAAAAACATCACTGAGCCGTTTTCCCTGGAAAAAATAGACGGAAAAGAAAAGGACTCAGTTTACAGAGGCAGACCTCTAATTTTGAGAAGAAAATCGGTATCTGCAGGAACACGGGAAATGGACATGAAGAGAGTTATCAGGGAATGAGCAAATTCTGAAAGGCTGGTCAAAAACTGAGCCAACCTGGAGAGCAGCACAAAAGAAGAGAAGAATGCCGTCTAATACCTGAGCATGCCGGCTGCTCCTGCCGTACCTCTTGTTTAACTGTACGCTGTGTGATAAATAAGATTAGTGATTATGTAAGGAGAAAAGTTTTAAGCTATAATTTAAAAAATGCTTAGGTTGAGATAGTAATCTACCTGGTTGGTTAAACGTTCTAAAGGGTGGATTAATTAATATGAAACATGCTGTTCACCTGAAACTCCCATGCGAACCTAGAAAACAGAGCTATGCTATGACCCATTTCAGACGGGTGATGTATCCATGTTGATTAGCAGGCAAAAGGTGAATTAATCATTTTGTCCAGAATCCAGCCCATGCCTGTTCCATTTGTCTGCGGGCCCAGACACCAAAATGTGGGTGGGCAGAGGGAGGTCTCTCTGTTGGAAGGGTTTAGATCATGTTCTGTATGCGGAGCACTCCCCGCAGGATTTTGGTGTGCGGTGGTGTTTACTTTCCAGCTACCCACGAGAAAGGTGGGAGCCGTCTGTTTTGCACAGCAGCGCTGTCGAGGAACGGCTTTTCTTCTTCGCAGCGTTTTCCGCAAGAAATGCTGTGAAACAGTGGGACTGTCAAAATTCACAGCACGTTAGAAGACAATCCCCTTGCACTTAATAGATGGGGGGGGCTTCCCAAATCATGTTCTTTTTTTGTTTTCCTTTTGTCCATGTGTCTCTCTCTTTCTCTCGAGGTTAGGAGAGCTGCAGTTCCCAGGAACGGGAAGGGAGCTGCTGCTTTCGGTGACTGCACACACCTATAGGTTCGGGTGGATGGAGGGGGTGGGTGATGTTTCTCTTCTAGCCCTGAGCAGTTTTCTACAACTTCATGCAAGCCGTCACCTGTTTTGATTTATTATAAGGGTTTGCTCCATAAACCCCTGGATTACAACGCCAGCACACTCTCGCCGCAGCGCGCTGCCCCTGCCCAGGGACAGCTTGAGTTCGCAGCGTGCCCTGTTCTTTGGAAAGCTCTCACGAACCAGTCGGACAGCAAAACAGATGAGGTTAAATTGGCACACGCCTTAATCCGACAGTCGTGTGCAACAACGGTGAGATACCCACGCTGGTGGAGAAAGGGTCAGGTGAAGCCTTTCTCCTGGCCTGATGGCTCCGCTTGCCTTTTGGGAAGGGGAAGGGCACATTCTGATGCACGCTTCATAAACCTTAGCGAGCTAGTAAAGTAAGCTTAGTGAACTAGATGGTTAGCAACTCAAGTCTGTCACAACTGAGGTACCTTTACCATGACGTGCAGACCACAAGGCATGGAGGTAAACGAGCGATGTGTGTGTAGAAGTTTCAGGTGCCTCCAGGGCTGGGCAGCAAATGGGGACACGGGAGATGACACTAGACGCCAGAGTTCAAGGAGTTAGAAATGACTAAACACTTCTGGTGCTTCTCTGAGTGTTCCCTGTAGTTCCCCAGACAATTTCAGCGTTTCTTTACATGCTCTGACCATTTTTTCCTGTTTTAAGAGGGAGAAAAAACACTTCAAAAACTAAATCAGGAAGATAAGATTGAGAGCTCACGTGAGCTTGAGGGCTCCATGGCAGAGGTGGTATCTAACAGTAGTTCTGCTGGGCTCTAAAGGTGATTAAGCCCTGTGTCAGTGGTATTCCTTTAGCACAAAAAAAATCAAGTGTTTAATGCAACAGTTTCTTTAAAAAAAAACTGTGTTAAAGGGGAAAAAAATAATTCTCTTTTGCTACAGTATGCTGTTTCTTCTACAAGAATGCTTGCTGCTTGAAGTGCTTATATTTAGAATTTTGTCGCAAATATCAACTGTACGAGGTCTATGCAGATAGCTTTGCACAAAGACTTTCAAAAGAGGTGGCCAAAGAGTTCTCCAGACTTAGTATTGTATTTCAGAGGGCTAGAAGAAAACTAACATGCATACCCTTGAAAAGAATAACCAGACAAACTTAAATACTGGCTTGTCAACCCAAGATTTTTCCCAAACAAAATAATGAGTATAAATAAGAAGTTAATATAGAACTTGCTTCATTAATAAAATGAACTTGCTTCATTTCATTGAAATTTGGGAGTAATGTAGCTAATGCCAATTAACATGAATTTAAAGGAAATATATACTGTCAAACTTTTTTTAAATGACACCGCATGTTTAGTTGGCAAAGAGAATTGATGTTAACAAATCTCTAAGAAATTAAAGTCATCCAAAGTCCATGTATAACCCGTTAAACAGTGAAAACTGGCTGACATTTCCAAATGTCGTGGCAGTGGGCAACCATCGTCAAACATGTTTTGGATCCCAGCTGTGTTATTTAACACTTTGAGGAAGGTGTGGAAGGAAATGGGGAATTGGCATTGATGAAGTTCGCAGAGGGTGCAATGGCTGAGAAGCAGTAATTACTGAAGGTGCTGAAGCCCTCCTTCCAACCTTGATGGTTTGAATGTCTTGGGGGGGGGGGGGGGGGGGGGGGATGATCCACCCTGAAAAAATAAAAGTTGATATTCCAGCACAAGCAGGTGCACAGGTGTGGATCTGAGAACAGATGCCATCAATACAGGGTGAGAGGTGGAAATGGGGGCCAAGGAGTGTCAAAAAGATCTTGTATGTGGCTTAGGTGTGCATTGTTGTGGTCAGAAGGAGCAGGGTAACCACTGAATGCACAAGGAGCAAAAACGCAGGAGTACCTGGCCCTGGTGTGATTCTCAGCAACCCACGTGGTCCCCATTTCTGGGAAAAATGTCCAGACCCTGAAGCTTCTGAGAGCTCCTGAGCTTCTCACCAAAATGTCCCGTGTTCTTCACCCCCACCCCCTTGCTGCCCCTGGTGTAGCCTGCCTCTCCCTCAAAGTGCTGTGTCCAAAGGGTTATACCGAGGTGCCACGGTGAGGACAGGGACCTCTTCAGGTGTCTTATGTGCATTCCTCCCACTCCAAATCCTGAATTGTACCAGAAGCGAGATGGGACCAGGAAGCCCCCCTTTCCTTGACTGGTAACCACAGCTGGAGAACGGCTTCCCAGGCTCCCGGGGAACACCCTCCCACCACAGTCACCTCACCCATATCTCCTGAGCTTGCCAGTCATATCGAGAGACAGAGTCAAAAGCACCACCAGTGTCCATGTGTGAGACAGCAAGTGTTCCCCCCCGCCAAATTCATGCGCCTGTTCCTCTCACTGCAGAAGGGAAGTAGTCCACCTACCACGGTTTGATGTCAAATCTGTGCCAGCTGTTAATTACCAGCACTCAGTAACTTGGTGCTTTTCTAGTTTTCAGCGAGTACTTTCCTCCTGCCAGGGTCCAAAGGTATTTGGTGACAGCTCCAAGGTGGTATATGCCAATTCCTCAACCACTTTGGGGTAAATCCTGTTACTTCAGACAATTTGTAAGCAGCTGCTTTTTCTACAAAATTTAGCCCTTCCCTCCTCTGCATTTTTATACTGCTTTTACCAGGGTTAACTACTTTGGCCACTTGTTAACAAGTAAACATTGAAACACCAAGGCATTAAACACTTTACGGCAGTTGTCCTCTATTTATTCATGCTATCCTAGAAATTTGCCACTCTTTGTCCTATTTGTACAAACCCTGCTGAGTTTTAAGCCATAACAGAGCTTGCGAGCAAGCTCATGTCTGTCCTTCCCTACTTCTCCTGTGTCCTTCACTACCACCGTGTTCTCTCATCCTTTAGAGGATGGCAACACTTTAGAAAGTACCCACTCCCCTGGGTGGCCTTGTCTCTCTGGCTTATCCCCCATAGGCTCCCACTTACCAACCTTCTGAACATACTGAAATATGGTCCTATTCCCCCTCTTTCCCATGGCTGGAGTTCTCCAAGCTTTATTTTACTGTCGCCATCTCCCACATCACCTTCTGCTGTCCCATCATCCACCGGCTCCTCACACTGGGATCTGAACCTGACCCACGTTGTATCTGCAGCAAGAATTTACCAAATAGTAAGCATGGACAAAATCCAAGGTATGACCAACAGCACCTTTTAGGGTGGAGAAACCAAGTCCACCTGACACCATGCCCATCCCGAGAGCACCATGGCAGGAAACCCCTGCAGCCCTCAATCCCGAAGGAGCCGTTAGATGAGAGTTTTGTGGATCCCAGTTTGGGAAATGCAAGCTTCCTTGGAAGACCTGCTGTAGTACTGTATGGCTGTCAGTGGGAAGCCCACAGGGGCACCTTGGGGTTGTTCCTAAACTCCCTTCCCTTCATGCCACCCCAAGTTATTCAGGTGTGGGGAACAGAGATTAGAGTTTTAACTCTCAGTCTGACTCCTGTTGCTATCAACGCTAAAAATTCCTTAGGCACAAGTAGGACCCTGTACGGGCCCAGTGTAAACCATTTGAGTAGGTGCATCTCCTCAATTATCTAAAATTTTCCTTCATTATTTCCCCAAATCTCATTTTGCCCTTCAATGCAGCAATCTGCCAATTTTTGCAGGAATAGATGATGATTCATGCAGGGGAGCAGGAGCTGAGAGAAAACAGGCTCTGTTCTCCTAAAATCATTATCCTAAAAATTATCTCTTGTGAACCGACTGGCAATAAAGCCACTGGCTCTCTCCACCCACACTCAGACTCAAAGGAGCAGAGGTTCATTGCTTACTGCAGCCCTTCCAGGAGACAGGACAACTAATAGCGTGTTCCCAAGAGGCTTTCAGAAGAAACCAGCCTCCTTGGAACTTCAGTGCTGGTCCATAAAGCCAGGATGGATGGGGCTTTGAGTAACCTGGTCTAGTGGGAGGTGTCCCTGCCCGTGGCAGGGGGGTTGGAACGATCTTTAAAGTCCCTTCCAACCCAAACCATTCTGATTCTGTGATTCTGTGATAAGGAGCTGCTGCGTGCGCGGGATGTTTGGAAGGACAGTAGTCCCACCACTCCATCCCAAGTCAACGGCACCAGAGAGCAGCTGGAAAACAGAGGAGCTGTGCTTCTCCCAGGGGAAGGGATGGCCCACTGTGCCCCGAACCTCACCTCGCTGCCCGCGAAGGGGCTGTAGGACTGTCCCAACAGGCTTCCCATCCAAGACGTGCCCATTCGCACAGACGCCTCACCCTCAACAAATCAAGCCAAATGCTGATGGGGAGGTCTCAACGCTCATGGGGTTTTTCTCAGGGACTCGCAACCCACAATGCAACTAAAAATCAGATTTTTTTTAAGGCAAAAGCCTGCCCCCTTTTCCCCTCCTTGCTTTCGCAGAGCCTCCTAGAAACCTAGTTGAGCTCTAGATAATTTTTTGAAAGCCTGATGCCATCTGTAGCGACACGTAACAGCAAAGAACTAAACCCAACCCATTTTTCTTCCCAATGAGATCAGCTGGTCACTTTTGATTTTCTCTAGAAACGTATCTCTTCAGGATCGTTTTTTTTCCTTTTTTTTTTTCTTTTTTCTTTTTTTTTTTGAAGTCAAAGTCTGTTTCCCGTTTGGTAGGTGACCTGTTTAATGTTTTCCCTGTGTCTGGGAACTCCTTAGTGTAATTAGCGACCTTTGAACTCCACAACTAATCCTGAGCTATTTTGTATTCCTTACTCATCTTTAAGGCTGGACCTTTCTTTTCTTTTGAGTCCGCTGCCACAATTAAAGAAGAAACAGCTGCATTTCAAAGGGATTCCAATTCCAGAAGCTTAATCGTGATTGACATGTTCTTATTCTAAGCTATAAGAAACTCTAAGAGTCCTTTCTTGGGTTAAAACTTCAATCATTTTCTAAAAAATTATCTCAATATGGATTTTATTCATTTTCTTTGATAACCATTCTTTGCGATTTTTTTAACTTGAAAGATGCTTTGAGTTTGCGATGAATATGAACTGCGCCCACCGAAAGAATGAATGGTGTCAGGCGCAGGCTAGATGCAGAAGTGGCTAAATTCCATTTATTGTCAAAATCTGATTATGAAACCTGACGTCCGCCATGTAGTCTGACATCCTTCCATATGCCCGAAAGGTAGGAGAGGTGGAAGCGCTTGCAAATGAACCCCAGGAAGGCCAGGGAGGGAGACAGCATAAAGCAGTCTCCAGAAATCTACATTTTTTAAACTGTTTCCCCCCAATTTTTTTAGCGCAGCTTAAAAAGCCGTTGCCTTTCAGCCCTGCAAGAGCCCTTCTTCTCTCTTGGAGAAAGGAATTCTCCATGAAAAGTCACAGCAAAGAGCGACTGCCATAAAACAGGGGTAATTCGTATGGTTTAAAATCATTGCCGCAACCGCACAACAAACCCTGAACAAGGCTGCGGTGCTTAAACCTCTTCCGAGGGCTGATCCTAGAAAATGATGGCAGCCTGTTGGGTCCCGTTATTTAATTATCTCCGTCTCACTTACATTCGAATTCGGCGTGACCTCCGAAAGATGGGCTTAAGAAGGAGGAAAAAAAAAAAAAAGCCTGAAAATCTGTTTGTGTGTGTGTGTGTGTTTGCACAGATCCCCCCACGCGGTGGGCACACCAACCCGCGGGCATCGCTTGCAGCCGCCGGTGTAAACCTGGACGAAAAGAGCCCCAAGAGCCCCGGGTAAAGGCAGCAGGCAAGACCCGGTGTTTCTAAGACAAAGGTCAAATAAAAAAAGGATGTTAATAAACAGCCCTCCGGTTTAAAAGGGACTTTTTTTAAGGATTACATCTTAAATTCCAACAAATCAGATTTAGGAGTTACTGAAAGTGAAATTGATCCATCCCTCAGCCAAACTTTGCAATACTTTCCTGTTCTGACATCATTTAGATAGTTAGCTGTATTATCAGATTAAAAACCATTGTACAGGGCCGCTGAAAGGAAAAGGAGCCAAAAAGCTAAACACTGCCTGAATTCTGAACCTTTTAACCTGGCTGAAGTACGTGGGTCCCTGTTATGCAAATACCTTCAATCCTCTGCTAAGTTCAGTGGAAATAATTTTCTTGAATGACAGGTTTATTCAGCACGGATTCAGTTGGCGATTAATCCCCCTTTGATCTAAGGTATTTCACTTAACTACCAGTTACCTCGTCCTGACAAAGTGCAACCGAGATTAGGGAGATCACTAGAACACGACCAGGGTGTGCGTTTATTCTCCCCAACCGTTCAAAGCGAAGGGCCAAGAATGCAATCTATTTTCAGTATTTGAAGATGGAAAGTCCTGTCTCCTAAGTTAGAAAGTCAATTGAATACCAAATGGTGTTTGGTCCTGACGGAATAGGACAAACGGCGGAGACATCGTCTTCAAAAACTAAGATATTCCCACTAACTGTGATTTTTTGCCCTACCCCAGACCTTGCTTTGCCACCAGGTTTTTCCTCGCTCTTACAAAGCCGCCGCTTTATTTCAGACTAGTGCGCGGCACGTGTAAAAGATCTCTGCTTTTGAAAAAGCAGATAAGGCACGACATTTTCCAGTTTTAATCTGTTCAATATTATTCCCTGGGATGCACCTTGCTTTTTTGCTAAAAATCCCTTTTCTACTTCTCCAGCGAGTACAGGCGTGGTGCGATATTTTGTGCCAAAACCCATTTATGAAGGAAAACGCATCATGACATCTTACAGAAGTCGTTCACCGAAATAAAAAATTTCAGACAACTGATCGGGGGCTGCCTGGCATCTGAAGCAATATATGTTTTTCTTCGCTTACTCATTGGCCAATATGTTGTCTTTTTGCTGAATTATGACATCATTTTGTAGAAGCGTAAACTGCAAGAATGCCGCAGCGACCCAGACGGCACCATGGGAGCGTGGTCCTGATCCGGGGCTTAGCTGGGTCAGCCCGTGAGAAGCTGATTACGGGATTGGGCGTAAAGCTGTATTTTCTTATTGCAAGTGGAAAGGCGGAACAATATCATTTGTGGGTTGGTTTTATTTTTTTTTTGGTTAAAGTGGCCGCCAGGATTTTCTCTCCAAACTCTCTGATTTTCAGGGAGGTGTTTGTGGGTAAATATGCCTGAGAGAGGGGAGAAAAATGAATTTATTCCACTTTTAGGACTTTACCCATCCTGAGATATTAGGCGGTTGCTTAAACAAATTCCTCATCCGTAGGATCTGCTAAAATCAACCTCCTAAAGTTAAACTGTGTACGTATGTCTTTGCAGAATCAGAGCTGTATTTGGGCATTTCTATGTTCCACAGGCAACCTTTAAACCATCGTTCAGATACGTTGTTGGCTTTTTTATTCCTTTATGTTAAATACTTTAATTTTTTTTAAAAAGCTGCTCCGCAGGGTGAATACTTGAATGTGAAGGGGCTGTAGCCTATGCCGGGGTTACCCCAGTCCGATTGTGTCCCCTCCTTATTTACTCCCATTTCCAGTGAAAATTTCCAAAGCGTTTCCTTGCGGGATTCCTTGCCCGCAAAAGCCACAAAATCCCCCCGAAGGCTCATCGAAGGCCCCCATCACACTTGATCAGGTCAATAATACACAAACCAAGAAGGATTTGCACTCGAGACAGTAACAGCTTCTTAAGAGCCATTACAGCGTAGTGGGTTTAAGAAAGAAATCCCTTTTAAGAAATGCCAAAATCTGGAGTAACATGATAGTCTGTAAGGCTTTAGGGTCTTTCTGGTATATATAATGTTACGTGTACTTATGATTCGGTAAAAATAAAAAGGGAAGATTTAAAAATATTTTCTATATTTACTATATTGACAATATGAACTCCACAACAAGCCAGTGAGGGAGAGAAATTAAGCTTTGAAAATAAGCCCAAACTGTTGTCTGCCTAACGTTATAGCATACCAGATAGGACACAGTGACCGCAAGCAATCAAAGCAAAGCCCCATGCTGGTCTCTGTGCTGCCTTGTTGGTGATAGATAATTGATGACTCGATTTAGCTAATGACTACATTAAATTATTTAGGAAGGTGGGGTTGCGTTTTTACGAGATGCAGAAAATCATAGACATGCATCATACAAAATCACAGCGAAAATGCCTCAACTGCATTGCTTGCCGCTTAAGCAAAATGTGGAGGGGGATGTTCTTTTTTTTGCGTTGGTTGTGTGAGTCTGTGTTCATGTATATACAACATATATGTATATATAAATATATCATACACAAGATGAGAAATATCTTAAGACAAAACACCTGAATGGCATTTATCAGTTTCATTGGCTGTTTTTTCCCAAATTGAGGGATAATAAACTTTCATCAAATACATAGTATAGGATGATATTTTATTCTGATTACATTTAAAACTATTTCCTAATTAATCGAAGTAATCTGTTGCTTAATTTCTTAAGAAATAGGGGTTTGTTCACAAAACAGAAAGCATCTCCAACATCCCTAGTGCGCGGATAATTTCTCTTTTCAGCCCTCGGCAGCATTTCTAGAGGACAAACAACCTGAAACCACTGCACAGAGCTCTGCTTTAAATGTAATGTACAATAGGGCAATCTCCTAATTTCAATAAAGGGCAGGGATGTATTAATAAAGGAAGAACTTTTATTTACTTCAGCAACGCCGCAGTTTTCATGGGCAAGGCTGATATTCTTCAAAGGCCTTTTCTGCCCCCCGGTGGTGACACTAAACCAGCGCTTCAGCTGCAAAAACCACCTTTGCAGGAAGGGATGGCTTCTTATTTGTCATTTATTTATGGTGCTTATATACGTTGTGCGGGTTATCCGGCAGGTCACTGGTTCCTGCATCGTGTGAGCCTTGCAGACTCCTTTGCTCTGCTGCCTTGGATCCAGCCATCTTGGTCTTCACCCTTTATATTTTATTCTTTCATTTATTGCTCCTCTACGTAGATGTTTCCTCAGAGTCTGGCTAGGGGTAGCTTAATTTTGGGGCTGGAAGAGGGTTGGGAATGACTTTGTTACCGAAGTTTGGCCTTTGCAAATATTTAGGTTCTTAGCTTAATGCCCAGCAGCTCCCGTCCCCTCTGAGCCCGGACCAGACCTGTCTTCAGCCCAAGACACAGCAGCTCGCTGGGATGGTCCAGGTGAGAAGAGGTACATCACGCTGGCAAAAAACACTGATGACTACAACAAGCTGTGCAAAGCTTTGAAATGAACTCGGGATTATATTTGCAAATTGCCACGAAATCTTTTTGCCACTTGCAGGCCTTCTCCAAGGTTTCTTCCAGTTTTGAGATGCCACACCCGCAAGACTCGGGAGTGCGATATTATGTACCTTTCACCCCTAAACCTCATTAAAAATGCAATAGCAAGGATAAACTATGATTTTGTTCCCATTTATCTACTCACTGGCAGAAAAAGTGCGTCCACGCTTAACCCTGAGCTTAACTGAAAGCCAGAAGAAACAAGGTCAAACTCCAGTTGGTATCGTGGTATTTACTGATACCAGTGGGTCAGCTGAGATTGCAGACTAAGCAACTAGAAAAATAACACTTTGCGTGGCTAAACCAGACACATTTGGCCTCGAGCCACCGAGAGAACAAGCAGCATGAAACGACATCAATCCGTTCCTACCAAACCCCTTTTCAAATCGCTGCACTCCCAATCCTTGCTCTAACGCACCGATTATGCTTCTCAGTCTCATCCGTGTTTGTCCAAGGAGCAGGCTGGAGAATAACCGGTGCCAGATGAAGGGAGTTTTATTATCTGACCAATTTGAGAAGAGAATCGGGGGCTATCACCGGGGGAATAAGTCATCTCTAGACATTTCTTCACCTTCTCAACAGGTGCACATATCTGTTTCTACGGCCGAAGGGAGCTGCTTTCCTACATGAAACCGTAGATCCGCAGGCAAGCTCCTGGTGGCACTTCTAATTCAATTAACTTACTCACTGGAACTACCGGAGAAACTAAATATGACGAGAACAAGAGGAGAGGCTGGGCCAAATTAATAGGACGAGATCCTTTTACAGGCTGGCCCGCGATCCTGATCAGCAGCCCTGAAAAGCAAATTGGAACAAGCAAATTGCTGTTGAAAAATTCTTTCAGCACTCGGCTGTTGCTACTCAGCCGGTCATTGCCGGGAGTCAGAGGTTGAAAAATCCCGGGTTGGTACTGACAATGGAGGCATTATTATGACAAACATTTACATTTTATTTATTGAAATGTTGGAGGTAGATTAATCTCATCTTCAACTGCCCTGGATGGACTGCAGCGTTCTGAGGGAAGACTAGTGGAAACAAGTATTTTACTGTGGGGAAAAAAAAGAAATCATATTTCCCACTCTGAGCCTAATGAAAGGAAACTCATGTTTTGAAGATTACACTCAGGAGAAAGCTTTCTTCCCCCAGGACTCCTTCTTTTTAGGAAAAGTGCAGTATGGAGGATTTTTTCCCTGATTCCAAATCAGGTTCTCTCAAAAATAATGTCATTTTATGCATATGGCTGACTTGACGTGTGCTTTCTGCAAAAGTCCTGCTGCTTTCCTTCATGGAGACCAGGGTACACAGCAAACAATCCCTTCAAAGTGTCCAATCAAAGCTTTATACAGATGCAAACTAGTGTGTGGGTATTGTTTAAGTGGTTGTGTAATTGAATATAGTGATCACATATGCATGGGATATTCGTTAGCTTGTAAAAAGAATAATTGCATGTTCATAGCTGCAATTTGCACCGAACCTTTTGACTTTAAATAAGCAGTGGAGAAGGAGAGGGAGGGCAAGCTGAGCTGGGGGAGCGGAGACAAGTAGCAAATCATACGCACGTCATGAAACATCCTTCTTCTGACTTAACGTCCTGGATTTTATTTTGTAGATAACAAAGCACCAATGCACCTGTCAAATAAAATGTTGGGGGAAAGAAAAGGGAAACAAGCCCAGTTAGAGCCCAATTGAATGGTTTCAACTGGAAGAATAATTACAGCAATTAAGCGCAGGTCTCCCTGGTGGCAGTGCTGGCTCTGACCCAGCCGGTCCCACGCCAGCGCTCGTGTTTCTGGGGAGGGCTCTGACCTCAGGTGTCCAAGAGAGGGGTACCATCTCCGGGAGCCCAACCTAAAAAGCTCGGGGACTGCTGCTATCGAGGAATGATATCCATTGCCACCCTCCCCCTCGGCTCTTGTGTGACGGGGCACACAGCAGAGAGCTGGGGGTGCTGATGCTTTGTGCAGCAATGACCTCAAACCCAGCTCTGTCCTTGTCAATTATTTGGGAAAGCGAAGCCCCAAATCCTTTTACTCTCTCCTGCCGCTTGTGCCTGCTGGCCCACAGACGAGAGCCAAGGGAGAGTTTGTTCATGGGAAGATTTTTTCAATTGTTCTGTGGTTTCCTTCTCGTCTTCTTGACATCTGGGGGCAGAGTGGAAGGAAAGCCCAGAGAGAGGGCGGCATCCAGTCCCTGATCCTTGGCTCGGCAGAGTGCTGGCCCCAGTCCCAGGCTCGGCACAGACTCCAGGGTTCGGATTTGTGTGTTGGGTGCTCTTGGCCAGCGAGGCTGCTGGTGACCTGCATGCCGTGAGCCTCCAGCTCTCTTCTTCTCCAAGAGGAGAAGCCACACTTGTCCAGCCTGCCTTGGCACACGGTCAGGGTACCAGGCAGGGGCTGTGGCAACACAGTCATGAAGGGCAAGAGCATTTTGGGGGTGATCTTTTGCCTGTAGATCCCAAAGAGGGGCACTCCATGGGCCACATCTCTCCTGCATCACACTCCAGAAGCAGCAGGACAGTAAGTCCCAAAGCAATCCAACAAGGTGCACCTTGCAGCAAACATATGCACGTTCACTCTGGCTCCTCCTAGGCGGCAAAGGCTAGAACAAGCTGTAACACCTCCAACCTGTGCTGGAGGTTTGGTGCCACAGTCAGCCAGCCCTAAGATCTGGGATGATGGCCAAGGTCCATCTTGATCTCTAAAGCTGCACCAGATTGAACTGCAATGAGACCACGCTGGCCAGTGTTATGGTTTGAGAAACCCACAATAATTTATTGTCGTTTAGATGATTATTTTCTCACACAATGACCGCTCCCCACCCAGGAAGGGGAATCGGGAAAAAACAAGGGTTGAAATATAAACAGATAATTAACTTTAATAACTCTCAAGAACCAATATTGATCCCGATACCAACACAAAACACACAAGGGTTACACTCAGCCCGCGCGATGAGCAAGGAGCTGTGCACTCCCAGCAGTGACAGACAGTGTGGGACACTGCCAGCGCTGCGGCTTCGGGAGGACGGGAAGGGCTCGGGGCTCTGGCACCGGGTCAAGGAGTTCTCTGGATCGCAAGCATAATAGAAGAGAGAACTTCACAGCAAACTTTCTAATATATATTTAATGTGCTGTTCATGGTACAAAATAACCCTGCTGGCCAGCTTGGGTCAAGTGCCCGGGTCTTGCTCCTCCTCATCCCTGCACCTGGTGAGCTCAAAAACACTGAGACCTTGAAACCCACACACCATAGCTGGCTAGAAAGTAAATATTTTCACAAATTCAGACATTAGAGCCTTCTAAAAGGGCATTTTCCCAAGCATTAGAAGAGAAAATAGTCCTGTGTTGCTCAAACCAGGATAGCCAGCAAAGCTGCAGGATTTGCATGCCTACAAGGAGGTGTTGCTCTGTTTTCCTTCTGATGGCCCAAAACTGGCATAAAACATCCATTCTGTGACCACCCTCCAATGCCCCCTCTTCTCCTTTTGTGTCTGGGAGATGGTGCAGCTCTGAAGCAAGGGCCATCTTTGCTTGGTGGCTTGCACAATGCTACCAGCAAGTTTCACAAAAGCACAACCTAAACAACTTGCTCAAACAAAAATCTACAGGTGCTCCTGTCAGCGTACAGCTAAACCATATTCTCTCATGAAACCTGGAGCATCATCTTGCACTAAGGAAGAATGGAGAGGAAATGTCCACTGGTTTTCTTTTGCAAAAGCTTGATCATGTATGGAAGGAACTGTTCCACCCATTTGAGATATTAGCAATAAATCTTTATTTATCCCTGGAGAATGGGTGTAGGATCCCTTTACACACTCTCGTAAGCCTAAAGCAGCCCTAGCAGCATCAATAGTTGGACCACGGACACCTGGTCCAAAGAGTAAGGTCACTGTATCAAATTCTTTGCCTCCTTTTAATTCCAGTGACTTTAAAGCATTCAATATTTTCTATCATTTTTGTTTCAACTTATTTTTAGCTTTTTTTCACTGTCAAATGTATTGAAGCTGACATAATTATCGCTCTGACTTCCCCAAAGGCATGTATTTACCTACTTGTTAAAAGGCTTTTTCCATGCTGCCATGCTGTTGCTGTGACAAGATGACTTTGAAGGCACAGTAGGTAAAATAATATTGTATATTGCACAGCAACCCCAACAACGAAATGTTAATTTAACCAATAAAGTAACCACGTCGTAATTATAATAATCACTATTCCTTATCTCTTAGCGGGGCTAAAAGTGGAATTCAGATTTGCCATGTAGCGCTTGTCAGCTCTGAAATTACTACACAAATCACTCAGAGCAGAGAAGTTTTTAGCCCCACCACCTCTAACTCATGGAAAGCGAGGAAAGGATTCTCTGGAGGAGACTGATGTGGTCTCATAGCCATCATTTTCCTCCTCCAGCTCCCTCCTGCCCCAGCTTCCCATCCTGGCATGATTTTCCCTGTCAGTGAATGAGATATTTAGGTGGATATTTGAGATTTTTCCATCTTACTACTTCTCCAACTGCTGTTATGGCATGCCCCTGCTCCGTAGTATTAGGAGTCAAGAAAAAGAGTAATCTCTAAAGCAACCAAATTCAAGGCATTAACCCTGAGGAGCAGGTGAAGGGCAACACCATCACTCACGGAGCAAGGGGAGCTCTCAGTTTGGCCAAGCCCAGCTGGTTTCACAGGTTGGACCTACTCTTCCCCATGTTCTGTGCTTGGCTGTGCTAGGGCATAGTCATCCTCACCAGCCAGGCTGGGAAATATTTGGGGAGCATGTGGCTCCCATCTCTTTCACATGTTTTCATCCTCCTCCCATGAAAATTGAGGTTCGAGAGCAGCAGTGCTCAGGCAGGTCTCACTCTGGTAGCAAGTCATCCAGGGGGTGTGCCAGGACATACTCTCTGCTCAGGTAATTTGCAATCATCAGCCATAGGATTTAGCTGTCATTCTTTTGTGCTTCTAAACCTCTCTGCTGGCTTTGGAAGTCCCATCCTGAAGCCCATTCCCAATGTCACATAAATAAATGTATGCCAAGTTCTTGTTTAGAGTCAGAAATGGTTTACTGAAACTATAGTAAATCTGTAGCGATGACAGACATTTCAGAAGGCACAGAGCTTACAGTGGGAAAGAAAGGGAAAGAGAGAGATGGAGAGTCTTTTTGTGTTTGTAGGCATGGCAAAAAGATATGACAATGCTGCAAAACCTGTGCTTGCCCTTTTGCTGAGCAGCAAGTTAGAAAAACTGTGGTTCAGTGTAGCTTGAGGGAGGATGATCTAAAGCTGTACAAGGGAATTAGCATGTCTTAATCCGTGGCTGCTCCCCAAAATGGCAAGGCAGGAGCCATCTCAGGGTGGTTATCTCAGCCCCAGCGAGGAAGAGTCTGGCACTGCAGATCTCACTGCTTGGACTGGCAGTGAAAAGGCAATTGGACCCAGCTTGTGCCCAGGGTCCCACACGTGGTATGAGACCCAGAAGCAGACTTGAGACATCCAGGGACTGAGTTGTGCTTGGGGATCATGTCTAGCTCAAGCAAAAGGGACTGCCCGTACAACCTCCTTCCACAACAGAGACGGGATGGTCCAGCGATCTGAGCACTAGCTCAGCCCTCAGCAAGGGCAAGCTCAAAAGTGCTGGGAAAGTGCCACAAACCCTCCTGAGATGTGGGGCAGGACTTCTATCGCAAATAGACCAGCACAGGCTGGACAGGAGGCAGCTGCAAGCAGAAGACCGCATAGATCTGTCAACATGGTGCTAACCCTGGAGTAATATCAGCTCCTTCCAGACCAAAGATGCCCAGGGTCCCACCGGCCAGGAGCACCTGTGGTACAGGGGTGGCTGTTGTCCCCCCATGGGGATGGATCTGTAAGTGATCACCATCAGGGACTTTATGGGATCATTATGTTACAGGCTGAGTGGCATTGAGATACCCTAGCACCACGAGCCTGTGTGAGGTCCGAAAACAGATTTTTCCCTTCTCACATTTTATGGGGTGTGGAAATAAAGCCAGTCCACATCCCAGGCCAAATCCCCCAGCCAGATGCCAACCTGGCTCTTGACTGTGATCCTCGAGCTAATATTAACTTGTCACAGAGGCAGCAGCAAAAATGAAAAATGTGAAGAGAGCGCCTGGGTCCCCGCCAGCATAGATTTTGAATTTTGCTTCAGAATTGTTGACATGAAAATTGATCTGTGACTTTGCAACACGCCTTGGGAGTCACCATTAAAAATCAGCATATCTAACACTTGCTACAGGCAGGTTTTCAAGACACCATAGTTTTCCCCTTGCCTTAAAAAGCCACGGAAACAGCAGTGTTTCAGGTAGCACGGTGCAATAAACCTTGGTAAATACTAGACAGCAGTCCTTAAACTGCACTGACCAAATCACCCTGAAGAAGAAACAAGAAACGAAGCAGGTCTTGGTGAGGCCAGTGGCTGCCATAAGCCAGGGCTCAACTTGTCCTTTTGCACGACTACCCAATATGAATCCAGCAAGGTATTTCCTATATTTCCTGTTGCGGCTTCCAAAGCTGATCTTTCTTCTTTCTTCTCCTCCGGGGATATCACAGGGGCTGGATATCAGAAAATTGCCCACAGTGCACCCATCCTTTCCTCCAGCTAATGAGGAAATGTACCAGTAACTCTTTCCTCTGTGTTAAAAGAGAGGGGGTTTAAGCTGTCGCCGCATGCCTTCTCCTCACCCCAGTGCTCCCAAGAGCATTTAACACCAAATCCGCAACACGCATGGCATTTCCCAGGTCTCAGTGGTGAGAAACCTTCATTGTCACCGGCAAATGCCACATTGTACATTCCGGGGACTAATGGTGAGAAAATGTAACCGTGCCTCTTTTTAATTTTCTCATCAGGTTAGAGGCATGTACATCATAGGGGTTAATTGTCAGAAACTTTAATTGTTACCCTATGACTCCTGCTTCCCTTGTGTGTTAGTGGCACGCAGTCGGGGCTAATAGTGAGAAAATTCGACTGTAGCTCTACCACACTCTCTTCATTAGGCTAATGGAACATTTTCCTCTCATTTTCTCCCCAGGGTAGCTGTAGGAGTGCTACCTTATAATTGTTGCTCTTACTGTAATTGGCAGTAGTAGGAGGATGTATAATCTCATTGTCTTTCCTGTGCGGTGGTAGATTTATTTATGACCTATTGACAATTCCCAGCCAGCAGCTGTAGCGCAGTGAGTATTGCATTAGCCTTTCCCCCCAGCAAAGGGAAGACTACACAAAGGCTGTTATTAACTAGAAAGAACATGAACCCAAGATGTCCCACAGGACCAAATATTAACATCACTAACTGCAAACAAAGGCGCTGCTGACCCCGAAGATACATCAGTATCTTATTCCTAGGAATAAGACCAACCTCTGTGGATTCACTTGGTTTCTGGCATGCCCCATCTCACCAGTAAAACACAAATGGTTAAATTAATCTCTGGAGTTGCTTCAGCACATTAACACCAAAGACGGACCAGGCTGCCTTCGTGCAGATGCCACACTACTTTGCACCACAATTCGGTGAGACAATGAGGTCCTGAATCAGCAGATCCCGTAAGTAAGGCGGAATATTCCAGCCCCACTCAGCAAAGCACATAAAGACCTACTTAATTTTCAGTTCCTGCTTTGGGATTTGGCTGCACGGGGACCTAAACTGGTTCGGCATGAATAAACCTGATCCTTCCTCCCAAACATGACAGTCAGGCACCAGAAGCAGCTTGTAGGTCACAGCTGCTATTGCTGGGTTGCTGAAAGATGCAGTTTTCCCGTAGATGACACCCTACAAGCGGCTATTTCCATCTGAGGCTGTCAGCAATCTCATTTACGTCTCCGTGTCCTTCCTATCTAGGAGTCACTGCTCCTCTTGTCCCCAGCTTCAGAGGAAGGCTCTTTGTGTTTACTCACGGACCAGCGTTTTCATAGCAGCAGCCTCCGACCTTTAAAAAAGACGGGGTCAGTGCAAGCCGTGAAGCTCTCCAGGCTGGAGGAGCATCATCCTGCAACAGCCTGTGGACAGGCGCTCATCCAATGTGCCCAACAGAGCCGGGATCAGGCCCTGAGCCACTGTGTTATACTGCCTTATAGCAGCCACTGTGACATACTGCTGCTCCACAACCGCCTAGGCTGGAGAAAATAAATAAAGGTAAGCAGTGGTGGAAGTCAGTGCAGGATCAGAGCCTGAATGAAGCTAATGCAGACCCCTTCCATTATCTGGTTTTCGGTGGGTGAAGTGATGCTCTTTTTTTCCACCTCATCCCGAAGGCTGAGGCAATCAAAGCAACATCTGGAAAATCCCTGTGTCTCTGAAACAGGGAGCACATAAAAAGAAAACCTCTCTCCTCCACACTGTTTCTTTATTTATTTTTCCATCTTCTCTCTGCTTTTCAAAAAAGCAAAGAAGATTAAAAAAAAAAAAAAAAAGGGAAAGAAAAATATTGCCCCAGATTCACTGGCGAAGCAAAAATAAAAGAAAGGTGTATGTGTTGGGGGGAAATACAAGATATTTGCATCCTGATTCTGCGTTCATGCTTACAAGGGCCCTGCTCACCTTCCTGCCGCTCAGCCAGCTCTATCCATGCTCCCGGCTCTTCCCAGCCCAGGGAAAGCAGGTTTAGAGCTGGCCAAGGGCATTTCTTAGCAGGCAGGATTTTCTTTCAGAGAGGCATTTGCCAGCTACGCCCGGGAACGTGACGCAGGTAATGAGCTTTGCCATTCGCCACGTCGCGTGCGGCAGCTATTTTGGGAGTCAAACCAGCTGTCCTCTGCTGCTGAAATGCTTTGAACTTGGAGGGGTTGTCTCAGGGATGCCTCTAACGATGAGAGCCATAACACCCATCCTGACATATTTAGCACAGTTCGTGGTGGAAGCTCTCCCAAGAAAAGCTGGGATTTTCACAGGGAACCTCGTATTTTTGGGTAAGATAGGAGAGCCTGCCCATCCAGAGGTAGAGATAATGGAGGTGGGGTTGCCCATGCTCGGCTGGAGCCTGGTGTTAACGCAGTGAGAAACCGAAGTGTGTAGATGCTCTGCAGGAGCAAGAGCCTGGGTTGTCCCATCAGAGCGGGAGCCACGGTGGCCCTGGGAAGCCTTATCCTGAAAACAAAGTTTCCAAAGAGAAATGGGCACATGGCCCATCCAGGAGGAGACGGGCACAGAGCCTGTGGTCTTTGCAAAGCCTCTCTTGAGCCTTGCATGGCCCAACACAGGGACCACCCTGCCATACTTCTTAAATCCCACCACTGATCCCACTCCTTGCTCTTTGTCCATGCCCAGGTCCCAAAGCTGGCTGTTTGTCTTTCCCGCGGCTGTAACAGGGTCCAGTCCTCCCGGTCTGAGCATCACTGGGTGCCAGGGGAAGTTTTGCTTGCATGTGAAGGAAAACCAGCTTTTATCGGGACAGGATCAGCGCCCACCAACGGCAGCACACAGATATCAATAGACAGGATAGATTTTTGGTGTCAGAAGAGTGGTTTTGCTTATCTTTCACTGCACACAGATGAGCTTATTAAAGCAAAGTAGGTCAGGCACATGATATAACAGTATGATCTATGTAAAAGGCACCGGGAGGTGTTCATTGTGCTCAGACACTCCACTCCTGACAGATTTATTCCTCTTCATACGAAAAGACTTGACCAGAGTCAAATCTTCCCAACAAAGCCAGTAGCAAGCTCCCCACTAACTTCAGTGAGACCAAGATTTCAGCATCGTTCACTGGTTTGTACAGAGAATATTTTAATGAATCCACAAAAGGAATTACTCTCTTTGGAAAGTACGGAAAAAAGAAGAAACAGATTTTTTTTTATTTCCTAAAGCCTGTAAATAAAAGCTAGAGCTCACTGGTGACTTCAGAAGGAGAATGAGTTTTGGGAGGATGACTCCCACGCTGTAACAGTTCATGTCATCATTGAACAGAATCGCTGTTGCTCTACCAGACCCAGCCTAGCAAACCTGAGATGAGCCAGATGACTATGTGTTTCGGACTCGCACGTGGGAAAAAAAAAAATCTAATACTTTTACTGGTTTCTGAATCCAGGAGAAATGATTTTGCAGTACATGAGACTCATCTGCACTGTGGCTGGGCCTCATTCTTCCCAGCATAGCTGCAGGGACGTGAGCAGCCACATCTGCCCTCTCAACCAGCTGAAAACTAACCAGGTTTGTTCTCACCTGCATCCTCTCCCTGACCAGGCTGGCCACAGCACGGATGCTGATACAAGCCTGCAGGCTGGATACGGCCCAGGATTTCATTTCACCTCCTAGACAGAAGATTATTCCAATTTAGGTACTCGCTAACCCTGCGTTCTCACTGGTGGGCAGCTGGAAGTGGTACCCCCTTCAACTGGTGTTACATCCAGCAGAAGACATTTGCCTCCGGCCGGTGGAGATAATCTCTCTCTCGTGTGCTCCCCAGCGATGCACACCATCCAACGTTATCAAACCTAGCTGGTTTGCGTGACTGGCTCTTGCTCAATCAGCAGCTTATTTAGAAAAGTCAGTTTGCTAATTGAGAAAAGTTTAATGAATTTTTGGTGTATGAAAAAAAATAATGATTACTTTATATTACCAATGTGTTCATTTGAAAAATTCATTACATTTATGTATTGTGTTTTCATGTAAATACCGCTGCCAAAATGTATTAGCAAAGAATACAATATTATGGTTCATGGTTCATGTGGTATCTGAAAGGAATAATTGTATAACTAATCAGTGAAAACAAAGTAAATGTTCCTCTTGAGCTTGTACAATAAAAAACTGAATTAAAACTATTCAGGCTCAAAAATGCAAATATGCCATGTTTCCCATCAGCAAGAAAATAAAAAATTAATATTTAGAAACCTTATAGGAGATCCAGGGTCTCTGGGATTTTCTGACAGTATCATTGCAAGGCACCAGTCCAGTCTTTGTTCAAACCACTTCTCCGTAACACCATCTTACAGCCCCACAAAACACTCCAGGGCTGGTTTGGGTAGTTTATTTTTTGGGGGGCGATTTTTAACTGCAACTTTGTCAAATGATCTCTGCAACATCAGGGCAGAATGGGAGCAAGGCGATACAGGGAAACAAGCCAGCGTGTCTCAGAGAACAACCTGCTGTTGAAGTACATATTTGAATATCTTCAAAGCAGATGACTGATGCTGAGGTTTGTAATGCAGAGTCAGTCCTAGGGGAGGAGAGCCGGAGGAGGTGACTCCAGCCCAAGCTGCAGTCACCATGACCGGGTCTGAAATGGGGCAGAACTAAGGGATCCCAAATTTGCCCTCTGCTCTGAGGGCTGCTGCATCTCAGCCCAGCTCCGACGGCATCTCCTGGGAGCAGTGGGACTTGGTGGCTCTTTTCTCTCTGTGTGACAGCAAGTCATCCCAGAAATGGTACGGCATCAGGGCAGGACAGTCTGTCCCGTTACCTGCACAAGTCCTCAGCCCAGACCCAGGAGGGAGCGGGGAAGCAGAGGCAAGGGCTTGGGAAGGATTTAAACTCCCTGCTAAGAGCAGAGCGGAGTCATGCCCAGCACCAAGCAGGCGGTGGCAATGGCCATTCACTGGGGAAGAGTCTGTGCAGCTCCCATCCAAACCCTCAGGGGTTATCTGGGGTCACCCATAAAATACAGATAGGAAGCAACCAGCAATACCTCTGGGTAGGAATATCGATGGATTAAAGTAATTTCCCAGTTATTTCCCACTCATCTATCTCCTTTCACGTATACATGGAGCTCAGACTGGAAGCATGAGACAGCTTTTCTCATTGATCTCAAGGGGGTCCCCGTCCTTAACGCATGCTGCTCTGAAAAGCCCCAGATCAGAACTATACCGAGATGTTTATTTTGGAAGCAGAGAGGCTGAATGAGCAGCACAGCCCCTATAATTGGTACAGCAGGGCCACAGCCTCTGTGTTTTCCAGATGGCGGGGAGATGTGGCAACCAGGTCAGAAGGAGGGAACAAACCAAGGGGAGTCCTCCTGACCCTGGGCACTCCCAAAAAGTAGGGGAAAAGGAAGTTTTGCTCAAATTACAGAGAATTCAGTGTGGTCACTGATGCTGTGTCTTCGATGGACCCCAGGACCTCAGACAATACACAGCATGGAGCCTCCTGGATGGGATCTGCATGTCCTGACAGCAAAAGAAAAAAAAAAAAAAAAAAAAAAAAACAAAGCATGAAGCAAAGGAAAAAAAAGAATCTGCTTTCAGCACCACTTTGGGACTTTCTGATTTTCACAGCCAAGTGCCAACACCTTTTCCATCACTCAGGTACTAGCAAGGCTGACGGGCTTCACCCAGGCTGCCCGCGGAGAGGCTGCCTTTTTCAGCAAAACCAGAAAAAGCAGAGGCAGAGGAGATTCAGCGCAGCCAGGCCAACCGCCAAGGCCGCGGGGTACGAGATGGAGAGCATCCAAAGCCTGTGCGGGGTGACAATGAACCCAAATCCTCCTAATCGAGTGAGGACCCCAAATCCACCCCTTGGTCCGGCAGCTGCGGTGTCCCCTTCCCCAGAACCAGGCTCATTCCTGCAGAAGGGTTAATATCCGCAATGCTAAATTATTGATTGCCTCAGGGCACACACACCCTGCTCTGAGCCAAAGCTGGGTAGAAGCACTAACGCAGGCTTTTAAAGCATTTTGGGGGCTACCGCAGTAGCCTGGATCATGATGGATGCAGTGGCTGAAATGTCGTAGCTGGTGCCTTCTCGGTGGGATAAGTCCGGCTCCCGCTGCCAGCCTGTGCCCTGAGCAGCCAGGACAAGCCACAAGGCCACCTCGGCTCCTCTAGGCCGCTGTGTGAAGAAATGGCCTCGTTGAATTGTGCACTAGCTCTCTCTAACCACAAGAGTGTGCCTGGACCACAGTTTTGGGAAAATGTTAGCGTTTTGCTATGATGATGTTAAAACCTCTCCTCCTCATCTGCAAGAGAAGCATCCTGGCTCTGCCCTCCTACCCACACGGGATGCCCCAAAACATTGCTGTCCTCTTTGGAAGGCACCCTGGTCCTTGCAACCATTACCGCTCCCCCCAATCTTGCACCCGCTCTGCCTCCAGCAAAACCAGGTTTGGCCTGAACACCCAAGATGAGGTCTAGGTTATGTGGGAGAGTCTTGATCCTCCTTTCATTCAAGGACCAGCCGCGATCCTCTGTAGTCTTGGAGAGAAGAACCAGGAGTTTGGACCAGGCAGTGTCTTTTGTTACATGTCTGGGTAGGGGTTTTCTGCCCCAAGGACATTTTTATTTCCAGGCATATAGCACTGGGCATCAGTAATGTTCCTTAAAGCTGTAAACTCTGGAGACGAGTCCCTGTGTCTGCAGGGTGGGGTTCTTCTTTCCAGTCTTTAAGGGGTGTCCTATCTGCTGACCTCATCTGAGCTGGTTACTCAGGTTCTTTACTAGAAACAGGCATTTCTAGGGCAAGACCCATCTGAACTGCCTTAGTTGGTGGCTGTAGGATGAGCATGGACTGCAGCATTAAAAAGCATGTTTCAGCCCACGTAAAGGGAGCCAAGGGTGTCTAGTGCAGCTCTGGGCGTTGGTGCTTGTAGACATTATGTTTGGTCAGCAAAGCTCACCTCTACTGTCTGGATATGGTACATGTTTGTATGATACTTTGGGGTAAGGTATAACCTGGGGGCTTATTTTAGGGGAAGCTAAACTAATTTGGAAATTCACTTCTGCTGTTTGAGACCTGCTTTCCATGTAGGACTTTTCATACCCTTATATCACTCACTTAGCTGGGAATGACTGCTCTCAGCACGGCTTGACCTCAGATCATTTGAGCTTCAACTCCGACCCCTTACGGCAAGTACTCTGTTTTGCCAATGTCCTCTGAATCAGCCCGTGCTGGTTATTGCCAGAAGTAGGAGGCAGTGGAGCGATGAGTCAGTGCTTCATGGCTTTGCCTTCTGCACAGATGGGCAGCCTTCTGCAGCCAACACCAGCTGCAAGGCCCAACACATAGGCAAGAGGTTTTTGTCTGCAGAGAGATGGGCTTCCAAGTAAAGCTCTGTGCCTTTATATTCACGGCGATGTATGTACCAGGCCGATAAAAGTGATTGCTGACCTCCATAGGGTTGAGAGTTTTCACAGCACCCTGCTCCATATGGTAGGCTCACCGTGAGAATTTGAGGTCTGATTTGGAGCTGAACGCTCCCACGTCCATGGGTATTTGGATGGAGCTGTTGGGGAGCCACTGTAGGAATCAAGCCAAGCTGCCAAGTCTTGGGCTTGGTGCAAAGCCAAGCTCCCTCAAAGCAAAGGTGATGGGGAAGATGGATTCAGGTTGGCAATAGCTCCCTGTCATTTTCCATTTGTGAATGAAGACCAAACTCTGCCGGCAGTTGCCATCTGTATCAGCCTGCTTGGACACAGCCATTTCTCTGCATGGGATCCAGGCAAAACAAGAGAGCCAAGACAAACATTTGGTTCAAAAAGTGTTCACAGCCTACCAGGAGCAAAATGACATATTGCTCATCTGAAGGCCAGGGTTCCTCCTGGTCCACCGTCTAACCTCTCCAAAATGGGACTGGTGGCCTGCCCTATCTGTTTATTGGTCTTGACATCACCCTCTCTTAGGCATATAGGTTGGAGGATTGAACATCATACACATGCTATGAAAACATTAGAGCAGAGAATGCTTTGGAAGCTACCTGGCTATTTCATCAGCTGTGGTTCTGGCTCTCCACCAATGTGGCTTCTCAAGTAAGCTCATTTTGTATGTGCTTTTGTTGGATTAATTTTGTTGGATTAATTCAGCAGAGCTGTTTCTGTGGGCCTTTCATGGGGGGAGGTGGCTGATGCCTTTAAGTGTTGTCGCACTTAAATGTTTTCTCACTCTACTTCGGGGTGCAGCAGACTCAGGGAGCATATTCTGACCAGGCTTCCCAGCTCTGATCTGCGCCTCCCAGCAAACGACAGATTTGGAGAATTTTTCTTTCCCTCATCCTACTTACACAATAGTCAGATATTGTAGCCAATAAACTAACCATGGTGAATTTTTTATTCCATATAAATAAGTATATATTACTTTCACATGTCAAGACATAATTCAAGAATTATACCTTACAGATGAGGTAGTGCTGTCAACAGCACTGGACTAGAGCAAGAGTTATATTCAAAAACAACATCTGGAATATAAATGAGGCTTACAAATAACTGAGTGTTAAATGCCTATTAGTTATTCCAACGGTCTTCCAAAAAATGGTGGATTATTTTAGGACACAGATTCTGTCTTCTCTTTCTCTGCCTAGTCTATTACTTATCTTGTTCAGTTTTGCTGGGAATTGAATTTTTGTTTCCATAGAATTATCAATACTGCTACCCAGATTTCCTTCCTGAGCAGCTAATAGCCATTAGGGTCCATCATTACATATATATAGTTAATTACTTTTCCCATGTTTATTATTTAATATGTATCAACACAGAATTCCCCTGGAGTTTACCCAAAGTCAGTAAGTATTGGGATCTATTCTCTTCCCTTGACACAAATCTTTGGCTTTGACTCTCCCACATAACTGTGTACTACCTGCAAGCTGTGGCACCTCAGAAATCCCTTTCTTTTCTGGTCAGCTCCAAATATTCTGAACAGTTTGAGCCGACCTTTAGGGAGCCCTGCTTCATAACCTCTCCATGGTGAAAAATGATCATTATTTCTATATTTTATTTCCTCTCTTTAAACAATGAGGAATTCCTGACCAGGCTTCCCTCTTATCCCACGATAATGTCATATCTTAAAAAATCTATTGCAATAAACCTGCTAAAAAGCTTTCTGTAGTGACTGATCTTCCCCAGTCTCCAATATTTCCAAGTAGCCTAGTTGTAAAATTAGATGACACATCTTGCCAATTTTCCTGCTACAAAACAAGACCTGCCGGTCTGTGGTTTCCATAACCACACTGAATCAGACTGACTCAACCCACGCTTGCTTTTTATCTTGTCTCCAGCACTGGCCAAAGTGAGCATCGAAGAAAAGTACAAGAACAGGATGAGCATTAAGTGTGTTTCCTCCGATACTATCTCAGTCTCCAACAATTTGCCTCTCGGGAACTTCTTGAGCCAAAGATGCTTGCAGACAGAAGCCCTCAGTCGATGCATGTCTCTGGCCCCTTGAACCACGGGAACTGGTGTCATTCACAATTCCACTTTAGCTATAGCCTTTTGCCATCCCCCTATACAAACTCCCCTCTATATCCATAAAGGAACCAGAACTGAGGTACTCAAGGTGGAGCAAGTTATAGATTTACTTCGTGACATAACAATGTTAAAATCTGGTGTCACATTTACCACTTCCCATTCCTCTGGTACGCATTGCTGTGTTCATAAGATTTTTTGGTTACATTTCGGATGCTTATTTTTTCTCTTTATAATATTCAAATTCAGGAAGTTTGACATTTTCTACCCTGAATGTTTCAGAGGATGCTGGAAAACATCCAGTACTCATTTTATCACTTTACTCTTTGGCCAGATTTCAGCGTAGTCTTTTTTTTTTTTTCACACAGAATTAAAAGATCGTACAACAGGTTAGTTTTTCATATGTTTTATTGTTTTAAATAATTACTTTAATTTAGGCTCCCTTTGTGTTCTCTTTTCACAGACTTCGCAATCAATATGTTTACTAGCAACTGAAGACATCATGAACGCATGTGTGTATTAGAGGACAAATGCAGAAATTACATTCTGAATTCACCGACATGAGCGTTCACTCACCCCTACAACAAGATTTTGAGAGTTTAATCAAGAAACAAAAACTTGTGAGCCCAAACAAAACATCTTGACTTTCTAATTTCAATTGCTAAGTACTCACCCAGGCTGCATATGAATGAATTACCCACCCGAAATTATGTGCATACATTATTTGGCAAACAAGTCTGAGTAATGAACAAATGTGAGTCAATTGCTGTGTTGGGGAAGAGAATGCGAGGCATGATTCATTCAGTCACCTACTCGTTATGGCTGATTCCCTAGGCTCAAATTAGGCAATAATCAAGGATCCTTCAGCACAGCGGCTGGGGCGAGCTCGGATGGGCTGTGAGCCGGCAGACACAGGATTTGAGAGCTTCTGTGTGGATGGGGCAAAATACTCCCAAGTGTCTTTGGTGCCAAATAATAGTCAATACATGGCCTAAGCCAGACCGACTGCTATCTTGTAGTGTAAGCAGGGTTATCACATAGGCACAGGTAAAACTTGTGCCATATCTGAGTTTCGGTACTTACACTGGATGCAGAGTATGCACTGAAGCCTCACCAGGACAGCTCCTGCAAACTCCACTTTCAGCACACGCCACCAGATGACCCCAATGAGGTTTTGTTTGCAGGAAGCTCTGTTTTCCAGCCTTGGACAGAAAGGGCCACTCTAAATATCCATCCATAATCCTCATCCTTGCAGAGTGGTGGGGCAGAGGGAGTAAGGGCTCTCACTGCTGCTCTCAGGACGTCAGCATGAACCCTCCTGAAGGCTCTCTCTAGTCAACCAGGCAGTGAGTACCAAATCCTTCAGGCTGAAGCAGTCCCACCAGCCTGCCGCCATGCTGTTGCCTGCAAAGCTCTGCCCTACGCTCTCCCAGTGGATCTAACGAGACTTTGCTAATGGGCTTCCCAGTAAGTGGGTTACATTGTAGGATGAATTACCCCTTGTTCCGCTATCTGCTGCATGATGACTTCCTGCCATGCCAAGGAGCGTGCTCTCATTATGCATCCGCAGAGTGGAATAGCCATTACCGGAAAATGTGAAAATGATGCATAGATGAAATCAGATCCAAATCTGTATTCCCAGTTGTAACTACAGAAGAGTTTTAAGAGTGATTTAGGAGATCTCTGCCTCTTGAATAAGGCTGTCTTCTAGCCTTTTCTTCAAAGGCACATTCTTTTTCCATGCAGAATTATTGGTCACTTGGATTTTGAGGTTTGCATGGGATTCCTGGAAACCTTGTTCTTGATGAAGGATCCTGACATACTTGTACACAGCTTACACATTGAGCATGACCTCTAACTCACAGCTGCTCTGCATCCAGCCATGCCTCAGTCCCACCTCCTGCCTGCTGAGCCAATGCAACACACAAAGTTCAGCTTCACGGCTTTCCGGCTGCCCTTTGGCCTCACCAGGCATGTGTTTCATAGCTCTGATGTTTTGGGAAGAAGTGTTGTATTAGCTGTGCTAGCTGGTCACTCCGTGCATGCACAAAACAGAGCTGGTATCCAGAGATCATCCAGGAAGCCAAGAATCAACAAAACATCCTCTGTCCTGAAGCTTTTTGGTTAAACACCTCTCCAGTCAGACTTTTGGCTACCTAGTCTTCTGCTGAATTACAGGACGCAATGTCACTGTAGTGGAGAGCAATAGGGGGAGGTTTTCTATGCAACCACGGGGCTAAATAGATTATTAACATGGGCCAAAATGAGTAACGTTCTCACGTTCTCCTTTTGCGCACCCCCATCTCATTTTCAGGGTCTGCCTCTGAAATGCCCAGAGCTTTGGTCTTGGCTAGCAGTGCTTATTTGGTGCTTAGGCAATGTGGAATTTATGTTCAAAATACCCTGAATAATGGAGAAGCTACTATCCCCATTTTAAAGGAGGGGAGAAATAAAAGCAGGAAAGAGAATAAAACAAGCGGCCACGTAGTGTAGAAAAGAGGTTTCCTCTGTACAAGTCCACTGCCCACTGGCACGTTGACAGCTTTACCATTAAATGTCATCTGTTTGTTGCAAAGGCTGTAGCAGTCGGGTTTTTTCCAATGCACAACTTTTAGATCAAGACCGTAATCGTAACCGTTTTGCCCAGAGTCGTGTGACAGAGTAAAAGCATTCAGAGCATGAAGGGCCCTGTTATTTTCCTTTTAGAGGAAAATATACAGCGAAACAAGATTGAACATTCAGCTCAATCTGAATTTTGCTTCTGCTGACCATCAAAACAAGTGTAAAGGTGAGATTCCCAGGCAAATTTTCTTCCAGCCATCCTCCTCCAGCCGCTCCTGATTTCCCGAGTATCAGTAGCAGGTGGTGCAGGAGATACTGCCAAGGCTCACTTGGAGGATGTTTTTGAAAGCATTAAAAAAATTCCCTTGAACTATTCTGAGCACTGCAGGCAGCACTTTTCTGCCTCAGAAAAGAATGTGGAAACTTGTATTTCTTCACTAAAAGCAAAACACCACTGCCTATCTCTGGCCCTGCATGAGCCAGCTAAGCCTCAGTGTAGAATAGGCAGTACGAGTTGAATTCTTGCCCTGGGGAAATCAGAGCTGAGTTATTGTTCAGTGGCATCAGGATTTGATTCAGTGTGAATGGGAGAAAAATCAAGGCAAAACTATGAGATCCCAGCCAGCAATATACTTCATCCCACATCTAAGCTTAAGGTCATGAATAGTCCCAAATCAAATACAAGCACTGAATGTACTGGTCTTCAGTGAATAAAAATGGGTTTATGCACGCACAGTAATAAATTTTAAGAAGGATGATGTTTTAAGTTGCCTAATTCCCTGCAGCATTTTGGAGTTTCTGTTTCTAGTTATCTTAAATATCTACACCACGATGAAGAGAGAGTGACAAGATCAGCATTGCCGCAGTGTGGCGCGGAGCAAGCAGGAGTGTCACTTCCCAAGCCAGCTATTCTCCCTCCCTGCTCCCTGAGGGAGTCCCATTGAAGGGGAAATTTTGCCCTTGTAGTGTCATATAAGAGAAGTGAGCAACAGTTTCATACACCACTTTACACAGAAACATTTTTTTAATACTCAGTGTAATGTAATATAATTAGATTAGTAGTCACAAAATGTTCGCTAGTTCTTCGCTAGTTCTGTTCTCGGTGCCCCGCCAGTGAAGTTAATACATTGAGTCGTACGGCGTTAGCCTCCCATTTGACACACGTGCCCGTGATGACAAGAAAAGATTATTATATTGCTGGAATCTTAAGAAAAGCAGAGTACAAAAAGACCTCAAGAACCTTCTCCAATCTATTCCTGTGTCACGAGGCAGGATCAGCCGTACATTTTTTGTTCATAAAATCTTTCCATGATGACCTTCTCCTGGAGCTTATTGCAAGACGTCACTGTCCGCATGGCTAACATTTTTCAGAATTCTCTTGGTCGATACTTCTTGTCCTGTCCACCATGGACATGGAGAAAAGGTGATGGTGTCCCATGTTAGTTGACTCTTTCATAAGCTGAAGAACCCCAGCATGCTCACTTTTCCATCACAGGTCCTGTTTTCGAGCCCTCTGCTCGTTGCTGCGTGCCACTCTGCATGCTTCTGCATTAGCCCCCATTGTTGGAGCAAAGCCCAAAGCTGGGCTCCAGCTGGTGCTTCCTGACAGCTAAGGGGAGAAAAAGAGCTCCTCTTCGTGCTCTTTTGCAAAGAACTCCAGCTGTTCTCCAGTTCTTCTCCAGCCTGTATTTGCGTAGCTGTTTGTTCTTTCCTAAGCCCAGCGTCTTGTGCTCATCCTTATCAAAGTGGCCTCCCTTTTTTCAGACTGTATTTCTGATTTCTCAAGATCCTTTGCAACTCTGGCCTTGTCTTTGCAGTCCAACCTTGCATGGCTTTGCCTTCAAATATAAAAAAAATGTCCTTACCCGTCCATTGAAAATATTGAATAACACACCAGCTCTCACAAAATGTCTCTCACACTTTACTGGTGAACAACTGAGAATTATTCTCTGAAACACTTCACACTCAGCCCTTTATAACTTCGTATATACCATGTTTCCTTGGCTCGCTTATGAGAACATCCCATGAAAAGTCTAACTAGTGTCAAGATTTATGGCTTGAACTGTTTCTCCTCTGTCTCAAAGCCCGCTACTTTGCCATGAAAGGAAATGAGATTGGTTTGACGTGATTTGTTCTTGACAAATCCATGTTGACTGTCACTAATCTCCTTGTTTTCTCTTAAATGCTTACAAATTATTTGTTCCAGGACTTTTTAGGAAATTGAAGATAAGCTGATGTATCTGTAATTCCTTAACTTCTCCCTCTAACCCTCCCCTTTTTTAGTAAGTTTCCATCCCCATTTTCTATATCCTCCACAGTTTTTAAAGGTACTTACTCCACCAAATATTTCATACCACAGGGATTCTATCAGTGATGGAAAAACAGCAACTAGCAGAGTACCTTCTAAAAAGATTATCATACTTTAATGACCAAATATGCTAAATCATATTTTAAACACTTTTAGGTAGATTATTACCGGGTTTTTCGAAAGACCATAGTTTTGGTCTGTCTCTGTTCCTGCTGAAGTAAGTAAGAGATTTCTTCATTGGCTCCAATGGAAGCTCACAGAGTTTGAGACTTTATTTCTCAAAGTCCAGAGGTGCTCAATATACATTGATATGGTAAATGGGGAATATGGTGCCTATTGTAAAGCTGTCAGCAAGCAAGCTCACTGATACTGATACAGGATACTGTTTAATATACTGTAACTTCATTTTCTTCTTGCTTGACAGCTGTAAAACAAACCCAACTGGTCATCAACATAAGCCTAAAACTGTTGATGGGTGTTATTGCAAGAAAGCACACCTGAATTTCCTGCCAGTGTGCTCCTTTCACACAATAAAGTAGGATGAGCCGGAGTGTGTGGGTGAACAGTTCATGCAAGATCAACATGTTGCCTTGCTCAAGTGAAAACATCTCCTTGTGCAATACTGAGAGTACCAAACAATGATGGAACGAGCAACCAGCTGGATGAGAAAGCCAAACATGGTTAATTCTCACAGCATTTCCCCTTCCATGCCAGGGACTGTTCGCAGTGGAGCTGGGTCTATATACACCAGCTGAGCTTTTAGCTACTGACCTTAGCTTTGCAGTCATACACTGAGTGTTCCCATACATCACATTTGCGGCTTCCCCCCAAACCCTTCCTTCTCTGCCCCTTTTAGGTAAAGGGTTTGGAAGAGAAGAGCTGTCTCCAGCACATAATTTTAAATTAATCATTTCCCATTAGCTTCACAGGCCAGATGCCTGGCGTAGTGGAATCAATCCTTTTCTACGAAATCATCTCTAAATAAGCATCTCTGCTTTTAAATACATTTTCACTGGATTTTCACATCAAGCCCAGGCATGGGTAAGAGAAGTCAGCTTTAGTTATCAAGGAGTCGCACGATTTCACCTACAGTAGGGAAAAAAAAAAGGTAAGACCAAGAAATGGAATAAATATTGTCATGATTGAGTCATTCTTCACAGATCTCTGCTTTTTTTTTTTATTATTATTTTTTAACCTGTCAGACGTCTCACTGTCATTTCACACTTGGTTTCAACCAAGCTACAAAGGTGGAGATGGCAATTCTGCTGCTGTATTGATCCTGACACTACAAGTCCTGGTATTGCTCAAAGAAAAATGTCATCCTCCCAGGGACTGCTGTCTGAAGAGATGCGGGCAGTGACTTTTGTGTCTTCCTCTGCTAAAAGAAACTTGGTTTATGGCACAGGGTCACTGCGGTGGGAATTGCAGAGAGGCTGGAGTGCTGTACAACACTACCCTCTTGTGATTTCTTTTGTTACAGCACTTTCTAAACCGCAGTTTTTCCAGACGGACCACTTTACATGGAAGATTCCTTCTCTGACCACGAATCCTACCATTAAACAGCCAGTTTCCTCAGTAGGAACTGAACAACACTATTTGATACATACAAATACATTTTGTTTTTCCTGATTTCCTCTTTTCCTGTGCCTATAACCTTGTATCATTTTCATATGATGTTATATTTGCTGCTTCAGGAACTTGGACAGACCTGGTATTTCCACCTCTGCCAGTACATGCTGCATTTCCTCTCTAAATGCAGAGTTCAGCGCAGAAACTTCAGACTTACACGTACACCTTTCCCACCATCCCGTATTTGTATACGCAGAGGACCGGCTCGGCAGCTGCTTTAGCTGAATGACAGCACCTTTGCCCGTACAGTTCATGGCTGGGCTCTGAAGAGATCACAGCACAGCCAGAGCAGCCGATGCAGCTCTTGCCCCAGTACAGGTGCATGAGTGCAGCACCCAAAATATACCAAAGCTGCGGATATTCAGCAGTAGTTCCGCTTCAGCTGGCTTCACGAATCTGCACACCCTGGGCACTTGTTCATACCCTCTCTTTATCCTTAAAGCATCACAAAGACGCCAAGGAAATTAGCACAGGGATCCCTGCTCTCCATCGCGAGGTGCGGGGATGCTCTTACACCCGGCTGTCACGGAACAGCACAGCCGGACGCTGCTCCAGAAGGAAAGGGGAGTTGGGGACCAAGTGTGACAGCAAGGTGGGCTGGGTGGAAAAGGTGAGGACCGCAGGGTGGCCTCACCGACAAAGGCACAGCCCAACAGCACCTGAGCAAAGCAAGCAGAGACGCTTTGGTGACAGTGACCAGGTTCAGCTGAGAGTCCAGGTGGCCAGACAAGTCCATGGCGATGGGGCAAGTGCAAGGTGAAGCAGGCATGGTCGTGCTGGTCAGCCATTGCCTTCACTGTCTCAAAGCTGTCCCAGAGCCCAAATGGGCAAATCCCCAGGCAGGGGGATGCCCTGAGGGCCGTAACACTGACAAGGCCCATGAATAATTTTCACTTGCCTACCTGAAAAATCACATGCCAAAATATCTCATTTATTTTTGACTTGGAAAAGTGGAAAGGAAAAAGAGACATAATTTTATTGTTGATTTGCTGCTGACCTCAGAGTTCAAGTAACATGGTCACTGTTACATGCTGAGTAACTTTTTTAAAGAATCATTGTTGATAAGTCAAGAACAATGGAGAACATTTTAGTTGGAAGGAATTCTACTTCCATGTCAAACGCTTATGTCAAACTACTTCCTCTTCTTTGAGAAAAAATAAAGAATGCTTCTTTGTTAGGCATAGACCTGCTCCTACTGTTTATTGCCCAGATTAAGTACAAGTCAATATTCTGTCTCCAACATCCTTATTTCTGGTGCAGCTGGGATGTGACCTTTATTATGACAGGGAACGTGGCATGTTTAGATGTCCATTTTCCACCAAGGTTTCCTTGAGTTCAGATCTAATGTGGAGCAACTGTGAAGCTAAATCAATGTGTAGGTACTTGCCTTAAATACTTAGGAGAAAAAGAGGAAGGCCGTCAACAGCGCCCTTTCTTTTCATAGATAACGACAATACAGGAAGAGTTTCCTAAGTGCGTGGTGTTTTCTTAACAAATAAATTAGCCATAGAAACCCCCAAGGTCACAGAGTTACTGAACAAAGAACTAAAAACAATGAGGCTTGTGTTCAAGCGCCATCTCTACTTCAGAAGGTGTGGTTCGTAACAGCATGAGGGTGCTCAGGGCTGCTGGAGGCTCAAAAAACAGTGAGTGAATACCTAAGAAATAAAATGCACCTAAAGCTATTAAGAAAAAGGCGCCACTTCTGGTTCAAAACACCCATTTAAAAAGCAGCTGATGTCATAATAAAGACAAGAAATAAGGCAACTAAGAGGCACAGCAAGGATTCAGACCGAGAACATCTCAACAGGGGCCATAGGACACCTTCCACGTAACTCCAGAGAGTGACAGTGGGGGTATCTGTCTGAGTTGAACACGTTATGCTGAATTCCCTTTATCTAATGGGATGATGGCACCTCCAAAGCACAATTCACCTGACCTGCTTTAGAAATCCACTTTAGGATGAGCTGAATCCCACCACAGGAGTGCCTTTTCCTCTCCATCAACGTTAAGGGGAATAAAGGCATCACCTCAGAGGTGTCTGTCCTACCCATGTTTACCTTTGGTCAGACGGATCCTAACTATGGACAATGAACTGTTAAGATCAACATCAGAACTAGGACCTTCTGAGTTTGGAAGTGGTTCAACAGGTATTGGAAGTGGAACACAAAATGTTAACAGCGTGTTGAGAGCATATAAAAGAGGCTTTTTTTCTGCCGTACCTGTGACCTCATTGCAGGTAACAGTGTTTTCATAAGTTAGATCATCTTCACCCTCTCTAACAATGTTTGCTGGCACTGGATCATCTTCTTAACACAGATATCACCCTAACATGTGGCTCAGACGCTCTCAATCACACTGCTGCAACACAGCAAATGAGAACAGAATTTGGGCTATCCCTACACTGAAGAGACATTTGTTTGCTCTTTTTGTTTAAACTACTCGAGGACAGTGAACTCCACAGCACTGCCGGTGTGCCAGAGCAGTTCCAATCAGGCCCACGAAGGTCCTTTGGTGCCTGAAAACACACACCCGTTAAACCCTCCACCAAAATTATGTATGTGAACACCTTTGTAGAGCACACAGAAATGTCTAAACAGAGCAACTGCAGGACACATAAAGCCAACATGAATAGAGATAATATGCATCAATCTTTCTGAATGGAGTCTTGGAAAAGAATAAATAAATCTAAAAGGATACAGAGACCCATTTCATTCTCAAAAAATGAAGTATATCTGTCATTAATTACTTTGAATAAAAGCCTTATAATTCAGTCACTTTCAAATAGGTATTTTGTTATTTTCCCAGTTTACTTCAGAACTCAGAAATTCATAAATGGAAGCCTGTAACCCCACAGCCTATTTTCTTCCTAATTAAAGAACCCTGTTAGGACACGTAGAGTAGTTGCTGGATTTTCCTTTTAAGCCCAGACCTGTCACTTCCTTAAAAAATAACTGTAGCAAAGGAAAATGAGCAAGTCTTACAACAGCCCTGCTAAGCTTTCACGTGTGAAAAGGAAGAAACCACGATTTCTCTGCACTTTGAGGGGCTGTGTATGTTAACAGAGGCCTCAGATTTAAAGGTCGTTTGTTGCTATGAGATGCAGTAGCGTGTTCTTAAAACAGGGGTTATTTAATGCTGAACACCAGTGGAGAAACTGGATTGCTTGAGACCACTTCTTTCAGGTTTGACAAGTTCCCACTGTTACCAGTTGCCCAACGCTGTCAAAGGCCTGCCTTTGCCTATCCAGATGAGGAACGATGTCCCTCACACTGCTTTGGGAAAAAAAGAGCAACAACTGCTGCACTCTCCCCTGATCTGCAACAGAATGTCACCAGAAGACCGCTGGCGCCTGTTCCTACACTCAACACTGCTGGCAGCGACCCTGTGGGCAGCACCTGTGCCCACTCGGCTTCGGGCCGATCAAACAAAGCAAAGCGCAAACACGAACGTGAGCGTCTCCCGGGGTGTGACTGAGGGCAGGGGAGGCAGCAAAGGGAGACGTTTGAGGGCAATGGTGCCGTCGCCAGAGGATCCACAGGCGATGCGGCACCAGCGGGGCACCGGCCTAGGGTCAAGCGGGCCCGAAGGCCGGAGCCTGACCCCAGTGCCGGCCTCACCCGGGCAGGCCGCAACCCCCACAGCAGCCCCGGGAGCGGGTGCCCCGAAGCCCCCGGGCTGGCCAGCGGGGGCGGGAGGACCCTGCAGGGCAAAGCGGCCGGGCTCCGGGCGGCGGGGCCGTGCCGTGCCGGCAGCATGAGGGCGGCCGGGCCCTCCCAGCGCCCTCATGCCGCCTGGGCCCACGCCGGGACCGCCCCGCCCCGCCGTCGCTAGGCCCCGCCGCCAAGGGAGGAAGTGTCGTAACGCCTGACAGGAAACTTGGCCGCGGGTTACGGCAGCGGCGGCCGCGCTTGGCGGCCGCTAGATGAGCGGAGAGTGGGAGCCGCGGCGCTGAGGAGACGCGGGGGTGAGTGGCGGCGGCGGCGGGCGGGGAGGCCGCGGCGGGTGGCCGCCCGGGGCCCGCAAGGGACCGGGGAAGGGCCCCGGCAGCGGCGGTGGGGGGAGCGGGACAGCAGGAAGAGGCGGCGGCGGGGCGGCGAGGCGGGGCCCGGGCACCGTCTCTGCCTTTGTTCGCGCCCCCCCACTCCCCCCCCCCTCCACCCCCGAACCGCGACCGCGGCCCCTGAGGCCGCCGCCCCCCCCCACCCTCGCCCCCGTCTCGTCTGACGCCCTCCTCCTCGGTGGGTTTGTGTCGGTCTCTCCCGTAGGATATGGCCGAGGTACCGCCGGGGCCTAGCAGCGTCCTCTCCCCGCAGGGGGACACGCTCTCCCCCTTCCCTGGAGGAGGAGGAGGAGGGGGGGCTGCTTCCTCCTCCTCCTCCTCTTCCACCTCCTCTGCTGCCGCCGCCGCTTGCACCGGGGCCCAGGACGAGGAGGCCGAAGAGGAGGAGGAAGAGGAGGGACCCGCAGGCGGACGGGAGCAGCAGCAGCGAGGAGGAGGAGGAGGCAGCGACGGCGGCAAGGGGGGGCCGCAGCAGCACCGCCTCCACCACCACCACCACCATCCCCCGCACCACAACCACCAGCTCAACGGCCTCATCAGCCCCGAGCTGCGGCACCTGCGGGCCTCCCTCAAGAGCAAGATCCTCAGCTCGGAGGCAGGGGCAGCCCCCGAGGGGCTGGAGAACAAGCGAGCCAGCAAAACAATGGGCTCCGGACAGCAGCAGCCATCGCCCCCGACCACAACACCGTGCTCATCCCCCCTTACCAACCACCTCCCTCCCCAGGGAAGGACTGCACCCTCTCCTCCTCCTTCTCCCCCAGCAGCAGCAACAGGGGACAGGAGCCAGCCTGCTGCCACAACTACGACTGCTGCTAAGACTGCAGCCCGCAATGGACTGGCAGCAGGGACTGGCTTGGAGGAGGAAGAGCAGGAGGAGGGGGATGAAGGAGGGGAGGAGGAGGAGTCCCTGCTGCTACTCTCCAGGTCCTTAGCAGCAGCTTGCAGTTTGAAAGGCTCGGGAACGGACTCTCAGCCCGAGGAGGACCTAACGATACGATACGTCCGATATGAGTCAGAGCTGCAGATGCCCGATATCATGAGACTGATCACCAAAGATCTGTCTGAACCCTACTCCATTTACACATATAGGTATTTTATCCACAACTGGCCACAACTTTGCTTTTTGGTAAGTGCCAGAGGGGGCAGGGAGGGCAGAAACTGGGAGTGGTTTGGGGCTGGGGAGGAGAGGATTAAAGGTTTGACATCTGTGGAAATACTTCTAATAATCTTTTTGTGGATAAGGCCAAGCATTTTTGGAAGTACCTGTCTTCCTAATGAAGTCTCCCTGTGACCTGTGCATGTATAAGTAAAGCATACGACTGAAGTTCTTACATTCATTAAGAGATGTTTTAAGTGGTGGGGTTTGAGCACAGGGCTAGGATCCAGGAATTCAAGGCTTCTAATCTTGGTTTTGACATTGACTTTTGTGACCTTTGGTAGCGCATTTTATCATTCTGTCTCAGTTCCTAGGTTTGTATTTAAAAAAGTACTTAGCCCACTAGTGTCTAATGAGTGCTTAGTAATTCTTGCACAATGGTTTTAAAACAGACTTCAGCATGGCTAGTGTATCAATGTTAAGTGATTGGTGGAGAGACACTGTTAAAGGTTTTTTTAAACTTCTTGATCTACTAGCTCTTAAAAAGACAAGTACAACTGTATTGCTTCTTACAGGTGTGGTAGTGCATGCAGAAATTCTCATGCTGCTGAGATTGTCTTGCTTTACTAACGATGTATTTAGTTTTATATTCTTCCTACGGCACTGCTGAAAAGATTGATTTAGCTATCACCCTGTCTTTCTAAATGTTTAGCATTTCTTATGGCAGAATTTGTGTGTCAGTTGAAAAGCATGCTTTTAGGATGCTAATCTGTCCACAGGTGTATGAAACTGAGTGTAAGTTGGCCTGAGGGGTATACGTGCATAGTGGGAGCTTAGCTGTGTTTGATTTACTCATATGAAAGCTTATGTCTGCAAAACAGAGCACTTATGGGAGTGTATGGCACTTCCTTGCTAAGGTAAATGATGAATTCTTCTCTCTTGATCTTTTAATCAAGGCTGGACCCCTCTCTGAAAGGTATGATTTAGCCAGAGCCAAGACGCCCTTCAATTCAGGAGTATCTCTGTAAAATTTTAATAGGATATGAGTACAGGAGGTGAGGCTAATGGACTCCATCTGGGCTTAAACTTCCTGAATGTTCTTGGTTTAGGGTCTGGTATAATTTATAGCGGGATTTATATGATTTATAGGAGGATTTTCAGAACTGTGCCTCTTAAAACCCTGAAGAGGGAATACAGTAGGATTATATGAAGCTGAGCAAAGCATTACCTTCTGGAACAAAATAGAAATAAAAAAATATTTGAAAACATTGTTTTGATGCAAAGTCATGTTTGCCATTATAACGATGCTGATCAGAGCAGAATGGTGTTTTTCAAGCACTGAGCTATGCGTGTGACTGATTTCACTCGTACTGAAAAGAAATGCTTGTGAACTACAAATGTCCATACTTTCAGCATCGAGCGTATCGCTGGTAATGCCAAGGCAATGTTAGATCACAATGCATCTGGTTAGACTTTAAATCTTTCTTTTTTTTTTTTTTTTTTTTGTCAGCGAGTAACCTCAGAATTTTGTTAGGAAAAGATCAACGACAAGTTGTTTGACAGAGCACTAAACCAGAAGATTTCTAATATTTAACAACTGCATTCAGAGAATAAGATATTACTCAAGTAAAAGAAACTCTTAAGCTTATTTTACAGTGACAGCTTCTTTTTTAATAGCCTTGAAGAATCAACAAAACTTTACTTGAGCTCTGCGTAATTCTACTCAATTTGCCATTTTTTTGAAGAGTGGAAGAATGTAAAGTATATAAAACTGTAGAGAAGAGTATGTGGCTATGAATGTCTAAAGCTGTTAGCAAATTGCTATCTACTTAATAATTTGAAGCTTTTGCAATGTGTTGAGTCAAATTTGATGGGTGTTTTTTGTGACTGGTTTTAGTATTTTAAGGTTTGTTTTTTAGAGGTTGTCTTGAAGACTTTCTGTTCTATAAAATTTAATTTGCTCCAGCAGTTAATGGATTCCTGAACTACTTCTATCTCATAAGTCTCTGTAAAATATTTATCTTCAGTCAGGGACTGCATATTCCAATTAGCGAGAACAGTGTCAGGATGGTGAACAGAATCATAGTGCTTGATCTCACAGAATCATTTGTCTTTAATGATTCAGAAGGGCCTCACGCCCTTCTGGTTTTTGGTTTTGACTGGTCTTGGGGAGAGGGTTTAGACTGCAGTATGATTGTATTTGAAAAAAATATCTGTAGGGGTTCAATCAGTTTCTTTACTGAATTTGAACATCGCCATTTTTTTAAATCTTCCAATGTAAACTCACCTGTCTTCATTGCACTGTCATGGGCTGCTTTCCCTTTCTCAACATGTGAGGGGAAAGTACCAACACCATTTAAATTTGAGGATGGGATGTGTGTTTTCCGTAAATGGTCAGCAGTTGTCCCTTGCTGATATTTGTTCAGTAAACTGTCTTAAACACCGTAATTTTGCTATCTAGCATTTTGGGTACCTGACAATGCAGAGCTGTTTTCTGGGGGCTTTATTAAGATTATTCCTGATGATGGTTATCTCGTGGGTTTGAAACTTGCTGAGTTTTGGCTTGGCCTTCCCAAGGTGCACCGTTGCTCTAACGGCTTGTGCAACGAAGAGGGCTGCTTGCTTTTCCTTTCTGTTCAACTGCCTCTTCCTGGCTTGTGCCAACCCTCGTGTTTCTCTGGTTTGGGAAGCTAAGGTAGGCCCACCACCACCGTATATTTCTAAGAGAGTGTGTGTGTGTATGTTTTAGGGTCAGGTTTCTGTTGATTTAAGGCTCCAAACTAGTAGGATGTTGCAGGCACCGGTGTTGGTGCAAGGGAAGAGGTGAGAATGCACAGCTGTAGGGAAGACCTAGGACCAATCCTAACTAGTCACTAGCGTGGTTTCGCTGTGTCAAACCGCTTCCTAACTCAAAAGAGAAGTTCACATTCCACTTTAAAAGGACGTGGAGATACTAGGAATCTTCAAAACCTCTTCACTTTAATGTCAAATTCATCTGTGTAAGTCTTCCTGACTTTAGAGGTAACAGGTTGGGAATACTTGATGGTCGGTTCTGATGTATTACACTGCAGCATTATCTGACTGAGCTGTTGCAAGGTAATAACCTTCTCTATAAACGGCATCTGTCTGCTTCAACTCGCGTGTCGCCTGTCTTTGGAAGAGCAGGTTCTCACTATGCGCTAGGTGTGAATGCCCTGCAAATGCCTAGTTCTTACTTATTCCCAGCAGCTCTGTCAGCCCAATTTCTCTTCAAATTACCTACAATAACCACTCCTCTGTCAAAAAATGACAGAGGAAAGGGGTATCTTTGTTTCGTGTGAAACATTTTTAAGCATCACTACAGCTTTGTCCCCATACACACTGTAAATCCCTTTTCAAAGTTGTAGCTTCCTTTTAAAGTATTTTTTGTGGCTTCTAGTCTTAGCAGTGTTAAAGTTCTAAAACTTCCATTTAGAACTGATACATTAAATATTTCAGAAAATTGTTTTCAAAATACTTCAGCGTGGGAGAGGTGATCTTAGGAAACCTTGCTGTCTGCCAAAGTTTGGATAAGGGAGGATGTAATAAAGCAGAGTTCTGGCTGAGTGTTGTAACCTCTCCTGTAATTCACAATACTGCACCACTCAGCTGCCTTTTAAGAAAAATCTGGAAAATCTGTGCTTTTATTGGGTTCTTAACTTTGCCACTAGCTATAGCAGCATTTATAATTTAAACTTTCACAAGTTTAAAAATAACCTATTAATTCCATGTAAGTGGTTTTAGATGTGTTGTAAATCCTAAATGACTGCAGTTAAGATCTTGTTTTATACTAATGCTTTGCTTTTTTCTTTTTTTTTTTTTAATTGGATTTTATTCAAGAGTCTAAGCGTACTTCGTGCTGAAATTAAGACTTGCAAGACATCGCCCCTGTTTTTCACTTGTGGAAAACTTGGGGCATAAAAGAACCAGAAAAGTTAGGAAACTGTCTGGGAAGCCTTCCTAGCCTTGTGGCAGACTTAGGAAGAACTTCTATAACATCCGTTCCCAATTTGCAAACTCTGTATTCCAGTTTCCTCTTAGGTATGGTGGTGGTTTCAGACACAGGTTTGCTGCACTACTTCTCACTGTCAGAAGCTTTGTGAATGCTTCAGGCGTTGCAGCGTCTGAGTACGTAACAACAGCTAGTGTAGTTATTCTGGCAATGCCCTTGCACAGGAGGGAATTACTCGTGTCCAGTTTCATAGAGTGGAAACAGAGCGATTTAGTGATTTGCCCAGTATCGTAAAGAGCTCTGATTGAACTGCCAGACTTTAGGTTAAAGCCATTAGCCTAAATGTATCCTCTAATGGTGTTCAGTAACATGATCGCTAAATGTAAGCCAAAGGATTCATACAGAGCTGTTTCTGTGATACTTCGGGATGGATTTTAGTGCATGTGCAAAAGGGAGGTTGTGTTGCAGTTAGGTGCAGGCATTTGAATCCCAAAATATTTCTCTTTCAGGGTCTAGTTGGTTGTTTTAATCTTCTTTAAATGGGAACAAATGTCACAGGATCTGGGTATCAAATGCATACTCAGACTGTGGCTGACAGACTTAATGCCAATTGTTTAATTTCACGAAAAGTAATGTTCTTGCTGATTTACAGTCATTTCTGTGCTAACTCTTCTAGTAATACATGGTTGCAATACGAAGATGTTTTGTTTTAAACATTTAAACTAAGAACAAAGTTGATGCAAATATTGGATTTGAATTCATGTATGTTAATCCTGCTAATGACTTACGATTGAAGTAAATCTTATAGTACTCCAAGGGGTTTATAGTATATAATAGTAACTTGGCTGAATTCTGTTTGTAGAAACTTGCATGTTTAGAAGTACTCTCATATACCTGAAAAGAAAATTTGGCCCATGATGGTCTTTTCATAAATGGTGTTGTACAGCAACTACTTTTTCTCCCTCCTCCCCACTCTCCCTATTTCAGTGTGGAGTGGTTTGGTTTTTGTTTTTTTTTTTTATTATTTACACAGTTTAACCTTCTCCAGGGAATCAAATTACAAAATTTTACATCACGTTCTAGGTTCATTTCCAGCTTTAGATAAGGTTGGATAGAAGGAGAAAGGAGAGGAAAGGCAACAGAAAAATTTCCAAATTGAGGTGGAAATGCAGCAGTCCCTCTGTAAGTGGGACAACCGTAGATGAACTGGCAGACTTACCTGCCTAAAGACAGAGAAATAGATTTCAGTGTTTGGCAAACTGGTAACAAAGTCATACTGTATTCAGCTCTCTGGCAGCAGTGGTAAAACCAGTGGGTATTTGCTTCTTTGATCACTGAAACAAAATTCTTTGCTGTTTGTTTAGCATTTTAAATATATGATTCATGAACGTAGCTTTTCCGAAAAGTGCCCTAAACAAGAAAGAATGCAGATAGGCAATGTCTAGAATGTCACTGCTCTTGTAGTGTGTAAAAAAAAAAAAAAAAAAAAAAAAAAAAAAAAAAATATATATATATATATATATATCTTAAAAATTCTCCTCATGACTGTTACGATCAACAATTTGCACGTGTTCACTTCAGGGCAAAGCCTAACTATAACATGCTAGTTTGCGGTGTGCCTTTTATTTTTTTTTTTTTTTTTTTTAAGTGAGGTATAAGATTACATCTAGGTACTCTGCATAATTATAGCAATGTTATGAACAGTCTGTCTGATGATACTCTCTATTTAACTCCCTGGTTTTCTCAGGTCTGAGCCGAGATACAAAACTTGCCTTGAGCTGACGCTTTGCATATGTAGTTTTAGTATAAGTACAGCTTTTCTTTTCTATGGCATAAACTGTGTTTTACACCAAAGGAAAGACTACTTAGAGGCTGTGTAGCATGATTTAAATGGACTGAAATACAGGGTTTTTTAAAAAAACACTTGTTTAGATTGTTCAGGGTTGTTCTTGGATGCTGCTAAAAATGTGTTTTCCTGCCAAATCAAAACTTAGCAATAATTATATTTGCCTAATGAGCTTAAACTATATTAGAAATTATGTTAGGATCATGCTACACTGTAGAGCTTTGGAGCTGCAGCTCATGCATCTTGGGCTGCTTCATTTCACCTTTGATACAGCTCCTGGTTGACAGCTAACTTGGTTAGTAACCCACCATGCAGGTAGAGATGCTAGAAGACATTATTCTTCTTGGGATGAAAAAAAATGCGTGTCTGTGCCTGCAGTACAATCTGAATGAACGAATCTTCTGTCCATAGAGTCTTAGCCTACAAGCTGTGTACAAAAAGGTGGTTGGAGGCTATAGAATATACACCACAGACTTTGGAGAAGCAAGCAGTGGGTTCACAGGTGGGCTGCACTGAGGCCTGGCACTGCTGGCTTTGGCAAGTCCTTTTCATTCGACGTGTCTTACTGATGTAAATTTGGATTATCCAGAAGCCCTTGTGCTAGCACATGCTTGTGCCAATCATGTGCTGTAGTCCCGGTTTAGTTGCTTGAGCCGAAGGCTGGTTCCCCCCTGCAGATACAGATCTATCAAAGTTTGTGGATCCACTTATACGCCCATATGTACAAGTATGAGTTTCTTATCTCTGTCAATCTTTCCTGAATGAATAGTAACTCATTCTCCCCTTGGATGCTATCCTACTCTGCAGCGTTATTCAGTTTTACTGCTGCAGGTTATAATGTCATTAATCTCTCATGCTGCCTAATCCTTCAGTTAAAATATGACTTAGTTTATCTTATAGTCTTTCTCTAACATATTTCATGGTGAAATTTTGGTGAACACAGTGGTTGTGCAAGTAGTTTGCTAAGTGTTTGGGGAGATTTTTTTTTTTTTTTCCCCCTTAATATTTCAGAATAACTATACCTCCCTGTCCGCACTTTTTGTGACAATACTATTGGGATTAACTGTCAGTGCATAGCTCTTAACAAATGAAATCTCTGAACAGCTAAAATGTGTGAAATTAACTGTGTGCTTTTTTGTTTGTTCTTTGGGTGTCATATGACTGATAATGACAGTTTCTAAAGATTAAACGCAGCAATGTTTTTCTCAGATCCATTGTGGCCTTGACATTAAACCCAGAAAAAATTAAGCATGTTATCTACCACAGCCCTTGTACATAAAAATTCAAATCACTATAAAACAGGAATGGACTCTTTTCCTCTGTGGCAGCTCATGTGAAAGGGTGATTTCTGCATTAACTTGGTCTTGCCCCCACCCCTCTATCACACGTGTTCTTGCCTGTAGACTTCATGGAGTAATACTGTGCTTCTCTCCAGGACAATTCATTGGTTGTTAATTGACTGTAACTTTATTTGAATGTAATAAAGAAATAAGAATCCTTTAATCTTATACTTTTGGAGACCTTTTTAAAATTTATTTAGTTATTTTTTTATAGGTTTATGCAAACAAGTTTTGTGTGGCTGTTTCACTTAAAATGAACTGGTTTACTACTTTTGGTAGCACTGCAGATCACGAACTGAGAATGCATACGTGTATGTTTGTCTTTAAGGCCATGGTAGGTGAGGAGTGTGTAGGTGCCATCGTCTGCAAGCTGGATATGCACAAAAAGATGTTCCGCAGAGGTTATATAGCCATGTTAGCAGTGGATTCCAAATACAGAAGAAAAGGAATTGGTAAGAATAGCCTTTTTTGTTATTTCTTACTTAAATCCTGTAGTTGGGGTAACTGTAGCTGTCATAAAGATTTAAGCAGAACTGAACTTCTAGATGTGGTGCTTTGTCTGTCATCCCTGCCTTACTTGACCACTCAAGCTCTCCAGTGGCTTTTTTATTTTGTTAAAATAACCTGAAATGCCCTTTGAGACTTACACCTGGGATATGATAAAGCTAAAAAGAAAGGCAGTCAGCAGCCCCTTACCTCTGCCTGTTACCGCTGTCACATAACAACAGTGGGAATTGCTTTGCATTTCTATATGTGCCCTCATCACTGTATTTCTATGTTATGTTCAGTCTGTCTTTTTTCAGTGGACTTATCATCTGGCTTTCCCCTATCAATTATGCATATATTGCCTGTTGGGGAGAATGTATGTTGTTCATTGTTGTATTAATAAGTGCAGAAAAATAGTTGGGAAAAATGTTGGGAAGATAAGTGATAAAAGAGATCACTCTGGGCAGGGAGTGTCCCTTCCCTCGTTGATCAGTTTTGCCCCGATGAAGGGGTTTCCATTCTAACACCAGTTATCCTAGTTGGCTTAATTAAAGATCTGTTCTTATAGAACTTAATTTTTTTTGGTGTTGGTTTTTGTGAAATTACATTTTGTAACATATTTTAACTTCAAACGTAGATGTCAGCTTTAAAGCCTAGAAATGTGCTTCACCACTCATTCACACTGAACGACTCATACTTTTGTGATTAAAGACAGAAAATCACTTGCAGTGGAAAAATACGGTGATGCGTTGCAGAATGGTACCATTGTGTTTGTTCTCTTCTTAAAAAAAAAAAAAAACACCTCCAAAAAACTTGAAGCACTACGTATTATTGTGGCTATTCAAGCATGTGCGGATTTTTTTTATTTTTTTTTCTTCAGTGCAATTCAAAAGCCATTGTTGATTTCTATAGTGGAGCAGAGGGAAGAGGATACTGAGAAATCACTGTCTCTCCTTTTAGCTGAGTCATGAGGGAGCCTGCCATAATTTAATTGCAGGTGCTTGGATTCATAAGTAAATAAGTAATGCTGTTATTATGAAGATCTCTGCATTATTTTTCCTTTGCTTTAGTCAGTTCGTTGTTTTAGAATTACATGAAAAGAATTTATGTTTAAAGCCTTGCTCACTTTAGCATTACTTTTTCCTACATTTGCCACCTTGCTGTTTCTCAAAGTATGCTGTTAATCTGAAGATTTGTTTTAAATATAGTACAGTTTTGTCGTACGTTCAATGAAGCTCTTAATTGATTAAAGTTTTGAGAATACTTTAAAACATTCTCTAGATTCCTTGGGGTTTTTTTTCCTTTTCCTTAGCCTTCTTATGGAAGTGAGATTTATGCAATTTCATTGAACAGCAGTTTTTTCCACTAATAACTTTGAAATCAACTTTCAATTTCACCCCAATTCTACAGACAGGTAGGGATATTACATTTGTAGAACTGTTGTGAACTAGATGAAAAATAATGATAAAGAATTAAATTAATGCTTGACTGAGGGGAAGGGATGGGCTTCAACCATGTTATTAGATACTAGCAAATCCAAATGGGAGTGAGCCACAAGAAAAGTGGTTTCATAAGTTCTGTTACTAATAGAAGTATTTGTTTTAGTAAGAGGAAATTCCCTTGGAAGATGAATGTCCTTCAAGTACATGCCAGCAGATTTTGACTTTAAATGCAACAAAAAGGAATGAATCACATCTTGGAAGGCTATATATAACACTATGTTAAACATAGAAGCCTGTTTCTAATATCCGTGTGTTAAAGAATCTTGCGCTCAAGCTGAGTCTCTGGATGACTTTACGGATTATTTTAATGTTCAAACTTGAGACTGCAACTTGACCGCAATTTCTTGTTTCTTTCTTTCTTTCCTCCCTGCTTTCCCCAGGTGTCATGTCATGTAGGTAGCACACATTAGTCATATATAATCTAGCATCTTTTGCGTTGCAACTCTGACACTTAACTGAAATCTATATTTCAGGTACAAACTTGGTTAAGAAAGCTATTTATGCTATGGTTGAAGGAGATTGTGATGAGGTAAGATTTTATAATCAAAAACTTTCATAATGTAAATGGTTTGCATTCTCCTATATGTGGATTCATTTCACAGGTTTTTCTTCTACAGGACTTTTTTTAGGTGGGGAGTGGGTTGGTAAGAAGCTATTCCTTTTATAATAAAGGGAAAAATAACCTTGGAAAAAATGTATGGCACAAATAGGAGAAGCATTTTCTAAATTTGTCGTAAGGGCTCAAATTCAGTGTTTCAGGTTTTGTTTTACTTTGCGAAGTTGCCCCAGCCTTTGGTCGCAGGCCCATTTTCCTGCCAAGACTCTAGTTTAAGGTGCTACTGCCCAGTGAAACTTGCACGTTACGTGTAATACTTCCATACTTTTAGAATTTACAGAGATACAGGGACAGTACGTGCTGTTGTATTGCAGAGTATGGTTTTATCACAAGTCATCAGTCTGTTCTGACAGTGCAGAGCTGTATTACATAGCACTAGCAGAACTCTCATGATTTAGCATGTCATCAAAAACTTGGAAGGAAAAGTGACTGAATGACTGTCAAACTCTCTCTGACCTATATGTTATCAGTCTTTCCTTTTACCAGATTACAGTTCCTACTTTTTTTATATATATATGTATATATAAAGAGATATATATAGATAGATATAGAGCAACTAACTGTCTTTATGTGCCATATCTAACTTGTGAGGAACTCTCCCTACATCCATTCTCCTTAATCCGGTTATCTGTCCCTTTAACTTTCATCTGCTTGGTACAATGCAATTGTTACCTTGTTCCTGACCCGTGAGCACTGTGTCATTTCAGTGTGTCATAGTTAATGGGCTTTGATCTCTCTGTTATCTCGTTTCAACTGCTCCCTCAATTGTCCTGCTGTGGTGTGGTGAAGTTTCTTATGCAAAACTACAATTTGTGTCACAGGACTTGTGGCACATACTCTGTTTTTCCACTTCTTGTGTCACGCCTCTTGCAGCATCCTGGCATACGTTCTGACTTCGTTCATTATTTGAGATATTTATGCTTGTTGTCAGATTCCTTCATGTCTCTGCTTACTGGTGTCTTGTCTTTTTTTTTTTTTCCCCTCTATAATTTATGTTGTACTCAGGCAGTATAGTGCAATTGTATAGTTCCGTAATTCTTCAAGGTCTGTGTTTTGGCTTGTTCCTTCTATTATCATATGTAATATGCTTTGCTCTAATCTGTTTTACCACTTGCTACATTGAACTAATCAAGAAAAGGGTTTGTTTTTTCCATTGATTTCCACCGTGTCCTTGAATTCATTTGCTGTTTCTAGAGTATTCGAGATTTAAAAGAAAAAAAAAAAAAAATTAAAATAATTGAGGGATGGTATCACACTGTTCACATCACAGCTGGACAATTGAGGCGCAGAGAAGTGAAGTGAATTGCCTACTGTTGTTACAGTGTCAGTAGTAGAACTGGCTATTTGTACTCAAGCTACCAGAGTTGCAGTAGTTACTATGTGACTTATGAGTGTATGTGTACTACTTCTCATGTAACTTCATTTTTAAATTGGACTATCTAACAGGTATATGCGTAATGATCTCTCCTGTGTCTATCTTTTTTTCTACCGCTGTAACATTAGTCCAAGAGTCCTTCTTACTGTTTCCTTATCTTCGTAAAAATGAAATAAACGTGATAAGGATTGCGAGCTAGTCTGCAGTAAGACCTCATTAAGTCTTAGTCACAGATTTTCATCTATGGTGCTGTATAAATGCTTTGTACTAAGTGCATAGGGTATTTTTCAGAGACCATTGGTGTCCCTCTTTAATCAAATGTACTACAATTCAAGCTCCTCGGAGCGTGTGCTGGATGGGTACAGGCATGTTTCAGTTCCAGTTTGGAAACTGTGTAACTGTGTTTGTGGGATGGTGATTCTGAACTAATTGTGCCCTGCTTCTTGGGGGCTTTTGCATCAGCTGAGTCTTGTGCTGGCACAGAATTTTGAAATGGGAGCTCATGATGCCTGGGCAAGGTGGAGCGCAGGCAGAGTATGTTTCTGACTTTCTACACAGAAGAGAAGAGGCATACCCAAACTGATTTGACATATTTTTATTGTTCTTTTTCACATGCAGGTTATCTACAGCCAAATAGCCAGTGTTTTCATGTTTTCTTCTTTTCTTTGCCACTAAGTGTAGGCTTCTTCTAGATAGACAGGGCACAAAATAATGATACTGGTTACTTGTGCCACATGGTGGATTGCTGAGTTTTCAGTCATGACCAGAATCTGAAAAATCCAACTCGCCACCCATTAAAAGCTCTATCCGACAGAGCGAAGGCAGTTATCCTCACCAGTTTTTACAAAAGTTGTTGGGAGAACAGTTTCTGGCTTTCTAATTGATGCCTTGAGCTGATCAAAGCAGTGCATCACAGTAATTTGTCTTTGTGAGGCGTGTAAATAGTTTACTCATCTCTGCTGTTCTTGAGATATTTTTCTACATCCCTTAATAAAATGAGAAGCATGATGAAAATAAAAAGATGCTGCTACTTGATAAAAGCAATTCAAAAATACGCTATTTTCTGAAACTTGCTTGGAATAGGATTAAAATCATGAATATGCAGCTGTGGGTGTCATGAAAAATTTCCAAAGGCTGCTTGGGAACTCTTCCTTTCAATCTAATTATGGCATAGATGCAGTAAATGTGCTTCATTTTAATAACATGTGGCATATAATCTGATAAATACTTTGTTCAGTGTGTTACTTTTCAAAGTACCGTAGATTGGACTTTTGAGGTATCAACATTGAATCCTGAAAAACAAAGAACTTATACAGCACCATAGATGAAAATCTTGAAAAATCACTACCGATGTGCTGGCATTTCAAAGTATGCTGCAATATTTTAGTGATTAAGGATACTTCCTTTCCTGTAAGCTAATTTACTGGGAATCAACTAAGCCAGACCTCTGGAACAAGTGATTTACAGTGCAAGCTTCTGTGGTCAGTCAGCTGCCTAAGAGGTAGTTCATGCTATATGCCATGCTCCAAAGCTGAGAGGCAATATCCTTCCAGCCAGGGGTTGTCTACTGGCTTGTAGAAGCCATGGGGTAAGGGAAGAAGTGAATTGGCTGGGGTGGAATCTGCGTGGAGGGGAGGAGATGACCATGGAGCTGGCCATGGCCTATATTAGAATAGAAACGAGGGAAGTCATCTGATGTTGGGGGTGGGTGGTTGAATTAGAAATAACCTTCAAGCCTGAAGAAAGTACTCAACAGCATGCTTTGAGCTGGAGTGCTTGGATATGACATTACAAAACTTGAGGGATCTGTGATTATTTTTATATATATATATATTTTTTTTTTTTAAACCTTGGTGACTTTCTCAGGCATTTTATGTTAACAAATTCTAATATTTGGGGTATTGAACTGAAGGTTTTCAAGATTATAATGGCCTGAGTTTCCAATAGGTCACAATGATTTAGAATAACTTTATGGGCTGGTTGCATAGAAATGTGAGCTATGGAAATAAATCAGGTGAAGGTGAATAGTTTTGCTTCCATCTCCAAAGTTTTGAAGAGATTTTTCTTCCAGTGTGAAAAAGGAAAGTATGTGCTGACTCCAGTAAGTTAGGTGTCTGGCTGGTTTTTGTACATTTGCTTAGTTTTTACTGACAAGCAATTTTCAAAAATTGTACTGCTTAAGACCTTCGTGTGGAAATGTTACATCCCCTAATCACAATTAGAAGGGAGGAGTTGTTCGTTCATGTGTAGGTTTTCCATCTGTAACAAATCACTGTAAGTAATCTGCATAAGATTGATTTGCTTCGTATTAGTGAAATAATGTACCGTGTACCTGGTAACTAATCAAAATAAGACTCCAGTAAGTGGCACTTTTAAGAGCTTTTTAAAGCAAAATGTAGAACGTGAAAAGCAGTTGCAACTTCTCACAAGAACTTCCATTGAAAATTTAGGGTGATTTAAAGTGGGTTTTTTTGGCCCCACCAGTAGGTGTGTCATTTTAATTCAGTGCCACACTTGTAAAAATTAAATGTGTATTTTTATATAATGCTATTTGAAGTTATCAACCTATTGAAATCTTAGCTTTTTCTCAGTCTACAAATCATCTAAGGTATTAAGTGTTATATTTTGGGTGCTACCTTTCTTTAAAAGTTAAGGCACTTCATCAGTTTAAGGACACTGCACAAGCGCCCGTAACTTGAGTCTGATGATATGCCAGACTTACAAGGAAGAATAGCAATCTCTCCTGTGAGTGCCGAGAGAATACTTTCCTCATTTGCTTATTTGGTTTGGCTGTATTAATTCTATCGCTTGGTTTCTAGACTTGAGTTCATTCAGAGTTTGAACTGGACAAGCTCGACCTCTCCATTTTTCTTCAGTTTAGGAATAAATTCTAGGTATGAAAACGTAATAACAAGAAACATTGCACTCTGCTCTCACTATAGAATATTTCTTGCTTCTAAACCCAGTTAAGATTAGACAGTTGAGATAAAATGTTAGGTTTATGAAATTTAAGACGTGAGAGAAAGTAACAGCCTTCAGAAAGCTGCGACATGTGCGGAAGTACTGTTAAATCCAATCAGACCTTTGCTAGTCTCCAGGGGAGGATGTGATTGTGTTGTTAGAGGATTTAACAGGCATATGTGTACAACAAAATAGACCCTGTGAGACCAGAAGTAAATGTAATGACTGAAGGTTTGAAGCTTGATTGAAAAATCTCACACAGGAAGAGTTGAATCTTTCACAAAACAAAGCTAATGAAGTTTGGATAAAACATGTCTGTGTTTCCTTATTAGATAGCAGAAACATGTCTTTAGCCCCTTGAGATCAAAGCAGTATGTTGAGATCCGGGAATTACTTTTCATTGTGCTGGGTCTTCCTTAGAAATACCAGAGCAAATCTCCTGCGTTTGCTTTCGAGATGAGCATTGACTCAGGTAGTGGGATTCCAACAAACCTGAATTTCAACATTTAACCACTCCCTTAAATTCGATGATCTGCAGTGTTGGAAGTCTTTCAGCATTGCGAGATGTGCGAGCTCGCAGGTGAATACAGACTTGTTATATCACTCTGCCAGGTTACTAAACTTTTATGAGAGTGAATGCCATTTGTAGCTAGAGTTCAAGTAATAGTCTCCTGCACTGTGGATTTACATGGGTCAGATTTCCTCTTTGGCGTAATGCTTTGTTTTAATTTGAATTAAGAAGTTGTACGAGGTGCGTAATTGTGTAGAAAATAGCAATCTTCAGGAAAACTATTTCGCTTCTATAACTAGCTATAAATTAATAGATATCCATTTTAATGGATTAAGGATGTTAAGAATAATTGATCAAGTCACAACACTTGATAGTAATATTCTGTGAACTGCCAGCAAGAGAAATTCAATCTCTAATTCTTGCCATAAGACTAAGAATTGAATTAGCTTGTCTTAAAGAGTTCAGGTACAACAGACTGTCCTGCTGTAATTTAAGAACTCCGACTATTAATATTTTAATGTGTGACTCCTAGTTCCTTTTTGGAAAATGAACTACTTTTAGGTCTTATGTTCCCCCAGTGTATGTTGTTCTTTGGGTTGTTAGCTCCAGATTTACTAATCTGTCACACATTCTTATGTTGAGCAGCGCAAGGTGAATTATCCATTGGAATGTGGTCAGAGTGGCTTGGAACTCGAGTAATGGTCAAATATATACATTAAATGGATCTTAAAATCTTATTGAAGGTGACCAGTCTAACTGTTGGCTGCCTCCCTCTTTTACGTTGGCTTAGCCACCCCTCAGACTGCAGAAAACAAACTTGATGGAGAGAAAAAGGGAAGGTTTTCTACCAGGTTGCTGTTTGAAGTAGCTCCGCAACAAGCCTAGTGAGCTGGCAGAAGAGGTGAGGGAGAATGGAAATGCAAGCCTGGAGGCAGTGGGGCCACGGAGTCCATAAAGTAGATAGACTTAAACTGCTCTACAAATACGGGCTAATCTTTTTTTCCTAGTTTTTTGGGGGTAGGGGGATGTTAAACAGTTTTCCTGCTTTTTATTGAAGGAGAAAGGGAGTCCTGGATTTTGAGGTGGGGTAGATGACTATTTTTGGCCTAAGGGAGTTTCATGTATATAGCTGTAACTATGCAGAGTGGGTATCAAATGCTGGTTTAGAAATAGCCATTAGTGGACTTAACACCGGCAGTGATCACTGGTTTGCTGCAGAAATTGCTTAGGCTGTATTTTCATTATATGGTATTTCTACAGTGTCCATCAGCTCTTGTTTAATACGTGAATGTACATTGTCATGGGACTGTATGTAGTCTAGTCAGCTTATTAGTTCAGCCTGTGTTCTTGCACAATCGTGATCTGTCCTTAATAGCAGAGTCCTTAAATAATTGACTTGGACAACAGTAAAGAGGCAAAGCAAGTGTTTATCATTTGGAGAGGGTGCACTGCTCGCCAGGTATGCCAGAGCTCTGCTCAGCGCGTTCGGGGAGAAGAGGGGAAAACAATTCGGAGGGACATACTTCAGCAGTTTTGTATTTAGCTTCCTGTTATCGCCAGTGTAGCTTTTTGCCTGTACTTGAGACTTCTGGGACAATTTTGAGTTTTTGCTTAATTTGGACTACTCTTACATTTGGTCTGAGCTGTTTATGTCAGGTCTTCCTGCAACTGAGGGGGGAAAAGATGGGAAAAAGCTGCTCTTTCTTCCTGGTGTGCACTCTGATTTGAGTTTGGGATACTTGTGTTGAGCAGAGCTATTCCTTGCAAACATCGGGGCTGTCAGTTAGTTGTAGAACGCTGAAGCTTGTATCTAGGTCTAAATCTGTCGAATTAGAGGTCAAAGATATTAAATGACTAAACAAAACCTTATGTGCCAAGTTCTTGTGACGTGCAAAAGTCCAGTTGCTCATTCAAAATTGGAAGTATGTTTTGGACCCTAACCTCTTTGGTAGGTTGGTTTTAGGGTGGGGTTTGGGGTTTTTTTGGGGGGGGGGGGGGGGGATGTTGGGAGGCAGGGGTTGTTTAGTTTTTGGTTGGGTGGGTTTTACCCTGGCTATTAGGTAGTGAATTGAAATACTCTTTACAGCAAAGAACTAAAATCTTGATGTGAATGAAAGTTGTTTACAATTACAGTTGTTGATTAACTGCTTTTTTTTTTTTTTAATGTTGTAGTGGAGAGAGGTTGCTTGAATAAGTCAGGACAAGAAAAAATGGATTCCAGTCGTTGCTAATAAGTGTACTTTTAAATAAAATCTTTGAAATTGGTTCAGTAGTCATGTAATTGCAACTGCTTTCTAATATGATATGTTTTTTCTTTCTTTCTTTTTTTCCCTTAAAGGTTGTATTGGAAACAGAAATCACAAATAAGTCTGCTTTGAAACTTTATGAAAACCTTGGTTTTGTGCGAGACAAGAGGCTGTTCAGATACTATTTAAATGGAGTTGATGCACTGCGTCTTAAACTATGGCTGCGTTAAAAGAAACCATCACATCAAGCAACTGACGTCCCAACAGCGCAGAGTTGTCCTTTGCATGCAATGCAATTTGTACAAAATTGCTTTGCAGGTGGACTTAGTAATTTCCATGCAGCTCTTTCTGTCAGTGTCTCATTGAGTGTCGCACATATTTGTTGCACTTTGGCATGGCGCATTTGTTCAGAATTAAAACCGATTGTTTCAAACTTCGAGTTCTTTTGGTACCAGCAAGATGTGCCAGTTGATAGCCAAGATATGTTCATTCATTTGCAAGTCTACTGACTGTATTGCATACACAGTGAACATTTTATCAAAGAACCTGTATGTGGAACGCGACTTTTCGTTCCAGAAAAAAGCCAATGTAGATTGTAAAATTCTATAAGTATACTAACATTTCATACAAAAATTGCCATAGTTTTCTGGAAAAAGGCTTCAATTTTAGGTTTTATTTTTCAATATTGAATTTTCCATTCTTAAATATTGGTACCTCAGTGATTAGTGAATGAAAAAATGTATTGTAGGGTGGGGTGTGTGTTACAATGAGTAACAGTAACAATTAAATTGCGTCTGCCAGTGCCTGTATAGATAAGTATATTTGTCTTCACCTCTAAGTTTGGAGTGCATGCTTTTATTCTTTTACTTTCTTCAATTGTCTTTGCAAGAAAATTTCTGCTTTTATTTAAATTCTGGATTTGATAATAAATTATTTCAGATTTTTATAATTTGGATACTTCTCCCAAATGAGGGTTTGGACGGCCCTTCTTTTCTTATAGCAAGAAGTGTAAGCTATTTTGAAAACCTTGAGTAGCTGCTAAAAGAGAACCTGATGTCACCAGTAAATCTCTGCTGGTTTTGGATGCACTTTTTTCATTAAAAGAGTGAGGGACTTTTAAAAGAAGATATAGAAAATTAATGTAAATTGGTATGATTTTATTTAATCAAAATTATTGCTAGAAGCTCTGAAAAACAGCTATTTTAAGATAGTTGGAACAAATTTTTTTTCAGATTCAGATTGCTTTGCTTCAGTGTTCTAAAATGCTTCAATCTTTGGTTCTTGGTCTTGGAAATAAATTTCAAGGTGTATTGTATCCATTTTTAGCTGCTCTCATTTTCTCTAAACTTACATGAGCTAAGTTATTGGGGGATTTTTTTCCCTCCAAAATCAAAGCAGCGGGGAAGGACTTATCTCTCTCTTTCTCTCTTTTTCGCATTCGCTCTTGCTCTGTTTTTCTCTTCTTTTTTTTTTTTGTTTCTTTAATTGGGCTTACATAAGTTTTACCAATACCCATCAATTTTTTCAGTAATTACAGCATCTAGGCTTTCTTGTTCCGTGTGATTATATAGCCCAGTTCTATGAATCAGTTGCATTTTTTTTCACTTTGGGGGGAAAAAAAAAGGTATTAGTTGACTTGTGGAAGAACCTATGTAATCTGTGAAAAGGATGAACTCTCAGTGAATCCGCTCTTCTGTAGTTGAGCGTACTCTTCAGATTTGCCTTACTACACTTTTTTTTTTTTTTTTTAGGGTTTGGTTTGAGTCATGGGTGTTTTTTGCTAATTACTGTACATTTAAAAACAAAACCAACAAAACCCCTACCTCCAGTAACATTTGGAAAAGAGCCCTGTGCAGGAAAACTGGATTTAAAGGAAAGCCTTATTTTGCACAGACCAATCGCACATGGTGATGGACATTTCTTACCATGTACAAATTATGAGTTGTATTTGAAAATAAAGATTTTTAATGGAAATTGGCCCTTCCGAGTTTTCTGCTTGTAAACACCCCAAACCCCCCAAAAGGGGGTTTGTTCCCCTCAGTAAAGAAAACTCATATTTGAACTCGGTGCCCGAGTCTGTTAGTCACAGAGCATGTTGAAGTTCAGTGTAAAGCCTGTACGTTGCCACTACTGCCTTGCGACATGCCTAAACCTTTTGTTCACGTTATCCCGATCCCTCAGGTTTGCCAGTTTTTCTGGGCAGCGTTTCAGGAGGTTTCGTTCATAGTTAAGACTTAAATGTTGGTAATGTTAAATCAATTGAAATAGACTTCTCTCAAGCGTGGTCCAGGACGTAGTGACTGCTCTGGCTTGCTTGAACTAAGGAGACAGATCAGGGAGGTTTCGTACCTTGTTAACAGCTGTCGGACTTGTATCGCAAACTGCAAACTGGGCTATCTTGTGTGTCTGCTGATGTTTAAAAACTGAAAAGCCAGACAGGCAAGTTTTCTATTGGTTAATATTTAAGCCGTGGGTGTCTTCGGATTCAAAAGCCGACTTAGAAGTTAGCCGAAATCACTTTTCATGAAGGCACTGCCAAAAGCATCGCTTCTGAGCAATCTTCAAATACAATTCTGTTTGTTTATTGTAAGAAGTAATTGTCGCCATGCACGGTTTGAAAATACTGCGCAAAATAGGTGCACGTTTCTTTTAAAAGAGCACGCTGCCTGAAAGGTTCTGCCATTGCTGCTGTGTAACACACAGTTCACTACGGAAGATGCTGAAGCTGTATGTGTTGGTTCGGATTAAAAGAAACCGATTTGTTCTCTGTGTTGCTTGGGATTCGGGTATCAGGTGGGAAGTTCTGAATTTGCAAAGAGATGAAAGTAGGTTTTCAAAAGAAATCTAGCTATGAAAAGTTGGTTATTTCTCATGTCTGTTGCTAAAACACAGTCCTCTCCCCCCTCACCTTTTGCATTGACAAATCTAACTAAGGAGTTGATCACTTTTATGTTTAAGTTGCCCAGATGTTGCTATTGGCTGACATGTCAGTACGGATGTTTGCATTATATTGTTTTTTGAGAAATGATCAGGTTCATCACCGTCAAGAGGAGTAGGCATAATCTAATTGGCGTTGCATAATATGTCACAAACTATTTTTCAGGGCACTGCAAGACATTGCTAAAACTGAGTGCTATGTTAAAAAACATTTCAGGTCTTGTATAAACATTACAACCTATATTGGAGTTCAGGTATCAGGTGGGCATCTGTGAAAATATCAAGTGTATCTCAAAATACTGGACTGCTGTTTTGAGTGGATTATATTCTTCTGTCCCTTTATCCTTTTTGATGAGAACAAAAACAGTGGGGTTATGAAATGTACAAGCTGTCTAAATACAATGCAGTCAAATAAATGGTTAAGTTGTTTATCTATTTCCTTTTGAATGGAAATGTTCTAATGATTGTTTTGCTTTGTCTACAAAATATGAATACACGCTTACTCTTGAGAGAAATGGTGGAAAAGGTTTTACAAGAGAATTGTTTATTGCTTGATTTTCATTTCCATGCCTGTTAGAAGCATCTGGAATAACATTTATATGAACTTCAGTTTCATAGCTGAACTAAAATGGATCCTTTTTTCAAGTCTATTAGGTTATGACTAATGGAGTCATTATGGACTTTCTGGGAGATAAGGGAGGGGTGATTTTTTTATTATTTTGGTTGTAAGAAGCAAGAGTTGAGAACTGCTTGCAGCCCTTGCAAAGCCGACAACGAACTCTCTTAAAGTGTTGGGGGGAGCCTCTGAAAATCCTTTGTGCTTTATTCCCTCTACAATTACACTTGGGCTCCTAAAACTTTCTATTAATTGGCCAGGAAGTGTTGTGCGTGTCTGGCCGTGTGTCTGTGAAGAGGTGTGCAGATGACTGAGAGTTGTAACCAACTTCTGCTGGAAATTGCTGGTCGCCTGCCAACAGCTCTGAGTCTTTTGTTCTTCCAGCGTCTTTATTGATTGCTTACAGCTCGGCTATCTGATTACTAGAGTTCGTTATGAATTAAGGCTTCACAGACATTTTACCACTTCTTACACTTCTTTCCATTTGTCCCAGTAGTGGGAACTGTTACATGTAAATAGAAATTTCTTTCCAGCTTCGGGAACTGGATGCTGAGTGTTGTGTGTAACTTTTTACCTGGCCGTAAACCAGTGACGAACAGCCCTGCTGATTTTTTTTTTTAACTCCTCTGAATCCTCCAAGTATTAATTCCGTGCAAGATAAGGGTTAAATTATTTTTCTTTGTCTTGCACTGCAATGTATTTATTGCCCTTGTATATCTAGTTGGTATGCACCGGCTAAGATAGATTTAGAGAGGCCTCGCATTTCTTTTAATGTGAAATTGCAAGTATTATTTTTCTCACAAATAGTCCAGACTATGCAAGACTGGTTAGGTAATATTTTTGGGAATGAGCGTTTTATGTGTTGCTCACCAGTGCACACTTTAAAAATCCACGATTTCTTTAAATATGCAGTGCAGGGGCATCCCGAGCTATGACTCGTGCAGGGAAAAGACAAATGTCTGTAGGTCTGCAGGAAGGTTTTTGGTAAAGAAGCTGAGGCTTTTCCCCTTCCGTTGCTGTCTGACTCCCTGTGGGGATGACAGAACTGTGACTACTCTTGGTCATTGCCCTTTAATGAAAGGCTCAAGGGTAAGGTAAAAAAGGAGTGAAATTCAAAAGAGTTTAGAATAGATGAGAGATTGATCTTCTTAACTCGGTGTCCTCCACAGGAGGACAGTCCCCCTTCGATGAAGCCTGCGTGAGCCCTCTTCAAAGGAAATTGTGGATGCCCACAGTTTCTGCAGATTCGAGGAGAGACGGAACAAATATTCGTGCAGAGGGATCTGTTGAGAGGTGCTAAGTAGACAAACCGTACGAGGCTCAGGAAGCCTCCAGAGCTTCAACAGCTGGGAGACCACTGGGCGAAGCGTCACCCGCTCTGTATGCTTGCCCTACCCTTCCTTTTCCCAAGACGTGTCCTTCTGGCAAATGCTCCTGTATTCCCAGTTTATGACCAATACCGGAGAAGGAGGACTGGACTGGATGGACTCTTTGTCTGAGCCAGGGTACCGGTGTAGGACAGAGCGATGCTACCACCGGGCAGGGAACTGGCCAGCTCGCAGGGACTGCTTTCCGTCCTTGCAGGCGTTAGAGGCTGAAAAGGCTCAAGGTTTGTAGACTTTGGATGTGGGGCTCTGTAGGACAAGTGGTGCTTTTGTTCAGCAATAATCCTTTGCTCTAATGTAGTGCCAGGAAAGCTGATCTGGGGATAATCGGAGTCTTCTATGCATTTTCCTGCTGGGCCAGGGGTCTTTCCTCCTGTACAGTCAGAGAGATGAGTGCAATACCCTGTCACAAACTAAGAAGTGCTTTCTGACCTTGGATTTCTCTAAAATGTGCCTTGTTAAATGATGATCGGTTCTTGCACCTTGCTAGGATCGCATTTGGGGCGATCCGCTGCTGAAATACAATTGTTTTCTTCATTCCTTCACTGACCGTCTATTACCATTTAGAAAACACTGCTAAATGAAAGAAACATCCCCTCTGTCTCCCTGCCAGCGATCCCCATTGATCTTTCTTCAGGTGCAGAAGATCGGAAAAAGGTCAAATCCAATGTGTGATTTTTTTGGTCTGCGCGGTCCAAAGCTCGAGGGCAGGTCACTGCGGGCTTTTATCATATATATTTGCGTTGCCCATAGGCCTTAGGTTGACGATTCCTTGATTTTAGGTGATTAAGTAGGAAAGGGGAAATCTTGGTTTTAAAAAACCTAGGTAGAAACAAGAACATACTAAAAAGTTTTACTAAGACTGTTTCCAAAATTTTAAGGTCCCTGAGAGACACACACGCAACCCCTCAGATTCAGATTCTGTTAAATCTCAGTATTTGACTCCCTTTTAAGCAGGGATGGAGAACGATTCCCTGAATTTTTAGCCGTTGCCATGCAGGTGGCTGTTACGCGCAACCTCCAGGTGGGAGACGTGGATTTAAATTCCACCTCTGCATCGAGCACAAGTTCCACCCTGCATCTAAGAAATTCTCCAACCATCAAAACCCTGACCCCAAAGAGCAACAAAAAAAAAAAAGTCCAAAATGTTGTTTGAACTTTTCTGATAGACCTTTTTTCCTGTTTTTTTGCACCAGCTAATGCCTTGAGTTTTTCAGTTTTCTTAAAAAAAAAAAAAAAAAAAAAAAAAAAAAAAAAACACCCCAAAAAAACAAAACCAAAAAGAGTTGCAAAAGCAGGAAAAATCACTTCTGCTGAAGTGAAGGCTCCTTTCCAGGTGCTGGAGTGGGAGAAGCTGATAAAGAGGAGGTGGTGGCTAAATATGTAATATGACAGCTTAATAGTAATTGGTGTCTGCTTTCTTGTTTCTGTCTGTAATGAGAGAAACAAACAAAAAAAAATAATAAAGGAAGCAGCAGGTGGTAAAATACCAATAAAGATGAAGGTTGAAAAGGCAGGTGAGTGAGCAGCTTTGCTAAGGTAAGAAAGCTTTATGCAAAGCTGAAGTTATTACTGCTATTATAAAGGAGGGGGCAAAAACTGTGACCCCCTTCCAGATAGGTCTTTGAAAATACGCGTTCTGTCCACGTGAACGCACTCCTTTCCATGAGTAATTTAGAGCAGACGACTAATTGAATACTCCTGTGTTGCCGCGGCTCCCTCCCAAGGGATGGTTGCACTGGAAAAGGCTCTTAGTCGAAATCAAAATTAGTCTTTAATATTGGAGAGAACAAACAAATGAGCCCTCCGAGTTTGATGCAGTTGATGGAAGTGGTTGATGTGTCACTTCTGAATTGTGCTAAGTGTGCTTCAGCCCCATTGACTCAAAGCGTAAGGGCTTGCTGGAGGAGCTAATTACATCCAGAAGAAAGCCGGCTGCTCTTCAGCCAAATTAAGGATGTCCTTCTTCCTCGTCTCCCTTCTCCACGCAGCGACGTGCTGATCTGAGGGTCCTGCAGCTTTCTGGGGAATAAGCGGCAGTTTCGGGTGCGCAAAGCTGCCTTTGCCTAACTAAGGGCTTGCACCATCCATGGCTAACGCTGCCGTTCGGTGATACAATTTGCCAGAAAATGTGATTTATTGTTTTCCCCCCCATTTTTACACAGATGACTTGATCCAGGAGCCTTTAGGTTGCCTTAGGTCCAAAGTCTCTCTCTGGTGGCTGGCACAGAGCGTGTTTTTGCAGCTCTGAACCGAGCTTGTTGGGGACGAGTGAGCTGGGCTGGCTGAAAATGTAAACAGCCTCCAAAAAGTAAATAAATTGGGAAGTGGTTCAAGCCGCAAATGGCAGGCAGAATCCTTTTCTGCAAATTGCAGAGATTTTTATCTTGCTATCTGAAAGTGACATTCAAAAAATTGCTCTCTTGGGGCTGGAAAGAGAAGTTCTTCATTACAGAAAACAGGGCTGGATATGATTAAAAAGAGAAAGTGTTCTCCTTGGGGTTTTTTGTTTCATTGAAGTGAAAATTGAAAAGCTGGCAACCTCTGGGCTGTCAATGAACCGACGATCACTCGAACAGTTTCGTGTATAAGCTGACAAATGGCATATGGAGAAGGCATCTACATAGGCGCTACCTCGCATTGGGCAAACTGAAGAGACTGCTGTATACTCTCAGTGTACTCAATCCTCTGTACCTTATCAAAAGATGCCAAAAAGACATTTATTGAAATGTAAAACTTCAATATTTTTACTGTGTCCATGTAGAAATAGCTTTTCTGTCTCTTGACGGGAATCCTGTAGTTCTCTGTGAGATTGTTTTGCAGTAAACTATGCATTCTTGGAAAGTCCTTTGGAAGAAGAACGCTCTGAAAACTTTTCCAGCGTCAAAATCCCAGCAACGTTCTGAAACCTACAGAAAGAGCCCTTTTTCTTTCGCAGATCCTGGAAGTGACCTCTCCTGGTTTTTGCTCGCCAGCTAAAGGGCTTAGTAAATACTTCCAAGCGTGGAAATAAAAATCGAAGGTTTGAAAAAACATTTTTAAAATATCTTTTCAAAGATCTTTTGCCAGCTTCAGCTCTCTTCCACTCCTGTTTGAGCTTTGCAAACTTTTAGCTTTCAACCTCTTCTACCGTTGAAAGAATGCATTGCTTGGGAGTAAGCTTTCTTTGGTAAATAGTTTCCAGGGAGATTTAAATTTCTTTAAGCTGCAAATTTTGCATCCTTGAAATTCACATGTAATTTTTTTTGAGGTTTCTTTCAGTTGTATCCAGCCCCAAAACTACCTTCTGTTACTGTGCATCAAACCTCTAGCAGTATTGTTGGGGTTATTTTACCCCGAGGTGCTTCTAAAGCATCCCCTGTTGTCTTACGGTGCTTTTGGAAGCTCTCCCGGACGCTGTGCAGGAACAGTGTTCCTGCAGCTGAGGCAGAGCCGCCTCATCCACGAGCAAAGAGCAGGGTACATCCGTTCGCTTGGATGCAGTCGGCATCAGACACTGGTTTTTAGGGTGGGTTAGGAAAGAGCTGTGGTCCACAGCCAGGGAGAGAAAGGGGAAACTGAGGCAGGAGGGTCTGGGTGCACTGGCATCGTTTGAGACACTGATTCTGCAAACCAGAACTGCTGCTGCTTCAATGGCGAGGGCTGTCGTCATCCCTCGGAGCGTGGGGATTGTCTGAGTCTCGTACAGACGGGAGGCTCGGGATTCACCGTGGGTGTGTATCCTCAGGAAACCTGCAATTTTCATCCTCCGTGCTTTTCTTCTCTCTGTGCAAGAAAGAATGACTTCAACTCGCGTTAGCCTGCTTAAAACACCAGATCGCACGTTGGTGGGGGGAAATGCATGAAAAAAAAAAAACAACACAGAAAGCAAGAATTCGGTTTGGGAGTTACCCTTTGTCGGTGCTTAGTTATTACAGGAGCCTGATTTCATGGGCTTGCGCCAAAGCAGTTTTTGCTGGGACTTTATGTGGCCACGGGCATTGATCCTTAAAGCTGCTCCTGGCATAGGATGGGACCTGTGACTCAGATGAGGCTCAAAGGTTAGACCGCTTCACTTCACCAAACAGGAACCAATTTTTTTTCTTTAAAATTAGGATTTTTGAGAAAAATGGTGAGCCGCAGTAAGGTGTAGCTAACAAAACAGTAATAAAGCAAACCATCCTTTTGTGGCCACCTGAAATAACAGCTACATCAGAAGCTGTCTCGGCTCAAGCAGCTCTGAGAAACCTTTTTGGAACAGGCAAGAGCTTTAGTTAGCGCTTTGAAAGCCCTGCTGCCCACGACGGCCACCCTGGCTGTCACCCTGCCTCGGGATGCTGCTCCCCCTTACCCAGCACTGATGGCAGAAGGACCCCCGGCCATGAAACTATAGCCACAGTCGTACTTCTGCAGATTTTGGCCACTTTCCCTGTTTCTTGCTGTTGTCCCACAAGAGGTTTCACCGGGGTGCCTGCAGAGCCGGGCGGTGAAGGCGTTGAAGCAGGTACGGGGAACAGGGCTGGTTCCAAAAGGCAGCATGAAAAAGTGTGTGAAGGTGAATAAAAGGGAGAGTTTGGTGGGTTATTTTTACTATACGTGTATCAGGCGTAGAAAAATGTGCAGATCCTCTTAATGGGATGTCAAATCTTTGCAAATCTAGTTTCCTAGTACATTTAGCACGCTGAATTCCCCCCCTAAAACCTGCACGTGAGGGCACTGCCCTGACCTCGGCCAGCTCGCCCCTGCGCACCACGTGGATTTAAGCAGTGAACGAAAGCGAAAACCACCTCTCCTAAACCCCAGGCTGTGCGTGATTTAAATGGTGCTCACAGCCCGCTTTTCTATAGACCACCTCAACTTGCTTGGATATTAATAGAAAATTATTATTTTTTCAACTTAGAGGCTAAGGGAAAGTTGCCCTTCTCAGACACTGCACTGTGCGTTTGCTGGTCTCGGACTGCTCGCCTTACTGCAGATGTAGGAGGGAATTTTCAGACTGCTCTTTATCATGGCCTTGCATGTTTAATTCGGTTGATTTAGGCTTGTCTGCCTTCTCTGACCACCAGCACACCAGCATCGGTTTGGCTGTAAACATCTGGACACAGTGCTGGGGAGGTTCAGACTTCTCCACATCCTTGCTCAGAATTCACGGTGGTCACTCAAAAATCTCAGGACGCAAACCCCGTACAAAGGATTTGTCTTTTCGAGAGAAGTGTTTCGTTCAGAGTAGCCAGTTTTTGCACCATGTTAACATCTGGGCACCTTTTAAAGACAAAATTTACTGCAGTTCAAGATTTTTCCCCTTGTGAAAGGTTCTGTAAAGCTTCCAGCTGCTTTACAGTCTGCTGGCTCCCACGGCTGTGCCCCACACCGCTCTTTATCTAGTTCAACAAGTATTACCAGGCTGCTTCCCGAAGATCTGGAGTATCTACGGTGTGTCTGGATTCTGCTGGGAGTCTGCTCCACCGCTGCCTGCACGATCCAGCTCGTATGTGTTGGGCGAATAATCTGCAGCCGCGGCGGTTTGGCCTTGCTGGCGGGACTGATAAGAGCTTTACATAGAAATGAGGCAAGAGAAGGTTGGGATGCACAGGTCTAATCTCTCTGCTTGGTTTTTAATAGGAAATAAGAGGAGAAGCAGGTAGGCGAGGCTGTGCCGATGGATAAGCAGGCAGGCGAGGCTGTGCCGATGGATAAAGTGGTACCACAGGGCAGAGGATGGAGAGCAAGGACACGCTAAGTCCTGTATTTTTGTGTGCTCTACCCATTAGGGTTAAACCAAACCTGGTTAAAGAGATTCTTCCTCGATGGTAAGTGCTTCGTTACCTCAAATTACCCTGCAGGGGTGGGGAAAAGGGGTAGGGGCTGGGGAGCAATTAGGGGAAGAAGGCGGCAGCAATGGGAAATCAGAGGTGTGGAGCAGATGAAGGGTCTCCTGCGCACATGGAGACAGGCGCTCTGGCTGGCGCGCAGTGGGGTTTGGCAGATAATCCGTGATTGAAAAGCATGAAAACGTGATGCACTGTTGCAGAGGGTTCAGGATGTTCTGCACCGAAAGGGCAGCACATCATTCATCTGAGGGGCTGCGTTTGGCCAGAAGGAGATACCTAAACAGGTCAAGAGGTGACATCAGGAAGACTAACCAAAAAAACCTTGAACTCTGGTGCAGAACAGGCCACCAGACCCTATGGAAAAACAGAAATAGGGTGAAAAAGCAGTCCTGACTGCAGACCAGGAGTGTGCCCTCCTCCAAGAAGATTGTATCTTTTGGCAAGGCTATATATCTTGTGATGTATTTCTGCTGGGTCAGTGAGCTGAACCAGCTCCTGGAAAGGTTCAGTGAGCAGAGGAAGGGAGAGGTAGACCTCCATATATCCATGGACCTCCTGAGCAACTTGATCTAGTTGAAGATGTCCCTGCTCATTGCAGGGGAGGTTGGACTAGATGACCTTTAAAGGTCCCTTCCAACCCAAACTATTCTATGGTTCTATGATATCTGCTGTGATGAACTGAGAGAGCAGCTCGGCCATCATGAGTGACTTCCCCTGGAGACAGTTCAGGTCTCAGCTGAATGCTGGCAGCACCAACTGCCCTCTCTGGGCGTGTTCCCACTGAGCAGCTTCCAACTCAGTTATAAAATAACCCAGATTTTAAACCCAAGTTAAACCCTGCTCTTGTGTACATCTCCAGGAACAAAAATACCCGCCCTCGAGCCTCTGGGTTTCCAGCCCCCTGTGATTAACCTTTCTTCCCCCAACATGATGCAGCAGCGAGGACTCTCTCCGAGGAGCAGGAAGGCATAGGGACTTCTCAAGAAGTTGCCCACAGGTTCTGTGTTCACCATGTCCCCTGCCCCAACATGCACGTGGCCAAGGAAGGACCACATCCTCCTCATGCAGGCGTACTCTGACCTGTTGCAGAAAGCCGAGCCTCCTCGGGGATGGTTTAAGCAGGCAGATAAATGTTTTCATGTTTAAGAGCAGGGAATTAATCACACCTGCCAAATCCTTCTTGGTAAATAAGATTAAGCTTTACCAAGGAAACCTGAAATAGTAAAACCTACTTTTCCATTTGAAAACTCGCTTGTTTTCTTTTAGTAAAGCTTTTTTTTTTTTTTTTTTTTTTTGCCTTAAGAATGCTTTCAGGGTTATTGTCTGGTTCTGGATAGTCATTGAAATAGGAAAAAAATAATAAAAATTTGTGCAAAAGACCTTTCTCCTTCATCTAGGAAGAGCCTCCATAGGAAGTGTGGGCTACATCCTCCTGAGCCAGCTGCATCTGCTCCAAACTATCACAGGGAGACGCGGATGCTATGGGGTCCCTGCTCAGAGCTTTTGTAAAGGCCACAGCTTTGCTTCATCTGCTTCAGTTGTGATATACGGTGGTGCTCAAGTCCCTCAAGAGGCCCCTGAGCAGAAGTCCACATACATGTCTGAAAAAACACCATTGGGAGAAACACGTTGGCTGTAAATGACCAAGGAGCTATGGCTCTTCAACCTTTAGGAGATGTATCACTGCAGCGGAAGGTGTTGCAGGTTGGGAACCTGGGCAGAAGCTGAACAGCCCTCAGGGTTAGGAGCTTCGTGTGCATTTATTTGTCTGGTCACTGAAGTAAAACCTTTCTTCTCATGGCAACAGGAAAGTGGTGATGATTTCTGTGCTATAAAAGAAGTATCAGCAGAAAACCAGAGACAATGTTGTTCGTGCGTTTGGGGGCGGTTGTTGGTTTTATTTTTCTGTCTGGGATCTTTTTGTTAGTCTTTTTTAAAAAAATCATCTTTCCTGGGCTCTTTGAAATGCACCAAGTGGATGATTAAGTGCAGGAAGCATCCAGTCTCTGGGTGTGATTTGTATGCTAATCAATGAAACCAACACCACTGAATCGTGTTACACTTGAACATCAAAGCGGGCCGTTAGGGAATGGCTAGAAGATGATAGCCATGGGCCTGACGAGCTGCTGGCGGTGGCTGGAGGCATCCCCGAAGGATTGGAAGTGGAAGTCCCGGAGGCAAGCGGGGTAAGACTTTATACCTGACGCACCGGTGTTGTCTAATAGGGGAATCCGCATACGGTTGGCAAAATCCGCCACTGAAGGGAAGTAACTTCAGGGAAAATGTTGCCCTAAAAGCATTTCATTATTTTTCATATGACCGTCTGAATAGAAGCACTTTGGTATGTCGAGCCAAATTTTATAATGCCCTCCACCTCGATTTTGTGAAACTCTCTTTGCAAAAACGCCACAGTTTCAAAAACAGCCCTTCATGAATGACCACCAGTCCCATGAACCCCAGAGGCAAAGGGCTTCATTCTGTACAAACAAGCAAAAAAAACAGGGAGGGTTGCTGTTAGTGGGTGTTATTTTCTTAGTACGGGGCCTGAATCTGAACGCATGTGGGTTAAGCGTAATGATTTTCTTCGGAGGTTTTTGTTAGCATGGATTCACTCCCTGCTCCAGATCTCGGCGCCCCTCTCCAATTCCTGCTGTGAGCACAAAGGCAGGTCTTATTGTGCTTAACTAGACCATCAGTTACAAAATCTGAGCACTTGAAATCTGGGAAACGAAGAGGTAAGACCTCATTCATTTTAACTATTTCCACATCATAACTGTTTAATTGACTTTTCTTGACTGTATGCAAAAGCCGTTTCCATGTCTGCAGCTACCTAATTACAACTCAGAATGACACTTAGCAGTCTTCCTTGGGTTTTTTAATAATTTTTTTTTTCAATTTTTAGTGTTTTGTCATTATTTTTCTCCTTCTTACACAGACGAGGACCGGGCTCTGATAATTTAAACACCTGGATCAGAAAACTCATCAATGCATTGCATCAAAAGAGCAAAACCAGTGGCTAACCTTGTATTATGTGCAGCTGAACATCTGTTTTCCCACGGTAAGTGAAGGTGCATCACACTGACTATGTCCCAGGTCCTTCAAGTCCCCTGTCCAGAAGTGACACCTTTCTGCAGAGGCCACAGTCCTGCAGAGAGGAGATCAAACATCTGATCCAACAGCTGGGAAATCATACACTCTTCCACTTTACTTGGAAGGAAGCCCTCTGCCACCTTCACGGACCACCATACCCATCAGGACCACCATCAACCCCTACAAGCCAGGTGCTCCCATGATGCCATAAAGTTCATGGCATCTTCATCTGCTCTTGCATGTTGTTAGTGACCTCCCATCGACACAAGCCGGTGCACGCCTTCACCGAGCCTTTGCCGTACCGAGGTCTTTGAGAGGGATGGAAGTTGTGAGGAGGGAACTAATGAAACAGTATCTCAGTATCACTGTCTTGGAGCAAAACCCCAAAAAGACTGAAGCGCTTCCCTAAGCTCTGGAGAGCAGCTCTCCTTTGCCTCTAGCCTGACTGTGGATTTGCACTCCCGGCTGTTTTCCCAGCCATTGTCAGCTGCGGTGGAGGAAAACCTCACGTTTGCTACGCCAATGACAGGGGGCTCAGACAGGAGCTCTTGCCATGTGAAGGTGGAAAGGAAAAATCAGGTAAGAGTTGGGAAAATAAGTCAGAGCAGTGAGGACCTGGCTGGCAAAGCAGAAGGTGGGGCTGCCTCCAGCCCCATGCACCCGAGTTTTTGAGCCACAGCCACCACGTTGTCCAGGTCTCCGGGACCACAGTGGCTTTACCTCCTCCTCACCCTCTTTCTCTAGGCGATGGCTTATTTTGTCTGTGCCTGAAGCCATCCCTGTGTATTAGATCTGGATGGGAAATCTGCTTGCTTAAGCATGGAAAAAGCGCTCCACTTTTTATAGTGCAAGAGTCGGTGCCGTGGTGTGAGATGCTGCAAATGCCCAGGCAGGAGCGGACCCCACTGTGGGGAGGTCGGAGCGGGCTCCCAGGCCCAAGAGCAGCATGTGGGTAAAAAGTCGGTAAGAGAGAAACCCCTCGTCTTTACAAACTGTGCAAGGCTGACTGCCTTCAAAGCAGGACATTGAGGTGTTGGAGCGTGTCCAGAGAAGGGCTACAAAGCTGGTGAGCGGTCTGGAGGACAAGTCTGATGAGGAATGACTGAGGGAACTGGGGTTGTTCAGCCTGGAGAAGAGGAGGCTGAGGGGAGAGCTTATCGCTCCCTACAACTACCTGAAAGGAGGTTGTAGAGAGGTGGGGACTGACCTCTTCTCCCTTATGACAAGTGATAGGACGAGAAGAAATGGGTTCAAGTTATGCCAGGTGAGGTTTAGATTGGATATTAGGAAACATTTTGTCACTGAAAGGGTTGTCAAACATTGGAATAGGCTGCCCAGGGAGGTGGTGGATTCGCCATCCCTGGAGGTGTTTAAAAAAAGGGCAGACGTGGTACTTGGGGACATGGTTTAGAAGTGGTTTTGTCAGGGTAGGTTAATGGTTGGACTTGATGATCTTAAAGGTCCCTTCCAACCTCAACAATTCTATGATTCTATGAAAGCAATTTCCAAACATTAACTGAGCTGCACAAGATCACTGCAGGTAGTTAATTAAGTATCATCTTCTTTTGAAAGACGAGAAGGAGGAGAAAAAAAATATAAATGAGGACAGAGCAATGTAACATGCCCAAAGGATGAAGGAAGCAGTTATCAAACCCCAGAGCAGCAATGGGCTGTTCCCAGCTCCTCGCCCTTGGCTTCAAAAGGGGCCTGGGCAATTTGTTTTCAGCAGATAATCCTTCAGCAAAAAAAAAAGATTTAGGGTCTGCAGGAAGATTTTAATCTTTTTTTGGTTTATGGCCACTTCCAGTCCTTCTGCTCGCAACAGTGAAGCAGACTTGGAGAGCCTTGGGAATGAGGAAATTCAAAATAAATGTTGAAAGCAAGGGTTACTGCAAAAATTGGTTTTAAAGATTGAAGATCTTGGGTTTTTTGCTTTAGCTTGAGCACAATACTTTCTTCCACATTTTTGTGGTTATTTTAGTATCTAGCTAGATAAGAGTTACAAATTAGTTTTAAAAAAATCGCAACAAGAACTTGTTGTGGCTGAAAATTGGGATTTCAATAAATCAAAACCAGAGAAAAACCCCAAACCAAAACCCTGCTCTTAAGCTTGGTTTGTTTGTTTGTTTGTTTGTTTTGAGTGGCCAATTCTTAGGGAACAGTGCAATTTTAAAAATCTATTTTGCAAAGACCTACAGACGGATTTTGAACAAAATTGGTTTTGCTCGAAATAATATCTATTTCTTTAAGTATCAAGTTTGGAAAAACATCCAGAACCATGTCACCACCGTATGCTAATTCTCCATCTGACCTTAAAAAAAGCTTTAAGCATGTTATTTTATCAGTCCCAATTACACTGAAGCAGTAATGGGTTCACGGTCCTCGTATAGTGGTGAAATGAAGCTTCAGTAGCTTTTTTTTCAAGACAGAGGAGCACTGTAAGAAAAATCAGCTCCAGCAAGTCTCACAAGGGAGGCTTTGTGTGGCAAAAAGCTGTATTTTTAGGTCAGCTCGGCTAAACTGAAGGAGGTGATTTGTGTGTTAAATAGATGGGCTGCCTGGCTTTTAAGCTCAGCCTTTCTTTGCGGTGCAGACGTAAGTCGTGAGCCACGCGATGCGAGGGCTTGGTCCTCAAGGTTTAATGAAAGGGGTGTTTCTGCAAGGGGTGACTGCAAAACCAGGGCTTTCTTGCTCCTCTTTTGCCCCGGAACAGTTGTTTTCTAGCATTTTAATTGAGTACCAAGTTAATAAAGTAATTTTGCATGTTAAATCATATGCTGCATAAAACCTGGTTCAATTAAACAGGGCATTGCAGTCTGCATGCAGCACCAGCTGATGCCAGCACGGGTGTTTGCTGTGTCTTAGGGTGGCTGAGGAGGAACAGGGAAATTCGAGGCTGAATCAGCAACACAACAGAGTTTTGCTCTACCCCATCGCTGAGAGTGTGCGTTAGCAAAGCACGCTGCTGATGGGAGGGAAGGAGAAGGAAAGCCGCATGGACCGGGACAGGAGAAGCTCTGAGCAGATGAAGGATTCCCCAGCTGAGCTTCACTGAAAGTCCACGAGGGGACAAAAGCCACATCAAAACTGCCGCTGTAGAGACGACACCTCATTCAGCATCTCTGGCCGGAGACACCAACATGTACGTTCGGCTCCCTCCCGGAGGCTGAAGTCCACTCTGAGAAATGAATTAGCACTATTAGCTTTGTGCATTGCTTAAGCCATCAAAACAGGATTTAAATGAAGCTTAAGCAATGCACGGGGTCCTGCAGAGACCTTCTGTCCTCTGATCAGAAGCCCTCAGCAGAGCTAAGGAAGAAGAAAGCTCCCTTGAATAAGGGCCAAAGCCAGGCAGAGACTTCAAGGGGAGATGAAGGGGAAAAAAATAGATGAACAGGGGGAAAGACAGAAGGGGAAGAAGCCAAGGCTTTATTTTGCTGTGAGATGCCTGATTTCTCCCATGTTCCTGCTCTCTGGAAGGATGAAGCAAGAAGTGCTCAAGGGATAGGGCAAGGAGGGAATTATAGCAAGGAGCAAGGGATCAAATATGTGTTGCTCTCCTGTCTGTGTGCCCAGTGCCATATTTATTCTCGCTTTCATTTTTTTGTGGACCGCTCAGCCGCTGCTGGATGCACTACCAGCCAGAGCCGGCGCGTGATTAAGCCTTTCTGCAGGAATTCACAGGATGAGCCGTTCCCACAACATGTCAGTAGGTGGCAAAAAGCTACAACCCTTGTGCTAAGCAAGAAATAAATATTTTTCCCGCTCCTGCAAGAACAGGAGGTATCTGTGGGCAGCTCTGTCCCATCGGTGGAGATGGATCGTGTTCCCCCTGGGTCAGAGATTCTTCTACCAACACTACTGGGAAGGAGGAGACATCCTGGAAAGGGCAACATCCCGTAAAGATAGCAGGTAAAGAGGCTCAAAACAGAAACAGGAGCTGCCTCTCTCCTTTTAAGTCATCAGGGGACCCTTGTGCCGTCTCTTGATCTTGTTCAAGAATTATTTAAAGAAAGGTGGAAAGCATAAGGGCATAATCGCTGTTTCCAGCATTGGAGAACAACAGGTTTAGGGCTGTGCAATCGCAGCACTAGTTGAGGATACCTGGTTAGACAAACCAAAGCATGCCATGGTTGATATTTTTCAAGCTGATGATAATACTTTAATCTTCATGTACAGCCTGAATCGGAGCTGCTCAAGTTGATGTTCTTGGGTGCTTTTCTCTTGCGGCTTTGTGTAAGCAGATTGAAGCAATCCCAGTTGCCTGTCACACACCTTCCAGCGAGGCACGGCAGATAAAGGGTTTAATAAGGTTAGTGGATATATCCCGGTGCCTTCGATCATGGGTTTTTGTCTGCTTTCGAATGTGTGCGTGTGTTGGGGAAGGGAGGATGCTGTATGATGCCGAAAACTTGCATTCCTGAAGAGGTCAAATACTCAGAGCACCAGGTGGGACAGAGCCCAGGAAGGTCAGAAAATCACATTAATCCAGACTACTTCATGAGATCCAGTTACAGCATGGCTTTGTTCAACTTTATTTACTGAACACCTCTCTTTACTAAGTGTAAGTAAAGCATTTTTGTGCTCAGGAACAATAACAGAGATATCAGAGCAACCCTCTCTGCAAGGGCACTGAAATACCTTTCTGCTTTTTTTAAATACAGAGGTAAGATTCATCGACATTTCCTCTTATGAGTTGTATGTTTAATTGCTAATGATTTTGCCAGATATTAAGTACTGGTGCTGAGTTCCCCCAGCTCGGTTATCTGCTTCAGGCTGAGCATTATCACCTTGTTTTAACGTTTCAGCAAAACCGGTTCAGCTAATGCTGAGCTGGAGGAACTTGAGTTGCTCTGGCCATGTTCATACCACCAACAAAACCATGCTGTAACCATTCCACCGGGAAGATCAAACGTCCTTGTGCTTTGGGGCAAGGATCTATCTGACCTGCATCTCCCCTTTCTTTGGCACTGTGCCATTTGCCGATACCCATAGCCACATAATTAACTGCATAAAATGTCCATTCTTTGTCGTTTTGGTGAAAACTGACAACGTGAATTCTCTGAAGGTGCTACATCTGGGCTGAGCACCCTCTGCCTCAGCACAGCCCCTGTGTGGAGACACGTTTACCCCGTAGGATGGGTCCAGCCTTGAGGCAAGGCTGGGTGGCTGGTGTGAGATACAGAAACACCTTTTTAGCCAGCGGGTAACTCACCCCATCCCAGGATGGACAGGGAAACATCATCCCCTGGAGATACCCCTGAGTCCTCCTCTCATGCTCTCAGCTCTAAGCAGAATAGATGACTGTTTTATATCAGCTTCACAGCCCTTAAATAGCCAGAATTAGGTCAGACAAATCCCACTCTACTTCCCTGCTCTGGAATCTCCCCTCTTGGCTCTTCCTCCTCTGGACTGTGCATTGCTCCGCACCACAAAAATCAAACCCTGCGCAGGTTTCCTTCTCGTTATCCTTTAAAACTCAGCCCGCATCCATGCCTGCCGGCTGGGATGCAGCAGTGGTCCAGCCTCTCCTCCCCAGGGAGGCACCCTGGGGTCAAGGTGAGGGGACGCTGGTTTCTGTGGTGCGTGATGTGGATTGAAGCTACATGTGCTCAGCTATGTTGAGTGGCAAGTTTCATCCTCTCCATAGTTGACTGTAATGATTCAGCCTTCAAACGATGAGCTAATATGGAGCGTTTGGAATCGGGAGCTATTCAGAGCAAAACAGCTCTGTAAAGTCTTCCTTGCTGAGCTGCAGCACACACATTGTGGGGGTTTTTTTTTCCATCTTCTGTAATGCGTAAAAAAAGTCCAAGTTTCACCTTTAGTAATAGAGAAAACATTTTCATTTCCAGCCTCTGGAAGGATGTTAGAAAACGTGAGAAGAGGATGAGTTGCCATCTGCCTCTCTACAGGTTATGATGAATTAATACAATCAAGAGCAGCACAGTCAAACAATTTTGAGCATCAGAAGTAGAAAGCAGGTTTGCTGGCTTTATCGCCTCCATAAGAGCAAATTTTGCACACTGTAAAATGATAAATTAATGTTCAGAGTCTCTTCTCTGCACAGTCGGTGATATGGATCGACTGATCCACACACTCTTCTCCGTGGGCAGCACTCTTCCCCAATGCTGGCAACATGATTATTGGAAAACTAATCAGCTCTATCTGAGATAAATTGCATTTCCACCAATTATAGCTTAATTGTTGACAGATGGGAACACAGAAGGGAGATGTGTCACATCATTAAGAGGACAGGTGTATAGACAAGTGCCAGATTAATTGTTCCAGCCCATTAAATCATTGACCTTTTCAGCATACCCTCAACATCGAATTCAAAGCTCTCACGATATTTCCAGCTCACACACGATGACTGTGTTTATGAGCAAAGTTCTCAGGGGCGTTTTTAAAACATGCAGACTCCAGACATGAACTCATTAGCCACGAGCCGTTCTCCTTTCTCATTAAAATCAGTTCTCCTTTTCCTCCTTCTCTGTGTTGGGGTTGGGTTTCTTGGCATTTCAGTGAAATCCCACACGGCATGTGGGCTTTCTCCAAGGAGCAGTTCTCTCCAGGAAGCATGTAGACATGCTGTAATGGGCTGTACATTTAGGGATGTCAAAAAGAGAGGTGAAATGAGGAGAGAGAAGCTGAGTGCTGGGCAGCTGTGCTGGAGGCTCCAGCTTTGATTTGGGGCTTTGGCTGTGATTTCCAGCTCCTGTGCTGTCTGGGATTTTCAGTAAAGCCTGAGAGAGAGACAAATAGCTAAAGACCATTGAAACTGAGTCAGCCATGGGTTTGTAATTCCCCTAAATCTGTGTCAGAATGTGTCTTCTGCTCTTTTTCTGTCTATGTAATCCAGGAAGCTGAGAATGCAGAGCAGACACATCCAAAACAGCTTTGGGGGAGGTAGTGCAGGTTCAAGATAGCAATGCAGGACGTGCCTCATCTGTCTTGAGCTACCCAAACCTTGCACTGTCCTGGAAAATTGAGAACTGACTCCAGATCTAGTTGTTTTGGATGTCCTGCCTTGAAAAATAAGAGAATAAGATTTCCAGCTGAAGGAAATGAAAGTCACTGTGATGATAATCGTATTTGTTACTCCTGGAGTCCCCGTTCTGTGCCAATGAGCTGAGTTGAAGATGTATTAACCTCTGGTAGGTTTTGGAGAGGCCAAGTGGAAAGCAACCCAGGGAGACCAGCAGGAGGTATGAGGAAGAGTTAATGCCCTTTATCAGCTCTGGAACTTCAAACGGAGGTAAAATTGACGTTGGGAAGCAAGCAGGTCTTTTTCCCAGGGCCAGGGCTGGTAGTGAGCTCTCTCCTTCCCTTGTGTAGCACTGGTCACACGCATGTCCAGTTTGTCACAATAAAGTAACTATCAGATGCATAACTGAAATCCCGGGGTTTTAGATTTTAGATACGTGCTTGGACAACTTACTGTGTTCCGCAAAGATGATGCACCTTTACTGCGATGGCCTTTACAAATCTGCAGACAACCAGATAGGAGACAGGAGAGCTGGGTGAAGTTCTCTCTCATCTAACAAATGATTTTCTAAGGAAAAGCAGATAATTTTATGAAAAAAAATACAGTTTAGGAGAGATGGAAACTGCAAGGATCTCTTTGATAGATCTGGTATCTTTCATGCAACAATCTTTTTCAATATACTCGGAAATGTCAGGTTGCAACAGGGCAGCTTGCTCAAATTCTTGGTGGATACAGCAGCCTTGACCAGCACCGCTGCGGTACATCTGCAGGAGGTGTTGGAGATCCCTCGGTTTCCACCACTCACTGTGCAGCACTGAACCCTGAACAGAGGACACAAGTGAACAAAAGCCAGCTTTTTCAGAAGATTATCCGTAAAACTGGAGGTTAGTACTAAAGAAAGTATGTGTACTACTGTGTCCGGGGCAGGGAAGGAGAGGGAATTCCAAAAGAAGGTCAAAAAGGAATTTTAGAAATGCCAGAATATTTATTTAAAAGAATTCCTAAATGAATCATTTTACCTTGCATTTTGAACTGGGGTTTTGTGGTTTAGAAAGGGATACAAGGTTAAAAAAAAAAGTTAAACAGAAAGGTTAAGTAACCCCAAGGCAAGCAAAACATTTCATTTCAGTTGGAATGTAATATTTGGGGTTAACTCGGAATATTTTCCCGCTTCTGCTTGTGTTTCTTTTTTGCCAGCCTCCTCCTCCTCCCTCTACCCCACCTCGTTGTTGCCGAGTCCAAGCCATTTTTTCCCTGGATATTTTGGTTCAGCCATGTAACCCAGACAGTCTTTCACTCCACATCAGTGATCTTCTCATTTCCAGCTGTCCTTTCCACCAGCCCTTACTCTCAGGAAAGCTGCTTACTGTGAAGATCGTGTCTCCACCTTCGGTCCATCCATCCTTGGGGGGGAGATTCAGCCCCGCCAGAGCTGTGGCTCATTTTTTCAGCACGTCCTTCTCACCCCAAGCCATTCCACTAGAAATCCTTATCAAAGAAGTCATCGAAGAGAGAAACTCTCTCCGTCTTGGTTCTTACAAGCCTGTGTTTGCGGTAAATCTTCTCTTCCCTTTCCCACTCCTCGGAGCCTGTGCTGGAGGTGTCCCAGAACAGATCCCTCGTCTGCGGCTCCCTGCAGAACCACAGGTTAACCTTCCCGCTCTTGCCTGGAGAGAGTTCAGCCCCGTCATGCTGCCTGGAGAGTCCTCCATCCCATGTGTTCCCTTGGGGAGAGGAGAAAAAAAAATAAAAATCTTAATTTTGCAGAGCTGCATGCCCAGTCTCCTAGGGTTTAGCTGGGAATGGCTACAGGCAGATGGAGGCATGTAAAGAAGATCCTGAGAGACCGCTGCAAGACCAGACCCCATGCTCAGGGCTGGGCAGGGCCAGGTATAATACATTCAGGTTTATATTTGGTGAAATTATAGAGTCAGGCAAGAGGCAGTATGGTTTTATCCCTGAATGGAAGAGAGCTGAGGCAAAGAAACACAAGGGAATAGGAGCAGCCAAGTCTGTTCCCCTTTCTCCTGACACAAGTTCACTGGCAGACGAGTTTTTCACTGATTTAAGCATTTTTACCTTCGGTGGTACGTTTCCAGCCTGTGCCGATGGTTGTCACGTTTAAGCACAGCAGAACCGGGCGTGTGCTTCAGGGATGTCAGTACAAAGTGGTGGCTGAGATTCACTTTGATTTTCCCCTTAGTTGGGGACAGTAAGGTCACCTCGTGTGCCCTGGCATATCCAAATCCCACAGCTGCTCCCCCAGCCTGCATCAGTGCCTTGAACCTTAGACGAGAGTCATGGCCTAATCCAAAGCACCACAGGTCAGCTCTGAAGGTTTATGCTACGCCCATTCCTGCTGCTCCCCCGGTCTCGAGGCATGCGGGGGAATCACAGAACAGAATCACAGAATCGTTTAGGTCGGAAAAGACCTTTAAGATCATCAAGTCCGACTGCCGGCCTAACACTGCCAAGTCCACTACCAAACCACGTCCCTAAGTGCCACGTCTACACGTCTTTTAAAATGAAAAGCCCCAGCTCAGCGTTTGCTGGCATCGCTGTCACGCAGACTGTGCCATCCTCCCTCCTGCGCCACAGCCTGGGCTGCAGCAGGACGACATGCCCAAGGGAGGCTGAGGTTTGTTGCCGTTAAATGAATTTCACCTGATGCATTTTCGCATCAGATGTTGAACGTAATATGGAGCCGTGGTTGGAAATTGTCTAATCGGAACATCTCACCTTAATTACACATCACCGAGAGGGATGCAAAACTGCGATGGAAATTGCCTGGCTCTGGGCAGTGGGAAGTGGTTTCCACATAAAACTCAACCTAAAAAGGGAGTGACCTCAGTGACTGTCATGTTTACACCATGATCATTTAAGAATGGGCAGGAGCACACAGGCTACACTGTGCATATGAAGGCAACATTGTGGTGGACCATGCAAGGATGAAGCTGGGAGTAAACCTGCGGCAGCTGCTGCGCAAGCAGCCCTTTCTCCATCTCCTGCCTCGGCTTCCCCAGCAAGGAGTATTGCAGTTACCCTCCAAGCTGTTCAGCGGCGTCTCTCCTGTTGAGCCCGGTTCCAGCTTCCCAACGTGCCTAAGGCTGCTCTGCTAGAGAAGACTTACTGCAAGGTTCAACACCCCAAAACATACATGGGTACCCTCCTTCAACCCTTCGTGCATGTGCACGTGAGCACACCCAGGCTCGAGCAGGAAGTGTCTGGTGCTGGGACAAAAGGTAGGGGGCAAAACCTGATAGAAGGATTGACCTTCAGGCAGTGGTTTTCCATTTTTCTACTTTGCCTCTTTGGCCATCCTGTTGGAGGAGGTTTAGAGGTTGCCCCAGCCCATGTATGTTCACCTGTGCAATGGGCTCTATGCTCACCTCCAGATATGCTTTTGCCCAATGGACTCCCTGCCTCTCCAAGGATGTGGGACCCTGGGGACACCCTCCATCCTCACACTCAGTTTGCCATGCAGGGGACATGTGGGACAAGCTGAGACTTTTCTGCCAGTGGGAGCTTGCTCCTGTAGGGGCCTGGACCTGAGAACTTTGGTTTTATGCCCTGTGGTTGTTCCATGGCTCTTAAATCACATCTACTCAGGTCTGTTTGGATGCTGTCAGAGAAGCAGCCCAGAGACCCACAGCATCCCAATGTTTTGCCTTACGACCACATCTCACTGCTTTCCCCCCACAGGCTCTGAACTTGCACCGCGTCACAGCAGGAGATGGAGCAGTGGAAGCAGCTTCCATAGGGAAACTTCTCTGATGCCATTTAAGATGCTGGTGAGTTTTACATCTCCTTGGAAAATTACCCTACTTACCACAGTCGTCTCCATGAAAACACTGATTGTGCTCAGCAGGGACGAGGTCTCGGCTTTCGGCGCTGTCGCCTCTCCGGAGAGTGTCAAGGACTTCCTTTGGGCTGAATTCCTTGATTTTTTGTTTATTGATTTTTGCCTCCCTGTGGAGATTTCGCTTCAGCTCTGCCTGGGTTTGCAAACGAGTCGTCAACACAAGCGGCAGAGGAGCAAACTCATTTTAATAGCTCGACACGGCATATCACTAGGGGGTTGGCGCTGAAAACAATTACGCAGTCAAGTAGTTTAACCTGGGCAAATAATATTTGCCAAACTGTATACGTGACAGAACATGACAGAGATTTTTAGTTTCTCCATGAGCCACAGCCAAATGAAGGCAAAGCCTTGGACAAATCAGAGGTAATTACTGAACATGGGGTCCCCAGGGACGTTCCCCACCTCGCCTTGATCTAAACCACCAGGAAAGCTTCCTTTGACCTTCCCAGCAAGAGACTTTAACGTTCCCGGTCCATGGGAGAGACACCAGGGATGCACAAACCCCCTTCCGAGAGGGGAAGCCCCAGCCTCTCCCCAAATCCATCTCAGCGTTACCTCTCGGCGCCTGCGGGTCAAGTCCAGCATCTGCAGCTTGTGCAAGTGCTGCCGCCTGCCAGGGAGGTGTCTCAGGCTTTGCCCCCTCTTCTCCAGCGCCTACAAGGTGTTTAAAAACGTAAATAAATACACCTGCACTTTCTGAAAGAGAAGGAAAGAGCCACCAGCTCGCAAACCCACGCGCGGCCCCTCAGGCGCTCCCCAGATAAAGGCAGCGAGCGTCTCCCTGCGTAGCCAAATTGCAGAAATTTATCACAGATTTCCAATGCGCTTGCAGTTTATCTTGCAGCCCTGGGGCACAACAGAAAAAAAATCTTGATTAAAACAATGTGTACATGCTTCTTCCCCCTCCTGAGGTGTTACCGCTTTGAGTTGGCTGTCCAAGATAATCTCATGATCCAAAGGGAGGAACCGCTTTTGCAGGTTTGGGGTTGCAGAGGGTGTTTAGGCGATGGATGTTCAAGTTGCTCAGCCATTTAAAAAACTGGTCCTCAAACCTTTAGCCTCAAAAATATTGAAGGTCCTGGCTCAGCTCTACCTCGTCCAGGGAACTGTCACACTGGTGATTCAAAAACCTTTCCTCTTATTTTATATCCTTTCAGCCATGCACCAGTGTTTCAGCTGGTTTCTGGGCTTAGCCAGGCATGGGAGCACAGTGTAAAACACCAATATCTGCTCTTCGAGGTGCCTGAACTGCGAGGGAAAGGAGCCTGCAGCTCCTGGGCACAGGGCTCGACCCATGCACTTACCTTCGATTTTGGGCTTGCAGCCGCTTCTTGCTGACTCCAGGGCTTTCCAGGAGTGATTGCTTGGGGAGGGCCAGCAGGTTCAAGCCTCTGCAAGTCCAATATGTATAATATTCAGCGTTCCTCATTCCAGACAATCATAAAACTTGATATAAAACTACCCTGACTTTTTTCCAGCTCCAATTCTGGCCCGGCTGGTTGGGATACAGGAAGGAGATCGACATCTCTAGCAGATGCTCAGGGAGATGATCATTCCTTATGGTCTTTGGGCAGTGGACAAAAATGGGGGGGATCTCCTGCATTGGAGTCAAAGTAGAAAAACCCCAGTTGGAAATTGGTTTAATCCCTGTAGCCTCAACAGCGCCCAAGGCTCCAGCCAAGACCAGAGTGAAGACAACCCCCAGCCCAGATTGCTTCATGTCAAAGCTGAATCCTCGGGGTGTATCATAATTTAATATAAAGTCTCCTAGCAGGTCATCTGAGAGCAGATCCCAGTTACCTGAGACCCACAGCATGGTTCGCTCTGTCCAACCAACCTCTTTTATGCTGGCCTAAGCAAGACCTTTCTCTGCAGAGCTGGGCATGGTGTGCCTTGCCTGGTGGCTAATGGAAGTGGGCAGAGACTTGCTTTATAGACTGCTCTGAGCATAGATTTTTATCTTAAGGTGCTAAGTTGCCTCCTTAAATCAAGCCAAACTACTAGATGATACTGCGCCATTTCATGGCTTGATGTGTCCCCTTCTGGGATGGGAGCTCAGTATGGCTTCCATAAAAATTAAGGGGAGCATCATCAAGGACTTCATCAGTAAGCCCCGGCTTACACTTTAGGTGAGACAGCATTAACCTCTTGAACATGAACTAGAGTGTCCCCAAAATGGTGACATGCCTCTGGCTGTCTGCACCGAACTGCTGTTGAAGCCTGAGCTGTAATTTTGAAGCATCCTGTAAGTCAATGCAACAACGCAGGAGAAAAATGCAGCAGCATCATCTAAGGAAGGTATGCCCTGTCAGCCCCCAACACCAAGTTCACATCTTTCAGCATCAAAAAAACCCACAAAGCTGAATATGAAGCTTAAAAAGGAGCACTAGATGGCAGCATGTGACACCACAAACTGTGGTCCGGACTGTGCATCACTCCCAGATGCCACCAAGGCAGCCAGCGCGGGGTGGCTGAAGGCAGATAAAACTCCCACATTTATCAGCTCATCTCGTTGCGCCCGGTGGGGAAGCCAAGTTTCAGGCTTTCGGCTAAAGTTGCGTCGCAGGCTGGAAAATTGTCTCTCTTTTCTTTCGTCTCTGTGAACCTCACGGGATTTTCCTCTGGAAATACTCCCTGACCAAAATCCTCTAAAAGTCCTTGAGAAGGCCACATCATGCCACTCTGCTGTCTTTGAAAATATTCCTGCGGGGAAAAGGGCTTTTGCCGCTGCTGTTTACACTCCCTAACAGAAGCACGGGGTAGGATTAACAGTGGTGGTGTCCCGCAGTGAGTATTATCAGTGTATTAATAATACATAAATACAGCCGTAATGGAAATAAGATCAATGGCTAAAAATTACATGCTGGTAGGAGATTTTTTAAATGAGCCTGCGGTTCCACGTGACAGTTCACCAGCCGTTGCTGGGCTCATTCCAGGTGCTGCTGCCTCATCCTCCCACCAAAGCCAGGGACACATTATTCAATAGTTGGTGGCCACCTGTGCTCTCTGAAGCCACCGGTCTTGGCCAGAGCCACAGCCTGGATTTCAGCTGGCTCTGTTTGGTGGCTCCTCTGCTCTTTATTATAGTAAAAAGACCTTAATGAGAGCGAGGAAGGCTTGAGCAAAGCACCCCTGCTTCAGCGACTTTGCTGTTGTGGGACATGTGCAGAGGGTTTGTCGCCAAATTTTGGGAGAGTGGAGATGCTCTCAGGGAGGAACAGGCAGGTCTCAGAGCAGCACAGGGAGGCGAGATGTTCACCCAAGGGTTTTAATTGCAAGGGGTTGTATAGGTGGCTGGGAAGAAAGATCACCAGTGGTAGCTGGTCCAAGCTGCACCTGGTGGTGGGACAACCCAGCACCTACAGGAGTGCTACAGAGACGCACGTGGCCAGTCGGGGCAGACACACCTCTTTCATGGGTTACACAGCCAAGAAATATGTTTGTGTCTGTTTGTCCCCAACCACCAACTGCTGGGGACTCCCTCCAGCCACCTAATTAGGCTGCTGATGTGCCCCATGCACCTGGGCTCTCTCAGAAGGGTCTCAACAGTAGGTACAACATTGGTGCTTAATTGCTAATTAAGAGTCCTGTCTAAATGAGAGCACTGGGGGGAGGTATGTATTTCCAGCAGCTGAGTGTTTCCTTGAGCAGAACACCTTGCTGCACCCATGCTTGGAGGGGTTTGCTTGAGTTGTCCTCTTTCCCTGTCTGATTTTATTCCTCTGAGCCCCGTTGGCTCTGTTTTGGAGCCCCCAGACCTGGGCCAAGCAGCAGAGAAGAAACACAGCTGAAAGCCTCAGGCTCGGGCTCAGAAGGAGAAAGGTCTGAGGAGCAAAGTGGAGGAGCTGCGGCTGCATCAGGAGTGGGGCTGAGCCCAGTGTTTCCAAATGTCCCTGACCATCTGTGGGCACTCAGGGAAGGAGGAAGAACTCAGTCTCAGCCTGACACTGGCAGCTTTGCATCTTAAATAGCAAGCAGGTAAGAGAGGGGAAGATGGAAGGTATCGCTGCCTGGTTTGGGAGGGTGTGGAGAAGCAATGGAAATGCAGGTGGAGCACTGCAAGCAGTGTGCTTCTCTGGGGTTGGGTTTTGGTTTTAAATAACCTGATTTGCGGCAAGAATTGTACAGCCCTGGTAATGCAGCTCCAGCTTAGCCCTGTGAGCACGTGACGGCCTGAGCCTCACGCAGGTTTTGTATAGTATAAAAGCATTGGTGCATAAAAATATCAGCACAAAAATGTGCTTCTTGCTACTTTTTTTTTTTTTTTTTTAAATGAAATAGCAACTTTAGCCCTTGTGCGATATGGTACGCTAGTGGTGTTTCCTTTCCTTCTTTGCAGTAAATTATATGGCAATAAATATTTTTTTGGAGCTTTCATTTTGTTGTGATAACTCTTGCGTGGGGAAAAACCTGATTGCCAGGTCAGGCAGAGCCACGGGTTTCAGGGCTTGGAAGGGAAGGGATCTGGGAAGTGCAGAAAGGGGAAAGAAAGGTCATGGAGGAGTGAACAAGAGTGTTTTATGTTTGTTTGGGGAGGATCTTTTTTTTTTTTATCTCGATACACAGATGTGTGTGTGCGCACGTGTATACACAGTGCTACTGAGGGGAGAAGGTGAAGGTACGTGTAGGTACACAGCATGCACAGCAATTCTTGAGAACTAACATAATTGCTCTGTACTTTCACGGGCCCCTGTTGCAAAGCACATCTGTCCGCTTTACCTGTCTCTCTGCCCCTAAGCTGACGCCAGACCTTGGTGGGATATTTGGCCTGAAGGACCAAAACCAGCCCCACGTGATGCAAGTTGGATCCCTTCTAGAAAGGGCTCTGCCTTGGTCACATTAGCCCCGTGGGAGCACTAATATTTGGCTGCAGGTACCCAGGCACCACAAAGGAAAGCAGGCCATTATGGGAGAGGTGGCCTCATGGGTCATGCGCTGGGACATGTGTCCTTGTTGCATGCCTCCGTAGCACACAATGGCTTGCCAGCAAGGCAGGACCTATGGTCAGGCATGGGGGCAAAGGCAGGGCCTCTCTGCATTGGCCCCTCTTTGGCTCTTCTTAGAAGGTGAAGGCCTCTCCCTTGGGCTAACAAAACAAAAATAACCTCTCTGCAGTCAACATACCTACTCTGTCCCAGATATCAAACTTGGGCTGGTGGTAAAGCTCATCTTGGGATGTTCGTCTAGAGAAGGGACCTCCTACTTGCATCACTGTAGGATATTTGTTTCCCCCACTGTGGTGCTGTAGCATGTGCCCATGTCTCCAAGAAAGCCCATGTCAACGGGTCAATCAGAGTAACTCATAGGGAGCTTTTCAAACTCGTCTTACTTGAGGTCTTCGAGGCGGGTGCTGTTTAATGATGCTGGTTTCTCCCTTTTCCGGCACAGTGTTGAAAGAAAGGGGCCCTTAAAGATTAGAGAAGAAATGGATGAAGTTATTTCTGGGTGATGATCAACTGCTAGGCTGTTCTCAGCGATTGTTTTCTGCCCTTGTTTTTTGGTTGGTATTTCCTACTAATGCCTCTCTTGGTATACCCCAGTAACAAGTGGTATAAGATATTCTATTAGCTGCAGCAATAAAGTGAGGATGTACCTGGGGTTTCTAACAAAGGTCTGCCACATACCTCTCCTACTTCCCTCTACAACATCTCATGCATCCTATATGTGATGATAACCACTCTCCATGTCTCCCGTGGCCTCCCTAAGCTTTCAAAATGGGGAACGGGCAACAGTTTGGACCTCTTCTTGCCACTCAGTCCCTGGGAATTTATTATTCTTATCGTTTGGTGGAACTGAGAAATATCTCTGATGTTTTTACTGACCACAGCAGAGCTGGGCTATGGCCAGCCAGGGAGTTCAGAAATTATTGTGTTATGGACAGGCAAGCGGTACGATCACAGACCCTCATAGTCTTTGGAAATCAGCCCGAAATAACGCGCTACACACCAGCAATCGCCTGTTAGTTATTAAAGCAGTGCTTTCGCTGAGGCCTGAATGTGATTAGGGCTCAGGGCTGTTCTGCGCTGGTGCTCTTGGGTGGACACCACTGCCTTTTTTTTCCTCGGACAAATAAATACTTGCATGTGCAGGGTTTTTTTACAAAAACTCTTTTACAAAAGAGTTTCTCTATCCCACCTATTTTCCCCAAAAAGTGTCTTGGTGGATTCAAATGCCCTTATAAATGTGGAGCTGAGCGAGGCAGTGCTGAGCAGCTCCTGTTCCCATGTTGTGGGAGCCCTGAGGTGGACGCAGGGGAGAAGAGCTGGGGAATTACAGGATTATAGTGCAGGAATTACAGTATTGTTGATGCCAAACTTAATAGTTATCTTAAGCCAAAAAATAATAATTTGGAGGTCACCTTATGGGGGACTTCAGTGGTCCCTTTAAATGAGCCCCATGGAAGATTGCCAAGGCAGGGCTCTCGGAGAAGAGCGAGAGAAGGTGGTGGAGGGTGTTGGGGTATGGGAGGAGACGGTGACTCCGTCGGATGAATGATTGCTGGGCTCTGCTGAGCGCCGACAATGATTAACTGCTGAGTGCAGGCAGGAATGGATGCCTAAAGTTGAAAATTTCCAGCACAGGCGGCTCCTCCGGAGACAGACTTCAGCTGCCGGGGAGCAGGCGCTGAAATAGCAGCTTGTAATAGCCAAAGGAGGAATATTAAGTTTTTGCTTCTCCATCTGCAGAGCAAATTAGTGCATAAAGACTTTCTAAGGAGGAAGTAAAACGTAAGGAGATGGCTCGTGGTGCTGGGAACGGGGGACCCAGTATGGGCAAGGGACTGGGGCTTGGGAGAAGCTTGCTCTGGCAAGGTGTATGGCTTTGGGGAAGTTATTTCTCCCTTATGAGATTACTATTTTTTTTTTAAATATATTTAAATATCACTCACTCTATCCATGCATGTGTCTTGTAAGAGGTTTGCCCTTATCCACTACAGATACAGAACCGGGAGCCAAGTGCTCGCTGTCCCCAAACCTGCTCGGTCCCGGGGCAGGGATGGTCCCCGGCACACCCGTGTGATGCTGGCGGGGAGGGACATTGTCCCACCGCACAGCCACCACCGAGGGAGTGCTGGGCCCAAGCTGGAGTCATTCTCATTACTTTTTTTTGTTCCCCCCCCTGCCCCTTGCACTTTAGTAGCAGCAGATTCTCCCGGCTGGAGGAAGCAGGATTTAACACAAGCCAAGATGAACCCTCATAAACCAAATAAAACCTATTCTCTTGGAGGCTTTGCTTATTTAGACAGACACTCGAGCTAATACATCGCTCAAGTACTCTTGAGCATACTCTTTTTATTTCTGAAAATGAAAAGTAATAGAAAATGACATTTATTGAGGGGGTTTTAAAGTTGTTGGTTTTTTTTCTATAAAAGTACATGTGTTTTACAAGTACTTGTGGTGACAGTTTTCCAGAACAGGAATGTGTGGTTGTTCTGGCTGTCGTGAAGCACTTGAAGCCCCCTGTTGTACAGCCAGGCCTGATCTGTATTCGCCCCAGGACCTCTGGCTCCGGGAATGTCACTGCTATCGTGCCAGAAGTTCATTTGCTTTCACCTTCGTTCACCGAGAGACATTAGGAGGAGACCCTGAAGGAAATATCCAGCCCCTGGTGAAGCAGCGGTGCTTAACGCTGCTCCCCGTGTGCCAGAAATTCATTTTTTGGAAATGGCAAAGGAGGGAGGAGGGTGCTGGAGCTGCAGACCCTGCTTCCTCTGCGCCGCCCTCTCTCACACCGCGTTGGCGTTCATGGGGGTTTCTCCCTACGCTCACCTAAGGTGGCCCTGGGAAGCTCTTTGTCACCACCCGGCTCATTGTACAGAGCCGTGCGTCTGCTTTCAGACGGGTGCAAACCTCCTTCCTCGCCTCCGGGAAGGGTTTGGGTAAGGATGGAGTTTAAACCCTGCTGGGAGGGGATGTGCTTGTAGGGAAACACACACAGCTATGTTATTTGCCTTCTTCTGCCTCTTGGCTTATGAAATGAGCCCTGTGCAAGACACAGCTATAACTTATTTTAATGCTGAGTTTTACCTGCTGAGCACATTCCCCAGAATCTAATTCTAATTAAGCCAATAATATCGGTGCGGCGGGTGAGCAGGATGCTATGACTGGGAGTTATAGGGCAGCTGTACGAGGGCTCGCTCAGACACCGGCTGGTGTCATTGCCTGCCCGGTCAATGCAGGGGAGTGGGGCCGTTCCCAGGGGGGCGAGTGGTGGGAGTAAGGAGTCTGGGATCTGGGTTCTGGTGACCGAGATGCTTTCCAAAACAGGCCGTGGGCTGGGGGGTGGGGAAAATGAGTTTTCCCAAAGCTAAAATGTTCTGGAAATGGCAAAAATCTACTGATGCAGAATGGTGTGTGCACCCGCCTACACCCACCCCTCCCCGCGGCGAGCAAACCCCCAGCCCCGGCTGATGCCCCCTGGTTCTCTGAACTGCGCTTTGCCATAATTTGCTGATGACCCCCTTACCTGCGGAGGCTCTCCCGTACCAGGTTTCCCGGAGAGGTGGTAGTTGCCGGTATAAGGTGGGGTTTCCCCACTCCGCCGTGGCCAGCGGGTGCAGGCTGGGCTGTCCAGGCACACCGGGGAGCCGGTATGGGGTGGCGAGAGCGGGCAGGTCCTCCCCGGCACGCATCGGTGCCACCTTGGTCACCTTGGGGTGCGCCTTGGAAGAGCTCAGGCCCATTTTACAGAGTGTTGGCTTTGAAAGGAGAAGGAAAAACCCCCTCATGCACCGTCCTCCTCCATGGAGGGATCTTTGTGAGCAACCGCAGGGCCCAGGGAGCTCCCTGCCAGCTGCCAAGGTTGGGGTTGGCTCCCACGGACGTGCCCACACGTCCTTCCCGGCTCAGTTAAACATTGACCCGTCCCCGGCCATTCCCCCGCGGGGATGAGAGGTGGCTGCTGCTGATGGAGAAGTGGAAAGCAGCTCAGGGAGCCAGTGCCAAGCCCCAGGGAAGCTTTGTTTTTTACCTACAAGGGATTTTCAACCAGGAGCACCACCTCAGCTGGTTGTTGGCTGACCTGGAGGTATTTCTACAAGCTTTTTTTTGCTAAATCTTCAGGTTTTGGAAGGAAATTCAATCCTCAGAGCACCAGAAGGGTTAAAGTGTCTCTCTCCCTGGGTGGGAGAAGCAGCCTGGGGACAGGGGCTGGCTGAGGAGCATCCTCCACCCTTGCTCCAGCCGGCTGGTGGCACTGATGGAAAGAATGCAGCTTTAGCACAAACCCACCTGAAAATGTCGACTGAAGTGGGTCATATTTTGCAGTTTTGGAGCTGCTGCAGGTTTTGGGCCAAACGCAGCAGGATAAGTGTGTAAGGGAAGGATCTGCACTTCTCCATCCACTCCCAAGGAGCATGAGGAGGTTCAGAGGGCACAGTTTCCTCGGAGCTGTAGGGAGCCACTCATGTCCAAGGCGGAGTGTTTGAAAAATCTGTAAGGAGGATTATTTATGCAACATGATTAATGTTGCAGGGTGGGTTTTGTGGCAGCAACAGGGGGTCAGAGCATCTGTGGGCTCCCCTGTGAAACACATGGAAACCGGCAAACACCAAGAGTGTGTGGGAAAGCCCAAGCTGGCATCAGAGCTGGGGTTCATTTAGCAGCAGCTCATCCCACTGGGATTGCTGGAGCTATCTTGTATGTTTAGAGTCACTGGGGCCTCTTTCAGCTTTTCTCTTGGGAGAAGAGTGCTGGGAGGAGGGTTGCACGGGGAAATGAGGGTGACGGCAGAGCCAAGAGTCCAGCACTCGTGGCCAGTAGATCCATGGATAAACCACTCGGCTCCCCCTTGATGGAAATGGGGAGGTTTTGAGCTGCAAAATGCCACCAGCCAGGGGTGGCACCTCCCAGAAGAAATTATTCATCCTTGGAACAACCCGAATGGTTTGTGTTTCAGCCACAAAGCACCAACATCACTCGTGACTTTGCTTTGCAACAGGTCGCACAGGGCATGAGGGAGCAGAGTAGTTTGGTCTGTAGTTTTCTTTCTTCCCCCCCCCCCCTTTTCAAATGAAAATATAAAATCAACTCCCTGCTTCTCTTCTGAGTTTCTCAATGCTTAATGTCTGCTTTTCCTTTTTTTTTTTTTTCCTTTTCCCCTCCCCTGCTGAGAACAGGTAATTCCTGTTAAGCAGCTTGGGAAAACTGAATTAAATGCAATGATGGATGTGTCAGAGCAGTGGAAAAACCACGTGGATGTTAAAGCGAGCACCCATCGTGCTGTATCTGGGTGTTTCAGCTGGGTGTGATGCTGTGGCCCTGGCCCTGTTGATGTCCTTGGAGGGGGACCGTGCTCTGCATGCCACCAAACCCCCTCTCTTGGCCAGGTTTCTTTCCAAGCCGTATGGCTTTCCCCCGCTGCTGTGCAGGACAGCACCGTGGCCTGTCGTACAGTGATTTAGGGAAGGGGATTGCAAAGGGACACACATACCTGAGGCTGATATTGCTCTAAGCACTTCATCTCTGGGTGAAGAGATGCTCCTCTTTGCATTTAAAGGTGATGCCCCGGCTCCAGCACAAGTAATCCTATGCCAACCCCCTTGCTTAAACCTGCCTTTAACACCAGCCGATGGCGTTTGAAGAGGGGAAGGGTGGGCTGAAGCACGGCTGAGCTTCAGGCTGGCTTCATCACTGCCCTCCTGGTGATGTGAAGCTCAAAACCGGGGGGTTATTTAATGCAGCTTTTTTTATCTGTATTTAAGGTTCAGTTTGATTCTGCTGCAGAGACATGGGGCTGGAAGGAGCTTTGGTCCCGTACGTTGCCATTAGGGAGAGCACATCGTCCATCCCAGCAGAGCTGGAAGCTCGCTATTTCTTTTTCCCTTTTCATTTATTGCCTGAAACCCTCCACCAAATTCAGCTGGAACCCGCAAGTGATACTGATCTTGCCAGAATTTGATTTTTCCGGCAAATTTATTGTAGGTAAAATGAAATCATTGACCCCTAAGCATTCTGATGCCCTTGTTTTAAGGAAGATATTGGGAAAATCTCAAGGGTAGGGCAGTGCCATGACTTGGGGCAGGGCATTTTCCCATGGAGGAGCAGTTTGTTACTCACCTGCAGATGGAGAAAAGGTGAACCAAGGGGAGGATTCGGCACAGGGCACCGGTCTAACATCCCACTGCAACAGTGGATTGCCTCTGCCTTAATACTTCTGCTTAAAAATGAGTTTTAAATTACAGAAAACATGGGCACAGGAGGAGATGGAAAGTGGGCGACACAGATTTTTGCCAAAATAACGCCTGGACTTTATGCAAATCTCTGGTGAGCAAAGCTGAAAGAACTGTAACGATGTGAATAGACTTGCTGTCATTTATTACGCTTGCAGCGCGTTTAGCTAGCGACAGCGTGAGCAAACGGTGCAACGAAGAGAGGAAAATAATCCAGCATCATTTCACTGACGGGGATACACACCGGTGCGACTAATAGATCCTGTTATTATGCATCTGTAAAGTCAAGAAATACGGTTTGTTCCTCCCTCTGCTGCTTGTCGCTTGTACTAACGGGGGATGTTCATCTTATCCCAGCCAAGGCTGAGGACACCGGTGGTGCTGAGATAACATTGTCGGGCGGTGCCTGGTGGCGGAGCGCTCCGGAGAGGGCGCATGGGCGGCGATGCTCAGGGCGGGTTATTCACAGCACGTTTTGTTTTTCTTCCAGAGAGCCGGACCCCGGCGTGAAGGAGAATCTGATAATGCAGCTGCCGGATCAAAACTGGCATTTTCCTTGGGGTGTGAACGAGCCTGTGCAACTGAAAAGAAAGCCTCACGTTCCCAGAGACGGTAGAAGGGCTCATCAGAGACGCCCACAGTGGCAGAAGTGACCACATCTGATCGGTGGCTTGACAGGCGGGATTATTGGTTTGCATTCCTCTGATGGATCATCGATGCGGTCGTGCAAAATAGCCTCCGTTTATTGCCCGATTTCGTGGGTTTAATGGGTTTTCTCTGGCTGAAAGGCTGAGCTGCGCTCCAGGGAAAACAATTACCTCCCTCGCTTAATAAGGAAGATAGATAAACTGCAGGTTGGGCAGCGGGTGAAGGAAGGGGCCTTCAGGAATCGCTGAGCGGGATGAGCACCCAAGGGATTAGGTACCTGCTCGCCTCTGGGGATCTGGGGCGCTTGTGGCTACAGCGGTGGAGGTTGCTTGGAGCTGATGGTGGGAAAGATGCGGGAGCAAATCCCTCCTGCCCCCCTGCAGCTGGGGCTGGGGGGAGCGAAGTGGTGGCAGGGAGGGGACAGCCTTCTGCAGCTCCGGTTCAACCCTCAGCGCTGTTTGCCGTACAGGCAGCAATGCGGGGGCTGCTCCTTCCTAGCAGAAAGCTTGGGCTGGGTGAGACGGTGCCTGTTAAGGCTGACACGAGGCGGAAGGTGGCTGCTGGGCTCAGAGCTACGCGCCTTTTCTCCCTGTAGAAATGCCAGGGTGGCCGCTGGTCCCCAGGGACGGGACATGCACTGGGGCTGCCCGTAGAGAGTGACAGGCTGGCACGGTAACGCACAGTGCCCGTGGCCACGACACAGCTCAGGCAGGGGAAAACCGACTCAAACGCGGGGATTTCTCGTGATTTTCCCTGCTGAATAGTCAATGGGGTTCCTTGAAGGATCCAGTCCTGGGCCTGAAGATGCTGCCATGAGGCCGCTTGCCAAAATGTACTCATCAATGCATACTGAATGGAAATGTTTGTTTTTCCCATGTGTTCAGTTTGGCAGGAGCTAAAATTTCAGTAAAACACATCTCTCAAACTATCTAGCAACGTAAATGACTATATCAACTCTAAAATTGAGCTGGGGTGGTGCCCAAGCTGCCGTGTGCTCTTTGCTCTCAGCCATATCGTCCCATCAGTATCTCCTGTTTGGTATAATTCACTTCTTTTAGACTATTTTTAATGTCTAGCTCCTTTCAAAAGCAGCAGACCAGGAGCCAAGCCCATCTTCTCAAACGCTAGAAGAGAATTTTGAAAGACTCTGTGCGTACCCAAACCTTACACCTCTGGGTTTAGCGCAAAGGGGATGGGTGCCTGGGTTGGTTTCTACAGCCCTAATTCTGCAGCCGTGTGATGAAAGAGCCCAAATTTGGGGTGTCTTTTTTCTTTTTTTTTTTTTTTTAATTCACACAAGTATTTTGTTAGTTCTGCTGGTTGCAAGGACCAGTTTAGACGTGAACATTAAAAGATAAAAAAAAAAATTAAATAGAAGAGAGTCAAATAAAACGGTGCTTCTGTTATTATTCACATTAATTGCTTTGTTTGCAGCAGTATTAAGCCCTAATGGCTACAGGGACACGCTGGCTGCCTGCCACCCTCCAGCCCCATCGCTGCCGCCTCTGCTCCCGGGGCCAGCGATGCCCCCAGGACACCTCCAAGCCGTGGGGCTCCCGCGGGACCCCCACCTGCAGCAGTGCGGGACGAGGGGCTCGTTAGGACTCGCCAGCCAGGACGGGCTCGCGGAGAGGTGAGCTTGCAATATAAATCACATATAAATCACAGCTTTGTGCTGGGTGCCCTCTTGCTGTTATTTTAGTAGCAAACACAATTGTTGCTATCATATAACCGGTGTTACTAATAACAAACACTTCCTTTCTCAAATACGTCTTTTTTTTTTTTTCCCCTGGCAGAAATACCATCCAAAAAACCCCCTACTACCTGCTGATCAAACACTCCCAAACAGTGGGCAGGCCAGTAGAGCTCTGCAATATCTGTGATACTTCCCAGTTGTTTTTATCGTGCCTTAAAAAAAAAAAAAAAGGAAAAAAAAATGCTTGTCTGCATATCAAGTGCTTTCAAATAAAAGTAATCATCTCGCGTGGTCGATCCTAGGCACACTGTAAGAGAAAACAGCCAGCCTAACTGACACAGGGACAGGCTTAGGGAAGGACCTGGGGTGGGTTGGTTGGTTTGTTTTGGCTTTTGAAAAGCTTTTTCACAGCGGAGGTTGAGAAAAATATTTGTTTGGGCCAAAGCTCTAGAAAATAGGAACTGACGTTTCCCAGGGATGCTGGCAATCCGGGGTGTTCAGTCTCTCATGGGAAGCTTGCTGTTGAGCTGGGAGTGCAGCTTTTCTGGGAGGAGAAAAAGAGATAAATAAGGCTGTTTTTGGCTTTACTAAAGGCACCTAAAATCCCGGGGCTGCCGATAGAAAGTTGGTGTTGGGAAGAGGCCCGGCGCAGCGTGGCTCTGGGAAGGACGCGGAGCTACTACTGGACCCGGTACCCTGTAAGGGGGCAAAGCTATGGGTGGTTTCAGGTTTGTCGGATGTTTGTAGCTACGCTGCCGCAGGCTGGAGCAAACCGTGGGCGTCACGAGTGGGGTCGGTTCTTTAGCAAAGGCTGGGACAAGGGGTGAAGCCAGCTAAGGGTGTAGCAGCAGTCCTGGACGCGAGGGCACGATCAACATCAGCTCCGTTACTCCGTTTGGGTGACTAGGGCAGGTAGAAATCCTACAAAACTAAACTAGCGAAAGTAGTTTGAACTGTTTTAACCAGCAACAGCTCACTTAAACCCACTGCTCTCCTACGTTCAGCAACGGACTTCGTTCTTCCAACCGGACTGGGAAGCAAGGTGTCTCAGCAGTGTCTGCCCGTACCATCGTCCCCGCTGACGTCCTGGGTGTCGTGTGGGTGAGGACATCTGGACTGAGCCGTGGATCTCCACTGGCTGCGGGCACAATAGTCAACGGAGAGGAGATAAGCTCATTGTGCGGTGCTTCTCGGCTGACAGCACTGTAGCACGCCCAGGTTATGTGCGAAGTAGCTTTCGTGACATATTTCACAATAAGGTAACTTAATGAAAAGTTAATGTTTTGCACATCAGAGAATATTTATTCTGATAATAATTCCTAATATCAATGTAAGCATCGGCTTCGTTCAGAAATTAATTCTCAAAAATGCCGGGAGAGGTTTGAAATGGCTTTCCAAAACTACTACCTCACTGAAAGGTCACTTTATTGAAAGTAAGTCAACACATCCAATTTAGAGATTTAGCTGGAAATATCCGAGATTTGTGTCCTTGAGAGTGGCTCTACTTTTTGTCAGCAGGAGATAAACAATGTAGACTTGATCCATATTTTAAGCCCACCAGTTCAGTAAGACACAAGCTTAAATGGTTTTTATTACAAAACATTTTATTGTAGTTATTTACACCCGTTCCTTGATAAGCGTATAAATGTAAACATTTATTATAGATGTATTTCTCTTATCTTACAGTCCAACCCCGGTTCAGAGTAAATGTCATTTTTAAGCATACAAGTAGTGAGGAAATTTAAGCTATATTCACAGAATATACATCTGCGTGCAGTTGAAGTTCACCAGCCCTAAGCTAGTGGTATAGACACTGTCCCATTAGCTCTACTTCTGCTTCTCGTGTGTACGCTGGAGTCTGTGATGTCGTCGGCATGATCCTCGCTTTTCTTCTCTTTCAAGCTGTTGATGAACCTCAGGGTTATTTCATCCCATTCCTCAGGGAGCAGCATCAGCAGAAACCCAATGCAAATGATGATGGTGGCTCCCAACCTCACTACGCTGAAGATCATTTTGTGCTTCAACAGATCCACAGCTGTGAAGAAGAAACAACAACGCCGTCAAAACTGCAGCGGGATGATCTACAGCATCAGAGCAGCCTGGCACATCTCTGTAACCTGCGTGTTGCACTCTGGCTGTGATATTGGCCATGTTGCTCTCCGTGCTCTAGAGTGACCAGCTCCTCAAGTTTGGAGAACAGCTTTGACCTGACAGTGTGGTACTGGAAGTGCCACATCTCCTCCCTGCCTTCATGCAGGCTCTGAGGAAGCCTTACAGGGCTGGTCTAAGCCTCAAGGTTTCCATTTCTGCTCTGAGAGAGAAAGTACTTTATGGTAACTCTTTATTTACAGCAGATTGCATCAGCAACCACCAACCATCCTTGGGCTGCGTGGACCAGTGATGAGGAGAGAGGGGCATGCAGGTCAGAGAGCTGGAGTGGATCCCTCCAGGTCCAGGCTCCCAACTCCACAACCAGCAGCACCAGCACATCTGAGCCCCTCAGCAGCCTCTCACAGGTACCGACTGTTTCGCAGCTCCGATCTGCCTTTGCCTAAAAATAGATGTTTCTTTGAAAACATGCTCAGGTACATGGAGTGGCGAGGCTAAGAGGGTGGAGGAGGAGACTGGAAGAGCAGAGACAGAGGCTATTCAAGGAGACGGGGCTCTGGAGTAAACATCCACATGTGCACTCTGCCCTGCTGCCGCATGGCCGGTCACCAGCACAGTGCCAAGCCGCACTACTTTTGAAATATGTGACAACCGATTTTGACTGCTTAGACAATAAACTGTTTCTGCTGTCTGTGTGCCCGTGTCTTTATTCTTCCACCAACAACCATGGTACTCGTACCTGCATTTCCAGGGACGCTGAGCACCGTGCCGATAGAGATCAGAATGGGGTACGTAAGCACAACACCAACATTAACCAGAATATTGAACGCTAGAGAAAAACAGAGAAAATAACACATGATTATGGGAAAAAAACACTAGGGTGAGCCTTTTCTCCTCCACCTTGACCCTACAAGTATGGTATATGCTCAGTATGCACACTACAACGATGTAGTTGTCGCAAAGTGATTGACTTTTATGTTTTTATATATGAGTGTGAAACGAGGGGAAGTTCTGCATGGGGGAAGAGGGAGGGCTGTACATCCTTTCACAAACTGTTATGCCAAGGTTATCACATTCATATTTCACAGCTTTGTCCAAGCGTTAATCAGATACCAACAACCTAGTTTTGCTGCCATGACCCATCATTTCTGCTCGCACCAGAAGGGTGGTGATCCCAGGTCCCCCTCTGGGCTGAGGCTGTGTTGTCCTTGTCTCAGCAGGACATTTCGCTGATGAAAGGCCTCCCGCCCCTCTAGCTGGACCACACACCAAAGGCAAAAGCAGAAGGAACTCATACTCTAAAGGACGCTAAATACAATTAGCTGATGATGTTAACTGTGAACTAAGCAGATTGGAGCGAGGCCATGGTCTTGCTGCCACGTTGAAGGCAAAAATGAAAGCTGATGGAAGGACAAACGTTCAACACCTTTAATTTATGGGTTGTTGGTTTTTTGTTTTTTTTTTTTAACATGACAGCATTCCCAGCCAGCTCCAATTTCCTTAAGTGATCACAAGCAAACTGCAAACCCTTCCCTTTCGTACCATCCCCGAGGGTGCTCTTCCAGCTCTCGCAGCCAGGGGCTGGTGCTGTGCACTGTGGCAGGACCCCAGGTGTCCCCCCATCACCCACCACCCAGTCCTGCTGCTGAGTCCCCAAGGTAAAAAGAGCAAATCTGTCTGCTCCACAAGACTGTTCCCTTGTGGCTGGGATTATACACTTGGGTAGATCGCTGGATGATAAACTATCCCTAATTTTTGTCCCTTAGGTGCTCACAGAGCATTCTGGTTAGAGCAATTCCAGGGTGGTCACAGCCCCTCTGCTGTCAGCCCAACCATGTCTCAGGATGGCTGTATGGATGGGCAATGACATCCTCTTTGTTTCCATTTAATATACTTGTAGTGGAGACAAAAACCCTCTTCAATTATGAAATAATAGAGACTTTACTACAGGAAAGGATGTTGTTCTATCTGGAAATTAAAACGCCGCTGGGCTGACTCCAACAGCTATTCTGCCTGGCTAGAGGCTGGCGATTGTGGCTCTGGAAGAGGGAGCATCACGGAAGGGCGGTGGAGAGGTGAAGACCACAGGCCATGGAACGCCACCAGCCTTCACAGGCTAACGCAAAGCGGTGCGAGCTCTGCCCCGAGCCCTGTAGCACCCACAGAAAGGTGCCCCCACGCTGTGGGTCCCCGTGTCAGAGCATGCACACACACCCCGAGCATGCCAGGAACCGCCTGGTACACACAGCCCTTTGAAACTGGATGTACAGAAATCCAGCTGTGCCTGCGAGAGAGAGGGAAATACCTACGGAACTGCAGTAGGAATGTAAAGATGAAAAGTGGACAATTAGTATGACTGCTTCGTGTTTATTCTCTGCTATTAATAGCAGTATTAAGGCCTCTTATGAAAAATATGAATCATTTCTCAAGGAGTACCTCTTTGCGCTGGGATCAGATTTAATCTGTGAGAGAGCTCTGCTGCTTATGGTGGTGGTGGTGGGGGGGAACGGTTTGTGTCTGGGCTAATTTTGTATTGGGGTGGGCAGGGAGGGAAAAAAAGCTAGAAAAAACGAGTATTTTGTTTATCACATACATACCTAACCAGAGGCCAGCTACTCCACACAGGTAACCCCACGGCACAGCAGAGAAGGGGGACCAGTACTCCACTTTTGTAAAATACAGTATGATCGGGGTAACAGAGATGAAAATTAAATTGAAGAAGCCCAGGGTAGAAACAAAATGAGCCGCTTCCCCGAAGTTTGCACTTCCAAGAAACATTTTGAACAACACCTGCAAAGGAGAGGAGAGAAGAGGGTTTTAGACTTCATGCCTGTCATAGAATCATAGAATTGCTGAGGTTGGAAGGGACCTTTAAGATCATCAGGTCCAACCATTAGCCTACCCTGACAAAACCCACTTCTAAACCATGTCCCTAAGTACCATATCCACCCTTTTTTTAAACACCTCCAGAGATGGTGAATCCACCACCTCCCTGGGCAGCCTATTCCAATGTTTAATAACCCTTTCCGTGAAAAAATGTTTTCTAATATCCAGTCTAAACCTCCCCTGACATAACTTAAACCCATTTCCTCTTCCTATCACTTGTCACCCGGGAGAAGAGGTCAGCCCCCACCTCTCTACAACCTCCTTTCAGGGAGTTGTAGAGGGTGATAAGGTCTCCCCTGAGCCTCCTCTTCTCCAGGCTAAACAGCCCCAGTTCCCTCAGTCGTTCCTTTTAAGATTTGTCCTCCAGACCCCTCACCAGCTTTGTAGCTCTACTTGCCATGGGAAGCAAAGTCCTCCTGCAACTTTTGCAAGGGGAAATTTGGTCTGCTCCTGCGTTTTAGCCCACAGGGGGATACCACACTGTGACACTGCAGATGGCTGCGGCTGTACAACTAAGCTTAACACAGTGCCACGAGGAGTGAGTGTAACTAAGAACCTGAAGACAACACTGTTCATGCAATGAAAATTATGGGATTTGGGCTGTACTTGGCACTGTTAGGAGCCCAGTGGCTTCCACTGCACAAACCTGCTGTGAGGGACAAGCCTAGCCTGGAGGGACTCGCTTCAGATCCACAGGTAGCCCAAGCCTCGTGGAGGATTTGTCCTGCATGAGCCTGAATGAATGCACTTCCAGTGATTTGCGAACAGTCACGACACATTTATCAGCGAGACAACAGAAGTCTAAAGCTGGGAGGCAACTTCTCATCCCACTACAACTTAATCCAAACTTCTGCTCCTCCTTACGCACACTTCACCGTCCCCGAGCTGACAATAAATACAGCCACCTTTAGCCCAACCTGCTTCTAACTTTGACCCGTCCCTGCCTTCTTCATCCCTCACCTTCAAGAGCAGCCACTGCTTTCAAGCAGGGGGCAAAGCCCTGCGTGTCTCTACCGCAGCGCCTGCACCAGGCGCAGGCAGGGGCTCCAAGCCCAGCACGAGCGCAGAATGCGCAAGAGAGCTGCAGTGCAGACCAGGGCTGAGCCGTCCGTCCCTGCTCAGGGAGAAAGCGGCACTACCCGCATTCGGGCTCTCCTCCCTGCTGCACATGGCAAACCTCTGCTTCGAAATAGTGTCGATAAAACTGCGGTGGTAGGAAATGATTAAAACATGATCCGAAACTCCTTGCAGCATAGTAATGGAGCTTTCATTAAAGGCTCATAAAGCAAAGTCATTCTGAATATTTGGCAGCTAACAACTAATTACCCTCGTAGTAGATTTCCTGACACTGTGACATCGCCTGGTCACAATATGAATGATGCAGGAGGGATGAATAAAGTAAAACATTTATTGTATAGTGATTCGCTTTGTCCTCGTGCATTTTTAACATCCAGTGTTAAAGAACAGAAGAATACTGATAAACAGTTACGACCTACCTTATACAATGCAGATGTAGAGGCTGATCCAACAGCATACGCTACCCCGATAATTGAATCACCCTGGAAACCATCTGCATATGCCATCATTACGATTCCTGTGATTGCCATTATTGCTGCAACTATCTGCACAGACAAAGCAAAGCAATGTAAAGCTCAGCGCAATTTCATTACACGGAAAGAGATTATCACTGTGTGGGGTTTTAATGAGTGCCACTAGCTATTTTCTCTGACTTGACGCTTTCTTGCTTTCCCTTAAATAGGGAAAAAATATATGTACGGTTGGGAGAGATGTAAAAGTGTATGCACTGATGGCAATATGGATCTATAGCACTGCAAATTCTCCAGGGACTTACTGACAGAACATCCATCGTTACGTCTTTTATAAGCTAAACATCCACTTTGGAGATACAACTTCAAAATCAAGACATTTTAAGACTTAATGCTCTACTATACAACAAGACAAGTATTTAGCAAAGCCATCAACTTCACTTGAAATGCAAACATCTAGATGGCCAACCTTCCTGGACACCACTCCAAGAGAATGACTCCTGTATTGTGGAATACCGGTGTACCACTGAGAGCTCTTCCAGGCTACCCCAGATGTGCGCAGTATTTCCTAACAAACAGCCCTGCCAGCTTTCTTGGACAGACATGACCAAATTCCTTTATGAAGCCTGTACCTTTGTGCTTAGGTTTTTGGCCTAATTTGAAAATCCCAGACAGAGCTTCTAAGGAGCTTCAAAGAAAAAGAACAGAAATAATTAACTACACTGTATCTGAAGTCCTGGGTCTTGACTCCAAGGACCCTAAGGAAGTGGTAGGGATCCCAAAATGTTTTATTCTTTGAGAAACTCCCCATCTCTACCTAATTGCCCTCAGCAGGTAAATATGGAGTCTGAATTTCAAAGACACTGCATACCAAGTTTGCACGGATTGCAGAGGAAAATGTGTTTCCTCAGACCTGTGGAAAATCACAACCCTATTTCTGAAAGAGAGTTTTTTTTCAATAGAGTTTGGTTTTTTTTTTTAAATTAGTATTACATTAAACATGTTATCATTATAAAAAGGCTGTTCATGTACTAGAGCTGGGTGTAGAGCAGCAGATGCCAAATGCAGATACCCAAAGCTGGCTGTTACAGAATCAGCAGCAACATTTAAGGTTCAGACCCTGTTTTCTAGTCCCAGATATCCATTAAATCACACAACTCCCCAGCAGATAGGCAAGGCAGGCTCTCCCCTACCATATACAGGAAGAAACTAATGTGGTTCACCCAGACAAGTGCTGACCTTCACAAACACTGCCACACCGACCGGCTCCCGAACTCAGCTCCTGAGCTGGGCAGGGCTTTTTACCTTCTTGCTCCTGCAGCTCTGGTACAACTCCCGAGCCAACATCAACGTGAGATGGACACTTGCTTCCTGGAAAACCTCATTAAACTTCATTTAAGAAATATTTATTACTAAGCAAACCTAAGCTTCACATCCTTCACACCACAGATGTTAAAGGCATCTTGATCAAATCCTGTGCCCTTTTGCAGAGAAGCCTGACTTTCTGATCTCACACAGTTTTACCAAGACTCCCAGAAAACCCACTGATAGTCATACCAAGCAGATGGGAGCCAGACTGAGGCAATAAGCACAAAAATCCCACAAAACAATTTTCAACAGAGCCAGTCAGTAGAGTAAAACCATTTTTCAAGGGACAGATGGGACAGGGACACATGCCTGGCTCTGGTAAAGGCGTCCACACATGGGGGACGATGGGGAACCAAGAATCAACTTCCAGGGTGGAGCCAATCTCTGAGACTGCAGGTAAAAGTGTTAGCGCTCCTAAATTCCATAGATATCTAGGCCAGCATCTTCACCGAGGAACTCACCTCCTGGGAGCAACTTTAAGTACTCCCCTCTCACCATTACTCCGACTTTACCAGTAACTGAGGCACATGGGTACCCCCCTCGCATGGCAGTCGCAGTGCCGAAGGCAGTCACAAACCACAGTGCATGTCTACATCCCACCTTACTCCTATTGACAACATCCAACCTCCAAGACACAGTTCAACAAAGTCGCCTAGCTGTCACCTAAACCTGACGATACCATTGGTACCTCCAAATTCATCTTAAAATGGCACTTGAAATCCAGGTCCCCCACTTAATGCCAAGGGTTGGAGTCACATCCATACTCACAGTCTCTCAGGTGTAATGCAAGGTTTGGTGAGACCTGGAAGGGCTTTAGCAAGAGAGGACCAGATGGTTTCCCTCCCCTCCTTCCCAGAACAACACATCCCAGCAGTCAGGCTATGCCGGGAGAAGGGCTTAAGTCCCTTCATCCAGAGGAGGGACATGGATCCAATACTGCATCTCTGGACTTAGCATCTCACCAGTGAGATGCTGAGAAGGACAGGGGAGCACGCTCCATTTGGCAGTGCCTAAATGGGAATCTGGTCTTCACTCCTTTAGTGAACAGGGGTGCTGGAAGACACCACCCTCTGCCGTTCACCCTGCTGAAAAGCCAGGGCACATCTGGCGCAAGACGCATATCCCATCCCCCAAGATACAGCAATGCTTATTTTGATCCCTGAGCTTACACCTCCCCAAGGACCTGTGAGCAAAACACAGGCAAATTCTCTTAGAAGCACGAGTTTCAGTCCCGTTCAGCGGGAACGGTCCCTACAGAGCTTCTCCCTCCTACCTTTGGTTTAGTGACTAGCTCGTCAGTAGCATCATCGTGTAATGCTGCTGCTCTCCTTACAGTTTATACAAAGATACAAATACCACAGAAGTCCGGCCGTGAAGCAACACGGGGTTACACCGGGGACCTCTCAGCCATCAGCACAGCCCCTCCTATCGCTTTCCAGCTGCCCCCCTTGCCCTGCTCCGCCGCCCGGCTGGTTTCATCTCAGGCGGCACTATATGTCTTGCCTTGCACATCAATTCAGATGTAGCATTTCAGCTGTCAGCTGGAATCGTTCAGCTGTAGTATTTCGAGCAACGTCTCCCACAAGGCAAAACAGAAAAGTCCAATGTAGTTATCGCCTCCTTCCAAGGGAAAGGATCGCGATTTAACTCTTAGTGCACTCACCGCTCAGATCCAGCGAGTCCTTTCCTTGTATTAGTGGGAATGAGTGGAGCTATCACCCCCAATAGGAGAGTGTTCCTATTGGGAAAAACATCTTCCCCGTCTGACTACACCAAATTTAGAGCGCCAGTTTTATAATTTAATCCAATATTTAGAAAGCCAAGCACTGTTTTTTCCTGAAACAACTAAAATGATGGACACATATGGAGCACCATCTCATGAGACGTTAGATAAATAAGACCTGACACTGGAAAACAGTGAGAACATTATTTAAGTTTCATGTTCAAAGCTCTTCCTGCAAATTCTACACCACGGCATTAGCACAGTTGCCCTCTGCCCAGCGATTGTCGTGTTTGCTTTAGAAACCCGAGAGCACATCCTGCAGGCTTCTGTAAGCTGACAAGAAGCAGCAAGGTCACAGTGAAGTGAAGCTGGTTGTTGTAGCTGACAGCTCATTAAACAAGGCTTTTAATTAACGGAAGAGGGTAGTAACTTTCTTTTGGAGCCTCCTAGGTAAGGAATGAAATGAACCTGCCTCTTCCCCCCACCCCGAGAAGAGAGCAAGGCCAACCAACATTTTACTCAGGAACATTTTTTTCCCATGTGGAGCACAGCAGAAAATAGGGTGCTATAGTAAAGAAACCTGTCTCCAGGCTAGAGTCAACCTTTTTTGGGGGAAAAATGTCCCCAAAACCACTCCGTACCTACCTGATAAGCATTAATTCGACAGATGAAATATAACCAAGGGCTCAAACACGCAAACAACTAAGCATGTGGCTAAATCTAAGCAACGCAAACCAACAGAACTACTGAAATACACAGTCTTTTAAATGTTCGTGCTTGCTCTGAGCCAAAGCTGTCTGGAATTCCAGAAGTCCCAGTGTAACATGGATACTTTATCAATTTGTGAGATGTTCAGAAATGTCCAAGCAAAGATCACGGTGCAGACAGGGATTGTGCTCTGGTTCCTTGTGCAGGGCAGTAGGTACTTCAAGGTACCTAAGGTCTACCTGAGCTACTTTTATAGGTAAACAGTTATATAGTTATTGCTGTATATGCACTTCTCATATGAATGCTCTGCTGTTTTTCTCTCTCAGGTTGGGTGCAAGCTCCTTCCCACGCTACAGCATCACCGCTGAGGGCACATGGCTCTCACTGCAGAACACACACACCGCGTAGCTCAAACGCAGCCAGCGCAGCCAGGTCTCTGCATGGAGCCCCCCCAGTAGCACGTCTACAGCTAGTCAACGCTTCCACCGGCAAGACTAAGCCGTACCATAAGGTGGCCATCAAGACAGGTTTGTCTTTAGCCAGCCAGTCTGAAAATCCAGTCCCCCCAAGCCTGGCTGGCGGCTGCTTTCTGGGGTGTGCGGGAGCGGAGTGCCAGCATGCAGCCGGGGGACCAGGGAGAGTTTGGAGACCGCCTGCAGCAACACCAGGCGGGCAGGGAGCCGGCGATGCTGGAAATCTGCTGCAGAGCCGCTGAGCCTTGACGGCTGCTGGTTCTCGAGCCCAGGTGGATGAAAGCTGTCGCAGGTACGTCGGCGCCGGCTGCATCCCCACCTCCCATGCGCCGCAGACGTGCCCGGCAGCTCTGAAAGAGCTGCTATGAGCTGAGCTCCTTTCAAAAACCGGCTGTGCTCCTGGGTGCTGAGTGCTTTCGCAAAAACACTGGCTCAGAGGATATGATTAAGCTCTTATTTCTTTTCATCCCCTCACTGTCCAAATAACCTAATTACACGAGCTCCCTGAGAGGCTGGGAGGGGTGAAAGCAGTGGAGGCATTCAAAGCACAAAAGGCTGTGTCCGCGCTGCTTTGTCGTATTTTAGTTCTCAAACACTCTCCTGCGTGGTTATTAACATCATTAAGTGTTATTCTGGCAGGAGGGCTGCTGGAAAATGCTGCTAATTACCTTTCCAGCACTGGGCATCCAGAATCTGCCAGTTAGCAGCAAAACCAGTTTTCTTTTATGTGCAGGATTTGCTGCTCACTTCTTCTGCCAGGTTTTTCTTGTGCAAACCTCACGGTGTTTACAGCATTAATACTAATGCATATTTATAGCAATGTGTTGGGTTTTTTTTAGTCAGTGAAAAATAACTAATAACTGAAAATAGCTTTAGTATTTCCCATTTAGGTTTCTTTGAAAGCAGGCTAGGAAAATAGAAGAGCTATGCTTGCTCTTCTCGAAAGAGGCTGCTTTGAGACAAACATTAGCTTAAAGGATACAAAATTTCCTATTTTTTCAGCTGGAACCTGAGATGCTAAAGGGGCAGAGGAGGGAAGTTACCGTTCCTGTTAATTTGTGTAGAGGAGAACTGAGGATTTCAAAGGCTGCTTATTGTTTGAGTGAGATTACCAGCAGGCTGAGGGCAGGTCACATTCACCTGATGCTTCTCTATTTTAAGTTGTATATGAAATAGATATACAGGTGTCCGGCTTTAGCACTGCAAGATGAAAAGTCCATGTCCTCACCGTCAAGGGCACTATGGCTGAGGTCTGTGAAATACGGGTCCACCTCCTCGACTTTGCCTGCTCTGGACTGAGCTGGTCCAAGAAAACCCTCCTGGCAGATCCCTACCCAAGAGTGCACTTGTGTGACAGCACACATGTCTTGAGGTGCTCAGGCCCCGTGCCATTACTAATTGCCCAGCCAACCCCGTCTCACCAGGAAATTAAGGGAACTGTTTTACTTTAAACTATTTCCTCTTCCATTCCCAAGCGCAGTGCTCTCCTCAGTGTGCTGCTCTCTGCTCCAAGAGCTAGACCAGATGCCTGTGAAACAGGATGCCTTTTCTTTCCGTTTCTGAACCCTTCTATCACATTATTAATCGAAAAAAGCTGCTGCTCTCATTTTTTTCAAAAAACGAACCCACTCAGATGAGTGTCCTGATCCATCACGCTTTCCGTGGAACTTAGATCCAATTGCTGGTGGCCCCTTCTGCTCACAGGCATCACACCTGACCCCAACCAGTTTCTAACGAAGTTCAAGGCTCTTGATAGTTCAACCAGGATTGTACCCACCACGACCACTAGGCCTTGAGCCATTTCAACAGGGGAATCTGCATCAGCAGAACTGGCAGAAGGCCCATCTACTCCTTAGCCAAGGTATAAAGCCAACAGTTTAAATTGCTGCATATTAGGAGATTTGTGTATGTGAAACTCCAGGAAACATGCTTGCTTTCCCCCAGATCCAGGCACACATCATTTCGCTCAAGTTCTTTCTTTTTTTTTCAGGGTCCATATTACTGCCAGTGAGTTTTATAACACTTTAGTGCAAAGTACACCTTTGTGCAAAACAGTTGCTGCCCCTTTTAATCTATGTTGGGCACTTGCACATCTGTATGCATTTATGTGTACATAAAATAGGATGGCATAAGAAAAATAAATTGCATATTGAAAACCGCTATCTACCCAAACAAAGAATAAAATTGCCTTGGTTAGAACGTAACCATTCATCATTATGTTTAAAATAAAATTAATTGACTGTACTTCAACACTGTAACCCAAGACAGAATAGGTTTATATGAACTGGAAGCCCTCCTATGCTAATTCATCAAATTACACTTAGCTGTAATAGCTTCTTGAAATTCCCACATCCTATTACCTCTGGAGTCTGAGATCTCTAAGCGATCTTCAGGCTTAGGTTTGCATCACAAAATGAAATGAGAAATGGTTTCATGGTATATACATACCATAACGTGGCAGTACTATGGCAGCACAACAGCTTATGGATTTAAGGGCAATTATGAAAACAAGAGAGAGTTGAAAATCAGGCATGTCATTACCCTTGCTCCCATGAACCTGTCTTTCAGCACAATCCAAGAAAGCAAGAAGACAAAAGCTTTGTTACAACAGAATAGGGCAGAGACGTCTGTGGCTGTCAGCTTCTTTAAAGCCAGTAAATACAGGTAGTTAGTCAAAGTCCACAGAATAGAAAAGGGAGCAGTCCTTTTAAGAAAGAGTTTCAGCGTCAGACCATCTTCACCAAAAATCCGACTGCATTCCCTACGAAAAGAAAAGAGTTTAGAACTCAGCTAGGATTTTCCTTAGCATTCGCTCCAGCACAACAAACGTTCATTAGACTTTTATCACATTCAATTAAGTGCTTTTCCTAACTACCCCGCACACCCATAAGAATCTATTGTTTAATTCACATAGAGAAAATAAACTACAATCTTCTTAAAACAGCAATTTTGCAAATAGAAAAGAAGTAACTTACCTGGAATAATCACGCTCTACGCAACAATAATCCCATGGACTCACACGCAGAAAGGAAGGTTATCTATAACACACCGACAGTTCTCAGACTCTGCCTTCGAGGCCAGGAACAGAGGGATTATAACTGCAATTTTTTCTCTGTAGCTTGACATTTTTTCTTGCTTTTCTCCAAAACCTGTTTTTATTCTTACTGAAATATACTCCCAAATATGGCCAAGTACGCTTTAAGAATTGCCTAAAGATACTCAAAAATCACAGACACATCGCCAGACACATCACCATGGTGAGAAAGTGAGGCACCAGCCAGTGGGACTGAGCCAGTCAAACAAGAGCGTAAGAAAAGGAAGGAAAGGGGAGGGAAAGGCATTTAAAAGCTTTATTTTATTATACAGTGAAAAGTTGTGTTCACTTAGAGACATTTCCTTGTGGATTAAATTGCAAACAAAATCTCTAGCTTCCCAAACACTGTGTCACACACAACTTAAGTGAGCTGTTTGCTTCTCAGGATTTCACGGAAGGGAAGGGTCAGCTCAGAAGACACTGCTTTTGGGGACAGCACTCCTGTGCAAAGCAGTGCCTGCGTGGGCTAAGGGGAGACCGAGTAGTCAGGCATCCAGCTTGATTAAAGGCACATCGCTGCACCCCTCCTGAAACATCTCTACCTTTCCCAAATTGGCAAGCATGTTGTTTACCAACTCCATTGTCTGTATTCTTGCTTAAAGGTATTCCTCCAAATACTCCCACTACGCTTCATTTCTTGACGTGGCAGGCTCTGTGACACGTCTATTTAAAACATGAGAGGTCCCGCAAGTGAATGCTTCATGCAACCGAAAACACCAATGGAGTGAACCAAGGCAGCATCAATCTGCAACACATCCTTACGAGGCAACATTAAGGGACTAATCTAAATGCCATGAGGCCTCGGGGCTCCAAAGTATTCACAGCTAAATATGGCTGTGTTTTCAAGACTGCTAAAGCACTAATTATGTAAAACTAATTAGTAACTTCAAAGATCGCACTGCAATGTGAAGTCAAAAAACACTTGTTATTTGGGGGGTGGTGGCGGCAGTGTAATAATTATCCTGATTTGGCTTTGCCTTTAAAGACAGAATCGTTTTCAGGTCTCCTAAACCAATTTTAGTAATTTGGGGGAATTCTGCTATTGAAAATATTGCAGCTTTTTAACTATTAAGAAACCATCACTCTCATTTTGAGGAAAGTAGAATAACAACATATATGTAATACATGAGATCAGCTACGTCTTAACCTAAATGATTCTATGATTCTCCTTAATAACCATTCATTCCCTGCTGCGACTAAAACGACATGGGGCACAAAGCAGTCACTTTTGGCAATAATAAATTCCTTTCTCAAACTCTGTGCCAGTGTGTTCAACAAGTAAACACTCAGGGCAAGCGGATCTGCTAATTATCTCCTTCATTCTAGGTGACCTTGATGTTCTCAGAAGTCAGCCTGTTCTTCAAAGATCAGAACAGAAACATTACACGTAGAAAGCGAATAGCTAGTATCATTTATCTGAGATGCAAAGCAAATACTCAGTGAAGCAAATAAATTAATGCTTAAGTTTGACGGTAGGCTTTTGTAGCACTCATTTCAACAGGAGTTAAAGGTGATGAGTTTCCTTGCGTGAGAATGGACCCACCGGTAGCACAGACTTGAATGTTCGTTGACATGCAGGTATAGCAGTTTATGTTTAAAAGATGCTTTTCTCCCCTTGAGACTGAGGTGGATGCAGAGGGTGAATCTGAGCTCAGACTACATCTCACTTCAAGACAGGTGGCCTCTGACCTGGACACACTGTGGCTGTGTCACCATCGCATGACACCAGAGCCAGGATGCCCCATCTCCTGGCAAGAACAGATCTGCACTGTGAACTACAGACCTGTACCGAGCCTGCTCTCTCCAACCCAGCGGGAATTCTGCCATCGGTTTTGATGCACAATTGGATCATTACATGGTCGTAAATCCAACCTGTCTCAGAAGCTGTCAGGATCTATCTTAGAGGAAACAAGCTTGTGCTGTGTTAAAACAAGAGAGGAAGGTGCCTGGGCTGCTTACAGTAATGCAGGGCACAGCTAAGTACCCCAGCGCTATGCTGATAGTGTACAACGGCAACAGCAAAACCATCCATGCACGTCACTCTGATGGAGCCTGCAAGGCAGCAGGAAAAGCTCTTCTACAAATGTACCATGGGAAATTATACCCCACTCATCCATTGTGGCCCCCCACTGCCAGGGAGACGCTGGGAATAAGCCCAACGCTTCTGCTCCTCCGTCCACGGGGAGGGTGGGTGGCTTCCAAAGCCAAAAAGGTAGGGAAGGAGATGCCAGAATGGGTCAGGTTTTGTTGTCCTGCAGATCTCTGGGATGCCTGCACACAGACAAACTCAGAGCAGAGTCAGGAGGATGGACTCTGAAGTGCCCTGACTGTGAATCCTGGGAAGGAGGAAGCCTGGGTGAGTATTACGTTATTCTGGGTTGGACTCTGTGGGCTGGTCAACTATTTGGGAGAGGCAGTTGTGGCAATGCTGCAAATGACACTTATCTCTGAGTTCCCAGAAACAGTGGGAGGGATGAGCACAGATTCACAGCCAGGAAAAGAAATCTGGAAACACTTCACAGGCCCCAGGCAATGGACTGTTTAAGCAGATGGAAGAGCCTCCATCACACACAGCAGCATACAATGACCAGACAAAACAGGGGCCAGCAGTTCCTCACCTCTCAATTAAAAATAAACAGCAAAGACTTGTGGCAGGGTTGTGCTGAGCGAGACAGAGACCTGATGAATTCACCTCTGTGCCTGGGAGAATTCCACAAATAACGCTCAGCGAGTGAGGAGATAGGAAGAATACTTTATTTTCCCCGTCATGGCTACAGTAGATTGCCTCGGGCTTTGTGAGGGCTGGTTGCTCAGTGGTTAACTCAGCCTCTTTGGCATGCAACTAAAATTAAACTTGCAGGAGTCATCACGACATGACAGTGATTAAAACCCTGGGCTTGGGAGAGATGGCTCCATGGATCCCCTCCCCATACAGATAATATCTGTAGGCTGTTGACTTAAAGGCAGAGACATATCTAAGGGCAGCTGACCCTGAAACTATGACACAAATTATTTCCAAATGCACAAGAAGTCTATTTAAAACCTGCCCTCTAACATAAATAGCTCTTTTTATTTGCAGGTAGCCCTCAGCCACCAGCTCTGGGCAGTGTGCCATGCTCTCAGGAATTACAGCACCTCAGGCAGTCATGTAGCTTTGCCTCTGGCACCCACTAAATAGCCTGTGTCGTCTCTTAGTTATTCCGGTGCCAGCCCCTGCAGAAGAATGGGTTTATTCACCCCTGACGCACAGCAGCCTCTGGAGTGTAATGCAGCAGCTGGTTTTAAAACAGCTTACAGAAAAAAAACAGAGCTAACAGACGCTACCTGGGGTAATGTGAATAAGGCGAATGTAATTACATCACCCGGATTAAAACTTGGCAAGGCCATCAGTGACATTATGGCAGCAAGGAGCGCCGCGGGACCTTTGGTGAGCACAAGTTGTTACTATGTCATTTGGTCCTTCTATCTAAATGATGGCATCTGCTGCAATAAAATATGTTCCAGCTCCATTTCAGGAGACGGACACCAAACAGAGTAATGGCGGCTCAGCAACTAGTCAATTGTTTTCCAAGACTGATTGAGTTCGCATTTTGCTTCTCGTCTGAACATTAAGAAGGAGCCTGTCCAGCTGCGTTTGCCTGCTCAAGAGCTGGAGCAAAAGAAAAGGGAATTGCGCGTGAACCCCTCACATAACTGGCTCCAGGGGCAGCACCATGGGAATGCTGTTCCCCAACAAGGAATGGCACAAGGGAAGCCCTGTTTTGTGCTGCTGCTGGTCTCCCTCCCTACCACAGAGCAATTTGGGGTAGGAGCAGCTTCAGACAACAGAGATCCTCATCTCTCCTCTGAAAAGACCCTTGTAGTGAAGATCTAGATTTGCAGTGTTGTCCCAGAAATGGCTGGGGAAGCTGGGCTGAGCTACTGCTGCAACACTGATGGAGAGATCTGTAGGTGACAAACTTGCAGATTAGAGATGACAGCAAGTATCAGCTACTTATGACTCTGTTTTTACTTCAAGTGATGCTCACATCTTGTTATCCTTCTTGCTAGAAAACCAACTCTTCCCAACATGTTCATCTTTCATTACATCTGCACCTACCTACATTCTTCCTAGCCAGTGCTTCAAGGCTGCACAGCGCCTGTAGGACCAACTGCAGCTATTGCATCATGGATGTATTCTGGCAGAAAGCTGTTGCACATCACAGTCTTCTCCTTGAGAAGCCAAGAGAGTGAATGGGGAGGCAAAATTTATCGACACCGAATGTATTATCCACTTATTCCAAATTATAACTCTACTAGGATCCTATGTCAACTTTGTGGAGTGTCTTCTGCTGTGGTAAATGCCGGCAGGGTTAGATTTCCTATTGCTGAGCTTACTGAGCTTCAGATCATTTTATTCACCACTAATGCACGGAATTTTCAAGCTCTTTATGCGGGACTCTTTATCTACAATACCGAGGGGATACCAAGAGCTGTGTCTTCTGCCTCAAGACAACCAAGCTACTTTGCTGAAATGCAGTAGGGAGGTACTAACCTTGAGTTCGTTTCTAAGACCACAAAATTTAATCTCTAAGGTAAAGTGTGAAAGGTAAGAAATACACAATTTACAATCTCAAAGATTATAAAACTTTCAGAAAGCCAATCTAAAGTTGAAGGCTGAGACTCCTATGGTGGGATTTACTGAAGTAACAGTGGCTCTGTACAACTTTGCCAGCCTGGCGCAGCACTCTAAGTCACTCGCATGATCGCTGATCTCTGCCAAGGTATCACAGACACTGTTTGTCCTAATCCACTGGGAATATCTGCTGGACAAAATGTCATATGTCTTTAAAGCGCCTAGTGAGTAACTACATTCTCTAGAAACACAAAGACAAATCACTTCTGGACTCTGAGGTAGGCCTGGAATCACTACAGGACGGGCTTTATTGACAAGAATTAGCTACTCCACAGAAATAAAACCAGCAAAAGAAGCAACACGGAATCTTACAAAATGTAATAAAAAGCCCTGTACCAGGACAAATATCAAGAACACAAACCAAACAATTACACAAATAATTGATTTAGCTTTGAAAATAACCCTGTTCCGGGCAGGAGGCTGGGCTGAATGACCTCCAAAGATCCTTTCTGAACTAAATCTGTCTATAACTCTCTGTTAAAAACTATAAATGATGGTTTGCAATTTTTAAGTCATCAGAAAATCAAGCACTCATCCTGAAGAGATGTCCACTTCCATACTCAAACTGAAAGAGTTTGGCTTCTCAAATTGTAACATGGCACAGACCAAAGTAGTTAGTCCCCATGATAAAGTCAGTATTTGCCAGCAGTTACCTCCTCCCCGGGACACGAGTTCCCGACGACATATCTGGAATAGGAAATACTCCAGGAAGATGCCCATCAGCTCTAACACTGATCTCCTGTTTCCACACATTCACAAACCTACTTCACATCTGCGTGTGTGCAGATACTCCTCTGGGCATGTAAGCATGTGTCCTCAACTTTAAAAGCTGAACTCCTAACAGCTGGGGAAATATATCAATTATTTAAGCATACTGATATTATGCATTGCCCAAAATTTTGCTCTGACGGATATATAATCAACCAACTAACTGCAAAGGATCTATCTGCAGGGATATTTATTCTCCTTCTTCCTTATCTGCTGTGCATTTGTTATTGCTTTACCCCATACCCAGAAGCCAAGCTGACACTGTTAATGTTCTTACAAATACTCCAGCAAGAATCTGAATGAAGGCATCGTTAATGTACAAAGCACTAGGGTTTTCAGAGAAGCAGTTAATTAAGTGCAACTGTTCAATTTCAGTCACGCTGATTTGACAGAAATGATAATTTAGGGCCAAATTACAGATCCTGGCAAAAGCAGCCAAGGGAAGAATTTGGCCCTGCTACGCTCCAGCCTGACAGTCACAAACTGAATTCCCTGTGTGCTCAATGACAGCTGTGCCGAACCCTCTGTCAGCGCGAACAAGGTACAGGCCACACACTGGTTAATACCTTGCAGAACAGACAATTCTGCTGCAGTCAATAAGATTGTTTTCCAAGCAAGTCTGCACTGGAGTTAACACAATTGGTTCCCAGCTCAAAATTATCTTGTGAATTTCTTCCCTCCACGGGCAAGGTGTGTTATCTCTCGGCAAGCTGAATTTAGTTCTGTCCTTTCAAGCAGCTTCTACATCACTGTCGGATCGGTAGAATAATGGAAGTGGAGGAGGAACCGTGAAATGAATTGTCCCAGAACATGGTGGTACTTCCAAGCCCTGAAGACAGACTAGATATGGCTTTCTTAAGAACAGGCTAGGGTGAAGCTAAGCCAGCTCGGTCCTGCTGCAGTGCTGGTGGTTGGTCCGGATGATCTCATTGGGTTCCCCTCTAACCTTGTATTTCTATTTCTATTTCTATTTCTATTTCTATTTCTATTTCTATTTCTATTTCTATTTCTATTTCTATTTCTATTTCTATTTCTATTTCTATTTCTATTTCTATTTCACAGTGGCTACTGAAGAGGGATTTATAAACTTCCACCCCTCCAGACTAATGTTACAGTTAGTATTATGGACTACTTTGCACTTGAGGTTGAGAGTTCAATTACAACACGCAGCCACGTGGCGTAAGGAAAGGCTGGAGTCAGAGGGATGTCTTCCCCCAGCTCTCACAACACAGAGGAAGATGTATTTCCAAGTGGAGCCTGACGGAAGATGGGAGGAAGCCTTCCCATCATATCCTCAGGATGACAGCCACTCAGCTATGCCAACTTACCCCTCAGAGCTACAGGGGGAGGAGAGCCAAGAGTCTGCAACCTGGTTTAGTTCCTACCACACGTGAAAGAGAGCAGAGGAGGCTAATAGGATGCTCTTCCTCCATGCTATGATCCAGCAGGAGGAGGAAAGGGAAGTTTTCATCCTGCTATACTCACTGAGCACCGAGAGCACGACATGGTCTTCCCTGTGGAAACCATCTCCTCAGCTTTGAGCATCTTTATTCTCAACTATGAGTTGTTTTGGTTGCACTTTACACTACTGTTCTATCATAAGTGGACCAGAACGGATTAATTTATGGCCCAATCCAGACAAGAACACAAAATACAGAGATATTAGAGAATATAATAGCAAGATTATGAGCAAATGACTGACCTTTTCAACTCAGTAAAAAAACGCTCTTACAATCAATTATCCATTTATTCAAGCACATCACTCATCTGTTAGCCTTCTGTAAGATATTTATGAATGAGATTTTCTGCAGCATGACATTTATTCTGCCTTATGACACCATGGGTCAAACTGAGAAGAGCAGTGATCTCAGTCCACAGAAATCAGGATGTTTAAAGTGATATTGCCACAATAAAGCCTACCTGAATTTTTTGATTGGAGACTGCTTTTCCTGCGCAGTTGCAAGATGCCCAGAATAATAAATGGGAAAAACCATAATGTTCCAGTTTGTTGAGAACCAAGTCATGAAAAAAGGACAGTCAAAGGTCTCATACGTGATTTTGACAAACTGCGTGGTCCCAACCCAGGAGGAAGAGACGGACAAAATGATCAGAAATCTCCAGATAAGTTTGAGAAATGTGGATGTGCAAGACTGGCATCGTGTCTGTCCTTCAGCTTCTTGGCTGCTGCTCTCTGTGTGCGTTTGTGTTCCTTCTTCTCCTGAAAAAAAAAAATAAATAGAAAAAGAGAAGAGTTGCACACATAATGAAGGCATCCAAAACAATTCTTGGCAAAATCTCCCCTTCTGATCCAGACAGAATCAATCCCTTGCCTTCTCCCTATAATTCCTCTACATCCCACAAACATTGAAATCCTGCACAGAAATACTTCAATAATACCGTCTCTGTCATTTCAAGGGGACAGGCACAAAATACAAACACAGTATCAGGCCTGAGGTAATAGCGTTACAGTTAAGCTGTTGCCACTGTTTGCTTTATCAGCCCTTCTTTCCTTCTGTCAGCCAAATCTCTAGCATAGAGCTACATCCCTTGGAACCAACTACATTATAAAGTCAATTACTGTGCATGTGTGCAACATAAAAGCTATCTGAGCCTGTACATCTGAAGCCAGGAACAAGTTCTTATTATTCAAGATTTTAACTCAAGAAACATTTTTTTATTTGCAAGCTCGAAGGGGAAAAAGAAATAGGTTGGTGGTTTTATACACCCAAGCAGAGAAAGGATTTTTTCAGTCAAGTTAGTGTATTTACATTTTTGAAGTTAAAAAAGGAAACTGGACAAGACTGAAGCTTGGCATGCCTGGAAACAAACCTCTACACATAAACAAGGAGGAATCAGAAAGTTGTCATTTCCCACTTTAGTACTGTACTTTTCAGGTCTAATCTGCAGATCACTGCAGATTTCCTAACAGAAGTGTAGAGAATTTAATCTTACTGGCTGGTGACTTGCTCTCCAGACACATCTTCCAGAGATGCAATCCATGAACCCTATTTTAATTTCACAGATCTCAGCTGAAAACAACGGCATGAACTACGTTGGATACCGAGGAGCACTAACACCGTTGCCCCACGAGTTCATGTGGCAGCAACGAGCTCCAGCCATTTACCCCATGAGACCACACCACACGAGTGTGACAGAAGAAACAGGAGTTCCTTCTGAAAATCATGACCTGCAGCTATTCTTAACTATTACTATCAATTATCACTCACATCAACACGACATGATATACTACAAGAAATAATGTAATTGTTGATGTTAAGAGGAGGTATAGATCCAATGCAGTGAGAGCAGACACTGTCCTACATTCAACTTAAATGTGGAAAAGGTACCATTTCAGACTCAGGTTTGAATTTCCTTTTATATTACTGTTTCTGCTACAGCCATAAAGAAATGTCAAACAGAGGTTCCAAGTTATTACGTTAGACCAACATTACACCTAAAAAACGATTCATCATAGCAGGGAGTGCATTTGCAATCAAGAATTTTTCCTAACCAGGACATAGAGCTTTTTATAATTTCATTGTACGCTGTACCATTTTTCCTAAAAATAATCAGTATTCAGTGGCTCCATTGTTTAGTGGTGAATCAAGAATTTAAATAAAATTACAGGTTTATTAAAAACATGCAGAGGATAATCAGACACAGCTCTGAAAATGCAAGCATCATTTTAGCATTCTCTTCGGCTGCTGAGAGAAAGTAGATATTTTTATGGTGTTAATAATGACTGACATCTTCTATTAAAAGGTAAATTACAGTTTATTTGCAAGTTAGAATGGCTTAAAAAGAATACATTATGTAACATCCACTTGCAGGTTCTCCTGCTAAGCAAAACTACCATTCAATTAGTCCTTCAGCTAACAGTTAAAATAATCACACAATGATAGCAGACTAATGCACCTTTATCCATGCTTTCTGTTTTTCAATTACCAAATAAATATGTAATTGCTGTTACTATGCATGACACTACTATTAGCCTTTGACTTGGATTTTATAGTCCCAGGTTTGACTGTTAGGGAAAGGCACAGAAATATACACGTGTTGCAAGTCCTACCTTGAATTTAAAGACCTGTGTAAGTTTTAGCCTGATTAAATGCACAGTGGGGAGTTTGCGTAAGTGCTTAATGGGCAGGATTCATCCCATGTCATGTAGTTAGCAAATAATTGTGTATTCAGGCTAAACATGTTGTCTAGGGCCCCTCTGTATTTAATGATAATGGACAGGCATGGTGAGAAGGTAGCTGATTTCACCCTCATACATATCTATGTCCACCGGAGGCACTTATCTCTCCCTAGACTGGATATTTACACTTAAGTGAAATTGAGATGGATCTCCAGCCAAGGTGACATAGTAGCTTGACAGTTGCTTTCAAAATCCATGGGATGTGCACACCTAAATCTTGGCCAAGGAAGCAAAAGAAGAAGATAAGAAGTATCTTTAAAAATAATTACAGGGCTTGAACTCATAGACACACAGTGAGCAGGCACGCAATCCACACTTAATAGGTTTCAGGATTTCCAAGCATGAAGCTGGGGCCAGACTGAGCCAGAATGTAGCACTTGTGTTCAGATACTGAATGATATGCTAATGAGGAAAAAACAAATTGATCAGCCAAAGCGGTTGGGAGATAGCATTTTACAATTAGCAAGACAGTAGAAATCCTTGGTGTTTGCATTTAGTTCAGTCTGAAACAACCCAACAGATTTACCCTGTCAAGAGCAGAGAAACAATCCGAGAACTCACCAAGGATGAAACGACAGGGAAAGAATGCAGATGCCACTGCAGGTGACACATGGAGATGACACTGGTCAATGGCAAACTGTGTTGAAAAGCAGCTAACAGAAATACCCCTACATGGTCCTTTTGTCTATAATATAATTCTTGCTTGTGATGTCCCTGTCACAAGATGGTAACAGAAAAGACTTTCGCTCTCATGTTTTCAGAAGAGTGAGATGAGGAAAACCAAAACCTAAAGCTTTTCTTCTGAACTCTTTTTACTATTTGGCAACTACATCCTCGAAAATAATACTCTTTATATTTGTTTACCTACTTGTCAGGTCAGTCCTACTTAGACCTCACTGATGCAGAAGGGAAGAGCAGGATAAAAAGGGAAATTAAAAAATGCAAAATTAATGTTTAGAAGAGTATGATGTCAAGGCACTACTCTTTTCTCAAGGGGACTGAAGTCCTTTCTTAGAGAAGATGGTTTCTGATTTTGGATGTACCCTAGTGCCAGCATGCACAGAGTTATTTCAGCCTGATATCTGCAAAAATGAGAATAAATTGGTTTTTCGGTATCTTAGGTACGATCTTTACTGCAAAATGCTTTATCATCCACTCCTTGCAGCAATAATTACCTCCAATATTTTTCTGAGGGTTTCCATCAAGAGAATACTTCGGGAGTACGAGATCCCTCCATTTTCCAACACAAGAAGAAAATGGTTGGCTCTTGCTGCCACCAGTGGTGAAGTGATAAGAGAAAGGCTCATCTCCCACAGTTCCGGTGTGCAAGGGAGATCCAACCTGTTCTTCCTCCCTTTTTTGCTCAGAGTATCTACACAGACAGTCTTCCAAAGAACTTGGAGAGTTAAATTATTTCAGTTATTTAACGTCTCTCTCCTCCTCAACAGTACAATTCAGCAGACTCAAGGGCCTGTGGCTGCATATTGTAATTGTTCCCATCCCATCCCTGCTGGTGATGGATGGACATCACGGTGAAGAAGTCTGTGTTCACCATACCTACAGGCTCATTTGAGCTAAACTTCTGCAGTAAAGTGGGTGACACATTCCTGATGGAAGCCCTGATGTGCAGCTGATCGATGATCTGAACTGCGGTGGTGTTCCCTAGATATCCTTCCACCTGTTGCTCCTCCTTTTCCTCTTCATCAGACCATCCATGGTATAAGCTGAGATTGTCATTGTCTTTGAGAAGGAACATGGCTGTCTCTTAAGGGTCCTGGTCTCTGGCCAGGCTGAAGCTGAGGAAACATAACCACTTTGTAAAAACTAACTCGTGTGCTAATGTTAATCATCCTTTCAAGACCTTCTATAGCTACTGGCCTTATGATTTCTCAGCTATCTAACACATTACACATACCTACTGAGGCCCAGGCTTTTTCCTCCCATCCTTGCTTCCTTCCCGCCTAACCCCAGTTTGCACACAGGTACAAGAAGGGCTTTCATGTGGCTGTGCTGTTCACAGCACCGTAAACCAACGTCAACATGCTCGAACTCTGCACCATCTTTCAAAAGACAGACGAAAGAGGCCTCTCGCAGGCATGCTGTGACGCCGGGAATGCGGCTGTTATGCCTACCTGATCTGCTCTGCCTCTCGACTCTGCTCTGCCGACAGATTCCCGAGGGACTTCGATTCTGCAGCTCAAGAATGGGAGCAGCAGAATCTTCAGCAACAGATAGAGGGGAGAGCTGCCTAGTCATGCCTCTGTGTCTGCTGGGGCAGTTGCCTCCTGGCTTGCATTGGATGACAGATGATCGTGAGGCACCTGAGAAGAAAGAGTTTGCATCAGTTTGGCTGTAAACTCCCTGGAGGAAAGCGGGGCTTTCAAACACTCTGTCAGTGAAATGCATACAAACGATTCAGCGGGAGAAAGGAAGCACACTGCAAAAATCAAGCTTTCAGCTCTGGTCAGAATAAAGTAAATAAGTAAGTAAATAAATACTTAACTCTTTCCCCCCTTATAGAAAAAAAAGGTGCTGTATGAAAACCAGTCTTTCCCCTGAAGAAATGAGAGCCCTTTCCTGCAGTAAATTCTTAGCCCCATGGCTCCATCCATAGGGTCTGAACAGGCAAAGGAATTTGTACTCACGTGGGCCCCTTCCTGAGCACTGACACTGAATCAGGCAAAAGGAGAGGTCACCATTCTCCCTTAGGGTGGAAAGCAGGGCTGAGGAACCACTGCCTCCCGGGGTCAGTGGTAATAGTGTGTCCAGAGGAGAGCTTCCCCTTTCCATGCTCCAGAATGATCCTTGAGACTCTTGTAGGGAATGAAGCCATGGCCACTGACAGGTCTTTTGGATGAAGACTTCTGTTAAACCATTGAAGACGCAAGTTTTAAGCCTTTATGTGCACCAAATCAGAATCTCCACATCTTCAGAGAAGTTGCTTTTTCTTCTGCTGCTAGGTGCAGACAACACCGAGATGCTGCATTTCCCACAGAGGCTGTATAGAGGCACAAGGCAGCAGACAAGACCCAGGTCCCAGAAATACCAGTGGTACCAGATGAAAAGTTTGCCAGTGAGAAGGACACCACATTTTACGAGTAAGAGCTTGAAGGACTGGATTAAGAACCAGCAAACAACAGAAAAGTGCAGTGCTGGAATCTGGCAGAGTGAGCCTGGAGATCTTGCATGTACTCCCGAATTTACTGAAGGGTGTCTGCGTAAGAGGTCAACGCATGAGCAGCACAAGAGAGTCCTCTTCTCAGAAGGTCAAGATGACAGGCCATTTTGGTAAGTATAAATATGTGTTCACGGTCAGCTGAGATCACCCACCACTTGTTTTGCAGCTGCTACTTCAACTGGTGACCATCTTCCCTCACCTTACGGGAGATGTGCATACCCAGAGCAGCCACTGACCTTACCATGACTTGGAAGGATTTAATTTGGCGATCACACCTATTTCACATTGTAAAGAATACAAAAATAGACACAAACCCCATGTGTAAGGTGCCAGATGTGCAACAAATATGGCAGACATCTCAGAGGGCAACATTCTTCGTTGCAACATGTGCCGTTCCAGTACACCTTGTGCAAATAAATCCATGCCGAACAACGTAAAAGTATACTCTAAAGCAAGGACTGTACTGAAGATTCGAGAGACTGCATAAATCAACATTCTTTTGCCAGAGGAAGTTCAGAGGCTTCGTATAACCTTCAATGCTATGAGTTATGTTTGATTCACCAGGTCTAACTACAAAGAACGCAAAGGAAGACATGTATAGAATATGGTAATATACAGAAAAATCCTGTCTCACACTTTTTAGAGCCTCCCAGGTCAGTTTTTACCCACCAGGTAGACAAGTGACTGAACCCTTAGAGATGACCTTTCTCAAAGATGCTCTTCCCTTTCTCCTCTGTTCAGTATGAGAGAACTCTGACACAAGGAGCATGCCCAGGTCCAGGTCCCATCTTTCCACATAGTTCTACAAATTCAATCAATGCAGTATACAAACCACGGTCAATGACAGTAGACCCACAAAAGTTGGCTTTGAAGGATTAAGACCTATATGATGTCTAAGCACTGTGTCATCTCTCTTTATTTTTCAATGAGCGTTACTCTCTACAGAGCTTTTTAGAACCTACTGGATATTTTCAGATCTTTAAAAAGCCGTTCACCTTCACATATTTTCTTTTCAATGGAGAAAATTAGGATCTAACAGCCACACTACTCCCCCCCCAACTTTGTTCTACTCTTTTCATAACTCTGAGCCTTACTCCTCCTACTTGAGGAGTAGTAGGAGTTTACCTACTACGTTACCTACTTCGTGAACATCTTGCAAGTCAGTCTGAGGCTGAAAGGTACACGAGAAATGGTAGCCCTGGGCCATTCACCCCACCAGGAGCAGCATAAATCCTTTGAGAGCTGAAAGTTAGTTCCAGCCTCCACGAAATTAAGAGAATCAGTACTTTTTGGGCTAAATATTCAAAAAGGCCCTTACAAATTTTCAGGTCCCCAACTTAAAGAAGTTTTATTTTCAAAAAGCGTTTGCTGACTGCCTGTCCTGAGAGAATAAGCCACCAAGGTGCCTCGACCCAAATCACTACTCACTCTGATATGCATCATTTAAGGAGATTTCATTAAGTTGAAAGACACATGCTACATCTCAATTCAGATATAATTTAGAACAAGATCAAGAATCACATTACACTCAGCAGAAGTCTAGCAGATGAGCCGCAACCAAAATTTCAAGGAAACCTATTTTTCCTCACACGCAAAAAGAGCTCTGAGTTATTTATATCTGGTACAACAAAGCAGCATCAATCTTTTCCTGTACATTGAGAAACTCAGCAGTTGAGACCAAAACTGCAATTCAAGAGATCGCATTTAATCGAAAGTCACTGCTTGATTTACTGAATTCCTCTTCCCTTATGCTTGAAAGCAATCAGATAGCATGGCAATTTATCAATATTTCACTGGTACAGCTAGAAAGCCTGGGCCATCTAATACTACTGAATCTGAACATATTTTAAGGATATACTTTGAAAGGGAAGGTAAACAGATATATGCTGGGCTAACTTATCCAAACCTGCTATCAACAGCAAGGACAACAAACACCAGTTATACAGGGCAGCAATGAAACCTCGCACGGGTGCAGTCACCCCACATGAGAGGAAGGGAAGGCAGAACTTGTGTAAGTCCGGTTCTTTGTCTCACACAGCAATTATCAGTTATCAAGCAGGGATCCATGGAAACTCATTTAAAGGGATCAAGAACAGCATTTTCCATTGAACTTCTGGATACCTTTATAAAATCCACACGCTTATGGAGACCTCATGGTCTGTGGCAGTGAGACCATGTCCTCTCCAGGGAGGACAACAGCAGGGTGCTGCCACAACTTGCCACATGCAAATTGAGAAGCAACAATGTACTAAAAAGGTACCATAATACACTTCCTCCAGAGCAAAGGAGTGACACTGCTTGGGTTGGATTTATTTGACTTATTTTAGATGTCAACCTTAGGATGAGAAAAATAGCACCCCAGGACTATCTGCATCTCCCTATAACTATACAGGGAATAACAGAATCATAGAAAGGTTTGGGTTGGAAGGGACCTTTAAAGATCATCTAGTTCAACCCTCCTGCAACGAGCAGGGACATCTTCAACTAGATCCTCCTCTGAGACCTTACAGCAGCTTTCCAATGCCTAAAGGGGGCCTACAAGAAAGCTGGAGAGAGACTTTTTACAAGGGCAGGTAGTGATAGGATGAGGGGTAATGGCTTCAAACTGGAAGCGGGGAGAATTAGAATAGATATTAGGAAGAAATTTTTCACTTTGAGGGTAGTGAGGCACTGGAACAAATTGCCCAGGGAAGTTGTGAATGCCCCATCCCTGGAGGTGTTCAAGGCCAGGCTGGATGGGGCTTGGAGCAACCTGGTCTAGTGGAAGGTGTCCCTGCCCACGGCAGGGTGGTTGGAACTAGATGATCTTCGAGGTCCCTTCCAACCTAAACCATTCTATGATCAGGATTCTCAGAGCCCTGTCCAAGCTGACTTTGGACAACCAACCTGAGCAGAGATGTTTACAATGGGTGTGACTTTTTACCTGACCTTCTTTTAACCTAACTACTTGATGTAAGAGGTTGCACAGATATCTGTAACTCACTGTGCACAGAAACCCCAGCCAGTTCCTGTAGACTGACACAGTCAATGCTGAGCATGAACACAGTTCATGGCTTTAGCAGAGATGAATCACAGGCTGAGAACGAATCTACATTTTGGGTGTCATTTGGTATTTTAAGGGAATGCTACTGAAGAGATTGGGAAAAAACTAACAAATAGGAAAAGCCTTGCCAGACTGCCAGACCTTGTTACTAGAAGTGTTCCTTCGTTACTTAGGGTTATAATCAAGTGTCAAAGCAACACTCAGCCCATGGGATTGACAAAGGAGGAAAGGGAGAACTGGAAAGGACCACACATGATTGCATCAAGCACATCTTAATGAGTCAAATTCATCTGGATGACTTTTCATTATTGGATAAAAACAAACCCATGCTCTTTCCCATTTTCCATTATTCTAGTTCAGCAAATCTTTTTTCTTGCCCTGCAAATGTCGATGCTTTATAGCATAAGAAGTAAGGCCATTTCTATGCACGTGGAAACCAACAGGAAACCAGCAAGGGGAACCTGTGGCTTTCCACATGCTTCTAACAAAGTCTGTCCTTGTCTTGCATTAATTATTATATACTTAGCCCAGTGTACTTCAATTTAGCAAGGTAATTATGCTTGTGACTACCCTAAACAACATGATTAATATCACTGAAGTCCATGCCTTTTCACGTTCTTGAACATCATGCTGAGTGCCCGCTGCGGGAGGAGGTGATCGCCGTGTGCTGCTGCCGCCGCCATGTCCATTCAAACCAGGAAGCAGCAGCACATGCCTTGTCCTGACAACCATTTTCACCATCCGTCTATATGCAGCTCCCTTGCCCCCCGGAAAGATGTGATACATGAGTTGGGGCTTTTCATTCATATACAGACTTCCATATGCAGCTGACACAGCGAGGAAAATATGCCCTCCCCTTGGTTCGAAAAATCAATTTGTTATTTTGCAGGGGGCTTGGAGAAAAGGGATTATGCTTTGAGGTTCAAGAACAACTCTTTTCAGATTATCTTCATGTATATGACGTATTTAGCATGTGACAGCTTGGAATACAAAAAAAACCCCATGCCATTTCATTTGGGACAGCTTTTTTGGTCTCAAAGTTGTTACTAAAAATGGATCAAATGGACTGCCAGTAAAATAATCAATGCAACATAAAAATGCAGCCCTGGAAGTAATTTTTACAGCCAGGTCATCACAGAATCGATTTTTTTCTTTTTCCTTTCTTTTTTAACCAACTGCCCTGAAGGAAATTTAGAACATCTCAAACAGGTAACTAAAAACCATCCGTGCACTGATGACACTGGATTACCAACACGAAGTGTTGGCTTATTTAAGGACAGCAACAGCTGGCTTGCTGGTATGCGCTAAAATACATACTCTTTTTTTGATTACACAACTAAATCGATGGTTAAATAGGTGATGGACGTAAGCCGGACGGTTTCTTCGTATTATGTTCCCAAAGCCCCGCACAGCAGTGGTCACCTGTGGCTACCACTGTAGTGAGGAGAGAGACAAGCTTTTCCAAAAAGTCAGTCAAGGAATCTACGATCTACCTTTTCCTCATTCAGTATTAAAATATGCTTATTCTACCATGTCCTCAAAATCTCAGCTCCTAATATGTCATTGTTTTTGCACTGACAAAATGATGTCTTCATACTACTGCTGCAGAAACAATTGCTGGGTTTTGACAGATGGATGGAGGTAGAAGCCAGTCTGGTGTTGTGTGGAAAGTACGTCAATTGAATGTTCCTGCTAAATTGGGCCCCGGTGAAAGAATTGACAACATTTCCTTTACACTGCGATGTTACCTGTTAAGAGTGAGCATCCGCGGTGATGATGGACTCGCTCACACATCACAAGCCTATTGTTTCCAGCAGCCTGTGAACATGCTCGCACTGATAACACTCATTTCATGATCGTCAGGGCTGGAGACTTTTGCAATGAAATCCTGGTCTTAATGCTGCGCAGTAAGGAAAAGTTGATGTGAATTTTGTGGCCAGGGAAACATCAGATGGACGTGGCCCTACAGGAAAGGGGACTGAGTTGCACTGCTATTGGTGGAGGTGAAGAGAGCTTATTCTGTCCATTCTACAACAATAGAACCTCATTAGGTTGGATTAGCCGTGGCTTTAATTGGATTGTTTGCTACTGTTAGCACACAACTGGGGGCAGGGCTATCCAACACCATCAATCCAATGGCGAGTTAGGTCCATAGCTTATTTTATTTCAGCCAAAGGGACTGCCTGTAAAATCAAATCCTGCCCTTCCTTATGCTGGTATAAACCCACAGCAACTCAGTACCATCAGCAAAGCTGTTCTGGGCATACACTGAAGTACCTGAATATAATAGCTGAATCGGGAAGTTAAAATTCAAGGGAAAACTCTCCCCAACTTTTAATGAGTTTAGAACCAGCAGTTTGACTCAGGATATGAAGCCGCAATTACATTTACTAAAACCAAGCAAAGAAACAATAGGGAGGTTGTCTTTGCACACAGTGTGCTCCACAGGTTTGAGGAGCATCTCTTGTTCAGTGAAGAAAAATCATTTCACCGTGTCTCAGACGTTTAGAAATTGTGTTCTCCATTTAAATACATCCTTCCGAGGCACTGCAATGGTCCCTGTGTATTAGAGTTCTGCATGTACGCCCGTTCAGAGTAATGCCTTGTTCATTTACTATTTGCTTGTTCTGGAAGTTTTTATGTTTGAAGGGGACAAGAAGGTTACAACAATTTTTTTTGTCCTAGAGAAAAACAAGATTTTCAGATTTTAATGAAAAACAAATGACTCAGTGATGATGTACAACATTTCTTTTGTACTATGATTAACTATTGTCAAGAGTGTGAAGCAAAAAAGCAGATATTTTTGTTGTACTTTACGAGTGACATCCATCAGCAATTTCTGCCAATTATCCTTTCAGTGTCTGTACACAGCCGTTCACTCTAAATCACCAGACAGCAACTTCACTCGCAATTAGAAACCTCAACAACTTCCATGTGCCCTCCTACCCTTGCTATCAAGTGAACAAAGAGGCAGCAGAGGGAGTAAATAACTTAAATTTCACATCCTATAACTAACTTAGTGCCTGATCAAGGGATGTGTCACTCTACACCCTTGCACCTAATTACCCTTCCAGATGAGCAGTTCCAGCCTAATTGTCAGGGGAGGAAATCCAGGTCAGACAGTCAAAAAAACTCCCCCTGTACACACCAGTCATGTCTTGTACCAAATCTCACCCACGCGGTTTCCCACCTTCCACTCCTCTGACCCCCATCAATGCAGTCCGCTCCGGATCGAAACCGACACTGCAATAGCAGTGCCATGGTCTCTCCCTGTTGCACCATCCAACGCCCGGGGAAAGACCACCCTCACGTCCCACATCACACCCGGGGAGAAGGAAAGCTCTGACTACAGTGATCATTAAGTGCCTGAAAAATGGTTTCACAGCAGAGACAAATGACAGAGATACCCGTCAGGCATGGTCAAGGCATATCTGACTCTGCCTTAGAGCAGGGATGACATAGGTAACTTCCTGAAGTCACCTTCCAGCCCTGCATCTCCTTGGCTTTGGAGCCAAGGTGTTGGGACCTAGTCCCAAGCTGCTAACTTCTCCTGATTTAAGATCCAGACAGCTGAATAATAAGGCCATGGACCTTGATTCCACTTATAACTAAGATCTGGAAAAGAAACACAACAACCTAAACTAATACATGAACAGGAAGAAAACCTGACAATAACTGGATAGACTGAGGATGCACCATTAAATCAAAGAGAAAAGATGTGCCCAACTCTGCCAACTGCAATACCATAAGTCAGTTCTGAGTAAAAGAAATATAAAGAGCTAATGAGAATGAGTTGAGTACATCTGCATCTAACATTATGAGATCTGGCAACTTCAGGAATTCAGAATGAAATTAAAACAACTGGAATCGGGCAGGACCATCTGTGCATGGCCCACATCAGTTATGAAACAACCTGGGATTCCACTTGGTCCTGGCACCTGCAGCATATACTTGCTCCCAGCTTCTTTGGTTGCCACAGAAGATGGTTTTGGACTGCACTGTCAATATCAAAGCTACATCCATGCTACTGTCTCCATGCCTGACATGATCTGTTAGATGAAATCTGCAGCCAGATTATCAGTGGCATCTGTTCATCTAAAGTTCAAGGTCTGCAAAAGGCCCCAGCAAGAAAAGGTATAGCATTTGCAGACAGCGACTGTGCTTGGAACGGAAAGATGGTGAGATCTGTACACACACTACATGCAAATGCACCAGATTATTGTTAGAAGCAGTAGTAGTAGCAATGATACTGAGATTTAACACACATATTGAAGAGTCAAGGAGCTTCCATTTATGCTCAATACAACCAGGTCATATGGGTAGATATATGTATGATTATTCACATTTTGCAGATAAGGACAGTTGGAAATAGTTGCTAAATAAGTTGCACAAAGGCAACCACTCATGCAGTGGTTGATTCTCATCCCCCCAGATCCCCACAGCTGGCTACTGATCACTTAGACTGGGGTTCCCGTTAATTCACATATGCTTGATGCCTTGGCTTCTGCATGCAAACCTGAAAAACACACTTGCAAGTCTGTACATCCATCTTTCTGTACATCAGCTACATGTTTTTTTTAAGAAGAACTTTCTCTGAGATGCATCCTTTCTGGGCAAACAGGAGAATATGGTGTGCATGGTCTGCATCCAATGCTGTGTACTAAAACCTCCAGCTGAGAACTGCAGCACAAAATGAATCCAGGCTGCAAGATGTTATGTTCAACTGCTGCAACTATTAAAAAACAGGGGAAAAAAGCCCCCAGACCTTTGCAGGAAGCATATAAAGGCTTTGCTGGCTGTAAGCAACCTGCAGACCTCCTTTTCAGGAGCCCTGATGCATGAGCGTAATGGCCAGCTATCTCTGGAGGACTTCTCAACTTGTTTCTTACTGAAGTAAATGGCTCCTCTTTGTATTGCTTTGAATTGAGACCCTTCCTCAAAACACAGGAAGACAATTATTAAAAAACCCAAATCTCTGTTCCTCTTGTTCATCTGTCTAAATTTTACTGAAATTATAGTTAAAAGCATGGAAATATTTTTTCCCTGTTTTATTTCCCTCCTTACTCACTTTAAGCCAAGAAGACTTTCTTCCCCATTCTCATTTCAATATAACTCAAACAAGTATTACTGCCTCTTTTTAAGGACTATCAAGGAATCCCATTGATTTCACACCGAAAATAATCCAACAGCACCAGCGTGGGGGTGCCAGAACCAACCTTGGAAAAAAAGTTGAATTGAGAACATCTGTAGGGGAACTGGCAGCTGGAGAGAGCAATGATGTATTTTGAAACGTACTGGTTACACATATTTTAAAGTCACTTAGCATGATATAGCGTATTTAGAGTTTGAAGGAAGGTAGAACAAAGTGCTGTAAATGAAGAAGGACTTTCATACGTTGAAATCAAAACTTCTACAACTTCTATACAAAATGATCTACATTCATCCACAAAAAAAAAGATTTAAAATCTTCATTTGGAGTGGAATACTTTGGACTGAATTCTGCTGTCAGTAAACATTGCTGGCATTCCCATTCGCCTAGAAAAACAAATGCTGCATCAAAATCTCATACTTAGCTGTAACAACTCCAGAGAACACTGACCTCCAGTAAGGGTATGAACATCTCCTCCTTCAGCACAAAACATTTCCCGTGCAAAGAGCCCCTGTTTATTGCTGCTTCCTTACCCATCTGGACACTGTATCCAGAGCAAAGCCTGGGAAGGGCAGGAGAAGGCACGCAAATACATTCCCTCCACTACCTACGCAACTCGCAAAGAAGTGGCATGAAAGATTGTCAGATCCCTCCAGACCATGAACATCTCAGAGGGCAACTTTCTGGCTAAGTGCTGCCGGGGAAAGCCAAGCCGAGCCACCCCGGTGCTGCAGAGGAAGAAGGCGGCAGTGTAGAGGCATCCAGAAGTACGTCTGCACCCTGGTGTCCAGCCAAGCTAAGCCTGTGCCAGCAAATGACTCCAGATTATGGGGACTGATCCAATCCCCTGCAGTTCCTGGGAAGACCAACTGATTTTAGTGGGCTTTGGCTCAGCCTCCGAGGAGGACGACGGGGGCACTTCCATACCAGATGACTATGTGAGGAGGAGGGAGCTGGACCGTCAGATATTTTTATTCAGGTGAAGCCAACATGTACCTGTCTGAGGGAGCAACCCTAAGGGGACTTACAAGCCTTCATCCCCTCATCACAGCTCCAGAGCAAGGACTTTATTTTAAGGTTTTGCTTACATAAACAGTCCCTATGAGACCACCTCAATAGTAACTTCTGAGTGAGTCTCTTGAACACACACTCAAAGGGATATCCTTTACTGCAACAGATCTACATGATGTTCTTTTCCCCAGATATGCTTGACCCAACACCAACTCAAGCCAATCTCAGGATTCATTGGCCTGGGATCAGACCATCTTTTCACCACTTCAGCACTGACTGAGCAATAGATAAGCACAAATCATTTGATTCAAAGCTGCACACACAGAGGAAGAAATTTTTCACTATGAGGGTGGTGAGCCCCTGGCCCAGGTTGCCCAGAGAAGCTGTGACTGCCCCATCCCTGGAGGTGTTCAAGGCCAGGTTGGATGGGGCTTGGAGCAACCTGGGCTGGTGGGAAGTGTCCCTGCCCACGGCAGGGGGTTGGAACTCGATGATCTTTAAGGTCCCTTCCAACCTAAACCATTCTATGATCCCATTAAAGAAAACCTCTGCTACAAACTTAGTAATAAATTGTACCAGATGTGCCTCCAATAGTTTCACAATTTATACACTTTACTCCAAAATAAAAGGTTGTGAATCTCTATTAAAAAAAATACTTTGAAAATGAATCTTGTCCCTGCTAAAATTTAGTGACATTTCCAAAAAGAAACATTCTGAGTTAAACTCTCATTTTTACTTTCACTGCAGTAAATCAAGAGTAGCTTCAACGAAAGCCATGAGGCTGCTTTGACATAAAGTTGTCGTGAAATGAGTTTAGACCCAGGACGCTGCATCTCATTATTAAATAATTACGATACAGCTTCTACTTTCAAGAAACACTGCAATAAATCCAGGCAGGTTCATGGGTCTCCTAAGATCCGAGTGTAAAAGCCGTCAGCCCACTGACACACAACTCAATATCAAATTGCTTGTATTTATCTCCTACACAAACTATTGCCTCTCCCGTTTGATGGGTGCCTCCAGAGAGTGATTCATTCCAGCTCCCTCTGATACCAATCTGAGGAGATGAATCACCTCTCAGAGGTGTCCGACTCTCCTGCTGACTCCAGGAAGCTCTGACAACTTTCTTAGTACTTACTGAGGTTTACATTTAGATGCATCTGGATGAGTCCAAATCTGATTGTCTCAAGCTCAGTCTGTGGCAACACTGTGGTATATTAAGCACACGCTACGATTTCTTTGCCTTAGAGCCTAATGAACCACATTTGAGGAAGGGTTGGGTAAAAGAACATTTTACAGGTAAACAGCTGGGGCAAAAGTGAGTATTTATCACTGCCATGTTGCATTTTGTAACCCCTGGAGATACTTCTGACCGTTTGCTCCACTGGCCTTGGGGTTATAGTTCCATCGGGTCTCACCCCTGCCTTTCCATGATGGCACATTTGGCATAAGTCTCCACTCTGTGTCCATACAGCCCACCTGGCTCAGCCATTTGTGTACACACAGTCCTCTCGCTGTAGCTGATGCCATGCTGGGAAGCGAGGGCTGGCCAGACCGAGATGAAGACATGTTCTCGAAAGAGAACAAGCTTGTGGGTCTCAGGTCAATAACCACCTCACATCCTCCAGAACTGCTCAGCCCACGTGCCAACCCTTCTCGGCAGCCGTCTCTGCTACATCTCTTTCCATGTGAGCAGCATTTTCTAACTAGTGATCTGCAAACATCTGGGTGCCTCTTTACCACTAAAGGAGTCTTCTCGCCTGGATTTCACTCCACTATCCAGGAGTCAGCAGTTTCTGTGGTTCTACCAGAAGATATCTAGGAAGCCACAAACCTCAACTGCTTGAAAACTGCCGCTGCTCCCCAGCTCTCCTCCCAGCAGTGGGCCCAGAGCCCAAGTTGCTGTGGCATCTCTTCCACCTGCCCTCCCCATACCTGGAAAGGAAAGGAGGGACAGGCACAGTGCTCTTGGGAAGATGGCTGCCCTACCTCATTAGGATTCTTTGGGAATCCCTTATAAAACCTTTGCTGATCTGTAAAACTGGCTGCATGCACTCGCATTTAATGTACGGGTCCGGTATTAGTTCAGCGTGGCCAGCTTCATCCCTAGCAAGAACCTTTCCATTTTCAGCCTGTCGGATCTGACAAGTGCTGTCATGTAGTCACTTCCAGTCTATTGCCCTTTCTTCCTACGACGACCGGATTTTCCCTCCCTGAGGAAACAGGCAGAGCAGTACCTAACCCTGCTGTTGCAGCCCAGCATGGGGAGAAGGTTAAGACTGGACCTGACAGCAGTTGGACTGGTTAAGTTGGAGGCAACCACAGCTTGCAAGTTGCCTTAGACCCTTGTGGGTAGGGACAGTCTTAAATCCTCTGCATTCACTGCCTGGTGTGACACGAGCACGACCCGTGCCGGGAGCTCTCAGGGAATAAGGAGCAGCAAATCACCCCTTAACCAGCACAGCAAGCCAGCTCACCCTGCCGCGACGCGGCTCCTTTGAAAGTAGGCGGGTGTACGAATTACAGTTTCACACATCCTAAAATCTGGTGCTGTGCAACAGCAATGGACTGACACAAGCAGCCAGGTCTATCAGCTCCTTCAACTTTAAGGTGCTTTTCCCTCAACAAAGAAACACCAGGTAATTACCAAGTCTGCAGAATACTCAATATCACACATATACTCCTAAGAAAAATGACACAAACTATTGCATGCTGTATCAAAACCCAGCCCCATTTGTAATTTAAGCCAGTCCGACCCAGGTAGATTGAATAACTGGAAGTCATGCTCTGCTGACAAGCACTGGACCGTGTCTCTTGCTTTGTTTTTATCCTGGCTGTAGCACTGAATTTAACTCACCAAAAGGCATCACATTTTCACTGCTGGCTGGCATAACAAAGCTCAAACCAGAGACAGCACATACCTTGCAATTTTACAGCTCGAGTGTTCTTAACAACGTACCACACCTGGTGGGAAAAGAGTTCGTTTCTGGCAGAGCAAGCGACTTCGGAAAGTCCCACTCAGCTCTTTAAAACTTCTGACACTGAATATAATAAACTTGCAATAGTGCAGTTAAAGCCTGAGATTTCTACAGACATTGAAAACAAAAACTTGAACCCAAACATTAGGAATATTTTTAGAAAAGTGTTTCTTTTGACCTTTGATTTATACCGCGCATATATTTTCATCATGCCAAGCTTTATAGGTGCATCGCAGCTATCAGCACAGTCATATCTCATGCTGGACAACATCACCGCATTTCCAGCTGACACAGAAGTGTGATGTGAAGTTGATATGCACTCTGCAAGGAACGAGGCTGTCATGTCTGATCGAGAGCACACAACGGATTTCACAATTTCTGTCTTGTGGGTTTTGTATTAAGGAATTGCTTTAGAGCTCACACTTCTGAAAATAAGGGGGGGAAAAGCAGTTTAAGTGAACAATTGCTATCTCAAGCTGAGGGACAGCAAGAACAAAAAAGTTGGTGCTTCTGCCTTTAAAGCAAAAAAGATTAATCTACAGCACAGTATTAAAATACTTCCAAAAATTTGATAACATTATACAGTCCTAATTTCAGATCATTTTAAAAGCCAGAATTGAAGTACAACAACTTTATCAGCTGTTCACATTTCAATATTAGTTTCTTCATCAGAAATCATTCACCCAGCAGTTGAACACAAGCAATAGAAATTTAACTGCACTTATCCGAGATGATATTAAAGTGCGAAAAATGCTATTAACTTTAAAATGCACATACGCACGCATACATTCACGTTACTTTGCATGGAACAGAGCAGGAGGAGCATGCAAAGTAAATTCCTGCCTAGGATTAGATATACAGAAGAAAAAGCTTTTACCGTCTGGCACAGGCGAATTTAATGCAGAAACATTGAAAGACGGTAATGGTGCCACTCTTGCCGAACGTTTCTTCATCCTTTGAAATTGCTCTCCTACTCACACACTCACTTCGCCTTTAGTCTGCATCGCTTTTGGTCCCGCGTACTATAGTAAACACTCGGCTATGGCTGGTGGCTAGATGTTGTTCTGGAGATGCTGCAGTAGGCTATGAGTACTGATTTGCTGTTTCCCTGGGAAACCATTTGCAACACATTCAAACAATGCTTGACCTCTGCTAACACTTTTCTTTCATTCAATTGTTAAGCGCAGCAGATAAAATATATTACCTATCGCGCTTCGTAAACTTGAAAGCACGGCAGCCCCTTTGCATGAAAGCAAGGATTTTATCAAATATCTGGGCTGTGTTAGCAAAGCAGACGGGAGATTTCTCAGACAACTGCAAGGGAATTATGCAACACAATTTGCTGGTTCCTTACACTGTGACAATATACGGATGATTACAGTAATTATTTTAAATAAACTTTGAATACTGTAACTTCTATAGAGCCGCTAAATCAGGAATGCCTTGGGCAAAAGAGCCGGTAACATCCAGCTCTGTATCTGATAACGAAGCAATGATATTGCAGGAGTCTCTTTTAATGCCCTACAAAAATTGTCACAACCAGGAGATATATATAGGCCACAGTTGGTCTACATTTCTTCCTCACCTCCCTTGAGGCAGCTGGGACACTTTTTTCCCCTCTTTCCCAGATATCTTCTCTCGCTTCTACTCCCTTTTTAATTATTATTATTTATGTTATTGGAAGTTGTTCACTTGGTGCAATGAGAAAGTTTAATTGAGCAAACCAGTACCAGCCTGTACAATTTTTGCAACTCTTAGAAAACCCCATGCACTTGTGTAACCCAGCACCGTGCTGGGAGCTTTCTTTGCCAGGAGGTGTTTACCAACATGTCATAAGGGCTTCAGAGCTCTTCACCAAAAGAACTACTGTCCAGTCTTATCCAAGAACTTGTAGGCAGAAAGCTCTACCATTGATATTCAACATATTTCCTACAGGAACTATGGGAAATACAAATGAAAAGGACAGAAAAGCAGCTTAGCTCTAGAATCTGCTAGAAAAGCAGTTGATTTTTTTAAGGGCCATAGGTATATACCTTTCACCTATAGTCTTTGTCCCTTTGATAGCAACGGAGAGTAGGGATTCCTGGCCTGGGGCTTGGTCCTCCATCCCCTTCTATACCACCGAACAGGGAGAAGTTGTCGGCTGTAAGGAAGGCCATGAAGTGATTTGAAAAGGATCAAGAATCACTGACTTAGAATGTCACAAGCTGGGCTTCCTAAAGCAGCCCACAGGGATCTCCCGTGTTTTACACAGTAACAAGCAGTGCGCGTGGGGTACGTGTGCAAGGACTGTCCCCTTCACCCACCGTAAGGAGCCAGGACATATGGAGGAGGAGAGGGGAGGAAGCAGAGTCCTGGCTGGATCATGCTCCAGATGCAGCCACAGAAGAGTCTGGCACATGCGGAGAACTGACCTACGGCATCCTAATGGATGAGGCAGCCCATGACTCCACCAGACCCAGAAGGGGGAGGAAATGACCCTTAGGTCTTTGGGGCAACCAAGCCAGAAGCATAGGACATTATCTTAAATGCACGATCTTGCCCTGCACATCCTTTTAATGCTGCTCTCTTATTCGTCTTTGGGAGACACAGTGGCCTGCCCTCATTATTACTAGGGTGCGGCGACACAGTAAGGAAGAGACAGTAGTTAACCCTACGGAAGGGAAAGAGAAAGGAGAGAGTATCTCATCACCCCCTCTCCCAAGGCCATCCCGCCCCAGTGTCAAGTACTTGGGACACACTACAGAAGAAGTACAGGCAAAAAAAAAACCCAACCTGGTTACAGTTGCCTGGTTTTCCACCCAGCATGTGCTCTCCTGGAAGGCTTGGAGCTCTCCTTTAGGATCTTCACTACATCCCCTGTGACTGATAAGGCTCTTCACAGTGACAGTCTTTTCCAAAGCATCACACTGCATTGCACAAAGCTAACTGGCTTTTACTGCTTATCTGCATGCAGAGGATTTCCAGCACTGTGTAACAACCACTATTCCAAAGAAAATTATCTTCCCAATTTGCAGAAGGAATTTTATTCTCCCCTCCGAAGTGCTGAGAGTCAGCAGACTTTGTGATAGAGTAATCACCAGTGAAGTAATTGCTGGCTCCACAATCACAAGGCTATCTATTAATACATGTCTAGTCCTTCAGCATTTCTATAATACAAACAACATAATAATATAACACAGAGATTGTTTTTAGAAAACCATTTCTGCGAATAGGCGCTTATAATGGAATCATTAACGAACCTTAACAATGGTGAGGATGAAACGCATGAGACAATGTCAAGCAATTCGAGATGTTTCTTTCAGACAATTTCAACCTTAACGGCAGAACGTGATTGCATCTAAAAGTTGCTGCATTTTTTTTTCAAAGGAAAATCAGCCATAATTTTAACAGTGTAACTCAGAAGCCATATTCAAACCCACAAAGCACTCTTTCAAGTATCTACCCCAGCAATCTCCTTTTCATACAACAGTTAGAAGAGAAAAGAAACAGATACAAAACTGTTTTAAAAATATGTGTGATCGGTACTGATAACTCCCATCAAAGACTGCAGCTTCAAAAGCATCAGCTTCTCTGGCTACACAAGCAAGAGCTTTGGCCATCTGTTTCTGCTCCTACTATGAATAGCTGATTGCATTTCTGTATGAGATGCCACCAATGTAGGTCCTCTGATCCTTCCTATGTACACTTGATCAACACTCTACGTGTGCTGAAGAAAAGAAATAACATGGAGCAGAAGTGAGAGAAGCAAGCTCTGTCCCTCTCTCCTGAGGTACATCAGACACAAACCCATTCACAAGTTGAAAGTGATGTCCAAATTTACCAGGTTGGCATGACAGTTGCTCCACAGATTGCAAGTAAACATGAAATCTATGGTTCTGCGCCATCTTACTCACCTCACATTTATGCAAGGCACCACAGTGGGAAAATACAGGGGTTTTCCCCCCAAAATTCAAAATAAACTAGTTTCCAGGTACCTCTAAACAGCCATTCGTACATTGCTGCTTGCCTCAAGTTCTGTGCTTTCAGTCTGCACTATGTTAGAAGTTTTCTTATTTGCAGGGAGTGGAAGCTGTGTGATACCTGGCACCTGGGCTCACAACTCCTCTGACCGTGAGCCCCAGATCACCATCAGCCACTGCTGGATGTGCTGGCTCAGCAGTCTACAATTAACAAATCCCAATGCAATCCAATGCTTACATAATTAATCTACATATCCAATTATTTTCACTCAAGGAGTCCCTATTTGTCAAGGAAACACGCAGTATGAACTATATCAGTGTAAATTATACAGTGTGCAACTATACAGTGTAAAGGGTAACCCCAGGCTGCCGGCTTGCACCCTCCACATCTGTTCCCAGTTAAGGCAAACACTGTTAAAACACTACCCAAAGCTCTCAAGCCAGACAAAGCATCCATTCCCTTGCACTGGTTTTATTGTAAAAGGCAATCAGTGAATGAGGTATGTCTCAGGGGAGATTCCTCCTCCCCGGCCAAGAGTCCCAGCAGTCGGAGGCATCTGAACCGCATCCAGATTGCTTCCCACCGCCCTCCGTGTGCGGGCACGGTGCACGCTGCCTGCAGCAGTCTCTGTCCCCTGCCTTGGTAAATATTAATCCAGACGAGAGCACGGGGAAGCTGCGAGGTTGCTGACTCACTAACCAGACAGCAAACTAGCCCTGGAAGCAGAGTCAGAATTAAGAGAGTGCTGAATCACATCCACTAACAAGTACTCCACGCTCAGAGTGGAAAGGGACTGATACTGTCAAAACATACACTGTCCTCTCGGCTTACACCACCTCTGTTTGCAGCAGTTAGTCATACATATTTAAGGGACCTACTGCAAAAGTAAAGGCTATTTACTCTTCTTCACTGAAGTTGCAACCTACATCAAAAGCCGTCGTTGGACTCCAGGTAACCACAGGTTTATCTAAAGCGTCAGCCCCACACCAATGGATGTTTGCTTGCAAAAAACGGCGCTCCAGCCACATGTGTACTCAGTTTCTGCTGACAAAACTGGCAAGAGAGAGTAAAATCGTTTGGAGGTTTACCTTGTAGTAAGATATAAAGGACAAATTCCCCATAAAGGACACTACACCATCTTGCGTCACTAGTTGGTTATGGTGTCTATAGTCTTCATCAATGAACAAATTGAGCTATGTCAGGTCCAGTTTGGGGAGCTTTTTTTCCCCTATGTGAAACAATTAATAACCAAAATTACAATATTAATATAATCCCGATGATAAGCGACAGAATATCTGAGGCAGAGAAGATGGCAAGTGGGCTCAGGCCCCAGGGAGACAGAATCATCTCAGCTAAAGGAAAACGACCGCACAAGCACACGAAACACCAAATTTCCACACTGATAATACGATTTATCTCACTTGACTTTGGACACCAAATTCTGAACCAGCTATACCAAAATCTTTTTAAGGTGATAGATGGGAAACGGATAACTCGAGAAGCCAACTTGCTTGGTCTCTTTTAGACGTCTATTATAAACTGATACTAGGAACTCTGAAGGCATCCGCTTCTTCCCACTGACTATGCTGGCGGTGAGCTGACTTGCTCACACCTGGTCATCTGGCTCTCAGACACCCTAAATAGGGTAGATGCTCCCAACAGGAAACACTTCATGTGAATGCCTGATAAAAACACGAAAGGACTTGCTTTGACTCTAATCGATTTTGGAACAATGTTCAGATCCAAAACTGTAGTCTTTGTTTGTTTGAACACCACTAATTACAAGGTCTGTAGGAAATCCACTTCGCATACGTCCCTGCAGCCGACAGGTCAGTCTGTTCCCAATCACTAGACTATAAGACTCTCATAAACATGACTTTTATTGGTTCTTCCAGGCTGAGCATGTGTTTTAAGATGACAAGCTAAAAGGCCATTATCAAGTTCATTTTATCCTGCTGGAATATAAATTAGATGCAAGATGCAGAAGAGAAAAACAGTCAAATGAGATCAAAACAGATGTATCTTACAAAAGGAATTTTTATGTACAGTGAAGTCAGGGCTTTAAGTTTGAACTTTTACCTTGCTTCTAGCAAAAACAGAAGCATACAGCAAATGTTACTCGATTCAAATGGCAAACTCAATCCAAAACAACTTCCAAGGCTTGAAGAAAAAAGCATCCCGAATTCCTTACTCTGTCTTGGACAAAACTCTCACCGGCTTAAATACTGTTGGATACCTCTGCTCAACAATCCAGAATGTCAGCTCTGCTCTGCTAAGCATACCATTAACATCTATAGGCAGGTCATGGTCCTTCAGCCCCACCAACGTGTGCTCATCCGTCCTGTGGTGTGGACAAGACTGTGCACACCTTCTCCCTCTGCGCCGTCTGCAGGAGCGACAACTCCCTCTGCCCACACATCCAGTGGCTACATCACCAAACACACAACTTCACCACAGAGATACGGCAATTAATCATTCCCTAAGTGTAAATTAACCAGCATCCACAAGTCTGTACTCACAAGTCCAGTGGTGAAGGCCAGACTCATACACCCGCAGAGAAGCAGAGCTGCGCAACGCAGGGCAGCCCCAACTCCGAGTATTTAAGTGCTTAGAGGGTCCCACTCGTTTACAGCAATTGTGTTTTCCACACCTTACTGATGGAAGGCATAAAAACACCATGTCAGCAGTAGTGAGTTCCTGCCTGTCTTCTCCAGACCTTCTGTCCAGTGAGCCAGAACCAGGCAAATGATTCTGCAATGGCATTTCAGCCTGGGAGCCACCGCTCCCAGCCATCACTTGGCTTGCGGTATAAAGACCGCCTTAACATCAACCTCGCTAGTAACCAGGTACGATTTGTTTGAGAATATTCATATTGAAGGCACACTTAAGTCTCATGCGTTTTGTTCACTGAGGCAGAAAGTGAACTTTACCTAGATTTTCGGGTATTCTGCAAATACCAAGAAGCAGAGTACTCATTGCCTGCTAAAATCTCACCTAATAACTGCAAGAAATACCTACTAAATCTGAGGAGATTTTAATTCCCTTGGGGGTTGGATGTTTATATACTGATCTCTAGTTCATGTTAACACGGGTTGCTAGTTTCAGTAAATCAGTCCAGGAATTCACTCTTTAATACCCACCCTGTTTTTCTAACAGAAAAATGTAATGTGATCTATTTTCAGGCTTCCCAAGCAGGAAAGTTCCAGAAATAAGATTAACGGCACCAGTTAAGCATCCACTCAAAGATGATGATATGAAGGTTTGCAGTGGTACTCAGCCATCATCCAGGAAAGGAAAGCTTCTCCCTGCTGCCACAAGCAAAGGCCTTTTCAGTCCGCTGTGTCCCACCAGATGCCAAGGAGCTGCTGCTGACCGCTGCCGACTCCCACACCGCTGTGAAACCAGTTCAGAAACACTCAGGTCACTGACAGCTGGTCATGTCTTGGCTACCAGAGACCCGATCCTGCACGTACCTGGAAAGTTCCTAACAGTTTTGATGCTACCAACTGGGTAAGATGCTCCACATCACCGCAATATGTTGCCTACTTATAAACCCAAAGTATCTGATGGTTCCCCTGCTATCAGCACCCCTCCCCACCAGAAGTAGTCAACTGACTTGAAAGTATTAACATCTTCTATTGAACTGCTTTTGGAAAGCTTTTTTGCTATGTTATTTTATAGACCTGACAACTAGTGTTTCCAAGCTTTTCCTGGGAAGCACAGGGATTAAAAATTTCAGTTAAAATAAACCTCAAAGTTTTCTAAATCATGCAACTTTTCAAACACAAACTGCCCACCCGCAATGATCAGGAGATACACGCTAATGTCTCCAGAGCTGGCAATGCAGCTGCTTAGTTTTTTTATTGTGTTGTAACATGAAAACTTCATATAGTAAGAAATACTAATTTTCTAATGCAATTAATGATATAAGGAAAAAATATAAATTGTGGGCATGGAGAGCTGTTTTTCAATTTTAATAAAAGTCATTCTGCATTTCATGGGAACAGCGAGTATATCAACTTAGATGCATCTTCAGTATTTTGACACTAATAAGAAATAAGACATGGATTTCAGGTTGACAAATATATTAAAAGTTACCTCCCATTAGAAACTCATTCCCATCTACAGAAGAATCAGAATAATAATAAAAAAAAAAAAGCTGTTCAACAAAAAAACTGAGAAGTATTCAAGAGGAACTTTATTTCAGCGGCACAGTGCACACGGTGTTACTGGCCTCAGAGCCTCTGCCAGGTTGAATGAATCCTGCTGTCCTAACCCTGACTCAACAAGACAAAATATGTTTAGTACTCCATCATAAATCCCAGCTTCAGGGCTTTACTGACAGCCAGGCACAGTGAAGAGCAAGAACCTCATGGGGAACACACTGTAATCTCATCTGTAGCATGCACAGACCTCATTTGAGAAATCAGAGCTCACCAGAATCCCTACAATGCAGCCTACCTGCTTGAGGTGGGATCATCAGCTCATTTGAGAAGCAGTGCTGGCAAAATGGTAAGGCTGCAAGATCGTGCCATGAGCTTCTGAAAAACTACCCGGGTAGCCTTCAGCTACCCAGAGTCTGGGCATACCCCATCAAAAGTCACCCGAATTTCAAACTCTTGCCAAGTTTAAGAGATCGCGAGAAAAGTTCCTACTTCAGCCTGGCCACTCCGAAACTCACTGGAAGCAAAACACAGCACAAGCAGACAACCAACAGACAGTCTATTCAACAATATAGAATAAATCTGGTATCAATTTCAAATGCCCAATACAGACTTTCCAGACAGAATAATAAAATCAGACCCCCAACACTTATATTGGGTTTTTTTGAGGAAAACAGATTAGATGTAATTGCTTGTCAGATAATTATTTGCCTTCCTAATGTTTTATTAACAAAGCTGCCACAAGTGAAATAGGTTGTCTCCATTTTCTGGGTTCACGGTTATGGAGTGCCTCTTCTTTACCACAAGAGAGCATCTGAGTTGAGAAAACTTTCATTTTGTGTTTGTCATCGTGACTGTACAGCATGTCAGTGAGACAGCAAATCACTTCTCATCTTTGCTACCTTTTGGGTAGCCAGCAGTTAATTAGATGCTTGCACCATCCAACACTGCAACCCCTACCATCCCAGATGGCACCACCAAGTTCCTTGGATGAAGAAATGTAACCAATTTTTAGGACAAATTGTAGCATGAGGTAATGTTTGTTGTCATGTTAGTGGCTCTGCATTACATTTCACAGCCCCTCTAATTTTAAAGGCTGGGTGCGGAATTCACAGAGCTTTTGAAGAAAGATCTGAAGCTTCAGAAAAGATCTGAAAAAGGACTAGAGCGATCAAAGGTCTAAAAAAAACCCCACAGTCTGTGTGTGAAGGTGGAAAGAACTGGGGTCAAACAACTTTAATTAGATAGAAGGGAGAAAACAAGTCATCCTTATGTGTGTAAAAGGTTCCCGCACAAAAGAAAGGATTAATTATGCACGTCTGTGCTGACAGGACAGGGAGCAAGAGACTTTAATTGCATTAATGGAAAGTTCAGTGGGACAGCAGCCCAACTGCTAAACAAGGAGAACAATGAACCACTAAATTAGATGATGCCAGGTAGAAAATTCCCATTGCAAGAGGGTTTTCAGATCAGGCTGTCCAGCATGGATGAAGTGGAGTTGACCGTGAGGACACAGTAGGTCCACTTTTTATCATAAAATGATTGTGATAAGTATTTTTAACTCCCAATGAAGAGCAGATCTCCAGAAGGTGCTAAACATACTCAGAAATACCAATCCTTCAATGTGACTACGTTTGTATACTTAAGCCCTCCTGAAAATAAAGGCCTTGCATTTCATTCAGCTTGCCCCATTCATTCACTCAACCTATATTCATCAAGCAACGCCGAGCTAATAATAAAAAGGTGCTAATAATAAAAACTAGCTATTATTAGCTGAGCTAATAATAAAAACTAGGGTGAAGGAAACACTGTGAGCTCAGAATGGGTGTCAGAAGTAGGATGCTCTGCAGAATTCCCAAATAAGCATCCCATCACTGCATCCAAATCATTGCAAGTGGTGTTTTCCAACCTGTATACCACTGGCAACTCAGGACCACTGTTAAGGACAGGCACGAAATGTTAGAAAGAAAAGTGGTGTTTGCTGGCAGCAGGCTTGCTTATTATTTGGGCTTCTGTGTCTTCTTTGTAATGAATTTAGATCTCTAAAAGTCAAAATAGTTTGACGTCCACTCGCATCACACACTAGATTTCAGAAGATTCTCAAGGCAGATGTGAAACCTTGAGAGAGACTCCTACAGCAGAGCATCAGGGCTTCACAGGGAAGGAACATGAACAAGCCACAGTTTGGCTTCAGGAGGTGATGTTGAACACACAGTGTTGTAGCTTTTGAAGGAGAACGCAACCAAGTCCTGATTCAATGGGTGATTCTGGTTCAAGGCCCTACAGTAAGATTAATTTCCAGTAGCTCTGATAGTTATTCATAAAAATCTACCACCCCTTGGTTTCTGCTAGTCTATTTAAAACCATTTCTATTTTCTATTTTAAGTGCTGATCTGATACCAGGGTGGCTTTCCTGCTGCAAAATTCCAACTACATGTATTTACTGGTGATGAAATAGCAGCCCAAAATCTCAGCTGCGAGACATCAGCCTTGTTCCAGCGCAGCCAGTCCTTGCACTTAGCAGTTAAGTAACTGTAGTTGTAAAGGCTCAGCACAAAACGTCTTCCAGCACCCACACAGCTCCTCTGAAATCAGTGATCTCTGCTGAGTGACAAAGTCCATCTGCACTCATCAGCAGGGGTACCACGGAGGATGCTCATGTGTACCTGGTCCAGCATTAGAGAGATCCCATGTAAGTTTACTTCCCCCTCTTTTTTTCCGCCCAGAATTTGGGTCCACATTTAAAAAAACCAAACCAAACAAACCAAAAAAAAACCCAGATGACAAATTCAGCTAGTGCTAGTCTGAAAACTGAAAAATAGCTGTTGCTGAAGTTCAAGAGAATTCTTTTGAACAGTAGCAACTTTTTGAATTTTCTAGCAGAAATCCTCTACAAATTCTTTTCAAAAAGTAAAATCCTTGCACTATAGAAATTAAAAATTTGGGTACAAAGAAATCTCCAACCTTTTGTGAGTACTTCTTGTCTAATCTTCATATAATCCTCCCTAATACCTTTCAGTGTAAATCTCTGTTACGTGCAACATCTTATTAGCAAGACAATGAAGATAACACAAGAAAAGTCTACTGAGCAGCATTAGGGGATTAAGGAAGGATTAAACAATCGTGACACAATTAAAGTGTCGAAGCTGTGTATCCACCATAATTAGTTCGGTTTCTAATACTCTCACTGGGTCAGTTACTCAAGCCTCTGGACTGTCCCTTGGGACTGCGCTTGGTGTGATGTATGGTAGCAGGACACAGCTGTCATCTCACGACTGGGAATGGTTTTCCAACATAAGAAGAGGGACATGGACGTTGCTCTCGACATATATGAAAAGCTGAGTGCATATGCAGCAGAAAACAGCTAGTAAAAGTGAAACAGGCTCTTCCTAGAGAGAACAGCTTTACATTTCCTTAGGATGACGACACCCTTTCAGTAACATGGTTTTATGATTACCTGAAGAGTCTCTTTCCCAGAAGGGAACTGGCAGCCCCAGGCACAACGAACTTCTTTCAGGGATACTTCGACAGCTCACCCTCCCCACACACATCCTCATCACGGGCCGGGGAAGCAGACACACCACCACAGCAGCAGGTGCTGGGGCCCAGACCCATGCGAATGCACTTTACCTGGTGGAAATGGGAGTTATTTTTACGAGTATTCTCCTCAGGTCCCCAGTCCACTTACAAAACTGGTGGTTCAAAACAAGCTGGTTCAAAGTGAAATTGCTCCAGTCAAAGGTACTCCTGAGATCTCTCCCACCTTCCAGTTCCCAGGGAAGAGATGTACCCCTGCTTTCACTGGCTCTCCGAGCAAGGCTTTGCAGGAGCTGAGATCTGGACCAGCAGCCACCCACAGACTTCATCCGCTCTTTACTCGAAAGACCACTGCGCTCTATCCTTTAAAAATCAGCCCTTCATCTGAAATGAATTCTTACTCAATACTTAAAATCAAGCCTATTTACTGCAACAGAGCACAGTATTGATCTGGCAGTGGTTTAACTTGTCAGAGGTAAATCAGAGCCTGCAGCAGGATTCTAATAAATTATTGGAGAGCCCATCTCCTCGTTAGGGAACACGCTGTGCTATCAGCACTCAGTCCCCAGAACAATTAATCTGGCACCTAAGCGTTCCCTTACATCCCTCAGTGGCTAGTGGCACCTTCAAGCCCAAGATAACCCTCTGCTTACAGTAACTGCGTGTCAACACGGCTCGCTAGTGAGTAGGAACGGGCAGGTCTGGTCAGAGCAGGTCAAGTGCATGGTCCTTGAGAGACTCAGCAGAGAGAAGCAGAGCTTTCCACAGCCTGTGGGACACAGTAACCCACTCACAGGTTTATTCCTAACACCTCAACATTCATGTTAAATACCTGAGGAGGAGTTGCCCCACTTTTCCAAAATCTTTCAGCACCTGGAATCCACATCAATGAAAACATGGGGTTTTTTTAGACTTCTTTTTTTCCTCCCTGATGACTCTCCCACGAACATTTTGCCCCAGCCGTACAACAAATTAGAGCACAACAGCTGATTTCCAGCATTGCTGGAGAGACACCGCGTCCTGCCCACCGCACCAGCATACAAAAGGTCTCCTCCCAGTAAGTCCTGTCCAGGGAACAGGGGAACCACAATTAATCCTGGCTCTTAAACTTACACCATAAGGTTCCCGGTGCCATGTGGACCACATACAGCAAGCACCGGCCACCAGCTGGCCTTAACACACAGCTGGTGTGTTCATCCTCTCAGAAAGCGTGTGTATTTGCTGGCACACACGGGTGCTGTGGGCTCACCTCCCAGGCACATCCCACTAGCTCTCCTGGGCTTGGCCTCCAGCACAGACAGCGGCTTGGACCTCTGCGAACTGGCACTATAAAACAAGGCTGGACAAGCACGCCTGCCACTAAACAGGTAACTTCAGGGGATCAAAAGTGCAAGAGTCCGAAACCAGGCAGCAGTGCCTCAAGTGAGGAAATGCGACCTTGAAAAGAAACCACCTTCCTCAGCAGGAGATTAAAAAGGCCACAAAATTGAGATACACCACAGGGTGCTTTGTGGCAATCTCCCCAAGCCTCAGGCTAGGGATGAACAGACCCAGACAAGGGCAAGGAAAGAACAAAACACCCCCCTGCTAGGTGTGGCGTCCTTCCCTCGGGTGTGCCGGGTACGGGGGAAGGAGTCACCCCTGAGAGGCAGCAGTACCGACTGCTGGCTTCTCCACGGGGACCTTGCTGCAGCTGGATGTCAGGATGTGGCAGGAGGGGTCCCTCTGGGAGCAGTGCTCCGGGGGTAACAGGAACGCAGCGCAACGGTGCAGAGGCCCCGGCAGAGCACACAGACTCTTCTGCTTCTTACAGATGCGTCTTGGCAGCCAAAAAATTTTGCATTAGTTTTTCACGCACATAAAATGCCTGTAGGCCTCGCTTTGCAAGAGCTCAGTATAAATGTGGTTTCCTGGGAGAGCTCAGTCGGGCTACGAACCTTTTTTCCCTTCTCCACCAAAACTTCAAGAGTCTGAAGAAGGAAAAAAAAAACAACCAACCCGCCCCACAACAAAAACCAACAGATTTCCATGTGTCGTGCTCACCCAGGCCTCTTCAGCTCGCGGGCTTGCACCGCTGCGGCAGTTCAGATCTGCATTTACTGGGCACACAAACTGCTCCGATGATGTAAAGGATCTCATGAACTTACCCTGGGGAACCACACGTCCCCCTGTACTGCTCCAGCTCCGTTACAAGTGGAGCTAGCCTGACCTCTCTCCGGTCGTGCTCTCATTCGAACAGCAGCTTTTCCCTCAGGGATTGCCCCACAACCGGTATTTTGAAGCAGTTTTACTCTGCCATACACCATCCAGGATGGCTTTCCCTGCTCTGAGGAACCCTGCTTCTCCAGCTATTACCTCCTGGGGTTTGTAACGGAAGGAAAACTCAGCATTAACCTAACTAATTACTTTAAAAGGAGGTTGCAGAGGGTTTCATTCCGCTTGTTCTTTTATCTCTCCTTTGTCTTTTAGATATATTCCCATGCCCCCTGCTCTTTCCATTGTGAGATTCTGGGTGTTTAATACGCATCTCCTGAATGCCAAAAGCAATAAAAAGAGTGTAAAAGAAGAGAGGCACAGGACAGCCCACCTGAGACAGGGATTTTTACACACATTAGCAAGTTGGTCTTTAAAGTGATGTGGAGCAGTGCTTTAGCTAATGAAGTTTTGGCCTCATTTTCTTTGGCCTGTGAGCATGCCTGTGCCATTGTGTCTATATATAGAGGATACGTGTACAGCCATATATACATATACAAACCAATGTACATATACACGTAGGCTCTGTGCTCTGTCATTGCAGCACTGTGAGACCAGCTGGCATGCAAGGCCAGCAGCCAAGGCCAGACGTCCCCTGCCATTGCTGGAGTGACGCAGGATCTCTCCCATGAGCGGCCAGGGCAGAGGGAGGCACTGGCTTACACAACCACTCTGCCGGTCATACCGCGAGGCACAGGCACAGGGTTCCAGCCCCGGCCATCCGGGCAGCAGTGCCAGCCAGCCCTGGGGCTGATGGCACCCAAGCGTTGCTGGCATAAGCCTGGGCAGCTGAGATTTCCCTGCCTGACTCAACTATCCCCAGAGCTGTGAAGTGATGCTGAGCCGGGCTCTGAAATGGGCAAAAGGAAAGTTAGTTTTAATCTCGTCCCCAAATGACCTCATGATGGTCAAATGGAACAAATGGCTAAGCATGCACAGGCCAGGGACGACGCGAGACCAGCACTCTTGCATCACGGCCTAAGTCTGTAAACTGATCTTGAAACTTTGGCCTCGTTCCTTTCAGAGGAGAAAAAGCTACTGAGCTCTGGGCTCAGGAGCTCCCAGTCCCCACCAGACCAGGTACTACCATGAAGGACCCCAGAAGGATGTAGCAGGAGGAGGCTGGCAATGGAGGAAGCTGTGCAGCACGGAGGCAGCTCTGGGAAGGCGCTGGGCACGGGGAGGATTGAGAAGATGGCTACGGAGGTCAAGGCAAAAGGCAGGATGGGGGGCAGCAGCCCAGAAGAAGCAAAGAGGCAATGAGGAGCAAGGAAGCCGACTGTGAGCAAGCTTGAAGCCACTAGTGCTGCGGCTTCACACTGCACTGATTGGAGACCAGTTCTCCACGATAAAGCTTTTGGAAGTCATGTAAGTCAAATTCAGCTTTAACCTCCTCCTCCTGTAATCCTTGCTTGTTTAAAGTAGCTATTTAAACACTCTTCCCAAAGCGGGGAAAGCTGTGCTGGGAGAGGGCATGGAAAACACAGACTGAAGCAGCTGCTCTTCCTCCAGCAAAGCTCTGAGCGGTGGAGCAGGATGCCAAGTACTCTTCTTGGCATACGAGCACACAGGAGGTTTTGGAGGGAAAAGTTGGAGGCTCTTGAGCCAACAAAGAAAACCTCTTTTGGATGCTCTGCATGCAAACATCTTTCTGCTTGATAGTCTATCTATGTTTTGGTTTTGTACGGCAGAGCCTTGAGTTACATAGCTGTAGAAATGAGAAATCCAGCAACCAGATCCTTTGCAGCTTTTATCATCTTCTGTCTGTGCCTTCCTAACCAGAGGCTCAATTTAATTACAAAAGCTGTGCTAAGCACAACTGCCAAAAACACAGTCAAAAGCCAAAAACTATTTTCCTGGTGGCAGGTGAAGCAACTATCTCCCTTTGCAGTGTCAACAAGCATCTATCAAACCAGCCCCTCTTCTGTCATTCCTTCCCTTTGTTGCTCCAGCTGCACCTCCCTCTTACTCCGCTTGCAGGCAATCAACACTTGGGTTTTTTACTAAAGCACAAAGCAAATTAAAAGACAAATGCAATGTCTGCACTGCAGTGAAATTTGGCCATTTCTCCCACTTGCGGAGCCCCTGTTTTCCCAACTTGTCCCGGAGCAACGAGACCCCATAAGAAGACTCCAGCAGAACAAATGCATCATCTCCCTTGATGATGCTCTCTTGCATGAGTTTCTGTGGCATGGGTAAAGTAGCCATGGGGTCCACTTGCTTTTTGGTCTTCCTACCATATTTATAGATCTTCATAAACTAGAAAAGATTAATTATTTCTCTGCCCATTTCCCAATGTCTGCCTGGGTCAGCAGGCCTCGTGAGCGTGAAGGCTAGGGCAGGCTGCAGAGCTGCTAAGACATACCTCCTCCTTTGGTTCTCAGCGGCATGTGCTGAGTGCGTAGCACAACCCAAAAGACGGCTGAAAAGCACTGGGCACAGCATCAAGTCAATCTGTCTTAGCTTTCACACGTGGCAGCTGCACTGGCCATAGGGGCAGTCCCAGGAGCCAGAGCACGGCACAGGCACGTGCTGGTTCCCTGTGTCCCCAACCAGGGCAACAGCAGCGGTTGAGATGGCATTAGTATGCCTCCACTCCAGGAAAGAAAGATATATAGCTGCTATTTTCCCCTGCAGTAACAGCTGTATTTTGGTTGGTTTATGGCAGGGTACCAGCTCCCCGATACAAGAAGCAATCCATATGATAACCTGCACCTCAAAAGTATTTTCCTTTGCATTAGTGGAACACTGGCTGGAAACCGTGATCTCAAATAGCTAAAATCACTGGGGTAATGTCAGTGTTACAGTCTCTTAAATTAAAACACAAACTGCATTATTCAGCAAGCAGCACCCCAGCAGAGTGCATTTTCATGAGCACAACCTGCTGTCCCTGTTCTCATGTTCATTGGTTCTTTGAGTGTCAAAAATCAAAGACCAAGAAATCTATCTGTGGGCATTTCTAGTTGTGCTCAGTGCGGTACACACACTGAGCTATGAGTGTGCTATACACTAAGCTGGGTAGTCTAATTCGAGCTGAGGACTAATACAAGAGCTGCCATGATATACCCACAGCTGTATTTCTCCATATGCCTAAATTCCAGATTTTTTTTTCTTAAAAAAATGTTCTCACTGTGTCTCCTGACTGAATCCCTGCTGTACTGCCATGGACAGCAACGCTTCCTGTGACTCTAAGAGAGGAGGAGGGCTGGCACCACATTAGGATAATTACAAAGAGACAGAGTTCTGCGGTTAACCTCCAGCCATAACTCACCAGCAGCATTCCTGCAGCGGATCTGCAGACAAACCCCTTTGGGCAATGTTCAGATCAGGGTAACGGTTCCAGATTTTGACAAATGCCTACAACCACATTTCACAAAAGCCAAAGTGAAATGATGGATGTGAATTCAAGGACTTGCAATGTTTCACCGCAGGGATGTAAGCGAGTCTATGGTCACTCATTGAGAATCTCCTATTATCCCTTATATACAGAAGATGCCTCCCTGCCCAAAACCCCCATTTCACTCTACTGCTAGTTAATGGACTGACCTGAGACAAGCTTCCAACCTTCCCACGACTTAGTATCTCCACCGATAACACAGTGGTGGAGATCAGGGTCTTCTAGCCATGCTCAGGACCCAAATATAAAAGTGACCTGATTTCCAGGAGTCCTGAGCACCACAAATTCCCATTGAAATCAAGGATAACAACAAGATTCAGCACCTCAGAAAACGAGGACATGTACACTCTGAGGTGGCTAGGCACAGACTTAGAAGTGCGTTTGAAAAATCTGGCCTGCTAATTTTACTTTCCAACAAACTGCTTCTTATTTATAGCTCAGACTGTATCAAGTATAGCACGTAGTATCTACCCAGGAACTGGGGTGAAAGGCAAGAACGAGGACAAAAATGCAAGAGGTGTTTAAAAAGCGTTAAAGGAGAGAGGGGGAGGGAAAGCAATGACTTTCTTCAAGCAAAAATACACTGGATATTTGAGAAGAAGCACAGCCTGACACACAGGGCAGGGAATGGACCAATGATCAGGGGATGCTGAAGGTGCTCAGAGCCTCAGACCATCTGATAACTTGAGCAACACCATTATCCGGAAGGTGAGATGGAAACTGGAGATCTGCAGTCCTCCCTTGGCCATCCATAATCATCTGCCAAAAAGCCTACAAAGTCTAGCAGAACTAACTTTTTTTTTTTTTTCCAAAATTAGCACTTAAAAAGGAAGGAAAATGAAATGCAGTTAAGTAGATATCTTCATAATACCTGAAGTCTCGCATCTTGAGCGGTCATCGTGGAGGAAGCCATTGAGATGACTCTTACATGTTGGGAAGTGCTTTAACTGTTATGCTACAATGCATATATGTACGCTGCTTCTCTGCCCCAGCGTGATTTTGAGGTGAAGTGTTGTTGTGTGTAAAGCACACTGCTGTGAGATGAGCAGGCGTGTCCTTGCCCACTCTGAAGATGGTGGCTGGTCCTACACAGGAGACCGCAGAGTACCAAGCAGTGTTGATAGCCCTGGACTCACCCAGCAGCTGATCTGAAACCTCTAGGAAGCTCTGCTGGCGAAACTGGTGCTTACAAAACTAGGCAAGGGTTTGGAGGAATCCCTGCCTAGGTGTCACATCCTAAATTACCCCAAAGTCTTATTTCCAGGTCAAGACCTGAGCAACATACCTCACACAGCTCATAGCATAGATTACACAGATGAATAGGGAGACAGACTTTGGACTCCTGTGTCCAAGGCTAGCATTTGCACTCAGAGCCATCCTTTCCTTTTTAAGACAAAGGTAGGTAAAATACTTCACACAAGAAATTTAAAAAGCATTGACCTTTTATCACATGGAATCACAACCAGGTGCAATATAAAATAAACAGGTATCAATAAGCAATGGAGTTTAACGTTTGGATAGCAACTGTAATTCCCTGTATCCCACCCACATATCCACAATGGCACAAGATTCAGAAACAACCATCTCTTATTTTTTATCGCTGTTTTCCCCAAGGAATAAGTCTTCCCTTCCAAGTCTCTCTCCAGATCATTTAGAGTTAACTAGTAGTTAAGTAACCCCAAAAGTACAAGCACAACAGATGCCTGTTCTGTCTTTCCAGAGGCTGCTGCACCCTGAGATTTCTTCTCCTGCCCATTCTCATGTGCCTCTATGCCCGGGTGAACCCTGCTGTATCTCAGGAGAGTCCATAGCTCCCTCTTGTGTCACTAAAGCATTGCTGGTACTTGCACCTATGAACCCCCTGGCCATCCTTTGCATCCAGACACCTCACCTCCGAGCACAAACTCACCCCACTTGCACCATAAATGCACTGGAAAACTGCAGCGCCTCCGGCTCAAGCCGCAGTATCTTATTTTTCATGCCTCCTGCTTACAGACGACGCTTTCCAGGCTGCAAGGTCATAGATCAGTATCTCAAGACAGAGACAAACGGAGCCAGGCGAGCGGATGAAGTCAGCTTCCCACAGCGTGCTCTGGGGCAGACACTGTATCGGGATATATTTGCAGGAAGACAAGAAAAGTCTGCAGTGACATACTGCTGTAATTCTGCACCTGATGAAGTGGCTCCGTTTGAGGTTTCAAAGTACATTTGAAGCCAATCTGGGAGAAGAGCGTTTCTTACATTTTATGAGCCTAAATTATTCATTATTCCAAAGAAAAGAACAATTTGGAAAAAAAAAAAATATTTAAGAGTTAGGAACAAATTCAGAAAGAAAGAAATCCAATACAGAAAGATGCCCCAAAACACCCTTATTTGAAGGGAAACGTGCTAAGCATCCTGCTCTTTGAAGTAGAGACCTGTCAGATTGCCTGACCACAGCTACATTACGACAGTATATTTTCACTGGCATGCTCCCGCTGAGGCTTTTCACACGCTGTCCCTTTCTAATATTCCTCTTCAGATCCAGAGGAAGCGAAGGACCAGCTGAATCAGAGCCAAGATGCATTTGTACCCATTTTTGCCCATTTCCTCTCAGTTTATATCACCAATTAAGTGTTACCATTATGTATTAAATGGAATTAGCTTGTTGTTGAAAGGCAACGACAGAAGGAAAAGAGATTTATACACTGCACTGTTCTCCGCTAAGCAGCTTGACTCTGACGGATGTTACCAGATATTAGTCACCATCAAATGAACCTAATTGAATCACGTGGCCACGCAGGTAATGAACCCTGCAGGAGGAACTACTTTTCAAGGTGACCCCATCACAGAACAAGAAGGGATCGCCATGCCAAATACATTTGAAAGAATCAGTAGCTGGCAAGCCAACAGCGGGTTTCTGCCTTTGCTCTCTGCTGCATCGGGAGCGAGTCACTGCTAGGACGCCGTGCCCTCAAAGCCACAGAAGGAAGACATGGAGGGTGCAAGACAGGAACAGCCACGTTGCTGTTCCCATCAACTCTCTGCAAATGGTTGTCCTCAACACAGGAGGCGCTCTGTGGCATGTCACAAAGACAGCAATGAGTGGAAGTATGAGCAGCCTCATTACAGTATCAGCAGATCAAACTGGGATGCCAGGTCTGCAGCCGGGACACCATGCCTCCATGTGGATCAATGGTCTGGGGGAGAGACTCTGGTGGGTCCCCACAATGCTGCTAAAAGAGACACGTCTGAGATGACGGGGCAGGGCCTGCCATAGGAGCATGGGGGTAAGCAACTTCATTCACTGATCTCCCTTCGAGCTTATCCCCTCATTGCCTTCAGCTTGGCTGTGGTCTCCCTTCTGTGGTAGCTTTATTGCTTATTTCCTACTATCTATTCCTCCCCCTGCCTCCAACCCACGAGACATCTCCCAACCCTCTTGGCCTCCCAGAATAACCCAGGCGCTGGCTGGCCCACACTAGCCCCTCATTCAGGCACGAGTCCTGAATGGCAACCTACCAGTTGGCCCCAGACACCTCAGGCTAACTAGGGAGAGAAGCTACCAAACCAAACCCTGCTCAGATCTCCTCCAAGCCAGACTCTACCCAGGGCTCAGCACCCTAACAAGCTACCAGGGAGTCAGCAGACGTACACACAGAGCACAGGGACCTACCCCATCTAAGCACCACTGCTAAGCTGGGGAACTCCTGAAAGGAGATTGGAGTCCATGGGAAACATAATCCTTGGGTGCATCTCCTGCCTTCACACAGAAAAGTCTCTCCTTCACTCTTTCCCCCCTGCAGAGATGAGCCAGTCTCTAGCTGAAAAAAAATGACTTCACTAGTGAGGCTAGCCTTTCAACTGATATTTGTAGAATCATAGAATCAGCTGGGTTGGAAGGGACCTTTAAGATCATCGAGTCCAACCACTAAACTAGCACTGCCAAGTCCACCACTAAACCATGTCCCTAAGCACCACATCTACACGTCTTTTAAATATCTCCAGGGATGGCAATTCCACCACTTCCTGGGCAGCCTGTTCCAGTGCTTGATAACCCTTTCGGTGAAGACTTTTTTCCTAATGTCCATCCTAAACCTCCCCTGGTGCAACTCATGGCCGTTTCCTCTGGTCCTATCGCCTGTTACTTGGGAGAAGAGACCATCACCCCCCTCGCTACAACCTCCTTTCAGGCACTTGGAGAGAGCAAGAAGGTCTTCCCTGGGCCTCCTTTTCTCCAGGCTGAACAAACCCAGTTCCCTCAGCCGCTCCTCATGAGACTTGTGCTCCAGACCCTTCACCAGCATTGTTGCCCGTCTCGGAAAACACTTCAGCACCTCAACGTCTGTCCTGTGTGAGGGGCCCAAAACTGAACACAGTACTCGAGGTGCAGCCTCACCATGCCACGTACAGCGGGACAATCACTTCCCTAGTCCTGCTGGCCACACTGTTCCTGATACAAGCCAGGATGCTATAAGCCGCCTCGGCCACCTGGGCACACTCCTGGCTCATATTCCGCCAGCTGTCGACCAATACCCCCGGGTCCTTTTCCACCGGGCAGCTTTCCAGCCACCCTCCCTCAAGCCCACAGCCTTGCATGGTTGTGACCCAAGTGCAGGACACAGCACTTGGCCTTGTTGAACTTCATACCATTGGCCTTGGCCCATCGACCCGGCCTGTCCAGATCCCTCTCTAGAGCCTTCCTACCCTCAAGCAGATCAACACTGCTCCTGACTCGGGTGTGGACTGCAAAGTCGTATTAGGTGACTTTATTTTGTTCCATCCTCTAGAAGCTCTTCTCAAACATGGATTAGTCTTGCCAACCCTTTATTATCATGAGCTGTTTGTTATAGCTCTGGAGCATTTGGAAATTTCATCCTATTTCCAGGGGTTTATCACCTTCCAAAACTGCTCCCTTTCAAGCTGGTATTTCTCACACTGGCATTCAGCCTGGAGGTGAATTTCTTTAGAGAGTCTAAACATAATCTGTTCAGTATTTTCTTTATGATAATCAACATACACAGCAGTACAATTTTCTGATGACATTTAAGCCAAAACTGGGCTCTTTGTTTTGCTTTAGAAGGAACTCTATCACAGAAGACAGATAGGGTTTTTCAGTAAAAGCAAAATCAAGACCTTGAATTGTACAACATCAAGAGATGAAGATGTAAAGCTGCAGCACCGACTCCAGCTCTTTCCCTTCACGTATATATATATTTCATCCCTATGCAGCAGCAAATTGATGCACACTCAGAAAAATACTACAGAATGGGAAAACATGGTTACTCCTCCAGGAAAGCTAGATACGCCTGTGAGCTTTTATACAAAATTTTACCTTTAAACTGCACTTTTCTTGGAACTTTCTGGGTACATATGCAGCATTTTGGGTCACTGACTTCAAAATGAACAATCATGAAAGGAGATGAGTGTAACCAGGGAGACACAGCTATGATTTGCTCTGGGAACCTTAACCGAATTCCCCAGTTTTGCTGCAATTAAAATCTTAAATTGACTTAGAGGGAGGCCAGGTTTTTTCTCAGTCATTTCAATGGAAGATTCTGACTTTACCAGAATCTCAGGAGGTTAGGTAATTATTTACCTTTCCTTTTCCCTTTAGGAAATTTTAAAAGGTGATTTTTATTTTACTTTCTTTGCACAGTGCTTAGTCTCAGCAAGAGAAGTGCTGTAAACTGATAGCTAGTGTTAATTATTCATACACCATGTTAAAATTCCATTCAGTATTTAGCCAACATTGAAAATTAAAGTCCAAGTTTAGTTACTTCCAGATTTAGGACTTTTCACTTAGCCACTAAAAATACTGTGAGGAAATTGCCTGGCTCTGAGGCTGTACACAGACTCAGACCGTTTGATCTGGAACACACAAGCAACACTGGATTTGCACCTAAAGAGTAGAACACCAACACTAAAACTTGCTTAGACCAGCTTTGCTGAAGGCTGAGCGCCAGCCCTTGGGAAATATTTAGTGTGATGGTTTGAGCAAATCTATGGAGCAGTTAAATTTGGACCACTGAGTTTGGATTTTTGCCCAAAACTGCAAAGTAAATGAGCATAATCTACCTATTATGAAATTTTTCAATAGTGATAATATTAGTTTGACAGACATCACACTTCATGTGTCAAGACCCAATCTCAGCTCTCACAAATCACCATAAAAGTGACGTGAAACACATTTTACCTTGCCTCTGCTTTCTGCCAGCTCTCCAAGACGTATCTGGTGGTGGCCATCAATGCTAAGAGGGTATGGAGCTAGATGGCTCAGCAGCTGAACCATCTTTGTAATTATTCTCTCTCTCTTACAACTCATCCCTACTGCAGCCCAAAACCAGACCAAGCCTCTAAGGAGTCTCGAAGGCAACTCCTGCAATGTAATTTCATACAATTGGCAAAAAAAAAAAAAGTTATTCTTCAAAGCTACAGGTTTGAATCACATGGAACAGGGCTAACAAGACACCTCCAGAGGTCACTCGTTCCATTTCTCTAGCACGGTGAAGGATTCACTCAGCCTTGCAGGAGGATGATGTGTGCCTGACCTGCTATTTAAACCCTCCAGTAAAAGCTCCACAATCTGCTCAAGAGATTCACTGCTCTGAAGAGATAACATAGCTCTGACTGACTGCAGTTTAAGCCTTTTACTTCTTGTCCTGTTCTCAGTGGCCACCACAACTAATGCAAGTTGACCACCTCAGTCTAGGAGAGTCTGCAAGTTTTTTCAAGCGTTACTGTCTGCTCCAACATCTTCCCGTGCTCTGAGCTACTGAGTGGGCATCAGATTAGAGCTCATTCCCTCACGCATGGCCACAGGCAGGCTATAGCTGTTCCCCTGACAGCAGCAAGGCAGAGATTTTCAGCTGCAGTGCCAGTAGCAGTGAAACAGATGTATGCGATAGTCACACGGCGGGTTTTGAGGGCAAAATCCAGGAGGCAAACTGCTGCCCTTACATAAGCAAATATGCTATTGAAGTTTGACAAATGCAGCTGAGCTCATGCTGAAAGGTATTTCCCTGTAAATTAATTGACGAGGGAGGGACACATACTGAGCAAGATTTACACAACGCAAAGATGGATTTTCCTGCACATAAGACAGCCCTACAGGCGGTGCTTAGTCTGTTCTGGTTAGAAATAGGGAGAATCATTAGTATTTGAAGGCAGAAGGGTTGCGAGGTTTCCCAGTAATTCTCTTTGCCATCTGGCTATGCCCATCCAAACATCTCCAGACAGTCCCAACCGAGGCTGCCTGTGTCAAGCACAGGAAAGCTGTGTTGCTCCCAGCACAGGGCAGCTCACACCGTCCCACTGAGGCACCCTCTCTTTGTGGGCCTTGGAGGGAGATGGGTTCCTCTAGACAATCCTCAGGATCAGGTCTGGAAGGGAATCCTGTGTTCACTCCTTTTTGTGCATCTGATTACAAGCATAAAGAATCCCCTTCTCATGAACAGCCAGCTCCCAGAGACACCATATTTCCTTGCCGGTACAATTCTCACAAAGCCATTAGACTGTCCTAATAGTCTCCGACATCCCCCCTCCCCAACCCCATGATAATATATGTGTGTTTAGCAAATAAATCCCACGAGGCAACGCAACTTCCCTGTTTGACTGCAAGGAAAACATCAAAGTGCTGTTCTCTGCTCATTACCAGAGGGTGGTGCTTCACTCTACCTTTCATCATTAAGGTTTGAAGGGACCTCACGGTGCTGCTGCGCTGACACGGATACCTGATTATGGAAAGACCATCTGATGGCAGTCGGCATCAGAGAGCTCACCGTGCAGCAAGGGCTGAGCTGAGCTCAGCTGTTCAAGGCACTGACCGCTCCTCTCTCCACGTAGGAAACCAGATCCATGGGTAGTAAATAGTTCAAACTACTCATTGTTGTCTTAAGCACAGGCACTCTGATAGTCACATTACCTAAATTAGGTATCTGTTGTAAGCAGCCTACATGAGACCTCGAGTCCGTGTGTGAATTGGGACAATTGAGGTGGCAGATGAGTATATGCTATTTATCTGCTTGATATGAGTGTTGGAAAAAAATCCGACAACTAAATGCTGAGAAGTGCTCTGAGATCCACCAGCAGAGAAAGTCAGAAAAACACTCCAGCATTATCACAGCTCAGTCCCTTGGGTAGGAATTGCACGTCGATAGGTTTATGGAGATCAAGATACCGATAAAGTTTAAAGCATCGTAGACCTGATCTTTGAAAACACAGCTACTGAATGACGTTAACCACGCTCATCAATCAACTGATGTGCGTTCTGGCCCACTACTGACCACTGCTCTAAATAATCTCAACAAAAGTCAGCGTGACCAGTTTCTTGCTGATTTTGCCAGCATTTGGGGAACCAAAGTTTGTACTGTTTTCCTTCCAGTTTTCTGGAGTAAGAGGCACTGGTGCTTGCAAGCCCTCTAAAAGCCATCTCCTCTGGCAGTCCTGACCTTCTCTGCCCCAGTGACCTGGCTCAAAAGCCTTTCAGGTTCTAGATTCATTTGTTTCACTCATCTCTACGCAAAGCTTGCATCAGGAGTGTATAAAATGCTGCCAGATTAGGAAAGAGTGACGCTTCACATGCTTTTTGAATCATAGAATGGTTTAGGTTGGAAGGGACCTTAATCACCTAATTCCAACCCCCCTGCCATGGGCAAGGACACCTCCCACCAGACCAGGCTGCTGAAAGCCCTGTCCAACCTGGTCTTGAACACCTCCAGGGATGGGGCAGCCACAACTTCCTTGGGCAATTTGTTCCAGTGCCTCACCACCCTCCTAGTGAAAAATTTCTTCCTAATATCTATTATAAATTTCCCCTCTTTCAGTTTGAAGCCATTACCCCTTGTCCTACCACTACATGCCCTTGTAAAAAGTCCCTCTCCAGCTTTCTTGTAGGCCCCCTTCAGATACTGGATAGATATCACAAACAGTAGCTACCAGAGAATGGAGAATGAGACTCTAGTCCAGGATATTTTTAGTCATTTAGGTTTTGTTTCTATGAAAACAAAAAATTCATAAAACTCTGCCCCACTGAGACTTATAGCAATTCTAGTATTCAACTTGCTGTGTTTAGAACCTGTCCCCAAATATCCTTTTTTTTCTGCCACCCAATGTACCCCAGCAGGCAATATGCTCCCAGACAAAACACAACTTGTCTTGAGATTCTGTTTTTCAGGAAACTTTGGGAGTGGGAGGGAAGACAGAAGAGCCTCACTACAATTTACACATCAGTCAGAACGACAGCCAACCCTGGGGCTCTCAAACCCAGAACAGAAGAGAGGACACCGCAAGGGTTTTGTGCCTGAGGTGCTGGTTTTGAAGAGACCTCAGAGGGCGAAGCAGGCAGCAGAGCCCAGCACCGCGAACCCAACTGAAAGGAGTGACCCTTGGCTTGCACACCTGCGGTACGAGCACTACCATTAACACTTGAACCCACTGACTCTTTTCGGTTTTTCCTAGAAATCACACCGCCACCATGCTTTAGGGCAACGTATGTCAAGGCCAAATCTTTGTCAACAGAAAAGAGCCATGAAGCTCCGTTTCACTACTGCCTGTGTAACTGGAACCAACCCTGACTGCAGCTGGCACTGCAAGGATACCAAGAAGAGCTTGTCCTGGCCCAAAGAGGCCGCGTGCAGAGATACAACAGAAACACTTAAGAAATAATTAAGGAAGAATAACTGTCTTCGTTTCACAGAGAAGGGACATGACATAGTCAGGAAATGAAATTTCATGTACCCCCAAAGATATCCATGCACTTTATTCTCACCAGCTGAGGCACCAAGTATGGTTGCACATTGGATTCCACACATCCTTTTCAAGGATGAAGACAGGTCAAACCCAGAACTGAACTGACACCTCAGCTGCCACCCAGTAACTTCATCGCAAGCCCGTCCTCTTCTTCCTCCTGCTGTAATGGCTCAAATTAAAACAACAACAAACACCAAAAAACAACAAATCACGCAAAAAAAAAACCCATACTAGTCAGTTAATCCCTAAAATATATTTACAGTTTAAAGGTCAGCGTGAAACTTAAAATTGCCAGAAGACCAAGACAATTACAGTGACAGCCAGGTGAACCCTGTAAAAGCTTGAAGTAAAACCAACCTGACCCTCAGCACTGCTCTCCAGTGCGCGTCATGGCAGGGAAGAGGGACAAACTGCCTCTCCCTCATTTATACACCCTTTGTTAAATTAAGGAGCACATGCTCCCTAGAAGACTGCAGAAACTCTAATCACAACATCCAATTCCAAAGAAAATCCAAATACAAACACCTTGTATTAGGAAAAACAAAACAAAATCCTTTATACCAGAGGCATCATTGAAATAACATGATTACGCTAATTAGGAGCACATCAGTAGGTAGCTTTGCAAGTAAGAATCTTTTACAAATATCTCAAGGGACATTTCCCTAAACCAGGCTTTGATAAAAAACACAGCTGATTTGGGATCTATGCATTGTGAAAGCCGAAATGGGCCTGATTTCCAGAAGATAATGGGAACTTACCTCTGAAAAAGGAATAGCCTTTACAGTGTAACACCCTAAAATCACCAGGCAGTTTGAAAACTATTGCCCACATCCAGTCCTCTGCTTTCTGCAAAGCCATAATGAGCATCTTCCACTCCCGTGATCACGGGGAAACAGGACCCATCTGTGCCCCAGCCCCACATGCCAACTGCAAAGCACTGAGGACACCACTCATGCATCTCCTCCAGCGACCTACAGCAGTGGGCACCACAGCCAGGGCAGGAATAAGCAACACAAACCTCTGAGAGCTGTTCCCCCGTTCCACCCCAGACGCCAGCCTGCCAAGATGCCTGCAGCCAGAACTGGATGTATTTTAAAATCAACTTACCCTCGGTGCTCAACTCAAAACCTCATGGATCAGTGCTTCAGTGAGAAAAAATCACTACAGCTGGGGGGGTGGGGGGGGTGTATATTCAAACCCTCTTGTTTATTCATTTCAGTGCTTAATTCAGTAACAGCTAGTACCTTCTACGTTGATCCAACAGTCTGAGCAGCCTCCCTGTACATCATACATACATTGTTTTGACTCTTCATGCCAGGGAGCAGGGATTGTGGGATGCTAACCAGAAGGGAGGGCTTCATTTTTCGCTATTTGCAGATATTGCAAGTTGACATGAACAACAGCTGACAGGCAAGTGCAGGAGGAATTAAGGCTTCAACTGCTTTGAGGGAGGAGGGGCAGAGAGAGGAGGATCACCCGGTTGGAAGCGTTTGGGAAAGGGATGGAGCTGGACGGCTCAGCTCGGCAGGTCAGGGAGAGGTGATTGGCAGGAGCAGAGCTGGAGGAGTCCCATGATAGCTGTGTCCAGGCCACGCTCCACTTTGCAGAGTCAGAGCTCATTTCCCAGTCTTCCTCCTCTCTTTTTCCCCTCCCCTTCTGCTTCGTTTGTCAAAGTTTCCTCCCCGGCAGAATTTGATGCCAAGGTTTTCAAAATCTGCGTTGCCTCGAGTTAGACACCTCAAACCACGTTCTGCCAGCAATCCGAGGGTGCCTCCCAGAGCCCTTTGCAGGAGGAAAATACTAACAGACTCTGACTGCTTTGACTCCAGCACCTATCTACCAGTTCCAGAGACTCAGATGAGGTATCTGAGCTCAACAAACATGGAATATTTCAAGTCCTTTTGCCATTTTTTGCCCTGCCTTTTTTTTTCCTGCCTGTGGAAGCACACCCAAGCATATCAGAAGCAGGCTGACATGTCACAGCATCAGCTGCTGCTCCTCCCCCTGTTGTATGATCTACCATAACATTTACTCCAGCAGGTAAAAGAAGGAAGAAGATTTTAGGGTGATTATCCTGGAAACAGGAGCCAGCATGCTCAAGATCTTGTACACAGTGGCGATGCAGCTGCAAAGATGTGCGAGTCTGTGTTTAGCAAGGCTTAGACCTGGGTTAGCTCTACTTGGATGTCACTATGCTGTACATGCATTGGCGTTGTATAGCCAGTAAGCAAAGACTATAGCTTCACTTTGGGAACTTCCCATCTCAAGGAGAACGAGGCCCTCTAGTCTATTAAGGAAGCTGTTGGGGTTTGGGTTTGGTTTTTTTCTTTTAGAGGGGGTGGGTGAGATTTTTTTATGGCCATGAATCCCATTTGGGTCTGTACCTACCATTACAACTGATCAAACCCACCGGGTCTCTGCTTCAACATCTTTCACGTACAGTACAGTTCAACAGCGTCCCAGGACAGGACTTTTGTCCTGCTCTGGATGAAGTTGAAACTCCAAATGAAGGGCGGTTTAGACAGACTGTATGACCGCATATTACATTTATCTGTCTGACAAGCCAGCACCCCACTGTGGTAGCCATGGTCAAAAAAAACTAACTGGAAACACTTTCTCCTTCTAATCAAAGTGGTTTGCATCAAGGGAGAGAGAGTATTTCATAGCAAGGTTTCCCCAGGGTGCCTGATGAAAAGCAGGAGTTTCAGGTCACTTCTGCTGATACAGAGTGAAAACATTCAGGAAAACTGACTTCGGTTCCCACAGGCAGTAAGAACAGAGACATGAAGCAAAGCATCTGGTCAGTCCTGAGAAACAGTTCCGTGAGCTTGCCTTTGGGTATTAGGTGACAGGTTACAGGACTTGCTGTGGGGGTTCGGAAGCACAACAGGAGATGAGATTTTTAAGCAGAGATCTGAGAAACGAGCAGAAAGGATGTGGCTGCTTAGAGGATGCCTCCCTCATGCAAAGAGCAGCAGAGGTGAAAGCGTGAGGGTACTTCATGCGAAGTTGTATTAAACAGGCAATGAAGAGGAGTGCTGCAGAGTGAAGACAGCCAGGAGATCGCAGACAGGACATGGATAAGTCAGCAGAGCCCTTACAAAGGCAGGCACATAAGTTACATCTGAGGCAGTGGAAAAGAAAAGAGCTAAAAAGAACAAAGATACAGCAGCTGCACCACTCCAGGGCAGTGAGCCTTACAGCAGCCCTTCGACGGGTATAAAGGAGGCAGAGGGGAATAGTCACACACAGGGATCCATCAAGGCTGTCCCTGGATTTGGCTCGCTTACTTTCCCTCTGAGCCAGAGAAGACAGGAATGGCACAACAGCAGCTGCTGCAACTTGATTTTCTTATTCATACAGTTTCCCTATATCTCTCTCCGCTTGCAGAGCTACAACAGTGCTCGATTTCAGCTCTAGGCACGTCATTTGTGACCATGGTTAACCATGTTCTGTATTCTTATTTTTTTTTTCCTTCCCATGTGCTGCTTGCATTGGCAGAACATGACCTTTCTGCACCATAGTACTACACTCCTTCACATGTATTCCCCAGTTTCCCGCAGCTTATTTTTTCGTGATGGACAACATGCTACCGTATCTGTCATCTGGTGATTAGCTTCCGTGCATTTTTCTCTGACAAATCTGAAGCTGAACCCAGCTGAAGACAAATTAAAGGTCTGATCTGGCATGCCTTCTTGTTCGTACCACAGATAAAGCTTGTTCTGGTCTCTGACAGCAACTCTGAAGAGATATAGAGCGACAACTCCTAAGTTGCAGTGCAGAGCCCCTACGCAGACTCTGACCCCAGCTCTGGTGCTTGGTACACCTCTGTTGTCACAAAACATCCACGGAGTGGCAGACGAGGTATCCTGAGAGCACATCAAAACACCCTCAGACAGCTGACAGCCTCACAGCAACTGTCTGCAGCATAAATCTCCCTGCCCTTAGCTCAAGGAGCTCGAGCAAAGGAGGCGGCACTGTCCCAGCCTTGCTGTGCTCCCCACAGCTAAAAAGGATCATTAGCAGCCCTGGGACAACTCTAGACTTTACAAAAAGCACCTGCTTGACTGGCCGGCCAGCCCTGTATGGTCCCTCCCTACGGATGACAGCATTCGACCATCCCATACATAACTTTGGAAAGCCAACACAAAACTACTCCACTGTAATTAAAGAGCAATGAATTACCACAGGGAGGGCAGCATTGTGGGCAGCATACCCAAAACTTTCATTTAGCTGAGACCCACCGATTATGTTCTCCGGAGAGCAAAAGACAAGGTGACCTCCAAACAGGGCTCACAAGGAGGGGTCACAGCAGCACCCTGAAGGATCATTGCTCCCCACCATACTACGGGGTGATGCTGAGCTGCTCTTGCTGTTGTGGCCCTGGTCAACAGCGTCTTATCTCCCCTTCATCCCACAGCACCACCTTCAGCATAGAGCCACTGTCAGCTGCACAAAGCCACCCCATTGGTATTGCGCTTAAGCCACGTGTGGCTCAAATGCCACAGGTTGGCCACACTAATTGCAGGATTCAGCCTTACATGAAACGCAGAGCAGAACTGGTCCCCTTTTCCCTCTTGCACTGAAGGCGGATGGCACATATGAGCCCGTAACCCAAATACGCTGGCTTTCCACCTAGAATCAGCAGAAAGAGCTGGCTTCAAATAAAAGCCACATTGTCTTCTGGGAAATATCTGTGCCGTAATATGCATGAGCCAGAAATAGACACTTCAGTAGAAGAGAAACTGCCTCCGGTACCAGCCAGCCACCGTCAGTCCCCTGCTCCATCCCTACTGCAGTTCTTTGCTTACCCACTAGTGCCTCCCTCCTCGGCTGTCCCATGGTAATAGGAACAGGCTGGAATGTATTTCTCACACAACAAACTTGATTACTTTATACGCTTTAAATCACTGAACTATAAATATTAGGAAAGATGCATGAAATCTCACCTAGCTCACATTTCAGCGCTTGTCTCTCAATGGGAATTTAATAGATGCCTGAACTTCTTATTTCAAGTCACGTAAACAGAATGAGAGAACGCAGGCTGCTCGTTTCGACACAACCACCGGAAAAAAAAACTAGTGAAGAGCCAGATTGCAAATGTCAAAACAAGTGATTGGTTTTGAAATATGGCGAAAAGTTCATTCTAATGATCCTAGCAGCTTACATCCTTATGTAACGTAAAAAAAAGAAAGCAACAAAAGCATTCTCCAACTTCCCTTCATTCAGTGGGGTGATAGCAGACATGATGTGCTTACAAAATGAATCCCCCTCAGCCCAGCCCGGTGAGATGGCAGCCTGTTTACAAAAGGTACCATGGTGTGCAATGGAAAGGAGATCGTGAGGGTTTTCTTTAACATCCGTCTCCGCTACAGACACCATCATGACTTCGTCCTAATAGATTCACCTCTCTGCAACCTCCTTGTCTGCTTGAATTGGATGCTCCTGGGGTAGGATCTGTCTCAAATTCAAGCGAATGAACAGTGCTTCAGCACAACATGCTTCACATTTCGGAGACAGTCTCTCAGGTGCTACCACAACAGAAAGAAGAGTAAATATTTGCTGTAACTTTTCAGTGCTGTGGGATTTAAGCCTGTCAGATACTGACGCAAATGCAGGTAAAAAAAAAAACAACTGGAAACCCCCTCAGTTGATAGGCTCCCAAATTTGATCTTCTGTCCCTGTGGGAAGCCATTGAGCTGGCACTTCCAAAAGGCATTCAAACCCAGAGACAGCCCTGGCAACTGAAAACGTCGCTGGCAGCAGCAAGGGGCCATGCAGGGGAGCCCAGAGGCCAGAGCTGGGTTGGGTTCAGGAGTTGGGTGTGAGGTCTGGGGAGCTGAACTGGTACCTGACCAGTGCTTCCAGCAGGAAGGACTTGGCTCCTGCTGAAGTGTCACACCATGCTGCTGCCACAGAAGTGGTCTGGAAAATCGTGCCTGAAAACCAGCCTGCCCCTGGTCAGTCACATGCCAAGGAAGAAGAAACTAACCCGCACCAGAGAGAGCAGAGGGACGTCAGGATAACACAAATCCTGGGATTTGAGAAGTGACTCAGTGACCGCTGATGGCGAGGTCACTCATATACCTGGGACCAAATAATTTCCAGATGGCCCAGGCCACCCCTTGCATAGCTCATTTTTTTGAGGTCAGGGTCTTACCCAAGGTAGGTGGCGAACTTGAAACCAAGTACCTTGAAACCAAGGCCAAGAAGATCAAGAAGCTTGTAAGCTTAAGCCAAGCATGAGGAGATTTATAAAAATGACGCCTTGTAAGGCAGTAAGGGGCGGTCCCCAGTTGCATACTACAGCAGAGCCACAAGACGGGAGGAAGGGAGCCGATCACAGATCAAGAACAGGACATACTTTACTGGGTAAAATTCCAGCACATTCTTCATTGTTTCTGGTGACCCTAGTAGCTCCTCAAATTAGGAACTGGTCTGAGCTGATATGGCTCTGAAGTAGTAATAATTATTTTCCAAAATTATTTGAACTAATGGGAAGAGTTATTTATTCTTCTTTTTACATATTTTTACTTAATTTATTCACTTTTCACCCAAGTAGTACATTGCTTTTTAAAACAGGACTTCAGAATATATTTATTTCATTGATTAATAACGGAGTAAATTAGTCTTTACTTACTTTTTGCTTAATGACCTAGCAAAGGCCTCAGAATTTGGCTTAATAACACTACTGCAAGATACTTCAACTGATGAATTATGGCATAATAATTAACATCCTTGCAGTTGTCAGGCACAACGCCCAGCGATGTACAAAGCCTCTGCATACACAGGCTGTGAATTACTCCAGTAGCCCACAGTTTGATGTGTTTATTGCTGTGATAACATAGCTGATATTCGACATATCTGTAAAATATCCTGAGACTATTTTTTCTTTCAGTTAAAGAAGCTGTAAACATATTTAAGCTCCAGAACATCAACAACACATTTAATACAGTCAGGAAACAAACCCTCACCTAGACATTTTTGTCTCAAGAACTCATTAAAAATATCAAGTCAAATTTTGCTTCCAGAAGAATCTTCTTAGCATAAATTAGGGAGTTGTCCTCATCTCTACAATTCTCTAATCATAATTGATCTCAGCCTGACCTAAGCCACAGCAATTTATAGCAGTTAAATGGCTGCTCTAATTTATGTGACCTGGCGTGGCTCTTTAGAGAGTACCCGCCAGCTCAATATACATGTCCACTCCCTGCAGGTCCTACCCAAGCAGCACACTGTGCAGTGTTTCATCTCTTCTAGCTTTTATCTAAGCAGCTTATAACAGTGTGGAAAACTCAATTTTCAAAGAGAAAGAATAATTCAATCTGGAAAGAGGGAAACAATATAGCACACTTGGATAAAGCCACCTGAAATCACAATCTGCAATCTAATTCTCTACACATGGCATGAGCAAATTGTGTAAGGAGACGGCAAGCTACTGACCTCCCGGAGCATTAGTAAATACCAAGGCAGGAGTTTCACATAACTCCCAGTACTCCAGCATCGATACTGCTGTGCGAGAAATATGCTTGGGGTTGGGAGCTGTGGGTAGCTGATGATGCCTGGAGCTATAACTTACCTGTCAAAGCAAAGGACTCCCCTGACCACCTTCCCCATTCTAGCTGTGACGAGGATTGTAGGAAAGTCCAATGGGACCAGAAGGTCCTCAGCTGGCACAGTACAGATGCACCTGGGTGTTTCTATACTTTCGCTAAACAGCCCAAGTAAAGCCCAAGATGCCGCAAGTTCCACTTAAATTGATAAAGACCACAAGATCTATTCAGTCAATGAGAAAAACTAGCACAGCAACATCAATGCAACCTAAGTTGTCTGGAGACAGCCATAAATATTAGAGCAGGAACTTCTCCAAAGCCCTTCAGTTTGAAACAAGCACCTTTCACTCAGAAGCCAACATGACAATCGAGTTTGTTTGAAAATCTGCCCTTAAACAATCAATGAAAGAAGAGCAGCTGATAAAAACCATCTCAGCTCATTTAGCTGTAAAACAATTGTGTATGTGCAGTTGACTTGGCTTCGTCAGATGTACACCTCTGAAATGCCGCTCTGAGGATGAGGCAAGGGCCAAGGAACTCTATAAAAGAGGCTGTGCAAGTTGTCCAAGGTGCTCTGATCACACTCATCTGTCTTCTCTGGGGAGTGGACAGATGAGTGAGATCACACTTCTTTGAAAGTGTCTGTGGACACGGTGGGAATCTAGAGCAAATGCTGTACCAAGGAGACACTGAAATCCATCTGTTTTACCAAAAGTAGCAAAAAATGAGGAAGGCAATAACACACTTTCTAGAAACCGGTTCTGTTACAGTGTTAAGATACTAGTCAAGGCTTCAAGACAAGGCTAAAAGTAGTGAAGGCTTGAGCTATGACTTCAAAAATGTATTTTTTTTGACCAGGTAGGTTTGGCACTTTCAATCATCCGGTTAAAGGAGTTAATCCATTGACACCAGTGTAACTGCCCACCTTGATTTGATACAGTGGTACCCATTCCCAGCAGCAGCAGCGCAGCTAACGAAGCGCCTGCACTTCCATCCACCTTTGCCTGAAGAAAGGTTTAAATTCATAGAATCATAGAATCATAGAATGGTTTAGGTTGGAAGGGACCTTGAAGATCATCGAGTTCCAACCCCCCTGCCACAGGCAGGGATACCTCTCACTAGACCAGGTTGCCCAAGGCCACGTCCAGCCTGGCCTTGAACACCTCCAGGGATGGGGCTTCAACAACCTCTCTGGGCAACCTGTTCCAGTGCCTCACCACCCTTAAAATGAAAAACTTCTTCCTAATGTTTAATCTAAACCTGCCCTCTTCCAGCTTAAAGCCGTTCCCCCTCGTCCTATCACTACATGCCCGAGTAAATTCAAGAGTGCACTTTCTGTAAAAACAATTAAAATGGAAGCTTTGCAGCAGCTCAAGCTGCCAGGGAAGTTGTCAGCCCTCATGACACCCAAGTGCAAGTGATCTCTCCGACTGCCAGGCTGTCTAGCCAACGTGGAAACAACTGCCGACTTCTTGCTTCACTTACAAATAGGACTATATTGGCATCAGGAGGAATCACAAACTTTCAAGGGCAGAGCGTAAACTTGCTGTGCAGGCTCAACTGTGTACCTGATGCCACTTTGTTTTAGCCACTACTAAATTTACACACACTCGATAGCAAGTGACTTTCATGAAAAGCATCAAGTTTGGCAAAATTCAGCCAATTTTGAATGCTCGAGACTGAGCTTAAATAGGCCCTCTGATTTCTTAAAAGAAGTCTTAGGAATGAAAAGGATGTTTCAGCAGAGATGATCCAGTTTTGATAATACTTGCTTCACTGAGCACACTTAAGCAGAACATTTAATCAATCCACTTAACAAAAAGTGACGGTCTGCCTGCACATGCAGAATTGAAAGCACTTTATTTTTAGGCTCAAGTGGTAGAACTTCAATCTGACAATGAAAAACATCACAGTGATTTAACGACCACATCATTTTGGCCAACCCAGCAGTTTGCTGACATTCTGTCTGGAAAAGCAAAGCAGATGTTCCTAGGCTTTCTTGTAATGATTTTTAAACCCAGAGGTTTTAAATGTATGACACGGCAGACTTCAGGGCCAGGACTGACTTTAAAGAAAAGACAGCTTTACAAACCCCACCTCAGTGACTGTGGACACAGTCAGGAAACAATTGCAACAGCCAGAACAAAGGACACATAGTACTTGGTGAGGAAGGAAGGAGATACCAGAGGATACAAGGCGGGAAAAGCAGAGATAGCACAAAAATATCACTAAAGGCAAGTGAGAAACAGTGGAAATTGGCATAGATGAATACAGAATAAAAGAGGAATTAGCTTGAAGAGCAAGAGCTCCAGCAGAGAGAGTGCATTTGCACACAAGTTTTGCCTGTGAAGATCAGAGGCAGAACATCCTGGAGCCAACAGGGCAAGAGAGTTTTTCGGAACCAGTGACTATACCTATATGCTCTTCAAAGCCACCTAGCGTAGTTCAACAAAGAGCAATCCTGTCAAGCCTCAAAACACAGCTCTGTCACTGCCCTGTATATGGTGCAATATATCCCTTCCAGGGTGACACTGCAGGCAGTTTTTGTACACCCCAAAGATGTCAGAGAGATCCTTCAGGAAGAGGATTTGCTACAACCATACACTGCACCATACGGCTTTCACAATGGCCCTGAAGCCACCATTCCTCCAAAGATTTAAAGAAAGCCAAATTTTTAAGCCTCCCTCCTCCATAAGGGCAGTACGTTCTGAGAAAATGTTTGCTGGGTCCTGGTGCACTCCAGAAGGTGCCAGCAATCTTGTGATCCAGCATCTTTCCAATAAATATCAAGGAGCTTTTTGTGAGACTCTTGCTCTGTTCTCATCCCTCCCGATCTCGGTCCACAGGGACAAAACAACATTCAATCGCCAGCACTGCTCTGTGTCACAAAGCATTACACAACAGCCAGAGAGCACCTCCCTTGCCGAGCACAAAACGTTGTTGCATCAGAGCTAGCTGGCACCAAGTTCAACCAAACCTCTCCCAGTCTACAGCAAGACAGCTCAAGATGTCTCTCACCACTCCAGCTACTTGGCTGGAAGACGTAAGGATGGTGTCTCCTGATGAAAGCCACATCCTGCCCTGGGGGACAGTCAGATGAAACACAGCTTCAGCTCTCAGGACAGAAAGCTGTGAAGAAGTGTGGTCAAATGAGTTTGTCCTGACAACACCTTGTATTCCAAGGCTACCCTGGTTCAGGTGTCCCCTGCAGGCCCAAGAGCATTCTGTAGATCTGCCAGAAGGGAAGGGCAGGACAGAAAGACAAATGACAGCTAGCAGGGACCCTCCTGCTGTCAGGACACAGGGCCAAGCCATTAAGTGCACAGAGGAAGATCTTTGCATCTTCTAATGAGGTCTCAGAGGAGATTAGCTGTGACTGCCTTTTGGGAAATACATGAGATTATTCTGCTGTAGCAGACTGGCTGAAACACCACAGTCTGAAGGCTTCTGAGAGCTCAAAGACCTCAAGTGGCTTTGGACTAAGGGGCTCAGTATCTTTGAAGAGGATTATTTTGGCAGGAAGCTTTGTAAGAAGGGACAAATTGAAGACCCAAAGGCATGTCCCAAAGACCCGACTAGTGATCAGAGACCTCACACAGCTCTATCAGGTACTCTGCAAGAAATCTACGGGGAATACTGTGACTATAATGTTCCCGTAGACCTCCTAGCAACAACTCTGGCTCAGGTGTATGTTGAGTTCAAAGTGGAAATAATCACCAAGCCACAGACACTGATGGTTAAACTCCTCAGAGAGAAAACTGCAAAACACTTTCATGGTACAGCACTACAAATTACAGGACTCCTTTTTCAAGAAGAAAATGCTGCTTTGCCGACAGCAGACACCATGTGCAAATAAGAAGTAAAAATTAGTGTAAGGTGGGCTGCTAACATCCTCGCTCAAATCCTTCCTCGAAGATATACTGTAGTATAATAGAATTTCTCAAACCCAAGATAAGAGCAGCAAGCAGACTCCTTTGCATGAAGATTAGCTAAAACGATGGCTTAATCCTTCTTTTGGACTGCTTAAATCCATGCTCCTCTTCAAAAATCTAGAAGGCACAGTTAAATGCAGATAAGGTCACTGTCAGCATAGGAGAACTAGTGGGGAAAAAAAAGCAACAAACCCTTGAAAGCGTCTCTATTAATTATAAAACACTGAAAAGTGTTCAGCCATTTAAGGTGGTGCAGATTATAGCTGGCACAGAGAAACAGCAGAGACACCTTTCCTGGCTGCCAGCAGAGTTGTCTGAGTTTACATTGAAAAGTTACAGAAAGGGACAAGCCGGGGCCTCTTGGCCATGACCAGCCAGAGTCGCAAAGAGGTTGAGCAGCCCCTCTGATGTTCCAGCTTAGCCAGTGGGAGTAGACAGTAGCAAGCTCGTATAGCAGCTGCAGTCATTGAAGGATGAGGCACCGTCACCAAACCAGCACTGAGAAAGATCCAAGTCCATTGGGAACAAAAGGAGACAGACTTAGATGAATTTGGTCATAAACGGAGACTACCAGCCCACAACCGCTCCCCATCTAAGTAAGTGCAGCACGTAAGAGGGAGACATGTTGCCTGAACTTTACAGAAACCCCAAGGTCACATGAGCAGCTTGTGGAACAGTAGAGAGCTAAAACAGTTCAGACTTAACCCCCAAATCATCCTTTGTCTCCTCTGCAAAGGCTCTGCTTAACAGACTCAAGATCATTCGCAAGGTCTAAATGGAGTATAGGGAACGGAAAATAACTTTCAGTGCTGACAATATTGTCCCTATTTAGCTAACAAGTATTGATTTTTTCCTCAGCCACTCAAATGCAGATGAAAGCAGCACAGATTTGGTTCTTTTGTTTAATTCCCTGAATCCAGTCAGTGTTACTGATGCTACCACCAGACTGAGGACTCATTACCCGTGTGCTATTTAAAGTCAGAGAGGTGCTTACATCTCATTTTATTTGGGACCAGTGGGAATTGTAGGTTATGCAGGAAGTTTTAACTTTTTGTTGTTGTTGACAAAGCTCTCCCGTGTGAAGGGACAGATCTCTGAAAAAACAAGCTGTTCTCAGAGCAAGAGAACAGATGATGCCTTGTTCTCCTACAAATTTATCCCTTTTCTACACAAGTGCAGAAACCCTGCTTCCACTTCTGCCACAGTTCCATCTTGCCATGAAATTCTGGAAAAACTATCTTCCATGAATCACCTTGTAAAGTTCTTTCCCCGTCATTTCAAGCTGAAGGAGCTCAAGTGGCCATACACAAGCTACAGCACAAGTTTTCCACCTGTGACTGAAAAAAACCAGAAAGCAGTGGTGGGACAATTAGCCTATCTATCATTTATTCCTTCTCTGTAGGTGGATCTTCCCTCTCAATTCACATGCAATGAGCACTCAAGCATTCGCCTGCAGTAACACCATTCGTCCACATCTGTTATGAAGATGAGCCATCTTCACTGAGATGACAAAGACAGTAATTTATCACCTGCCAATACTTTTGCCAGGTTTGCATTAAGCAAAAAAACCCAGAGCTTGCAGACAGGAGGGTCACAAGGCATCACTCCGAGCCTCACAGCTGTATAGCTGAAGGCAGGAGGAGCAAACTTTGGAGATTTTTACGATATTTGCAGTTCTTTGCCTTTAAAGCCATCCCATTGGAAAATCCATTCTGCCTGCTCACACAAAGCAGAACTTCATTCGGGGCTTTCTGCTTTAGTTGAGCTTCATTTTTGTGTTGTCAAATTGAAGACATATTGTCTTGATGACAAGGTTGCAAGTGACAGAGGATTACAAACCAGGCGGGTATGTCTGTACCATACACATCCACCTGGTATCCCCCATACCCTATATAGGCTCATGTACCAGCTGCATTCACTGTCTCTCTGCAAAAAGCTTCCCCAAAATCACGTACAGCAGTATATGTATCTCTTGAAACGACTGCTAGCCCATTTCCCACTTCCAGTCAAGGGTACAATCACAGACAGGATCATCCTGTGAGTAAATACATTAAGCCCCCAGAGACAGCTATCACTGCTGCTGCAGCAACACCCCTGCAGTTCTACAACATCCTTAAGAAACACAAATATGAACCCGAGCAGCAGCAGAAAGCCATCTAAATTCTGTGCCCGTCGCCACACTTCTTTCTGGCAGTTGTAAATCTATTATCAGACATACTCTCAGACACAATCTGGGACACGTGCCGGACACTCATGGTATCAGGCTATAAATAGTCAGATATAGACAATCATACCAGATATGCTGAAGATTATTTGATTAAGCTGGGACTCTGCCATGCTGAACAGCCTGTGATCAGTAGAGACACCTTGTAGAAGCTGGCTCGGATCAGCACAACCATCTCCCAGGAGCAGAGAGATGCTGAAAGAGTGCGCTTATACCCTGTGCCCTTGTAATCTTACATTTTTTCAGCCCACATGACCGAGGTATTTCTAGCAAGTGGAAAATTTCTGTAAGCAATAATTGAAGAGTGCAGGGCCTACTGGAAAGTCCAGTAAAGCCTATATGAAGATTCAGTGGTGGTTTTTAGTGGTCACTGCTGGTTTTATTTGGGGATTCAGAAGTAAGCAGACACTGCTTCATTCAAAAAGTACTTGACTGGCAAATAGCAGTGGGGGACCATTTGAGCATTTGCAGTTGGACTTCCTAGAAGGCAGGCAGGCAGCAATAAAAGGTCAAACTACTCTAAATACACATTATTTTCACCTTATCCAGTATCTCTGTACAACCCACAGGCACTGCAAAATGTTTAGCATCAGGGGAGCTGCATACTCTCTTAGAGCTGCCACATCTCATACACTGGGCATGAAATTGGGGCACATTCCCATAGCAAGAAGGCAATGGGTCCTGCACTGCCAAAGTGATGGGCAAGGCATTTCAGGCCACACGAGTCCCAGCCTCACCAGGGCAGTGGAGAACAGGACAGCAAACGCTGAAATACATGTTTAAATGCAGACAAATCTGAGCACGTGCACTGAACCCACTCCTGTATATCACACCTGTGTGCTCATCTTCTGAGAAGAAACGCTGAAAGACAGCAGGATCCATTCTCCGGCGCTTCGTATTTGGCACTATAACCCACACCCTTATAAACCAGCTTCTTCAGATTAGATTCTCCAGAGCACTTTAACCCTATTTTGTTCAGCTGTGACAAGTTTTGCGAACGGGAAGTAACAGTCAGACCCAAAGATTCAATTAACTAGTTTGGATTCAAGGCAGAAGAGGAGCGTTACAGCATTCAAAACTTGTGTTTGAAGTCCAGAGTGAAACTCCCAGCACGGAGCCGCTCCCTGCTGCAGTTGACAGGGCAGCATGCTCCCTGCTTGCAAACAAGATAAATTATACATAAACCAAACTACCTGCTGTGAACATCCGAGAGCCGTTGTGACTGGTGCTACCACAGTCATTGTTGGGTTGCTTAGCTCAGCTGAGTTCTTGGCTTGCCGCAGCCGTGACCGCAGTGGGACACAGTCAGGACGAGCCGCGACAGCTTGTGGATCTGTTTTCCACATCCAGCCCAGCCAGGCTGCAGGGATCTGACTCAGGCCCTAGGGACAGTTTGACAAGGTGCTGGTTTCGACAGAAAAGCCAATTTCAAGTGTTTCCATCCCTTCCCTTCCTGTGCATTTATTCATACCGTGCTCTCCCCTCCAACTGCTTCCTCCCTTCAGCTGCACCACGCTTGTGCGCCTGTTTCGTTAACTGGATCACTGAACCGATCAGGATTAAAACAGTGTCAAGGCCAAGCAGAGAGCTGTTTCTGAGAGACAAGGTCAGACTGCCCCTCCAAAGGGATGGAACAGCACAGGCAGCACCACAAAAAACCCAGGGAGGTTTGAGTGTGCCGTTTCCTCCGTTTGAGTTACCCAGGTCACCAAAAGCCATCTCTGAGGCACTAAGTGATGTTTACACCACGCGATGTGGATATTGCGTACTATCCAGCCAAGGCAGAAGTACCACCTCTTGCTTCCCAGCTGAGAAGAGACCTATTTTGAGTGTACCTCCTGCGTGAACCTTCAGTCAGTCTCATGACCCGACACTCACATTTGAACTGCTCCACAATGCAAAGCTCATGAGGCCCAGCCCTCAGCAATCCAAGGCTGAACTGTTCTCCAGTTCACAAACACGTCTTTAAAAACGACTTACATCCAAGTTGGCCATGTGCAATCTTGGAACTGTAAAAAACAGCTGAAGAGGGAAAAAAAAAATATTTAAAAAATGCTTGATGTACATACGCATCTTATCTACTTACAAAGGAGGGCAGGAAAGTATTGGGAACTCATTAAAATACCTTGAAGACACACAGTCCTCACGAGACAATTCCTCTGCAGTCATAGGGCCTCCTTATGAATAAAACACTGTAGACAGTAACTAGACATTACCATAATTCCTGGTAAAGCCAAAGGTACAGGGAAAAACGTAACTATGCTATGGACAGAATGCCAAAATGCCTTGCAAAAGGCACTAGCCTTGTGAAACGGGCTGTGCAGGAAGCAGTTTCCCTGCCCCTTGGAAGTTTTCCTAGTCGGCACCAGGATGAGCAGAATCATAGAATGGTTTAGGCTGGAAGGGGCCTTGAAGATCATCAAATTCCAACCCCCCCAGCCATAGAAGACTACTCAACATGAAAAAATAAAACAAAGAAAAGCAAAGAACAGGCAGTCACTGTGAGATCAGGGTCTCTGCTAAGACCAGCGGTCCAACTCCATGTATAAGGAGTTTGCTAGAAACACACCAACCTAGTGGAATGCCAAACATCTGTTCACACAAAATATTTCGATTTCTCAGGATAAACCCTCCCCAAAAGAAAAAAAAAACACTCTTGTCAGGACACATCCAAAGTCTCCATCTCCAAAGTCTAACAGATTTTTTCAGAGCTCAAATAAAAAGTAAAAAAGATCACATGGCCTGTTAAAGTTATCCTGCCAGCACAAAACCACTTCTACCCAGTAGCACTCCTGTTTCACCTGTTGTGTGGTATCACTAAGTGCATCTAGCAAAAAATAACATGCACTGAACAAAGTGGCAGTTAAAACTCCAAAATATTTAAAACCCTGTTCACAACAGGGATTAGCATTGCCATGGGCAAGTGAAAGTTAATACAAGACCAATCCTGCTATGTCAGACCATGTAGGCATTGTATGTCCATGTAGGCAGGAAACCCATCTCCAACAAGGGCCAACAGCGATGCCCAGCAGAAAGCATGAGACCAGAGGTAAGCACAGTGGATTATTCTCCCAATTTCATTGTTCTGTAACTTAGTGGGTTCCTGGTGTTTTTCCAGCAATAGCTTTAAATATTAGATCCCAATCTGCATTCAGTCCCTCCTTATTGTTATAGCTGCAACAAAAATGTAAAATAGAACTAAAGCTGGAATTGTTACATGCTGCAGGAAGAATGCAGAGGACTCTGTGCCACCTTCTCACCAATAAAGAGGAGTGAAAGGGGACCCGCAGGCACCCCAGCATACTGGAATAACTTAAAGCCACCTAAAGACTTCTCTGCAATCTGTGGGACACAAAGCAGATCCCAGGTACTGCGGGGGGGGACACAACACCTACTGCTGTTGTGCAGAGCACAGCTTTGGAATGCAGCTCTGTATCACGCATCAGAATTTAAATTATTGTTTGACTTGAACCATTCAAAAGCAGCACAGTATTGTGATGGTACTGTTCCCTTGTCTTTTCCAAGCTCTGCTAAATAACTAATTCCTCAGCAGAACACCAGAGATGATGAATGCAAATGTAGGGCTATCTGTTTTATGCCTTAACGGCTTCTCCTAACGCAGTACTCCACTTGCTCCTCAGGGAGCAAACAAACGGAGCTTCCAGTTTTACTTAACCCCACACAAAGCAGCATGAGCTGTGCTGCAGCACTGGCTTCAAACAGGTCCCTTCCAGGCCTACGTTCTGAATCCAGAGGACTGCCACTGTGCCCAAGTTTTTAGCAGCCCCATCATCCCCATTAATCACACTTACCAGGGAAATCCTGACTCATGCAGTGAATCTAAAAGCCAGCAATTGTCCCTTCTTCGGAGCAGGTAATTTTCAGGGCTTTCAGGATACCCAAGAAAGTCTTGAAAACAAGGTGCCATGATTTGGAAGGAGGGACGCCATACCCAAAGCTGATGCAGTTAGGTTAATCCCAGCTAAATATTAAAGCAAATGGCCCTACAAAAGAAAACAACAGATTCCTCCTCTGGCTGTGATTTCACTCAACACCACCCATTATCTGCTTTCACCTTCACCTCTGCTTGAGAGAAGTGGTCACAGGCAAAGCAATGAGATGTCCATGACAATCTGATGAGTCACTGTCATTAAGGATCATGCCACAGCCATCACCCTTGTGTGCCAACCATCCGATGATGAAAGCACCTCTCTCTTCAGGCTGATACGGCTCTCCTGACCACGTGTGCACACACAGGCAGGGTTCAAGTCAGAGACAACATCCCTAATCAAATCCAGGTCAGCTCTTTGGTTGAAGAAAAGCCACTCATCTGTAAAATGATTTTAAAGCACCAACTCAGACCACTCTGGACTGATACAGCGGAGCTCAGAAGAGGCCCTGATATGAACAAGGAGAGCACCAGCCGCAGGAAATCCATCCCTTCTGCCCAGGTTTATGCAGACACTCCTACACAGAAGACCTGTTCCTGCATCCACAGGGATGGTATCAATCTTTGTGCCATAATCATTCCGAAAGTTCAGGAACAACAGGATCCTTGCTTTTCTTCCTGGAGAGAAACATGACCCACTTGCTCTTCAGTAACATTGCTATTTCTTCACTACGCATGCATACAACCCACAAACAGCTTAGGGACGTAAAACTAACACGGAAATAACTGTGATAGAATAAAACAAACAGAAATCCTAGTTTTCTGCAGTCTTGTCTCCTGCAATTATTTAGCTTTGGTATCCAAGATGACGTGAACTCAGACCAAAGCGTTTCTCGTCATTAGAAAAGTGGATAACTACCTGCTTATTGTTTCTCTAATGTCTAACGAAGAGTTGAGCTCACACTATAGATTTTCCCAGGGCCGGGTGCTGAGGACTTACCCTGCCTGCTGTATGCAGGCAACTAGCAAAAAGACAATCACTTTGAATTTGAATCTGAATTCAACTGAGATTTCAAAAGATTCAAAATTCTGGAGAGGATGAGATGAGCACCACACACACGCGCGCGCAATGACAGCAACATTATTTCCTCATACCCTGAGAAAATGAGATCGAAAGAAGCATTATTGCATCTAGTGTCTGAAATGTGTGAATGAACAGCCAGAAGTGTACAGAACAAGATTCCAAAGAAATTCAGTAAAGGCCAAACCAGCATCTGTTAACAAAAAAAATGAACTTCTGCAAACCAACATCAGGTAACTTCCACCATCCCTAAACCTTGGAGGCATGTATCAGAATTGGCCTCCAGCTTCTTATCATCTGGCAGCAGTGAAACGAGGGAAAGAGACCAACATTACAGATGCAACATTGCTGGTCTCGTAGTAAAAACATTCCTTAGTCTCAGGAGAGAAGTTGAAGCTGGCAAGCAAAACAGGATTTTCTGTCCCCTGGACAATCCCAAAGCAGTGAGCAATATCAAACTCATTCAGCAACACCTTCATTTGAGACAAGTTCATTTTTTACTAAGTTGCAAATATCCTGCAAGCAAAGCTTGCTTTTAGGGAGGGGTACTGTCTTTCATTAGCCAAATTGATATATCGTCATTAAATCTGACACTTGAGCACTTCCAGCTACTAAGGGCCAGGGTTATTTTTAAAAAGTAGCATTAAAGCAGAAGGAGAAGTTTCTCCAGGAAACCACAAATGTCTTCAGGTAAAGCGGCTCACTAAGAACAAATCCAGAGAAGTTTCCGTGCTTCAGAGTATTAGTCTTCCTTAGTGATTAATTAGTTTATTAAAGGCTTAGTGAAAATTTCTTTTTTCAAATTGCATGCAAAGAATTTTCTGGCTTTATCGTGTTCATAATATGTTTGTGCAGCCTGTGTCCCATTCCCTAAATTAATAGGTTGCATGCTGTCTTTCTAAGGACAACAAATTGAATTAAACCGTCTGGGGAGCTGTATTCTCTTGAGAATTCTCATCGGGGATTTAATTTGAAATACTGATTTTTTGCAAGTAGCTCTCAATGCTTTTGTTAGAAGTTGAAGAGAGAAGCTACATTCTGGAGACAGAAATTCATCTGTAGACAGTCACAGGCTAATTTGAGTACAATTCTGAAAAACAAGCCTGTTTTTAAAAACGAAGAAAAAAAAAAAGTCTAGTTCAAACACTTGGTAGGGGAGTCCCCTTCGGCAGAACTGCCTGGTCTTGATTGTGCTGATTAGCTTAGATGATGTCTACCCCAGTTTAAAACCGCCAGGATTGATCATTACTGGTGTTAGCTTCTACTGGTATGAAAGTTCCTAATAAGCAACTATCAGAATCTGGGAATTCCTCCACAATGAAGATAACTGTTGTACTGTGACAAGTAGTCAAGAGTATTATTAACACAGCATCAGTCTGCCCTTTATTTGTACAGCACCTAGCACACAGGTCCCACCCCATCAAAGGGTTAGCTTTGTCTATCAAACAACTGATAATCTGAATGCTGCCCCTTCGCCAGGGGCTAACTGAAGCCCAGAGGTTTTTCATTGATGCTTCCCACTGCAGGAGAGATGAAGAACCCCAACCACCCATGAAGTTTCCTTATAGCTGCCTTAAGTGAGATGACAGACTTTTTAGTAGGGCATGTTGCAACAGGACAAGGGGTAATGGTTTTAAACTAAAGGAGGGCAGATTCAGACTAGATGTAAGGAAGAAATTTTTTACTATGAGGGTGGTGAAACACTGGAAGAGATTGCCCAGAGAGGTGGGAGATGCCCCATCCCTGGAAACATTCAAGGCCAGGTTGGACAGGGCTCTGAGCAACCTGGTCGAGTTGAAGGTGTCCCTGCTCATGGCAGGGGGTTGGACTACACGGCCTTTAAAGGTCCCTTCCAACCCAAACCATTCTGTGATTCTATGATTGACTGCATGAAGGGCCATTTCTTCTACCAGACACTGGGACCCAGTGCCAGCACCCACTCTTGAGACCTGATTGCAATTACAAAGCAAGTCAAAGAAGAAAAAACAGTCAATCTTCAAGGGAGGAAAGAAACCGCGATCTCCAGCATTACACGGTCATGGTCCTTAAACAATGCAAGTGCTGTACAACCACCACAGACATTTCCTTTGCAATGGAATTGCCTGTGCTCTACTAATCCAGAACTGGCCTCTTTAGCAGCTGGCAGTAAAAAGAAACTGCCAAGTCATCTATTTCCACATTTGGGGATGATGAAAAGCACTTGAAAACTCTCAGCACTTCTGCAGTAATTATAACAAGCACAGTACTTGTTTTGGGAAAGTATAATGTATTCTGGTGAGCAGAATCACATCAAAGAGGAAGCTTTCAGACACTTCAAGAAGCAGAATATGAAGACATATATAGAGAGATATAATTATCACCATGGTCACAAGCTTCTCTTAGGCAAGAGGATGATAGGGAGGAGACGCGGATGAGTGAAGCATAGTGGACATATAGCTGAGGCTTTAAGTTGGCGTAACATAAGTTCTCATTACCTAGATACGGTGCAAGCTGGGCTGGTACTGCTGCTCACTTTGCATGATTTTTCTACCTGAGGATGAGCCATAGCTGTTCAAAAAAACCAGTCCTCCTCTTGGGACAATGCTCCATAGCTATCTGCTTCCTCTAAAGGGCTCAAAGCTGGTCAGCCGTTCCAACACAACTAATCACGGCCTTTGCAAAAGTCTCCCTGCAAATCCCTGGTTCCTCCCCCTAATCCCCATTTTGCGACACAGTGGATGTTCAGGCATCTGTGTATGTCTGTCCGAAAGATGCCTCCACCCCACCACCTAATGGATTTGAAGGCATGTGAGATAAAAAGTCATGTCTGCAATCTGCCTCTGTCTGTAGCCCCAGGCTGGGCCATTGCAAGGGAGAGGGCACCTGAAATCCATAGAAAAATCAAAGGGATTCAGCTAACACAGCCGCTGGCTAAGCCAGGTTTGGGAAGTTTGGCCAAATCTTTGTTGTTTAATTGGCAACCAGACTTGGGACTTAGTTTTATCAGTTCATCTTCAACAACTGCTCAGAAATCTCATGTGAAGTAACATGCAGCATGTCCTAGTCACAGACACAAGGTGGAATTACATGAAAAGTGACCTTTCTTTCAGTTTCGGCACGATCTAGGAAACAGGAGGATATGGCCTCATTTGGAGGTAGGGGAAAGGAGAAATCTGGTGTACATGGGGAAAGAAAAAAGTAACAAAACTAAAATGCATTTGAAAACCTCCCTGGTTTTTTGTTTGTTGGTTGGTGGGGTTTTTTTCCCTTTTGACTTCCAGTCATTGCTGGACACGCTTGAGTCCCCTTGGCTCTGTCTAGTATGGAAATAAGCAAATCCAGAACAGCAGAGCCAGCAAAGCCTGGCTCTTAAGGATTTCCCACTCCACACTGGCCTCTTACATCAGTTCTCTGACTTCCAATACTAATTACTCATGGAATTTATAGATCCTTACTACTAATCATTAATTGTTATTCCAATAAGAATAATTTGTAAGATCAAATAACCCCAAGATCTGCATCTAGCTTGCTTCAAATAGGGCAACAGGCTCAAAAGGTACTGAGTAAGAACAAAGAGAACCACCCCAACACAGTCTCAACTGTGTCCCAAGAGATCATGCTAAAATACAGCAAGGAAAGAAATTTTTACAACATTTTTCATCCACCTGAAGCCTGGATTTATTGAAAACACTGTGCAGTTTCTCAGATGCATTTTCTCTGCAACGTTACATACAGTAACCTGTTATTTTCAGTGAAGAAGATTAAGAACTGAGGTCGTTTGCTGAACACTGAGGCTGGCAGTTTTATCTTGTTAGTTAACCACAGAAGTCCTTCGCCTGGCAGTGTGCAAGCATGCGAGTACTAAAAATACTCAGCTGAGACAGGGCAGTGTTATCTTATTTGAATAAGAGGAAGGGGAAAGTGAGCACAGAATAGCTACTTGCACATTTCCATAGACAAAAAGCTCAACCCGCTCAACTCCAGCCACTTTCCCCAGATACTCAAAGGGTTTCTTTGGTTATTTTTTTATTCAAGGATTTTATTTTTTTCCATAAAACTTCAGCCATAGAGACAACGAGAAGACAATGACACTGTCCCAAGCCGAGTGCAGCAAAGAGTTGCATTCCTCCCTCCTGCCTGACCATCAGCTCCGCTGTTTCCAGAGGATTTACGGCAAGGCAGTGTGTGACCAGCTCCAAGATGAATCATGCTTCCCGCCCTCACCTAATGGCTCTCCAAAGGGCAGGAAGGCAAATCCTGCTCCCCAGACTGCTGCCAGCACTCTTCACTAAAATTTTGCAACTTTCCTTTTTCTGGAAGCCTGAGATGCTAGTGCAACATGCTTGTGAGACCCCCTTGTTCAGTCAGGGGTCTATTTTGCACTATGACTACTATTTGGAAAGGTCTCTCTCTGCCCACTACCTGTTCCTGCTCTTCCTTCCATGGTGATCCTGGTTTTCCCTCCAGCCACCCAATCTCAGCTCTCCCCTGCACAGCTCAGCACTTAAATTGCTAGTCTGGAAAGATGAAAGAAATAAAAAGAATATTCATGTTTGTTTCCCGCCCTCTACGTTTGCTTTCTGCTGTTTTAGTGAGTTAAACGACCACAGCGCTGAGTCAGATCCACCCAGAGGCTGTGCAAAGTAAAGTGGGAGCACATAGCTCAGTTTCTGCAATTCAACTTGCAGTGTTTCAGTGCTACAGGCTAATGCAGCAAAAGTAATCTCAGACTCGGGTTTTTTAATATTTTTTTTCCCCTCACAAGAACCTGCTGAGGACAAGAACTGTCCCCTTAAGCCTAAATGTTGTGCCTCAGGGACTCTTTAAGCACCATGTGGACAAGAAGTGTGGATGCAAGCTGGACCCCTTTAAATCCCTTAAAATTTGCCTCAAGATTGCACTGCCAGCTCCATGCCCTGTTGTTCAAAAGACTCTTGGCCCTCAACAGCAAACTCAGGCACTACAAAGTCCATCCTGGCTGATAACATACAGAATATGACATTCCTCATCCTTCTCTGCCTTCCACTAGAGCAGCAGAAACCCTAGAGCAGGAACAGCGATTTGCATTAGAAATGAACATCAGTGTGCACTGGTGGTTCTGCTGAGCCCGACGTGGCTGTCACAGCATCCCACAGCAGGAGCAGCGGTGAGAAAGGGCAGAAGAGGAGGAAGGAGTTCAAACCTGCACACACAAAATAGAAGAAACTGGTTTCTGCAGTGACAATTCCTCCTTCGTCTTACTCTTCCCCATGGGAAGATCACCAGCATCTTCTGGGTCACCTGAAACAATCCTTCTCCACAAGCCTCTTCTGCTCCAAAACCAACCTGCTTCAAAGCCAGAAATCACAGAAGACAACGCTGGAAGGGACCTTAGGAATCCTCTATCCTTCGCTCAGCCTTGAAGCAGGCTCCGCTGTACTTACCATTGCTGACAAACCACCATCCACCTTGACCCCCCTCAAAAAAAAAAATAAAATAAAATCACCAGCAGTTGGTACTCCACAGTCTCTTTCTCATTCAGTCCTACTAGTCCAGACATTTTTCCCTACCGAGTCTTGGGAAAGTCTCTCCTGATAAAAAGCCAAACTCCGTTGCATCATCTTAAAATAACTTCTTGCCCTATCCACAACAGTCCTGGAAAATGGTTTGCTCCTATCTTTCTTTCACACATTTGAGAGCTCATATGGGTTCCTCAGTGCTGTCTCACCTGGACTCAAAAACCCTGCAGGTGGTGTTCACCAGCCCTCTGAACTGGTGAAGCCCTTAATACTCCTGGACAGTAGTGCCAAAAAGTGAGCCTGATGCTCCCCAAAACCTTTGCAGCACCCCCCCGCAGTGTAAAAGGATTACACCACATGGCTGACGTGATGCTCTGTCTGCATAGCAGAGCAGGGGACAGCTTTGCTCCCAACATTCACAAACCACGTAGATCACTGCACATCACCCATCTCTCTGGCAGGTGTTGGGTCATTCAGAGCCCACACAAGCAGACAGACCAGCCCCATACTAATCCCTGAGCACTGTGCATTCTCAGAAAGCTTTTTGTCCCATAGACATGTCACTTTAACCTAATGGGAGGTGTTTGTAAGGGTGACACGCGGAAAGGGAAGAAGAAAAGTTCAGTCAGCCAATACTCAGAGAAAGGGCAGGTTCTTGACAGTGTCCAAGCTCTTACCTTGGATGATGCTGCCTTCTCCAGCCTGATACTAAACTGCTTTGCTGAATTCTCACAGGAAACCACAGAGACTGAGGAATGGGACTTTTTTTAAACCTGCTACAGAAGATGAATAGCAGGGAGCAGATGCTTGGAAGATAATGGAGAGCACTCAACCTTGTGCCTGAAAACGCATTAGGATCTCACGCAAAGCAAGGCCAGAACATCCATGCGACTGCCGTATTGCCTGTTGGCTTGAAAGTGTGTTCTCCTCCTTTGCGCCCCAGTGGAACACAGGAAGGCTGTGTGGTCACAAGAGAAACTGCAGGGATGTGACCTGCTGGGGCAAGGATGCTGAAACAGCCTGGGGTGACCAGGCTGAGCCTATGTCAGGAGGACTGAAGACAAGAGTCTTATGCTGAATGGCAGCAAACAGAGACCACAACCCTGATAAACATGTTGCTGGTCCTGTGATCACCAACACACCAGGCCTGCCCTTATTTACTGGGGGAAAAAAAGCAACCAAAAAGGGGAAAGCAGAGTAATGACCTTCAGCCATGCTGAAACTCCTTCATCAAGTAACCCAAACACAGGATTTCATATGATTACCTGATACCACCACCTCGAAGAGGGACAGAAAGTAGAAGAAAGAATAATTTTTCCCGCATGAATTCTTACATTTCAGTCATAGCAGGCTCCACCCACAGAAGGAAGAATGATCCAAAGGGTGTTAAGAGAGAAGTCTGAATCCTTGCCCTGCCCCAGATTGCCCGGGTAACCTTGGGCAAATTACTTCATCCATCCAAGGTGCAATCCCTCAATATTATATGGGACAAGGACTTCAGAGGTGTCTTTCACAGGATGACAGAGCTTGCCCCATGGCACATCCTCAGAACATCCTAGAAGGACAATGAGTCACTGAAGTAGCAGACACCGGTTTTGATAGATGGTATCTCCACAGCATCACAACAGCCACAATGATTACTGGTATCATCACACTCATAAGATAAACGAGGACCTAATCAGAGGAGAAGAGAAATGACCGCTTCGATAGCAAGCCAACTCTTCTAGGAGGAAAAGCAAATCAAGATTTTTCACTTCCTTACCTCAGCCATCCATCAATAAATAAGTCTTCTAATTGGGAAGCAGCAGAAGCAACTGCCTTTGACCTGATGCCATAAATCTGCTTTCAAATCAACCAAGCAACAATATTCCCTTCCAAAGCAGAAAATTTCTCAGCATTTCTCTGCCTCATACTTGTAATGGCTTAGTCATCAAAACAGACAGGCCTCGGGTAAAGCCATGTACTTCATTAGCATTACAGAACCAGCTGGATGACTGACAGAAGGAGCTGCTCACTGGCAGTGCCATTTTCGGGCCTGGCACCAGCAGAGACACTGTCCCTCTGTGGAACCACCAGCACCCCTCAGATGCCAGTGAGATCCAAGGAGACACACATCTGGAACCACTCCAGACTAAGGAGCACCTGCTTTGTATTTGCATCACTTCACAGGATCTTTCCACTGGCTTCTTCGCTGCAGAGATGGAAGCAACTAAAAAACCTCAAGCTCATGTCTGTGCTTCTACCCGTCATCTCTTGGCTCCCTGATTATCACTGAAATAATCACACCAAAAATTGGAACAGAGACCTAAACTCTGCTCTCAATGAAATCATCTGCAGGCTCAGAATAAACCGCGGGCTTAAGAGCTTTGCTGTACTGAGCCCTAAGCAATGGAGGTGGGAAAGGAACCGAGTCCACAGCTACTATTGCACCATGAAAAGCTAAGCGAGACCTCACATGAACAACTCCGACAAGACAGAAAATCCAAACATAACCGCGTTGACGCATTCTTAATCAAATCATAAAAAAATACTGTAGAGCATTACAACACTGTAGCAATACAAGCAAGAGCACTGGAACAAGCATGCTGTGAGCGTGACACCAGCCCTGCCAACCTGCTTCCACCTAAGCAATCAGTGTCATAAAAGCACCCTGAAAGAGACTCTCTGCTCATTAAGAAGCAAGAACAGAACAAGTGAAAGAAGCCAGACATCTTCAAGTCTGAGGTCACAATCCTGTTGATAAGTTTATCAACTGTGGAGGTGAAAAAAAAAAAAAAAAAAAAAGAGAACAAGTTGCTCATTTAGTCTCTCTTTTTGACCGTATCCTGGATGACAAAGTCACACGTAAACAAACTGAGGACAGCTACATTTTCGCTCTTACAGAGGGACAGAACTGAAGCATCTCTTTTCCTGCCTTCATCTTTCAAGAACTTCCAAGATATTTGCACCTCGCAGAAGTCCTGCTTCCCATCCACCACTGACCAGCAGCTGGTCCACTCCTCCGACGCAAAGCACACCATCCTTGAGACTCCTGAGGCACTTCAGATTTGAGGACTGCTCACCCATGTCTCCCATTTCTGAGGTGAAGCAAATCAGGCACATGTGGCCAGCCATGGTAAAGGTAACTTAGATGCAAAGCAGAGGAGGATTGACACAGATGGAACTACAAAAGGGTCTTCGAGCAGACAGGCTGTAACTATCTAGCAAGAAATATTATGTGGCAAAAGGACTTCAGAGGTGACTTTTGCATCCATTAAGATGAAAATGAAATCACATGGGGAAGTCCTGGGACAGGAAAGCAAATTCTGCTGAAGCATCAGCAACCGGGGAAGGACATCTCTTTACCAGATCCTCTGGTGGAATGACTTTGCTCTAGGACCAGGAGTCAAGAGACCTTCAAGGCTACAGCATTCCAAATGTGAATGCTTGTGACAGGGTTTTCAAAGTGGCACTGGGCCAGAATTTCGATATGGGTTCAAAGCCAGCCTAGTACGGGTTTGCCAGGCTCAAACATCAAAAGAACAGTGAAGACACAGCTGGCTTTTACCTGAGGACACCTTACAAAGGACACCCTGACATCACCTGGGCCAGGGCTGCTGTGTACAAACTACCCCAGCATGTATAAAGAAGGCATCTCACTGAACAGATGAAAATAAGGAAAAATGGAAATAAATTTTAAAGGGGAACCTCCTCTCCCCCCCCCCCAAAAAAAAGCCCAAACCCCAGAAATTTCTTCCCAGCTAGCAAAACAGTATGCCCAAAATACTGTAACAATAGTTCCTCAATTAGGTACTTGCAACGATAAATTCAAAATATACAATCCCCTGAGCAAAGAGGCTACAACGCAGATCATTAATGGCAAGCAAACACGTGTTAGATGCAATCAATCTACGCTGCATCATGTAAGTAAAAGGAGGTCATCTTTATTTCAAACTACGTGTTTTTTTATTTTTATTATTATTTTTGCTTTTTATTAGCAGTGTGGGACAAATGAGAAAAACTCCTATTTCGGTATGAGCCTTTCACATTGCAGGGGACACCAGCACAAAGGCAAGAGACCAAGTGACCACCATGGGGCCAAGAGCTAACAGAGATGACTTCAGCCTTCCCCCATTAGAGCTACAACAGGGAGTTAATTAACTGAGGATGGAGTGTGGTCCAGGGCACAGAGCAGTGGCCAGAGATTCAGCTGCCCTCGGGCTCTGCTGCTGGCTAGCCTGCGCAGGGGACGCAAAGCCTTTCATGTCCTTGTGTCTCCCTGCCCCTTCCCACCCGGTACAGAGGCTGAGGGGCTCCCCTCTTTTCTACAGGAAGAGTTGAAGCCATGTCCGCAGTCTCTGTAACAGCAGAGAATTAGCCAAGTAAAATAATACTGCATCAAACCCTAAACATAAGGAAAGCGTAGCCAGGAAAACACCTTCTTCCAGCCCCATCACTTAAAAATCCACAACAGTAGAGAGCAGTTATGAAGCATTTAAAAGAACAAACACCCTGGCGGGCTGAGATCAGGAACACGAAACCTCGTCTCCACAGGTAATTTTTTACTAAGTTATGAACAGGCAGAACCGTGACTTTGAATGAAAGAGCCAACTCAGCTTCCACTGGAGCTCCAGTACTGCTGCGCCAGCATAAATTTTAATAAAATAGCAATATAAATGTAGTCTTTTTACCCCTTGAAATGTTGCTGTATATAGAACGAGACTCACAAGCCTTTAAATAACAGTCTATTCAAGCATTACAATGAGCTATTTTGCCTGCGTAAGTAGGTACTCTATTCCAGCAACCTGACAGCAATTCAGAGAGCTGCCTTTCCCTATTCTGGGCCATAAAGCCACTCCACATACTGACAAACTGATTTGTCAGGTCTACTACTACAATATTTTTTTTTTTTTTGGCCTGTTAGTCTGTGCCCTCATCACCAAACAACTCACGAAGTCAAAGAGCATAAATTTTTTATCTTTTTTTAAAGGAACAGCCTCCTTCTTGTCTGTCACAGCACTGATTTAACCTGAGATCAATGAGAGAGATCAAAGATAGTGTAAATACATGGTGTTCCTTGTAGAGGCTGATGCACCATAATGCAAACCAGCCCCTAACCAGCAGGGGAGGCTGACAGAACTCTTCCTTTGAGGTAGCAATTATTCTGGCATTCCTTGCATGCTGCTTTGATGAATCCAGTTGCAGCCACTTTCAGACACACAACGCTGGGCTGAAAGGATTGACCAACTGGAGCAATTGTCTCTTTCCTTCATATACGTGCGCTCACGGTGAATTCAGGTACAGACCAGAGCCAAAGAGGCTCTACAAAGATCCTCCATTGCCTTCTACAGCTGTAAGCAAGGTCTATACCACACAGATGCATCTTTATAAACCTATTTAATTTTATTACCTTTAAATTATGGAACAACCCCACTGATTTCACAGTTAAGGTAGGAACTAACGTTAATATATAAGACATATATTTCTAACTTGCCTCAAAAGGCTGCATTCTTCATAAGTTTTCACTGCGTGCCTTTCTAACCCAAGTTGAACTTGGCTTGCAAAGTCTACCATAAATCAGGCACAGCAAAATAGAGGGGAGATTCCCTTTTGCACAAACACTACCCTCCAAGTGCTGCACCTCGAGGAGGTCAGCCTAGAAAACCCAGAGCTGCCTTATTTACAACTCCTCTGTGAGGGTCAGTATTTGAGAATTTAAAGTCTTGGGGGTTAAAAGACGAAAATAGCACAGTTTCCAAACAGAAGTATCATCTGGTTTTGCTTCTTGCTGACATATTTCATTTGTTGGATTTACATATTAGAAGACTGCAGTAAAATTGTGCTGAGTGACACAAGACAAGACAGCATCACCCCCATTGGGAACGTGCTGAAAATAAAGAGTAAAGGAAAGGAGAAGAGAGCATCACTGAGCAGAACATGGATAACCTCTCCCCCTCAGATCAGGCACACCAGTGATCTCCACCCAGAACGGGAAAATGAGATACATTACGTAAAGGTGCGTTTTTTACATCCTATCTTATTTTCTCACATCCCGTGGGCTCCTTACAGTACCAGCGTCAACTGCAACAGAAACAAGAAAAAAAGCTTCTCCTGACTTTACCCCAAAACGTGGCAGGGAGGGGAGGTTATGCAAAGGCAAACACCACTGTAGGAGGGGGAAAAAAAAGAGTATTAGAAAGGAAACTCCTCAGACAGGAAACCAAAATTATTCAAGCAACGCTGCAGCAGGAAAAAGGACAGGACCTTCTAGCTACAAAGGTCACCTGGATCAACCACTGCCCAGGGCAGACAATGAACATCCCTATGATTCTATCTATGAACTATCCCGTCTTGAACATCCCTATGGCAGAAAGCAGCCTTGGCACCTTCACTTTCTGTGAAGCGGCAGATTGATTTCAGGACAAAGCTGGCTTTTGTGCCGACATCACAAATCCACTTCAGAGACCTGAAGCGGAACAGCTTGTTCTCCCGTCCACATTTTTCACAACCGTGCAGCCTCAGGAGCTGTCAAGCCGGCTTGTGATAGATGCCCTTGTGCCCAACAAGGGTTTTCTGGAGGGCAGCAGGAGCCATGCTGTTTTCACCTGGACAGCTGCAAACCTGGAGAAGGGACGATGCAGAAGGGATGGTTGTGGTCCTGCCTCCTGCCCACTTCCATCTTGCACCTCATGCCATGAAGGCAAGAGCACTCCGACATCCCTCTCTAACTTCTTTATGCCTCTGAAATAAGGAGTCCTTCAAGCCGGTGAATCAGCTCCACGGATTTTAGGGAAGACAACCAATGTGTAGTAGTAGCATAGTAGCCACTGCTTTCAATGTATTCTCCTCCACCATAGGTAAAACAACCAAAACACGTATAGAAAAGTGGTTGGGTCCCCCTTGATTATCTCCTGGTCCAAGACATGACCAAACATAACCAAACAGAAGTTTGTCTAGACTGGTCTGGAAAGCCACCACTCAGAGATCCATCCCTGCACCTCTGAGCACTGACCCATCCTTCCTGAAGTGTAAGCTAAACATCTCTTGTTGCAGTCTCAACCCAAATACTTCTTGTCCTTGCCTTCAAAGAACATGGAGAACAGTTCATTCCCTTCTTTTTAATGTTTTGAAGGCAGACATCGTACATGATCTCAGTCCTCTCTGTCCTGTATTAAACAAGCCTATTGCCTTTAAGGACAGACCACATACTTGACTCAGCCTTAGAGGTCATCGCCCACCTGCTTTCAGAAAGGCATTGGAGTGACCTTGCCATGACACAGAAATTGTGATACTGGATCTAGATGGCTGGCCCAAACAGTTTAAAATTTACTCTCCAGCAGCTGGGATGTGATTCTCATTTGCTGAAAAAGCAAACGATCACAGCTTTTTCTGAAGACAAGCCTTGCAAAGGCTGCCAAGCTGGGAAGTACACTCGTCTCCTCCAGATCACTATACTTTCCCACATCAAAACACTCGATGGAAAGACTTCTTCCAATTTCAGGCCCAGTGTGAACACCAAGTTTATTCCCATTAACTTGCAGAATGCCTCAAAGCAGCATACACCTTTATGATGAGGCTTCTCCTTTCCCCTACAAGGGCCCTACAAGCTGTCCAGGTGATCACCGCATGGCACGTGGTTCAGCAGACAAGGACTCACAGCCACATTTTCCCTCTGGGCACAAGCCATCTGCATGCACAGGGCCCATGATTATCAGTTCATCACCCTTCCCCACCCACAGCCCAGGTCTCTCCTCTGCTCCATAGCCAAGGCTGATGTCAGAGCCTACAGGGCATCCTAGAAACACAAGAGCTGCCCAGAAAACAGATTTTCACATTAAGGTTTTTCTTAAGTCTACCACATTTATCATGACAAAACAGGGAGAGGGGCCTGTCCTGCACTCCAGCAGCCCAGAAGGGCCCCATCTCTTCCTTGACAGTCTGTTCAAGCACTGGAGTAGAAAAGCAGGCTCCCCCTGCTCCCATAGCAGAGAGACAACCTCACCCTACAACAGTCATCACCCCAACGCTGGGAGCACTCAGCAGGACTGGGAAGACCAATACTTAAATTACAGTGACCGAGTAACTGAGACTGGAGGTGACCTCCATCTGCTTGTCCAACCTTCTGCTCAGGCAAGGACTGCACATGACAGTTAGGTCAGGTTGCCCAGGGCCTCATGAAGTCAAGTTTTGAATGTGTTCAAGGATGGAGATTCCCCAACTCACCCCTATTTCAGCGCTTACCTGCGCTCATAGTGGATTTTTTTCCCCCTTCAATATCCAATTAAGTTTTCCCTGTTGCAACATACATCCATTACCTCCTGTCCTTCTGCTGTGCAGCTCTGAAAAGAGTCTGACTCCATATAGCACATCTTTAACTAACTGGAGACCATGACTACATGCTGCGCCCTGGCCCCCGACCACCTTGGTGGCCTTCACTGCATTTTCTCCAGTCTGGAGATCTCCAACCAGGGTGCAGAACAGAACAGTCCAGATGTGGCCTCACCAGTGCTGAGATGAAGGAATTAATCACTTCCTTCAGCTTGCTAATGCAGCCCAGTATGCTATTAGCTTTCAACACCACAAGAGCACACCCTGACTCATGTTCAACGTGTTCCTCCCGAAGAACCCTGACGAGCTACTACCCACCCAGCCTGCACCGATGCAGCAGGTTGCTCCATCCCAGAGGCAGGATTTTACATCTATCCTTGTTGAAAATTCCTGAAAACGACAAGTTTGAGCCCCACGCTCCAGCAGCGCAGTCCTAGCACTGGAGTACTGGTTATTCCCTTTGATCAGAATTTCTTCTTTGACCTGAAAGGTATTCCTCATTTGACAGTTAAGATGAAGTGTTCCCACAAGAATGCCAGCCCTCTAACAAATCTCCATCTTCTGGCATCTGTCAGCCAGAAAATTCCCAGCTGGGTGTTACATGATAAAGCCACTGCTCACACCTAAGATCTGCCCTGCCTCAGTTGGCTGCTCTTCACACTGTGTTGCTCATTGCCCAGAACATATCGATAAAAATACATGTCTGATATGAGCTGGAAAGGGAGACAAAGTAGTAGCATTCAGTCAACAATACAGACACCTTCCAGTGGCAAACCAGTACCTCTAAATAGTGACGGATAACAACCAAGTAGAGCCAGCTTCTGATAGCTCTTGCACTAGGGAAAGAATACCAATAACAAAAGAAAAAAAAAAAAGTAGTAATTTGAACTTGGCTCAGGCTGTGTGGTCTTTCTTATGTGAACGCTCAGGAAAAAAAAAAAAAAAAGACATCAAGATAAGTTGTGAGTGCACATCAGTAAGTTAAAGTCAAAGTAGAGGACAGTCAAGTTTTAACATTTTTGCCACCTAAAAAGTAGGATGTGATCACCGAGATCAGCTCATCTAAATAAAACACATTCTTCAGTTTCAGGGCAACATTCACTATACACTCATATTCATTACAGAATCAGATACAAAACAAGCATAGGAACTTCTGAGCTAAGACTGCAAATCCAAACCTGTGATGGATATGCAGTTTTGTGCAGTAGCACCACCTTAACTCTGCCCTGCCAATCACACCGAGCAAAAGCCATATGAGCAGAATGAGGATACTTCAGCAATGTGATGGCAGATTAAAATAAATTGGGAAGTTGGGTTTATACTGCCTTCGTTCTCCGACTCCTCTCCCCCACTTTCTGCCTGCCTTAGTGTGACACAATGGGAATATGCTTATTCTGCACAGCAACAACAGGAGCTGTAAGTCTGTAGCTAATGTGCTAAGTTTTCCAAACATAGCAAAATATCCAAAACCTGAATTGAAGTATTTCAGTCACAAGATCAGCTGAAGAATTCTGAAGTGTCTAGGTGGTTTAGGAACAAGAAGCCTAGCGAGAGCACAACTATTTTTAAATTTCCTTGGGCTGACTCTGTTTAAGTATTCAGGTAACTAAGAAGCACGGCCAGATGCCAAACCCCTCTCACAGGTAGCACCCAGGTATTTGGGCAAAACTACCACACGACATTCAGGATTGCCATAGGTGGAAGATGCAGTGGCTCTGCAGGGGAGCTTTGGAGAGAAGCAATAAGCTCCATTTCACTCCGAGGAGTCAAGACGCTGCACTGCGCTGCCCTACACAAGCAGGGTAAATGTGACCCAGCAAATGCAAAGCTGACGTGCAAGCCTAATAGCTTGTCCTCTGCCTGATGAAGAGTCTCCATCAGACTGCACCTGCTTTTTAGTACCCTTTAGCACTTGTGCTATTTCACTGAACTGGTTTCAGAGTGCAAAAGCCTCCACTAAAAAGACTGAACAAGCCAAACAAGGGAGGCAAGATTATTTGCACAGTGGATTTAGTTTACCAAGTCCATCTCCTCTGCAGAGTTGGCATGTAGCCTGTGCACCACAGACAAATGCAGGAGTGATGGACCGCTGTCCTGAGCAACACTGGGTACCAAACAGCAGCAACAAAGAGCCACAGGAGGCTAAAAACCACACGGAGATCCAGAGGTTGACACATTTCCACGTGCAGACATGGCTGGACTCCCTCAGTCTGAAACTTCTCTCCATTTGAATTATGCAAGTTGCTGTCTGGCCCCTGTGCTCCTCTCTCCTCAATGCAGAGCTAGGTTAAGGGCTAAAAAGTTGGTGTTAGCCTCAAGTCAAGATGCTCTGATTTGCTCTAGGAAAACCCCAGGGGTAGACCTGGACAGGAGTTACCGCTGCAGGGAAGTGTATCAGAGACTGAGCTGGCACAGAAGAGTGTCAGGTCTGCGAGATACAAGGTACAAACGACTCAGCTGTGCTCGTGAGCGTGGAAAAGGTCCTAAAGTCACCTGAGACACTTCTGAGTGCACCAGAGTCCCTCCGTCCATTAAAACCAGCACATCCCACTCTCCACAGCCAGCAGCACTGCACCCTTCATGATGCAATGAAAAGTATCCCAAGCAGAATGGAAGGTGCATTTGTTTTACTATCAATCAAAAGCAAGAAACTACAAGGCACACTTACAGTGGCAGGATCAGAGCAAAGCCTGCTGAATGGATCACTGGAAAACACTGTTACCCTCTGCAAAATTATCCATGCTTCAGCAAAACATTTAGTGGAATTACCTAAGGATCAAAATTACTAAATGTTCCATGAAGACCTTGCATTATTGTGCTATTGTGTTGTGTCAACAAGACGGAGATATAAAGTGTCAGAAAAAATATCCTTCTTACAAGTAAAATGAGGAGTGTGCTCTCACCTGCTACATTACTACACCTCTGAGTAATCAAACATGGATATAATTTTGCTGTTCGTTAAAATCAAGCAGTTCAGTCAAAAATAATGGCTTCTGCTCCAACCCAATGTGACTAATCCAGCAATGCACACACCAGGCAATCTACTTCATTACTGTTTTAATAAAAAATGATTTCACGGATTCTTTTTTTTCCTCCCCTGAGATGCCAGCATATTGGTGATTACTTTGGATTATAGCAGTGCTCGTTCCATTAAGCAACCCACCTCACAAGGCATCTATGATTTAGACATGCAATTCTGCAAAAGTCTTGATGCTACTGTGTATTTCCTTGGAAATAAGAGGCCCAAAGAATGGGAAGCACAGACTGGGAATTTTCCATCGACTTGAATGCCTACGCAGTCTGAGGACTGAAGTCTTGGGAGCAATGCTCTGCTGGCACTGACAGGCAAATTCTGCCAAACTCCACGGGTAAGGGGAATTTGCTTTTACCTGTGCAATTGCAAGCCACCAGAAGCATGTTCCTATCATGCAGGTGTGAAGTTCCGCTGTCGTGCCATACACCATGGCAAAAACCAGCTCAGATTTGTAATATCAACAGAAAGGTGAACACTGAAGCAAAGAGATAGGGCTTTCCTCTCTGCCTTCACTTCAGGGCACAATCAGCCAAAATGTTGCCACCATCCTGAAATCAGTGCAGATCCTCAAGACAAGCATCACCTGCTGAGCGGGCATCTGGCCACATCAGAAGATGCAGCTTGGTTATCGCTAGCCAGGCAGAACACTGCAACAGGTCCGAGGAAAGCAGTCTCTGAAATAAATTCCAGGCCACAAGGGAGTATTTACAGCCACTGTTCACTGCTGCTCGTCTCTCTTTTCCATTTCTCAAATGCTCAATACCAAACCAAACTCATTGAGAGAGGTGTTGTTCTCGGATCAACGTACACTACTGCAGATCTGAGTCAGCCTCTTCAGAACATAACCATGAAGTTCCCACCAAAGGAACAGCAATGCTTTTATAATGCATTTTATTTCATTTAATTGCAAGGCAAGAATAATTCCTCCAAATTCAATTATTTTCTAGTAAACATCCCTGGTATTTACTAGCTTAGCTGGGCAAATCACAAAGGTTTGTATTGATCTTAGCATCTGTTTTACTTTTTATCTTGTTTTTAATAGAGATTATCTACATCCAGCAGTTAAAGAATCTTCCTAAAGAAAGAAAGAATTCATCTTTGATAAACAAACATTTTGTTAGCATTCCAGCAGAAGTGCAAGAACCTCACTGAGGAAGGTTGATTGATTATATCAGGCATTGATTTCTGCTTCATATATTTTTCACTCTATAATAAAGATGTTTGAGAGTCAGAATCCAGCAGCTGCAGTAATACAACACAAGATAAGTTACCGTAACTAGCAGACAATCCGATCCCAAATTTGAGTTTTCTTTCTCATACCCCTACAAAAGTGTAATTAAATACTTGGAAGTGAAAGAAAAAAAAATAAATCTATTTTATACACTCCAAATCATTTCACACCAGTATAAAGCAAAATTCAAGGAAGTTAGATGGGAGAAGATCAAAATAGAACCTTTGCCTGCATCAACCAAAATTGACAGCAATACTGTTAAGGAGAAAAGCACCACAGAAAACCAAAGCAATAGTTTTAATTTACTGCTGAATCTTTTAGTTCTGTTTCCTTCCTTTGCCTTCCTTGAAAAGAGCATGTTTTATTTATGATTAGAGGAACTTATCCCTGAAGGGCACATCTCACCAAGCTGATCTTTTAGGGGACAAAGTAAATTTAATATGAACTTTGTCTGCTTCAAACTGGCAGATTGTTAAATGAGCCTGTATATTTCTATCAGGTTCTTTTATCCAGTTGCTGTGTCTTGGTTATGAAGGAAGGAGCAGGCTCTGCTGCTAGAATTAGGAATAGCTTACTTTCACTACCTAAGGCTTCTTACAGACAAAATAATAATAGAACACAGAAAGGCAGGAAAAGCTTCTTTTACTGATACACTTAGCCAAAGCTCTGCAAAAGAGCTGAGCAAAAAGAGTTAAAAATCCATGTACTTGCCTTTGTCCAATTTCATCCTACAAAGGATTTCAAAAAACAGATTGTCAAAGGTACCCAACAAATTTTTAAGATACCGACAAACAATAAATAACCCACACAACACCCCACACACCTCTAACCCTGAAAACACAACCTCTTGCTGTGGAAGTTTCCAAGCACTCATAGTTCTTTATTCAGCTGACCTAAAACCCTTTCTAGGAGTTATCCTAGATCTCCCAGAACAACTGGTGGTCAACTTCAGGAACATCATCCTTGAATGATGCACCCAGACAAGGCACATTCCTGTTCCACCACTGGAGATCACACAATAGGCGCTTCCTCCTCACACCAGCTTGCATATTAACCATAGGGGCAGCAGACATGGTCTCTTGAGCAAGCGCACACCTATAGTTAGAGGTGCTGGTCCATGTCCAGAGAAGGACAAGAAAGTCAGTGAAAGGTCTAGAGCACAAGTCTTATGAGAAGCGGCTGAGGGAACTGGGTTCGTTTAGCCTGGAGAAAAGGAGGCTCAGGGGAGACCTTCTTGCTCTCTCCAAGTGCCTGAAAGGAGGTTGTAGCGAGGGGGCTGTTGGTCTCTTCTCCCAAGTAACAGGCGATAGGACCAGAGGAGACGGCCACGAGTTGCACCAGGGGAGGTTTAGGATGGACATTAGGAAAAACGTCTTCACCGAAAGGGTTATCGAGCACTGGAAGAGGCTGCCCAGGGGAGCGGTTGAGTCACCATCCCTGGAGCTATGTAAAAGGTTGGGGTTGCGTTTGGGCTCGAGGATCTTAAGGGTCTTTACCGACCTAAATGATTCCGTGATTCTATGACTGAATTTAAGGTCGCCCGTCATGGAGTCAGGGGCTGGACTCCAGGATCCTCGTGGGTCCCTTCCCACCCAGGATATTCTGTGATTGCGAGATGGCCACTGGCAGGCAGATGAGACTCAATCCAAAACACAGCACCACGACAGCTCCCGTGAAGAAAATTCATGCCAGCCGGGCCCGAACCACTGCACCAGTGCAGCTGAGAGTCGCTGGGCCGGGGTGGGGCCTGCTGCCAGGCGTGCCTGTGATGCGCTCTGCCGCCTGTGACAGCACAGGCGACGCGTCACAATGGGGGCGGCTATAAAAGGCACCAGCAGGCAGCACTGCCCCACTACGGCTTCGGCCAGCGGTGAGTGCGCAGACCGGGGCAGGCTGGGCTGGACGAGGGCCGGGGCAGAAACGCGCACCCCCGGGGGCGGGTTCTCACCCGCCATCTGGCGGCAGCGCCCTGGGCCGGGCACGGTGCCGTCGCCGCCACCGGGGCTGGGCGCAGGCCTTGCTGCCTCCCCGCTGCCTCGGCCCCTCTCCTACCTGCCCCAGCTCCCTGCGGCTCCCGTCCCCGCTGCCCCCGCCGCCAGCTCCCTCCCTCCCAGCCCCAATTAACCTCTTCTCTCCTTCTTCTTGCAGACCATGGCTGTCATGGAGTTCATCTTCATGGTTATACAAACCATAGTCCAGAACGTACAGACGATCGGTGTCGAGCTGGACAAGACCACGCTCCAGCGCGTGCAGCAGTATGCAGGGTTCATCAGGCAGCAGATGACTCAGCTGCTGCAGGAGATGGCCCAGAGCGACTCGGCCTGGGGAGCCCCGCTCTTTGCTGCCTTGCAGCGGTGGCAGTTTTGGGCGGTCGCTGCAGTCCTGGTCCTGATCTTCGGGCTCTGCTGGTGGCTCAGGAAATGGAGTTGCCAGCCAGCCAGCAGCAGGGAGGAGGGCAAGAAGCAGGAAGGAGAAACAGGCAGTGTTGCACTGCATGTGCGCACCATTTCAGCCAAGCGCCTCCTGGACCTGTCCGACTCCTTCACCATGGTGGAGGAACTGGTGGATGAACTGCTCCGTGTCTGTGGAAAACTGTGCCGGAATAGCTTCATGCCACGACTGAAGCCAGTCATTGGGATGGGCAGCGCCTTGGGATGTGGCAGTCCTGGTGAGGAGGATGCCATCTACCGCCTGCTCGTGCCCCTGAAGCCCCCCCGCGGACACACCTTCCACCTGGAGCTGGGCACCACCACGGAGGACATGCCGGCGAGGAACTGCGGCCTCCGCGTGGAACTGCAGTGCACGTGCATGAAGGAGCCGCTGGAGGAGGACATCCTGTGCTTCCTCCACCACTCCCAGCGGGAGCTGAGGAAAAATCAGGGTCCCAGCCTCCTACACACCCTCTGCACAGGCCCCTACCTGGACATGAACAAAACCGCCCGCTGGTTCCAGGCAGTGGTAAAAGAAGCCTGGGCGGTGCTGCCTCAGTCAAAACTCTGCTGTCTAACGGTGCTGCCCTCCAGCCAATCCTGCAAGCTCCGGCTGACGCACGCTTCCGGTAGCACCATCCAGATTGAGATGATGTTCGGAGTGAAGCAAGGTGACTCGTATGCCTTCCTGAGCACCGAGTAGGCAGAGCCCGCTGTTACCAGCAGCAGAGACTCCCGTGGCCCCCTGGATAGCTGCCGGCCTCCCTCTTCCTGAGTCCGTTCCCTCGGGTAGTTTTAGTGTGTACATAGATGTCAATAAACCACTTGTTTAACACACAGACACTGCATCTCTGAGTGTCTGTGCATCACTTTGTTGGGCAACGCAGGCACAGGGTGCTGACAGCTCAGCTGCCACAGGCAGGGAGCCTTTTGCAGAAAAGGCATTCCTGAATGCGTTCTGCTTCAGTCTTTAGCTAAGGCCAGCCCTCACGAATCCCAGACCCTGGAGGTAAGAGAGAGAGTCTGGACGAAGGAAGACTTTCCCTTGGCCGAGGAGGATTGGGTCAGAGATCATGTAGGCACACTCAACACCCACAAATCCATGGACCCTGCTGGGATGCACCCACAAGAGCTGAGGGACGTGATGGATGTTATTGTGAAGCCTCTCTCCATCGTCTAGGTCAAGGAGAACTGGAGAGGTGCCTGAGGACTGGAGAAACCAATGTGCCACCAAGTCTTCAAAAAGGGCAAGAAAGAGGACCCTGGCAACCACAGGCCAGTCGGCTTCACCTCCAGGTGCCAGGGCAAGGCAATGGAACAGCTCATTCTGGAAGTCCTCTGTAGGCACGTGGCGGAAAAGAAGGTTACCGGGGATGGTCAGCATGGATTCCCCAAGGGGGAACCATTCTAGGATGGCATGACTGGCTCTGTAGATGAGGGCAGAGCGGTGGACGTTGCCTACCTCGCCTTGAGCAAGGCTTTTGACACCGTCTCCCATAACATCCTCATAGGTAAGTGTAGGAAGTGTGGGTTAGATGAGTGGGCAGTGAGGCGGATTGAGTACTGGCTGAGTGGCAGAGCTCAGAGGGTTGTGATCAGCGTCGCAGGGTGTGGTAGGAGGCCCGAAACTAGCGGTGTTCCTCAGGGGTCATTGCTGGTTCCAGTCTTCTTCACTATATTCATCAACCACCTGGGTGAGGGGACAGAGGATACCCTCAGCACGTTTGCTGATGACACAAAACAGGGAGGAGTGGCTGACACACCAGAAGGCTGTGCCGCCATACAGCGAGACCTGTCCAGGCTGGAGAGCTGGCCGGAGAGGAACCTAATGACGTTCAACCAGGGCAAGCGTAGGGTCCTGCACGTCGGGAGCAATAACCCATGCACCGGTACAGGTTAGGGGCTGACCTACTGGAGAGCAGCTCTGCAGTGAGGGACCTGGGAGTCCTGGTGGTGTCCTGGTTTGAGGTAAAACAGAACCAATTTTCTGTTCAGTAACTTTACGTTTTACCTAAGCCTCTTCTAACTCCTGAAACTGACGGCATATTGTGCAGACACTGTCCGCTCTCAGAGTGAGAAGACCTGGTGTTTATAGCTGATGCCAAGGGATGGTTTGCAGAGAGGCTCGGGGTTATACTCATTGCCGTAACACCCAAGGGCAGCCAGCTTGGTTACTTGCCACATTGGAGGGTCGGAAGCGGAAAAGCGTAGAGGGGTCTCACCTGCGGGGAGGAGCGGACAGGACAGGTGACCCAAAACTGAACAACGAGATACTCCATCCCATCTGCCTCATGCTCAGTGTGAAAGCTGAGGGATCAAAGGGTCAGCCCTCTTTTTCTTCAGTGGCCGGCATCCGAGGAGGGCTCGCTCTGTTCATCTGCCTTCGATCCCGATCCTGAATCCAGATCTGGAATCCAGTTCCTGTCCGCCACTGAGTCCAGTCTGGGACTTCCCCAGTGCCAGCCAGTGACGTGATCGTCATCCTGGGAGCTTGATATGGTTTTGTAGATATTTCATTATTTTTTTTTCATTTTATGATTAATATTTCATTTATTCATATAGTTTCTTCTAAACTCATAAGTAAGTCTCTTTCTCTCCCTCCTCTCCTTGAAGAGAGAGGTGGGGGAGAACATCTGTCACTCACCTCAGGTGAGTGCGGAATAGCATCCTGGCATGTATCAGGAACAGTGCGGCCAGCAGGACTAGGGAAGCGATTGTCCCGCTGTACGTGGCATGGTGAGGCTGCACCTCGAGTACTGTGTTCAGTTTTGGGCCCCTCACACAGGACAGACATTGAGATGCTGAAGCGTTTTCTGAGAAGGGCAACAATGCTGGTGAAGGGTCTGGAGCACAAGTCTCATGAGGAGCGGCTGAGGGAACTGGGTTTGTTTAGCCTGGAGAAAAGGAGGCTCAGGGGAGACCTTCTTGCTCTCTCCAAGTGCCTGAAAGGAGGTTGTAGCGAGGGGGCTGTTGGTCTCTTCTTCCAAGTAACAGACGATAGGACCAGAGGAGACGGCCATGAGTTGCACCAGGGGAGGTTCAGGATGGACATTAGGAAAAATGTCTTCACCAAAAGGGTTGTCAATCATTGGAACAGGCCGCCCAGGAAGTGGTGGAGTCGCCATCCCTGGAGGTACTTAAAAGATGGGTAGACGTGGTGCTCAGGGATGTGGTTTAGTGGTGGACTTGGCAGTGCTAGGTTGATTGCTGGACTTGATCTTAAATGTCCCTTCCAACCTATATGATTCTATGATTCTATAAAAGTACAGACGTAATGAGTGGTTAGATGGAAAGTGAATAAGCTTCACTGGAAGATGGATGTTTGATTTAAGTAGCACAGTTTGCACCTATCAGTGAGATTCTTTATCACCAAGGGCCATACCTAAACAAATGTTACAAGGTTTTAACTTCTTTTGCTCCACACCAAAGAGACGAGTACAGAAGGAAGTATGACAGTATTTTGGTCAGTACATCAGTTCATTTGTTTCCTGCCTCCAGCAGATGAAAGCAATCCTACCCTCGGCTGATGACTAAGTAGTTCAAGGGGGAAAAAAAAAAAAGCCAAGGATTAGTCCTATGAAGCTGGCCTTTCTGGAGCTAATCAAATCTTATTTGCTCTAATTTGGTCCTTATTAGACTTTGCAAGATTTTCCTCAGGCCATCTAAAACAACTCCTTTTTCCTTTTTCATTGTCACGCTGTTTGTAGGAAGAGAATACATTTACACGCAAAAAGCAAACTATCTCCAGATTTTCCAGCAACCCTGAGATGCTGTTTGCACAGAAAAGCCTCTAAAAGCAAAGAGAGCAGGACTGAGAACACCTGCTCATGCCCAAAGTGCAAATTTTTGTTTGTTCTTCCTTCAAGTGTTTGTTCATCCCATTAGAGGACTCTTACCACTTGCAAATTATATTAATTCCCTGCCAGGACAATCATGCTGAGTCAAATGCTTCACTATACAACATAATTCTCTACGTAACCTTCTAGATCCTTGCCTCAGACTTTACCTCCAACTTTCTCATCTTTGTCACATCTTAAGTTCTCCTGGATCTATCAGAACTAAGTTAACACTTCAGTGTCACAAAACGGCCCAGGATGACAAAATGGAAATGCCCATTAGGAGCTACAAAAAGTTTCTTGTGGTTGCTTCTGAAGAGCCAAGAAAGTTCGGGTTTTACATACTGCTTCAGTCACAGCAGAGGCTGGATACAACAGCAAGCAGGCAACTCTTCCCCCCAGGGACTACAGACCTTATGAGACATAACTAGTGTGGAGCTCCAATGTAATACACTGGGGCATTTAGCACTGCTAAGGCAGCTCTCATACAAGCAAATCAAAAGCAGTGCTTCCATCGTGCAAGCTTTCCCACATTACACAACTCTGACAGCTTACATCTAAGGCCCTGAAGACAGCTCATCATATCTCAAACTTCTCATCTCACAACGGGGCACAAATACTTGTGGAATAACAAATAACACAGGTAAAGAAAATGCTCCAAGTATGAAGAATGAAGTCAAGCTCAGCTCTCCAAACGTGAAGGACAGAGGAAAAAGTGCTTCATTCTGAATCCTACTATTCTGGATACAATATGTGCTCACACAAAGTCAGGTGCAAAAGCTAAGACTACAGAATATATTTTTGATACAGTAGCATCTCTTCTGCCTTGCTGCCCAATTCCTTGTGCGGAAAGCAGGTGAAAATCAGAAAAAAAACACCACCACACCAAAAACACAGTATCTCTCAGCAACAGCAGTGATATTGCTGGAAACCTACAGTACTACGCACTAATTAAACACTGCTCGTTAATTGGTTATTTATAAAAAGCAGCTGTTCTTCAACACAGACAGAAACATTGGAGACATTCAAAGGTCCCTTCCCACCAACCTCTCACTCAGTGGTACCAAGGCCAATATTAGATCAGGTCAGCCATGGCTTCATCCAGCTGCATCTTAATGGAGCTTCTGCCTTTCCCCGGGACAGCCCGCTCCAGTACGGCACTACCCTCTAGTGACAATTCCCAAAATGAACCTCCCGAGCTACAACTTGAAGGACATTGTCCCCTATCATATCATTTGTATTATGGTGAAGAGTTTGCCTCTATCACCTTTCCAACACCTTTTCAAACAGGCTGCTGGGGTTCACTGTTATGTTTCCCTCCAGCTGGAGCAGCAAGACTCAAGGTACAATTTTAGAGGTTCTCAAAATACGAGATTTTAGCTTGTAGCTGCTGCAAAGGTTAATTTCAATGCAATGCCGGTCAGACAGAACAAGACCACGGAGCACCGAGTTTCTTCAGGTTCCTTAGCTTTGAATAAGTGCTGAGCAACAAAAGGCAGATTTTAAGGTTCTCAGTAGCATTTTGTACCATGATCAGGAAGGCAAACACAGAGCTGCTGCGGCAAAAGGCTTCACCAGTCTGAATTCAAGCATCCCGCTATTATTCACTTGCACACACACACAGGTAACCCCAACCCTCTAAAGTGAAAAGTCGCAGTTCAGGGCAGATTCAATGCAACTCTCGTAGCTATCTCTCAGCCATCATACCTGGGGCAGGGGAACACCATTTAGTTAATGAAGATTGGAAGTTTGGCAGCATGGATTAAGCAAACAAGATGTGAGATCTGGTCCTATTCCTGTCCCTGCTGATGATAGGTTTGTGACTGTGCCCCATGCTCCTTCCTAGACTCACCCTCTCGTGCCTCAATGGAGGGGATGCTCTTTTATAAACAGACATAGTCTCTTGCTCTGCGTGTGTGAATTGCAGGATGAGGCCCTGATTCCAACTGGAGTCTTCAGGCACTTCTATAAAACAAATAACAATTCATTACTGCAACAACAAAACATCCCCAAAACTCCATGAAAAGCACCAGCTGTTTTTCCTTCAGTAAGTTATTGGTATTACACAAAGTGCAAACTTCTTTTTCTCTCTTAAAACGAACATTTCTTAGGCTTTGAAGCATGAAATAAGTAAGCCCCATAGAGAATGGTATTTTTAGCTTCCAGGATCACATGATGTGCCAATGGCTTCTGTCAGAATCATCAGTCTTGCAAATTTAAATTGATTGAAATAGTAGGAGTGCTTGGCAAACACGCAACTTGAAACGTATAAAAGGCCAAAACTTCTAATCAGACAGCATGAAGTGCAGTCCTCTTTATAAAACCCCTAAACAATTCATATTAGCAGTGCTGGAAAAAAGCTTACTGTGCTGTAAAACTATAAAGCATTTTTAGTCCTGTTTTTTAATTTTATCATAACCAGTTAATTTTTTTTATCACTCCATCGTTTCTTTCCAAGTGTTTATACAAATCAGTCTCTTACATTAAGAGCTAATTAATTTAGTACCACACAATAATTTCTACTACAAACAAACAGCTGGATACTTGAAGTTATTCTTGCATTATTGTTATCCTGGATGGATGTGCAACACAGGCAAAAATACATGACAAAATACTCTTACAAGCCTGGATTTATACTGATCAAAGAGAGAACAGCCAGAGAAAAACCATCAGAAATCCTCCTCAGTTTTGGTGTGGGTTTTTTTTTTTTTTTCATTGTGATCAGACATTAGAATAAAAACACAATGGACAGAGATCTTCCATTCCCATGGCCAGCCGCCCATCACTATTCTGAGTTCAGTTGGGAGGTCCACACCTGCTGAGCATCCACCAACACACATACAAACATCCCTCCTACAAACACTAGGGAGGATTAAGGGCAAGAAAAGCTGAAGTAACTGAGGATGACAGAAGAACTTGTATTGGCCAACGTCAATGAAATTACAGATGAAAATCATCCAACCTGCATGGTTTTCTAAGATTTCACATTTCTATCTTTTTTAATGATTTCATGCTCTACGTATAATGAATTGACTGAAACACATAAGGTGTGTTTACAAAAAAACCCAAACAAACACCACATGGGCCAGGTTTTCACAATTGCACCAGGATAAATCTCCAACAATTCCAGTAAAGTCTGTGGGTTTCCACTGGGGTAAAACAGGCAGAAAAATATCGCCTGATTGCCACTGTTATTCTTGAATTGCACTGGTAAAAGTCAGAGTTTCTCATCAAGGATGGCCCCTTTTTGTTTTTAGAATATGAAAAAAAATCAAACTTCATTGAGAGATACAGCCTGTCAACTAGAGCACATAATTATGGTCAAATCTAATTGCTAAAAGCAGGCAACTTATGGGCAAGCTCCACTGACATTAAGTTTGAGCTAGGACACACACCAAGGATGTGATGTTAGAACAAGCCGGTACACTGTAAAACAGTTTGTTTGCTCACGTGAGTAAAAATCGTACTCCCTTTTTCATTAATTGGTATCTATAAATACTCACTTTGAGCTTGAAATGACTTTCCCCTAAGCAGGAACTGACCAATTTACATCCAAACACAGGAGGCTGGGAGCTAGGCACAGTCTGAGTTCACAGCAAGCTTGAGGCATAAATCTTCATGTTCCCTTGCCAGGATCCAGAGACTCTGTGTCCAGCTACAACCAGGGACTACACTGACTCTCCAGGGATTTCTAACTTAAAGAAAAATTAACTGACTGTTATACTACGGTTTTAACACACATGCATTAAAATTGTATTACATATATGCTTTGGTTTACATATACATTATTATATAGTCTAACATTTAATATTTGTACACAATGTAATACAAAAATAAAGAAGGTCAGATTAGGCAACCTTAACTGTCCCTTCTGGCCTTAAAAACATCTATCAGTCACAAGGCTTTAAGAACACATGCACAGAACCAGCTGATCCAGCCACCAGGCAAACTCAGCCGAGGGAGTCTGACCAGATAAGCAGCTCCCTGGTTCAAATGTCACTGAAATCCAAGGATGCCACTGGTGGTAGTAGACTACCAAAGCTCATGATTCACAGAGAGCAGAATGCCTTCAAAGGAAGTATTGTATAAACGTGGTTGCTTGTGATACTGCCAGGTGAAACCCCACAACTTTGGACGTCCTTCTCAGCTTACATTTCTGCCAGGAAATTTCCATTCCTGGTAGGATTGCTTTTCTCTGGAGGTACCATGCATACCTGCAGCAGGTAAGCACCAAAAGTGGTAAACGTTGATCAGAGTTTACAACAAAGGCATTTTAAAGTTCTGCTTTCATGTTTCACCTCAGTAGATCACAAAGAACACATACAAAGGAGACCTCTGGAGCTGAAATTCTAGAGAGGAGATAATTCCTTGAGAAGTGTTCCAAGGCAAAGCAGTCCTGACAAAAATTCAAAAATATCTCAGAGGATCAGTGATATCTAGGAGGCTCCACTACTTGTTCCTTTCAAGGGCTATCAAAACCTCTTCTCTCACGTGCTTTCCAACCACAGTTGGAAATGCAGATGCATTAGATCTGGGTAAACTAGATCTTGACAGACTAGTAGGGAAATCCCACAGAGGAGAACATATATAGCTTGTATATATTTATCATGTTTTCTTTACTGTATGGCAGATTAATGAGAAGAGTAAAATCATTAATAGCCATCTAACAGAGGTGGAAGAGTACACACTATTTCCCTTTTCCCCTTATTAGCCCCCCCAGGAGGTTCATCTGTAAGTCCACAAGAATTGCAAGAGCTAGTCTAACTTCTGTGTTACATTTGAGTCACCCAAAACCCTCCCAGCAAACAAATGCACCAAATTGATTTTATTACGCTCTTCTTAAATAGAACAATAACAAAAGAAAAAAGACTGTACAGATACCAGACTATACTTTTGTTCAAAGGCAATTGCAATTCCAAGTTACTGCAAAGCACTCTTAACACTGATCTCTGTTTCTGTAGAATTTGGGTATCCAAGGGACTGGGCAGATCTCCAGTCCTGGTTACATCAGTTTAAACCTGAAATAAACTCCTATGCTGTACAGGAGCTATTTGTACACAGTTAGTTCAGACTGAACCCAATCTCACAAACAGACACGTTTCACATCTTGGAGGGGAAGGTGACAGCTTAACAATGAACTATTAAAAAAAAAAGTATTTTCCACTTGAGCAAACTGTGTATTCTGCATTTCAAAACTACCTCGACTGTCCACAGGAGCTTGTGTTAGATGCTCAAAATCTGTGCTATAAATAGACTCCAGCAGTCTTCTGAAAAGCATCAAGACATAAGAATTGTCAAACATGGACAGAACACCTAAATACTCAGTGATCTAATTTCGATCTCACTCACACAAGGTATATACCAGCGTAATGCTGTATTTTTAACAGAGAGAGGATTAATCTAGACAGAAGACTACTACCCTATATTTATTTCTATTTTTAATCCTTGTGATTAATTATTAATGTTACATGGCATGTTTAAGATAAGAACATATTGCTGCTCTAGAAAAACTAATAGAGTAGGCTTTCTTGCTTTTCCAGATAAAAGAAAATAACAAAGATACAATCTTCTCCAATTTCACACAACAGTCCTGTCTTCCCGTGATCACTAAATTAACAATGCTGCTTTCACTTTGAAAGGATATATAACATTTAAGATTATTAGTCAGCTGTTTGTTTTTCTATAAAAAACTCAAACAAACATACTCCACAAAGCAACAAACAAAACCCAAACATATCCCAAGCGATCTCCTCTCCCAGTTTGATTCTTTCTAGTTTGCAAGTTAGGATCTGCAGAAGTGATCACTGAAAAAGGCAAGAGAAACAATTACAGGCATGGTGCCGATAGATGAGTACCTGCAAATAAGTACAAGCCAAGATCAAAATTAACTCACTTTATGCACCAGTAAGTACAGTCTATTTGCAAGCACATTCAAACGAGACAAAACGCTGCGATGGGAAAACAAGACCAAGGGGCTGACTTCTGCAGCCCTGACTCAAGGCAACATTCTCATTAATTTCAATAGTTTGGCCTGAGTCAGGACTCCAGCTCCAGAACCCTAATTACAGCCGAATAACCAACCCACAAACAACAACGCCAGCAAATCAGGACCTCTCTCTAGCCATGTAACAAAGAGCAAGATTTTTCTTTTCATTAGCTTTTCTCCATTCCCCATGACACTGCAAATGCTCCGTGCCCACCAGCTCCAGCAAACGGGAAAGTCACAAAGGGTTTGTCACCGACATGCAAAACTCAAGCTTCAGGGCTCAAGTTAATGCAAAAACAACATGGTTCTGGAGAAGACAGTCAGTGGGCAGCTGACTTAAGGCAGCTTCTCCACACAATGCAAAACGAGATTGGGGAACTCATTGCCAGAGGTTGTCACAGAGGCCAAAAGCAAAAAAGTTCAAAGGTTTGGTTCTGAAAGTGACTGATGGCCTGACATTATGAGGGGATGACAGAAAAGGGTCACTTTATTCATGTCCTCTTTTCCTACAGCATCTCCTACCGGCTCTGCCACATGAGGATCCCATGCTAAACGGACTCCTGGTCGAAGCGTGGAAGATTTTGTGATCTGCCACGCTGGATTAAGAGTCCAGCTATACAGAAGTATTTCTCAGATGCCAGTTCCAGAAGTCCCTAGCTCTAAAGAGATTTCTAGCTTTTAAAATTATTAAAAAAAACCAAACAAATAAATAAAAATGGCTGACAGTTTGACCAAAAAATATCCCATACACCACACACTGCTACAGTCTCCAAAGACACAGGAACAGCAGTTTTGAGAGATGAGTCGTCATCCCCTTTGAGTTGTATGAGGATTTTGATGCTTAAACCAAAGTTAGGCCACCAGGAGTACAACTCTTCACAAGGGACGTACAAAGCACTACAGGTAAAAAAAAAAAAAAAAAAAAAATCTTTAAAACATTAGTGAGAGTCACACTAACAAGAGGGACAGTGATGTTTATGAGCTCAAAATTATTTTCTGAAACCAATATGGTCATGACCTACCCAGCCAGGGTTTGGTATGTGGCAAGTGATGAAGAGTTCAGCTTGCTGGGCCCTTTCCCCTGGGTGGCTGCACGGACACATTTCCTCCCAGAGACCATTTCTAGTTAGACGGGGCTGGAAAGGAGATTCTCCTACCCAAGGTGGGAACCAATACACGCTATGCAGCCCGCTCTAACCTTACTCCAGTCACTGCTACCTGTTCAGATGTCCTTTACAGCCTACTTGCAGATTATTCAGATTTTTCAGCTATGGGCTAGATATTAGTTTTGAATTCCAGCCCCTTTACCCTTCAGGCCTCCCATGGATACAGCTGCAATTCTTGGTCCAACTCAACAGCCTCTTCACGCAGTGATGAAGTGGGAGATGTTTGCCTGGTGGACCCATCTGCTATTTTAATGGATATTCTTGACTTCCCAAGGCCACAGGTCAAAAGGCAGTAGGCTAGATGGCCTGGATTGGACAATCTCAAACAATCTCCTAAACACTCCTAAACTGTAGTAAATTATCAGGACCATTAAACACATTTCTTCTGGTATTTAAACAGTTTCTGCTTCACTACTCATTTGGCCTCCTATAATTTGTTATGTAGGTGAATTTTTCAACCTGTACAAAGGTCAGAGTGATGTCTACAAAGCACTTAAGTCTAACTCCAAATGGTACCTGAACCTTTGCTTGCCATGTACCACTTCTAACAATGTCACCATCTGTGAACAATATGCCGAGATGACTTCACTTGCAAAATGCTGGCAATATACTGGAGAGAAAGATCACAAGATAAGTTACAAAGTTCATTTCAAAGTCATCAATGACTTTGCCAAAATTTTTGCCTTGTTATCTGCCCAGCTCTGGCCTTGATCATCTCATAAACATAGAGGAAAATTAGAATTTAATCTTACATATAAATTTTAAGTTCTTAATAGAGCAATGAAATACTGTCTCTTAAACATGCCTCAGCAGGCACTGTTCTGTGGAACAGTAAATTCTGAAGAGTAACGAGGTGGCACCAAACCAAGGTCTGTCTGGAACTTCTGTATCTAGAAGGATGCATTTCATATCAACCATTTGGTCTGGTATATCCAGGAAAAAAGCACTGGTCACAGTTCTGGGAACTGAGTTTAAAAGTGTTGCAAGGACCTTTGACAACTCTAGGTAGGCAAAAGAAATTCTGGAAGAGTGGAAAAGCACAAACTTGAATAAAAAAGAAATATGAGCAGCTGAATATAACAGGCAGCCTGCGTCTTCTGTTCCTGTAAAAATACCAGATCAAATAATCAAACAGGCTACATGTAAGAAAACCAGAAAAATGACAGTCAGAGGTTCATCAAGACTAAATCCCATCAGACTAATGTCATTTCTTCCTATGACAGAATAAGGGGTTTGTGAATAGCAAAGGACAGGAGACATTACAGATCTTGAACCAGTATAGCTGCTGATACTGCCCAGCACGACAAGACAGGGAAACAATTTCCCTGGGTGGAAAAGTGCTCAGGACCAAACCTCGGGTTGCTATCAGCCGCACACTGTCAAACAAAAGGATGCTAAGTGAGGGTGTTTTTAACATTTGTTATTTTCATAATAGGGAGCTTAATCATTATCTCTAAAATTATACTAAACAGGAAGACTGCAAGTACATTGGAGGAAGAACTGGAATGACTTTAACAAGGTGGAGAAATCACCTGGAAAAATAATTCTTTTCAAAAGTGAAAGCTTCTTCCCACCTAAGTGGAGAATCAGCTATACAGACACAGTTCAGGGAATAGCTGCAGTTTTCTAGAAGAGGACTGGGAGTTTAGAGGAAACGTCAAGCTGAAGCTGCATCACTTGCTATAACATTGCCAAAAATTCAGACACAGAAACAAGATGGGTGATCCGTTGCACACTAAGGATGTGAAGTAATTATTCTCTGCAAGGCTGTGCTGGTGAGACCTCGACGGAAGACCTGTATCCAGTTTGAGGATCTGGATTTTAAGAAAGGTCTAGGCTCTCTGGATAGAGCCCAGAAGAAAAGGAAGGTGGACAAAAGTATGACTATACAGAACAAGTAGAAGAATTTGGTTCATTTAGTAAAGAGGAAGGGAAACAGGAAAAAAGGTCCCGAGATCTATAGGATATTGCTGCAGAGGAAGACACCGGTCACAAGGTGAGTAGGACAAGTATCAGGTTTGAACTACACCAAGGATTTAGCCATGAGGAAATAACAGCAAGTACAGCACTGGAACAGACTGACTGGAAGGGTGGGCAAACCCCACCGCTGATGTTTGAAACATAGATTTGACATGTATCCATTAAGAACGATACAGGTGACCCTGCTCATTAAGACACTAGTTATTTCTCCGTATCTCTGACAGTTCTGCGATCCTCTTATTAGATGATCACCGCTCAACCTTCGGAGCTTATAAAAAAAATTCTTTAAAAGTGGCCAAATCCCAAACACTGTAATCAGACAAAACTTCCCCTGACTCTGGAATCTGGATCAATGGCAAAAGCAAAGACCATGTCAGGTTCTGCCAGTCTTCGCCATGTAACTTCATTTGAGGAACAAATCATTATTCAGTCTGGGTAACATCCCACTTGAAAAAGAAGATCATAGCAGACTGACTCACAATTTGGATGCCTGTCCATGATTTTGTAAAGTTTTAGGACTACCTTGATGGTTTTACACTTGCATCCAATCTCCACAATTACTTTAAAATGTTCTGCTGTAATAGAATAATCAGAGGCAATTATGGAAGGTCAGAGAAAGAGCAGGCATAATATATTCTGTTAGCTCCTTCTGATAGTTCATGATGCGGAGCTTTATTAATGTGTCTGGGACGCATCCCCCAGCCCACTTCAGAAACGCCAGTGCTCCCTGGGAGATGGCACTGAACGGATTCACAGCTTTCAGATCTCTCTTCAAAAAGATAAAGATGATGACTTTCAAAGAAGTCAAAGGAAATTAGAAACCTTTTCCCCCAAAATCAAATAGCGGCATGCATAGCTGTAAGAATCGGTGCTGTGGCAGAAGGATTAAGGCATCCTTTCACCAACCCAGAGAGGCCAAGGACAGCCTTGGTCCAGATTTGCACCAAAGGCTGCACTGCCAATTAATCCAGCTCTCAGCAGCTCCTTGCTCACTCAGATCAAGCATTGAAAAGCAGCTGGATATAATTTAGCCACTTCACAACCTTATGTAGTGAAGACTACAGGCACCGCTACGCTTTAACTTCACTCATCCAACAGGGCATAAAGTTTGAGCGAACTGTCACCACGACCAAAATCCCCAAAACTGGTTGAAGAGGAAAGCTCAGAACTTTCTTTTCTGTTCATCTCACACTTGTCAGGCAAGTGCAAGTTCAAATTTATGGGCTGGTTGCCCTTCTCGTCTGATCCACTTCAAACACGCAACATTTTACTTCCCCTGCTTCTTGCACTTTTATGATGGAGCAGACATAGATGCCTTTGCATCTCCACCACTGGAAGATCTTTCAGAGGCCAAAAAGCTAAGCTTCTTATACTGAGCCACACTTCACATTAAGGGCACATTTATGAAGAATATATAGCGTGTGACTAAGTTGCTAATTATGTCTGTAATAATCAAAATCAAAAGACCACCAAATAATTTATAAAATCTATCAAGTCATCTAGTGATGTGCTTCCAATCACCTGTTTATATTTCTGTCTTTATAATAACAAGACTAGTCATCCTGACTGTCCTTACATTAAGTTATTACTGTGTTCAGAAATGGAGGGAAGAAACATTCCTCTCTCGGACATGCCCTGCAAATGACTTCCTCTGTTCTCAACACCCCTCTCCGCCACACTACAACTGACAAGTTATATATGATCACAGTTACATATGATCACAGTTAACCTACAACTTTTTCTTTCTGGTTAGTAATAAGAACCCATCTACAAAATTCAACAAAGAAACCAATAAATGCTGACATGCATGTTCCTTAACCTCTTCTTTCTGTACTCTACTCTCCCAGTGTAGTACTTAAATGATGAGTGTATCTCCATAGTCTTTTACAGGTAGACATCAGCAAGTTGTGGCCCCATTCAGAGCCCACCACACACAACAGGGCTTATTAGAGCTAGCGCAGTGCAGAGCTGCCGTGGCACCAAGGTTTCTAACCGGGAGTTGCCTGACATCCACATGGCTCACAACACGAGCAGAGCAAATTCACCTCTACCCAAAGGGTAAACGTACATGGCAAGAAGCTAAAGCCAGTCGCTCTAGAGCCTTTGGCTCTGCCAACAAAGCAAACTCATTAATTGCCAGCGCCGTACCTCTCCAGCAGTCACAGGACCCCTAGGACTCCACTACAAACTCTGCTCCAGCGTCTGATCTTCGCAGAGGAAAATAATGGAAGCTGAACTGATTAAAAAATGCCTTGGGACTAACCTCTTCCTCAAGCTATCTAAGCTTCTCTACCGCCTCTGACAAAGCAAAGAAAGTAATCTCTAATTTGCCATCCAACTGCAACAGTCCCTTCCCAGTTCCTACCAGCACAGGATCACTAGACAGCTCCAACCCAGTCCTCTCCTGGCACTGCAAGGACTGCGAGCAGCACAGCGAAACCCAACCCCATGCGTGTAGCCCCCAACTGCCCTTGTTACGCAGTTTATGTTTAAACAGCACAGAAACGGGATAATTAAATTAGTTTCACTGACAACTTCCAGCATCTGTCTTCTCAGAGCTCTCTTATGAGGGCTCTCAGCCTGGTTTCCCCTACCACGCTCCCGCAGGTCAAGAGCCAGCACAGAGTACCTGCCTGCCAGCACGTGTATGTTAAACCTGCTGAAATGGTCTCTGCCCTCAAGGAATCTCTGCAAACCCTTACGGTATAAACAGGAGAGAACTTCATAAACTACCTTCCGTAGGTTTGCAAACATTACCTCATTATCAGCCACTTCTTTGCACTTATGCTTATGAAAGCAAGACTGAACTTCGTATTTTACCTCCAAAGCAGAGCAGAGTCCTCCAATCCAGCAGCGTTACATAAATGAGTTTCACACCAGTGGGGAGAGCCTAATAGATTTTGTAGGTCAGTGCTTCTGGCAGATATTTCTCTAAAGACTATGTTTTGAGTTCAAGGGAAAAAAAAAAAAACCCACACCACTATACTTCAACTAGATTTTCGAAGGCACAGTCCAGTAAAAGTTAGTAAGAGTGGGGGAACAACAGAAGGAGGAAAGAGCTCAATTGATTTGTTGTAAGCTGATCTGAAAGTGTTTCAAAAATTCAGGGCATGCAAGGACAATATAAAAAAAAAATATTCTAGCAGAGAACAACTCAAAAATAAAAATAGCAGCAGTGGCTAAGAACAGTTCTTCAAAGGGATGTCAGACTTTACAATACTTTGTGCAGCAGCAGTGACTAAAAAGGCTTCACGTTGTCCCTACATGGTGGTATTAAAAACCAGTGTTCATTTCTTTGGGAAAAAAGCAAATAACAAAAATACATACAGCAGAATAATAAAATGCAACCATAGGAAGGTTGCTTTAAATCCTATGGGGCATTTTTCCTTGTTCAGTGTGGTCACCACAATGTCAAATTCTAACCTTCGAGACAGGTCAGAAATGTCAAAAATAATTTCTAGGAACTTAGCCTTTAAAATAAACAAACAGAACTGGCGGCATTTCTTTATTGCCTTTTTTAAAGCTAAGAGTTACACTGAGTATTACATTTGCTAATAGACAAACTTTTCTGTTTTATAGGAGTCCTCTTGTGCAGCAATGTTTTCTTTCCCTGGGCTCTTAAGGAGCCAAGGTGTCTGAAACGACTGCAGAAGCCTTTCTCACTAACTGGCAGGAAGAAAGCTTACTTTTCCTTCTCTGGGTGCCATGACATATTTGTGAGCCTAATAACATCCTTGCAAAGTAGATAAAATATTAAGTATTATCTCTACATTACATCAGCAAAGAAATAGAGGGCCAGCAGTCAGCCACTGGTTTTCTGCAAGTACAAAATTAACCTTGGATTTATTATTTCAAATAAGAAGAGATGATCATCATGAATATTTTATAACATTTTCTGTAGCCTTAATAAAACAACTACATTCTCTCCATTTTTTAAAGCTGCAAAGGGTTCACAACCATCATCTGCAATGCTCTACAGACCTTTACCAATAGCTGTGGTTCTGAAATTAATCTTTTATTCATTGACTTTCAGACCAAAACCTGAAACTGTCCTTTAGAAACATTTTATTGTTTTTACTACATCATCTTAAAAGTCCCAAACAAAGGCAGGTGCACCCTGTGAGACTCCTGGCATCCCGGTACAGTCCGAAGAAGCAGCCAAACAGTATGAAGCCAATGTCTCTCCTCCCAGGCTGTATCTTATCTGTGTGCTGGAAGGCATTATGACATAAAAGATGTGTCAGCTTTCCAAGGATGCTTATTCACACCAAACAGGCCAGTGCTTCGTTTTCTTTCTCCTCCTCTGTCTCCACATACGTTGGGGGGTGGGGGCACCTGACTTCAAGACTTCACAGGAGTTACCCTAATTCATCAGCTGAAGAACTGTATCCACAGAACCAGCAACAACAGAGACAAGCAAATCCACAATAGCAAAACGGACAAAACCACTTTCGTACTGAATCGCGTCTTTTGGCCAGATTCTCTGGTGTCTGAAAAGCAATTAGACAAATTCATGGAAGAAATATCCATCAAAAGCTACTAAAAGGTACATACATCAAGAACTTCCCAAGGCACAGATCAGTGAAGGGTAGAAGTACACCAGGAACCCGCCTTATACTCTTCTCTGCATATCTCCTGCTAACCACTGTCTGAAGTTGGATGTTAACTGGATGCATCTTTGATAAGACCCCAAATATTTCATGCAGTACACCTCATCTTCAGGAGTAAGCTAATTCTACAGCTTTCCCACTATAGGAGAACCAAGAGGAGCCTCTTCTTCAAGCTAGCAACCTGGTTTTAAGGTCCATCAGGGCTCCATGCCTTTCACACTCTCTGACTCCTGGTAAGTTTGCTTGGATTTGGCCAATAGATTCAAAAGTTACAGGGGGAGGGAGTAAGGACAGAGATATGATGCTCACATAAGCCTTGTTTCCTTAAGAAACCAGGTTAAAAAAAAAAATAAAAATCAACAGATGACAAGTTACAAGACATTCTGTAATCTGCTTTTAAAATACCCAGGAATGAGGTGCAAAGTCCTAACAGGGCATACGAGGATGTGTTTGACAAGGAGCAAGTGCTTACATTAGGCAAAACAATATTATCTTTAAAAAATGATTCCATGATGAAAGACAGACCCAGTAGCAACTCCGAAGGGCAGGAACCTGCTCACTCACAGACCTACCACAAAGCACAGGGCTATTCTTTCCTTTCTAAATCATCCCTTTTACTCTCTCCCAGACCTTAAGAGACTGCTACAAAAATGCCATAAATTATAGAGTATGAATGATGTCAAAGCCTGCTCTCGGAGGGAGGCTGGGAACAGCAATCATGTATTCTTCAGTTTGGGAATACACAGACACAATTTTTGTTCATAGCCTATAAAAAAAAGGCTCCACACATCAAAGGCACCAAATATATTTCCTTTCAGATCTTCCCTTCAACCAGCCCAGTCCGATGCCAGACACAGGGAGAGAAGGGAGGCTGACATGATGAAAAGGGAAAGTCAGGACCAAGGAGAATGGCTTAAGCCACTGAAATACACAGGGAAAGCGTAAATGCAGAAGACCCAGTACGTACACAAGAGGTTCAAAGTGCACTGTGTTATTCCAGCTGGCTTCCAGAGACCTGCTTCTGAATACCTGAACGTGACAGGAGATAACAACCGTAACCCTCAAATGAAGACCTAGAAATCTTCTCTTCGTGTGCATAACGGATATTTGGCAATTCAGGCTGCTCTAAACTACGGTGCCTGTCCACAGTCCCACGTAGGGAAACAGAAAAACTTGGGGAACTTGAACAAAATGGGATGACTTGTTTTACCCAGCTACACACCATCCATCACCCACAGGAAGCATATGAAAGCCAACAGTCATTAAGCCACTAGAGGATTCTCCTGCTCTACGGTGATCTTTTGCCAGGTAACACATCATTAGGATCGCTTCACCGTGTGGGGGGCGAACAGCACAGGAAATGATCAGAACCTTGATGCTGTTCTCCAGATTTGTCTTCATCAGAAAATCTTAGAAAAGAGGCTCAACTTTGTTCTACAAGTAAACCAAAAACATCCTCAGTTGTGAACATCCCACATCTGGGAGCTGCTTTGGAATTAAAGTAAATCTGAACAACTGAGGTCTGTCCCTTACTATTATTTGTGTAGGAACTCTGAGACTCCAGCTAAAATAAAAGACCAAAACCAACATCTGTTACTAAAGTGCACAGTGATAGCACTGGATTTCTTCTACCCTCATATTTATCCTATGTAGGGGAATGGAGAGCTCCCACTTTGCATGCTCCTTAAGGAAGTAAACTATAAGGAATGTCTTATCTCCACAATGTGCTATCAAACTTCACTACACTGTATAGATGTTTTACAACAATAATAATTAAGAGGCACATTTTCAAAGAAGTTCCTCTAAAAGTTACGCACATGAAATTTGAGAGCACTGAAGCTAAGTCATGCATACACACTCACCAGAATGGTATTTCCAGGTGTCTGCCTTAGAAACTTTGGCTCTCAGAAGAGTTGCTGCTGCATCCGTGCACAGCGTGAATACCTAAGTTTAAGCAAGTTCTCTAGAGTCTGCCCACGTACAGACATCTTTTCTTCTCACCGACTTCTCTAAGCCTATAGTCTGTCTTCACAAGGATGCTCAAAACAGTTACTCTGAATTCACTTCAAAGCAGATGTGCACAAAGGCACCGCACAGACCCTAGATAGAAATAGAGTTGCTCTAATTTGATCTAATTAACCTCCTTTCCAACACTGAATGTGTGGAAACAAACAGGAGACATTGGAAAACCCAGCGAAGCAGCCTCTGCGCTGCTTTCACCTGCCACAGCGCATCTACAGGTGAAGTACAATCTCAGCCTTACAATTCAACCCTCCGAACAACCAGTGAGGTCTGCATCTGAGAGCAGACGGCCTTCAGAAGGCTTATTCCTGGACCCACAGCTCCATGAAGACACTAAGTCAGACAACAGTTGTACAAGTAACTGCACGCTGATGTCAGTCCAATGGTCCCTGCAAGCGTCAAGCTTTGTGGCACACAACCACAGATAAACCCATGCCCATTGCCAAAGGGTCCCCCAGGAAGAGTGACAGAAGGCAGGCCTTGTGCTGGATGAATCACCTTGACCGGACACATATGGCTTAGAACAACAACAGCTCAACTATTTTTTTCAGCTGAAAAATGTCTTTTGTGCCTTCTTCCACAGTTCTTTTTTCAATGCATGTGAAAAGCAGCACTTCTTTAGTGATATTCTAGACACTTCACCAGTCTGATTTTTTTTTTTTCCTCAGAAGAAATCTTCTCAAAACGTTTAAAGCTTTCTCACCTAATTCCTCACTTTTTTCCACTTTCCCACCCTGGAAAGAAGCAAGAATTGATAGAAAATTAGGAAGCTTCATCAAATGTGTTCTTTTTTTCCATCTTCCTGGTAAATGCTAAGTTCAATTGTTTTCCACCTGCTCTTTGTGTTAGTACCCTCACTGAGTACCAAGAATTGAGTAAGTGCTTTCTCACATGTAGAGCAAATCATCCTCAGGTAGAAGCCCAAACCGTGGTACAGAAACATCAAGAAGAGTTCACCTTCCTACCATCCATGCTGTCAGCACTGAAGAATTTCCTCTGGTGGAGCACTGCGAAGCATCCCACTTGCACACAAGCTGCTACAAATTCTAGCCCCTGTAACGTATCACACAACAGGTTATTTCTGGTACTGCAGAGAAAAACCCCAATGTGCACCCACACAATTCCAGGGCTGCAAACTCCACATGGCAAGCTTTGTCTAAGAAAGGATTAAGAAGTCCCAGGATTTAGATATATAAAAGAAAAGGGTCATAACTACTGCACTATCAACTGCACTGTAACTATGCCATCTAACTTCGAGATGCCAAACATAAATCACATCGTGCAAACTCATGCAATCACTTTTCTGTCTCAGAGCACTCTGACAGAGAACACGTGTTCCAGCCCTGTTTCATGCTTATCTTACACAGGCAGAGCAGCATGTGGTTTCAGTACTGTCCTTAGATATTCAGGTAGAATGAATCATAGAATGGCTTAGGTTGGAAGGGACATTAAAAATCATCTAGTTCCAACCCCCCTGCCATGGGCAGGGACACCTCCCACCAGCCCAGGTTGCCCAAGGCCACGTCCAGCCTGGCCTTGAACACCTCCAGGGACGGGGCTTCAACAACCTCTCTGGGCAACCTGTTCCAGTGCCTCACCACCCTTAAAGTGAAAAACTTCTTCCTAATGTTTAATCTAATCCTGCCCTCTTCCAGCAGCCATTCCCCCTCGCCCTATCACTACATGCCCCAGTAAAAAGTCCTTCCCCAGCTCTCCTGTAGGCCCCCTGTAGGGACTGGAAAGCCGCAATAAAAGATCTCCCTGGAGCCTTCTCTTCTCCAGGCTGAACAGCCCCAACTCTCTCAGCCTCTCCTCATAGGAGAGGTGCTCCAGCCCTCGGATCATCCTCGTGGCTCTCCTCTGGACACGTTCCAGCAGGTCCATGTCCTTCTTATGTTGGGGACTCCAGAGCTCGATGCAGTACTCCAGGCAGGGTCTCACGAGAGCAGAGTAGAGGGGCAGAATCACCTCCCTTGACCTGCTGGCCACACATCTTTTGATGCAGCCCAGGATAAGGTTGGCCTTCTGGGCTGCCATTGCACATTGATGGCTCATGTCGAGCTTCTCGTCAATCAGCACCCCCAGGTCCTTCTCCTCAGGGCTGCACTCCAGCCATTCCCCGCCAAGCCTGGATTTGTGCTTGGGATTGCCCCGACCCAGATGTAGGACCTTGCACTTGGCCTTGTTGAACTGCATGAGATTGGCTTGGGCTCACCTCTCCAGCCTGTCCAGGTCCCTCTGGATGGCATCCTCCTCTCCAGCGTGTTAACTCTCATCAAAAATGTTCCCCAGAAGACTAAGCCTCTGCAGGCAGAGAGATAGCCATACTATATATTGCTTCATCAGGCAATTGCTCAAGCAATACTACTTCAGTGCCATTCCCAGCCACTTCCCAGTCATGACACAAGCACAAAATGCCCGAAACACAAACGAATAAAACTGGAAGAGTTGCCAGGTTGGCCTCAAGCTAAAATTTCTTTCTTACTCTGGATGGAAAGATCACTACCAGGTCTATGACTGGTCTAGTAGTGGATTTGGTGGAACTGTTTTGGTGGAGTCATATTGACCCATGGACTGCATGCTGGTGCTTGCCTCTCCCTGCCTCCTCCCCAAAAATATAATTGGAAACTTAGATGAGACTCAAAACAGACATGGAAATTCTTCTTGCATCAGATGAAATAGACTGGACAGCTTTGAGACAAGGAACAGCTTTAAGATTGCCAGAAACATCATCTTCCACCTCAGACCTGAATCCTGCTCCCTTGTCTTAGCTCATAAGGAAACCAGAACAGGAACAAATCAGTTTCTCCTTCCTTATCTCTACAAAAGGACACCAGAGACACCTTTCTCACTCCCTCACCCTGTGCTACCCCAGGTCAGCCCAGCTGAATGCAGGAAAGGGCAAGTCCATTTTATCAAGAGTATTTGCACGGGAAGTCTAGGAAGAATCAATATGGTTTTAAAGTAATAACAAAAAGGTCTTTGTGCGGCAGATACACTGACAGCCTGTGTCTTGAACGCATACTGCGTGCTTTTGAATAAATTCAGTCGCCACTCAAAGTGTATAGGATGCTCTCACTTACAGCTCTACCATCACTGTGTAAGCCATACCCTGGGTATTAGCTAGGCATAACGTTACAAATTCCACCTTTGTGCAGTGAAATCTACCATTCTGCAGAGGGCCAGCCCAAATTCGTAGGGCCACCAGGGAGTCCCACTTCACCTTAATGCAAGAAAAAAGATTTTCAGTCTCACTAAGTAGTGCTTGTCCACTTACTTTTGGTGAATAATTTAACCAGCCAGTTAAGCACTTCACTTTCCACCACCCCCACCCTATTTGCACTTTTGCCACAAAGAGACAGTGACTTTTTTTTTGCAGACATTTTCATTATTCATTATTGTGATCATCCAGCAGCAGGTTTGTGTGAAAAATTCCTGCCGCCAGTTGTTGAACAAACAGCAAGCCGCAAATTCACTTTCATGGGTGAATTCCCATGCAGGTAGCTGAGCAAAGGCCCATCAATTTCCAAATGTCTAGCAGAAATAATTGCAAACTTTTAAAACCGCTAATAAAAAGAGGAATACAAGTATTGGAAGGATAAAAGTTTGCTCAGAACCATCTGTCACTTTGGAATATTATTTTACTACATTTAACCAAGACCAGATATGCAGCTGCCTGCCTGAGTGGATGAAGAAGACAACATAAGGGAAAGAGTGCTGGAAGGACAGTCAAAATGAGGGATACCTCTTTTGCGCAATCCAGAAGAGTACCAGGAGCTCATGGCATACCCAGGTCATTTCTTAATGAGCTATATGCAGCAGCAACTCTCTTAGGAAAAACAAGGAGAGAAGGTAGCGTGCAGCTCCATGCTGCCATGATGACACCAAGCTGAGCGAGCTTAAAGCCACCTCAGGCGAATTGGTGTGAGTGAGGAGAAGCAGGAGGCTGCTGGAAGACTGTGCCACCTGGGAGCACGAGGCACGGCTCAGGCATCGCCCGGAGGGCCAGGCAGCAAGGAAGACTTTCTGCAAGAAGGGCTAGAGCAGATGAGCACGAGAAGGCAGACAAACTGAAAAGCCAGCAAAGAGAACATGTAGGAAGTCACCAAGTTATTGAAAGCACCTCTACCAACCTTAGCACCAGGCCAGGTTCAGCACAAGACCTTCTGCGCAGTCACCAGTGGAGGAAGAGATCGCTCCATCAAACATTATGGCTTCTTGTGTGCAGTTTCTGGCAAATTAACATCCCTCCCCCCCCCCCCCCCCCCCCCTTACTGTCTCAATTTCCCCTGCCAAATAAGAGTAATTTTTCTCAAAATCTTGGCAGACATCTTTATGAGGCATGTTTAAAGCTTGGGAAATAATTCTTATTTAGATACATAAGACTGGGAGAGACTTTTTGGCCATTAATTTCAGCCTTCTGCTAATTTCCAGCCTTAATTTATTCATGGCCTGTTCATACCCATTTGTTGGTGTGCCAACACGCCGTTTTGGTTTAAATAACTCTTCTTTCCTACATCTCCCTGTTCATCCTCTCAAGATGTATTTGGAGCAGCACCCATGTTCCCATCTTGGCCAGCCTACACAAGTCAAGCTCTGTCAGTCCCTTCTTGCAAGGGTATGCTCCTCATCACCCTCATCCCCATGGCATCCTTCCTGATTTAAATTCATCCCTCCTGCCCACAGTTGTTCAGAACCATACCTGTATGCCATGGCATACTCAGGTACCACAGTTTCATGGCTCAGCTCCCCAGGGATTTGACCCAAAGAGACTGAATCAGTCCCTGACGAAAGGCCAAGGACTGAACCAGTTCTCTCTCCTGCCAGCTAATGAGATCCCTCATCCTCCAAAACACTTTGAGTCCCCAAGTGAAGGGGAAGTCCCACACTCCCGTTGCCAGTGCGATGCTGCCTTACTGTCCCTTCCAGCACAAACAGAAATCTGAACAAAGCCTGGCCCTACTCCATTAAAGAATACATACCCGATCTTGCCAAAATTAGTGGGCAAAGGAGTATTTATAAACTCTGTTTTGCTGAAAGAAATTACTTCGTAAGTTATTGCTACCAGTGCTGATACACAGCCATACATTTATTTATATTTTTTTTTTTCCTGAACAGAGAGACAAGCCTGCAAGGAGAAGCAACTACATCATCCTATGCATCCTATGCTGTGATATCCACTTGTGCCCCCAGAGCTGGTGGGGAAAAAGACTTAAGTCTACAGTTTGCAATCCAGCCCCTACTGCAGCACACCCTCCCTAAAAGAAGGGCGAGGAATAACTCTCCTATGAAAAATCCCTGCCAGTATGGAAAGGAAGGGATTTGAAATAAGCTTATTCCAGCCCTGGCCTGCATCTGGAGTCCTTACAACCCAAATGCTATCAGGTGACACAGGGGCAGCTGACACAACTGGTACAAGCTGAAGCAGCCCCAAGACTTCAACTCACAGAGGCTGATTCAGACACCACCGCCTCTCTCCCAGACCCCCTCAAACACAACTCGATGAAACCAGCCTCATCCACCAAGTATTTCAAAGCACCTCTCCTCGGCTGCTCCTTTCCCAGTCTCCCCCCCATTGCGTGTGCTCTGCGCGAAGAAACCGAGGGCTCTGCGAACTGCTGGAGAAGCAGCTGGGTGCCTCTAGCAAACAGACTGAGACTTCGTTCCTCTCGCTGGAAGTGACAAGCCACCAGGAGGGCACGGTGTTCAGTAAGCACGGAGATGATCTGGGTTTGCCATGTGATTCGTACTGCAGCAGAGCTGCTGGCACAGCTGCTGTAATAACCAGAAGAAAATTCTCTTCAACGCTTCAGAGTTAAATCTCCCCTCCACAACCTTTTACTCTGCTCCGAGAGCTGGAGAGATGAATTGCCAAGCCACTGGTGCTGGCTCAGCATGCCTGTAATCCCAGCCTTATTAAGCAAAGCAATTAAGCATGGACTTAACTTTAAACACATTGTCAAAGCCCAGTGGCTTAGTGAAAGTTCAGACTTAAGCAGATGCTTAAGTTCATTGCTAACTTGAGGCTTAACTTGCCAAATTAAACTGCAAAGCCTTGCTTGAGCTGTTCTAGGGAAGTGAGAAAACACAAAGCTGATTCTCTACAGCGGCTGTGCTAATGTTAAGGACGGGGTCAGCATTTCTTCCCAGGTGCCAAGCACCGCTAAGGACACACACTGCTGTAAGGACTTTCCAGCTCCCTGGCAGACAGGTCTGACCGTACAGACTGCACCAGAGGGGTGGTCACCCGGAATCACACTGTGTGCCCAGGAACACAACCGACAGCCCCGCTGCTGCACAGACATGAGACACCACCCTCTGCTTCTAGGAGCTTACACAACTCAAGGCAAGTCTGAAGGAGAGGAGAAGGGGAGCTCGAAGCAGCATGGGACAACGTGCAAATATTTAGAAGCCTAAATCAGCCTGCTGACTGTTGGCATTCACGTCCTGCTGTGGCAGGAATCAAACCCTCTCTGAATGAGACACCCCAGAAGGGTAGAAATAAGCTTTACATATTAAGAGAAGCTCTCCATACATGATGAAAAAGAGAAGGTGGGGGCCCATGTGAAGAGCTAGGAGAACAAATGCAGCCACTGCATTTTCAGTACAGTTATGCTGCTCTTGTCCAGGCCTGAAAAAAAAAAATGGTGAAAAGAGCCCCAGCAAAAAGACATTACACAGGCAGAAACTGCTTGACTTGGTGAAGCTAAAGAAGATCTGAGATGAGAAACTTTGGCTGGAGCAGTTTTAATTCAGTGGAAGGCATAGAAAAGGTGTTAGGACAGACTTGAAGGAGAGGAACTTTGTAGTGTGAAAGTAAAAAAGCTTTCAGTACCGAGATGAAAGGCAGATGGGGTGGCAGTTGGAAAGGATCAAAAAAGAAAAACAAAACACATACATACTCTTAAGACTGGAGACACCAAACATGATGGTATTACCAGCAAAAAGTCAGAGAAGAATGAGAAGTTATGGCAAAGATCAGGAGAGGGAACAGGGTTTCCCACTGTTTGTGTAGATGGAAAAGCTGAATCAGACCAAATGAAAATGCCCGCATCGAAACATGAAGCCAAGGGGTCACAAATATGGCAGCACCATCTGCAGCCCCAGGCCAAAGGGTGGAGCATCTGATGTACACCAGCACCATGCCCTGGGAAATTAAGGAGTCACTTTGAAGAAATTCACTGGAAGAGAGACACAGCCCCTCCTCCTTCCCACAGAAGCCAGAGACCTCACACATACTCCGTACAGTTTTAAATGCAGAAATTGGGGGATCAAGCCACACCATCCAAAGGTAGAGGATGACTGGGATCAGTAAGAGCCCTTTCCATCTAAGTGACAGGGGGGAAGGGGGGAATCATATCTTGCTCCAGTTCCTATGACTTATTATGCAGGATATGGGGGTGGTTTTTTTGCAATATACACAGATGCAAATACCAGACCAAAATACATGCTTCTGCTTAATCAGATGACTTACGGAGAAATAAATAAGGTATTTTCCTTCGCTAACAGCTTTTTTAAAGGATATGTAAAATTATAAAAGTGCCTGACTAAAAATTAACAAAAGAATCATCATATGCACACTCCCAAGTCTGAAGTAGGTTAGTGCACACAAATATAGAAGATGAAGCAAAAGTCACTGGAAAATACTGCAGTTGCTTGTAATAACAGCTCTTGAACATTACCATCCTCTGACATCAGATTTCATGACAATTTGTGACCAGTCTTTAGCCCTCACACACAGAAACCTAGGCATGATCTCCTGTTAAACCATAGGGCACATGCCGATCCACTGAGGGAGGGATGTAAATCACCAGCACAATTCAGAGCCTTGGGCTTTTTTCGTCATTTTCCAGGACTCCCCCAAAGAGGGAGCAGAACAGCAACCACCCACCTCCTGCCTTCACCTTTCCTCATCAAGAGGAATCTCCCTGTCCCTAGCTGGGCACAGCAGGCTGGGGACAGAGGAGCCTCAAGGAAGGTGGTGACTATCAGCAGGCTGCCATCATCCAAATAACATCCCCACCCGGTGCCTGGCCAGCTCTCTGATCAGACCTGAGGGGTACCAAGAAGCAGACAGTACAAAGTCATCCTGAGGACAACAGCTCATCCTCAAGCTGCCCTCTTCCTCAGGTGCCCTTCAGACCCAGGCAGGAGCAAGGTGACAGCATAAGCACATGCCACAGGTTCAGGCACAAGACAGGACAACGGCTCATCTGCCACTGGGGAGGGTAGGGATGCAACCCACCTGAAATTCTGACCACATTGCATGCCACCAACACACTGCTCTGCAGTAAAAGGCACCGGCATTGTTCACTTGCACTAAAACTGTATTTGGGTAGCAATGACAAAAATCACACCTTCACCAAAACAAACTGAGATATAAAATGCATTAATAAGTAGTTGTACAAACTTCCCACCTTGAGCGGGAAGCATTTTGATAGCGCTGTAGCTGTACTGAACAATTAACCAAGAGAAGAACTGTCAACAGCACTTTGAAGAAACACTACTTGAAGGCGGTACTTCAGCCTAGACACAGGAACAGAGTAAGAACTCCTAGCCTGGACCTCCAAGAGCGATTCTCGCTGCCTCAGTGCCCAGAGGCTGTATGTTCAAGATGCCTGAAGGATGCCTGTATTTTCCCCAGGTAAGGGCAGAACATCTTCATGAAAATCCTAACACATTAAAGCACATTATAAACCCCAAACACACAGCCACGAGGATAAGGTAGTCATCAGCCAAGTGCAAGCACTTCAAAAATTATGATGATAGTTCCAAAACTTATGAGACTGCTTTAAAAACAGTTCACAGCTGAGAAGGTGTACATGCTTTTCATCTACCCAAGCACATTTAAGTATTGGAATACCTCTGGGTTATATACTTCCAGTTTTCCTCTTTGAGCATGATGACCACAAATTTTGCTTATTTTCTTCAAACAGCAAAACCCGAGATACTAATCACTTTTTTTTTTTTTGCCTCAGCACCCAGTCAGAGGTAAAAAATCCTAGGAGATTTGCAATAAAATCCCAAGAGTCAGCACTTTTGAAAGCCTTGGCCTCTCCCAGCACACTTTATCTAATTTTAAGCAGATGCAATTTGTAGCACCTGCAGAACCTGGTCCTGGACTAAGCAAGCTTTTCTTTGTCTGGGCAGTCCTCTCCTGGCCTCCCTGATGCACCCGCACAGAGCCACTTGCATTGCCAACACTGAATTCAGGTCTGCATTTTGATAGAGAGTGGGAGTGTTGCTGCAGACTGAAAAATTGCATTCTGCCACTGAAACAAACTTGCAACAGAGTATTAAGCCAGCATCCTCATCCTTCTCTGGTAAATCACACTGTCGAGATCCTCTGGAGCCACTGCAGAATTTGGGACGCACATCCCACCTGGCTCAGGCTTAAATAGCCCCTGGACTGTCATGCACCCGTTCCTCCAGATTGCTCTGAGCATCTTCCCAACTCCTCTGACTACAGACAAACCAACTGACCTCACCAAATGAGCATACCACCCGCCACGCTGCCAGCATGCTACCAGTAACAGCTGAGTAAAACCACTGGGCTTGACCATTTGTTTTTTCAGCTGACTGTTACACAAACGAATTCTTTTTTTTTTTTTTTTTTAGTGGTTTCAATGCATGGCTTTCCTCCGTCATAAAAAGCCCACAGACATGCTTATCTGATATTAGCAGTTAATTAATTGTGCTTTGGTTTATTGTTGTATTAGAGCTGGAGAGCACTGTGCTGTCTGCTCTGGAAAGCAGTTCACCTCCTTTGATTCCAAGGGGAGTTGAAATTCACAGAAGAAAGTCTGCTCCTTAGTGCTCACCTCACCTAAGACGGGGTGGGGTTTTTTTGCCTTTCCCTTCTTTTCCCCCCTGCTTTGCCTCCATCCCCTTTTTGTTTTTTTTAAGCTGTGGCACGTCGCAGCTTTTGCAAACTGCAAAGTAACTATCAGACAATAAAACCCTAATGCATCCATTTCCTCGGTGGTAAAAATGAATCGTTTCTTTCATTAGCCCAACTTTCCCCATTAAATAGCTCTACAGAGCACTGGGACTGCCACGATTTCAGAGAAACCCGCTACCGTTCTCCCAGCCGGCTGGAAACCCGCTGCTCCTAATTAAGAAACTTCAAAAGCAAAAATCCTGAATTTCTGACAGGACCCACTGCTTTTAATTTCAGCCGCTTCTTTTAAGGAAGAAATAAATAAATAAACAGACAAACCCCAAACCCACAACACCCAAACCAACAGCAAACCCCCTAAAAGCACAAGCGTCCCGTACTACAACGGCACGAAGGGATCCCCTTCGGTGACTCCCCACTTTTCTGGAAGAATCTAATTAGTTTAGCGAGGAAGATGAATAACCCAAGAGCTTCACGCCGAGGCGCGGGGGGGAACCCGCCGGCACCGAAACTTTCCCGGGGCGGCGCCGAGCACCCGGGGAGACACCGCCACCCCACCCCCCACGGAGACGGGCGGGAGGGGGCAATGGAAATTGAAAAATAAACCTAAAAACGACCGTCAAAAAGGTGCCCGCAGCCCCGCTGAGCGCTGGCCGCGGGATGGAGCCGCGGGTGCCGAAGTTGAGCGGCGAAACGCCGCCGTCCGCCTCCGCCACCACCACCACCCCCCCCCTCCCCGAGCCCTTCTCCAGCCACGTTCCTCCACAGGCCACCCGGCGTCGTCCCCCCGCCACCGGCCACCGAGCACAACGGCTCGCCCGCCCCGCCGCGCCTCCTCAGGGGAGAGCCGGGCAGGGAGCCGCCCTCGGCCCCCTCACGGGGAGCGGAGGGCATTTACGGGGGAGGGGACCCCCAGGGCTCTGCCGCCACCCCACACACACCCCCGCACCCAGGGCCGGGAGAAGCGGGAGGGCGCCTTACTTTTCTGGCTGGAGTAGCCCGGGTAATATCCATAGTAGCCCGTGATCCGCAAGATCCTGTCCTCGATGGTGGCCACGCCGTTGGGTGCTGCCTTCCCATCCATAGAAGGGCGGGAGACGGCGCGCGCGGGGCGGCCGGGCGGGACGCCGAGCCGAAGGGAGCCGAGCCGGGCTGACAGGAGCGGGAGGAGGAGGAGGAGGGAGGAGAAGGAGGAGGGCGGTGCGGGCCCGGCCGCCGCAGCTCTCGGTGCCGCCGGGGCGCTCGCTCTGACTCCGCCGCCTGGTGCAGGACGGGCTCCGCAGCGCGGCGGCCCGCGCCCAGCCCGGCCCGGCCTCCCTCACCACCCCCCCCCCGGGGCTGGGCGGGCGCGGCGCGGCGGGGAAGGGCCGGTGCGGGTGGGGGGGGAGATAAGGGAGGGAAGGGGGGCGGCACTTCAGTCGTTATTTAAAGGCAGAGGTGGGGGACGGCGGGCTGGCCCCTTATTTAAAGGGCAGGAGAAGGTGGGGGCGGCGAGTTGGCTCCTCTGGGCCGCGGCTGAGGCGGGATGGGGGGTGAGGGCCGGCTCCGGCGGGATGAGGGGGTGTCACCCTGCACCTGCCAAACCCCCCCAAGCCCCAAATCCTCCCCACGGTGGTGACGGTTGTCCATGGAGCTGAGGGAGGGTCATTCCGGCTTGCGGGACGGTCCGCGCTTCCCCATGCGCTGGGGGCTCGACACGGGCGAGGAGGGTGTCACAGAGCCATAGAATGGTTCGGGTTGGAAGGGACCTTGAAGATCATCCCGTTCCAACCCCCCTGCCATGGGCAGGGACACCTCGCACCGGACCGGGTTGCTCCAAGCCCCGTCCAACCTGGCCTTGAACTCCTGGAATGGTTCCTGTGGGCCACAGAGCTGCGGGCCCAGATCCGTCCCCCCGGGGCTCCCACAGCTGTCAGAGAAAGGACAGAGGACTTGTAAGGGGGGAAAGTTTCACCACTGCAGGCTGTCCATGTCCCTCCAGAGGAGCCTGTGGCTCTCTCGGTGTCACTCGGAGACACGCCGCCTCCGCTGCGGCAGCTGTGCTGTCCCACAGTCTGGGAAAGTTCATAGGAGGAGAAGGGATATGTGCCCTCTGCCACCCAGGCGGGTTGTACACCTGCGCTAGCTCACATCAGTCCATAGGATGTCCTCTAAATCCTTGCCTGTGTTTGGAAAAGAGAGGTGGGAAATTCACCGTTGGGCTTTGTAACTCATTGGTAACAATCAGGCTTTGAATTATTTGACTTTTCCTGCTACTGGTCCTTGTTATGCTTCTCTCTGCCAGACTGAGATCATTAGACTGTTTTCCTCCAAGATGTATTTCTATGTCGTAATCAACTCACTCTTTCCCAGCCCTTTCACTGTTTTGTGGCTCTGTCATAGCCTATCATCACCTACTCCTTTTCGGTCCAGCCAGTTCCGTTAACTGGTGCATGGGGGATCTGGTTGAGGCATTTCGTTTCGCTTGCTTCCTCCTCTGTTCTCATTCGTTCTTCTCCCTTTCGTGCTTGGCTAAATCAGCTGATGGCACAAAACAGCCTTTTATGAGCACCAACAAATAATAGATGTATTAAAAATAGCCATGGCTGTGGCTTTGCGCTGGGAAGTCATTAGCTGGTTAGCGTTTGTACAGTGCTTTGAAGATCAACGTTTTCATGTGTATGAATGCAGATATAATATATGCACTTAAGATATTAAATACTCTTTTGATCTTGATTTCTTGTCTCCTGCCACATTGCTAGGTGATACTAATGGTAGTTACAAATCAGTGATAACTCAGGAATTCAAGGCACAGCTCATTTCACAACTTCGTCATCCCCTTTTAGGCTAGCTATGAAACAAGATTAGTGACTTTTAATGTTTTTCAATCTATAGATTTTTTTTTCATGTTTGTCCAGCGGAAGCACAGACTCCTGCATGGTGAATTTACACCAACTGACAACAGCCATTTTCTTTTTACTTCTGATCTGTGGAGTGTTATAAGCAGCCTGCACTCCTCCAGGATTTCACAGACAGTGGGACAGAAGCAGCTGAGAGCCAGACCATATATCAGTTGGCTTTGAGAGGTGCTGGGTCAGTAGGAGTTGGTAAGGCTCTAACCCATTCTGCAAGATTAAAATTCTCTGTCCTAGTTAGGGAAGCACAGCTGATGCAAAAAATCACTTGCCTGATGTGTTGTGTGGAATGTCTGAATTCCTCCCCTTCCCAATTTCACCTCCAGTGGGAGTTGGTGTTATGAGAACATTACCAGCATTGATCTCGGCTTCAAAGTCAAATTTCGGGACTTAAAAGTGTTACTTTGCAGAGAAAGAAAGAAATGACTGGTTCATTTGAAGGTTAAACTAATATGCCCAGAAACAACTCTAAGCTTCAAATTCTTTCCAAACACCTTAGTTCTAGCTTAATTTTTCATCTCTTCTCTTCCTTTTATCCCTAGGCTTTCAAGGACATGCTGTGCATGTTTAAGCATCACTAGATGATAATATAAGCAAAGCCATTCTTGAAATCGCTCCTGACTACGGTTCCCTTCCAACATCACTCTATGCCATAGATGCACAGTGGTACCCTCTGTCTCTTTGAAAGCTTATAATGAATTGCAGCTCCGTATTGTTTCTGAATTCTTACTATGCTGATGGTTTTTCTTATAAGAAAAACCATGCAGATTGCTTTTTCTGCAATTAGGCTTTTTGCAAGTTATGGTTAAAGGAGTGCAGAGGAAGCCCAGCTGAGCAAGATGTATGACCAAGAAAGACACTTACGTGATTAGGGGCGCATGGGGACTTACTTGTTTCATCTTTTCAAGTTAAGAGGCCCATCAAAGTCTCTGGTTGCATAAATATGCTAAAGTGATTTTGCAGAGAAATTTGTATATTTACCACTCTGTGACTAAAATCTAAGGGTTGATCCAGAACAGAACTTTAAAAGCATCAATTTAACCTGGAGCTTGTTGTAAAGGTTGAATTTCCCCCAGACTCTACAGATGGGTATCTTTGCCTAGAGAAAGAAAGAGGCTTACACCATTAATGGCCACAGGATTTGGCCACAGTTTTTCAAAAAAAATATATTTAACTCCAGGCCATATGTTTGCAAAAATAACCTCTCGAGTGAGAGAACAATGTAAATGTCTCCTGATCATCTTGCTGATTCTGCAGACCGACAGTCCCAGTGTCTTTTTTTGCTGCTCGCAGCTTTCCCAGACAGCCTCAAACAGAAAGGAACAAGACGGTATATTTCACAGCTGCCTTTCAAATCCCACCGGGTGATGCTGTCATGAAACGGTGAGTATCCTCACGTGAGTAGAGCCTGAAGAAGCACACCTTTCCTTACCTGCCTGATTCTCACCACATCGGCTCTGATTCTTTCTCCATGAGGCAAGGGCACCATTTCCTCCTTTTTGGTTCCTTATTTATGTTGCAAGGTACCCTAAAGACCCAACTCAGTAAGTCCCCGCATTGGACAAACGGCCCAAGGGGTTTATGGAAAGAGGGCAAGAGGAGTAGTGAAAATGCATAGGGTTGAAGGGATTGCCTGAGATCCTAAAGCAGATCAACCACAAGCTTAGAGGATTACAACTCAGTTCTGTTTCCCATGCCAGTTCCCTGTCCTGCTCCTTCACTACTTCATCATTCTCCACGCACCTCCCCAGTCCACCTGAGATAAGAGAAAGGGGCGATCTCTGTCCATGAGCAGAGGTTACTGCCAACCCTGCCACCTCATCTCTTTGAGGAGGTTCTGACCTAAGCTATCACCAGTAGTGAGCTGTAAAAGACAGTGCCCGTTTCTTTCTGAATGCAGCTTACCTTCGAGCCTGTGAACATGTGAGAAAAAGAAAAACAAAACTGCCACAGCGAGCAATGTTTGATACCCACTGGCTTTTTTTAAGTGAAAAATTAATTACAGGTTGATCATTCCAAATTAATTGTTTTCATTCCAATATACCATTGGGTTTTTTTAAACAAGAATGTGTCACTTCGACTTGGACTGCAACTTCGCAAGAATCTTTAAGAAGGCATGGCAAATAGGACTTTCTCTCATATCATTTGGGTAAAATTATTTTGCGTGTTATGGGCCCAGTTCTCCTCTCAGACAAGTCCCGCTGGTGTAAAACTGGCATAAACACGAAGAAGCTGGACCCATAGAGGGGGAAAAGAAAAAGTCTGTAGCATTTAAAGTTCCTCCAGTCGTCCTCTTAAGTGGTACCCATGGAAGTCACTGGAGCATAGCCAGTTCCTGCGCACTCTGCCTCACACACAGCAGGGATGAAGGATGGACTAGTCTCTCCATTGACATCAAGGTCAAAAAGGACTCATTGGCAATATGAAACCATTTAGTGTAAAGATGCCTGGAGCTGGCAGCTTGGTTTTAAGAGCTTTTCCCTGCTGTTTGAAAACTGGGGAGATTCCAGCTTGGAACAAAATTTGAAGCCCGGTTCCAAAATATTTCAGAGCATCACCAGATATTAAAAGGTTTTGATTTGGCAATGAGCTAGGCAGCTTTTTTAATGCCAGTTGATTTCATTGAAGGGAGGCAGAACAAGAAACAATTTTTTTTTCTGAAACTAAGACACAAAGATGCGATTAAGGATGAAGGAGAAAGCTGCCAGAAAAATAACAAAAGGAAAATTGAAAAACAAGGAAGAGAAATGGGAATGAACGGGAAAGAAAAGAATAGAAAGAAACAGAGATTTTGAAAAAGGAGGAGGCCGGCAAGTGAAATGTGTCAATGCAGAGACTGGAACAGTGATAACCTGAGCTAGAAAAAAATACCTTCCTCATCCCAAACCAGGCTGCGGTTGTCACTCCTGGAAGGGGAAGAGTCTACCCCGAGGCCTGAGAGCTCACCCACGCTCCGAGCGTGCAGCAGGACGGGGGGCGAGAGGCGACACGGCCAGGGCTAAACACAGCCATTCCACTGGCAGTGCCTGAAGAAAGGATTTGTGCAGTTTTCCTTACTGTGCACCTGTAGTCCAGACAGCAGCGCAGCTTTAAGCAGTCCCTGTGCTACAAAGCAATTTGTGTTAATATGTGCACGCTCTGATCTACTTCGGGCACGAGGGAGGCAGAGGGGTAGTTAGCATTTGCCCCCAGGATGTATAAAAATGCGAGCCCCCAGCTCTGTACATTTATTCTAACTAAAGCTAGCAAAAGAGGAGCTTTCAGGGCACACATCATTTTTGTTTCCAAATAGCGAAGGGAGGTAGTTATTCCTCTGAGCCCATGCTCTCAAACGTTTCCTGGAAATATTTATTTAGCAGTAGCACTGCCAATTTATTGATGCCTGTTTCAAAGAGAGGGGAAACAGACAGTGAGGAGCCTCTGTCCATATTGCAACTGGTTGTTGCAGGTATTTGCTCCCTAAGGGTCACACAAGGCACCTCTGCTCATTCTCAATGGAAGAGAAAAAAAGAAAAAAAAAAAGAATAACAGTTACAAAACTCCATACAAGTGCAAAGAGCACATGGCTACTGCGTTCTTCATCTCTTAAGATGGCCTGAGACCCGTGTTTGCAAAGTACGGCCCGTGCCTTTTGCCTTCCTTCACTGATGACTAGAGTTATATACGTTTACAGCAGCTGATGGACTTGTTTATACCCATTGCTGTACTTTTTCAACTCCCACTTCTTCAGCAAAGTCTCCGATTGATGAAAGGCCACAACTAGGTTCCTGTGCTGTTTTCAGTAGAGCTATGAGCATGTGGACCAGCGGAAGATCTTTCTTGGGAGCAGTGAGAATTGGGGTAGACAAAGTCTGGCTGGACTTACAGATTCCAGTCGGACTGCAGAGGTAGGGATAGGGAAAGGACATAATTATTTGTAGATAAAACAAGGTAATTTTTTAAATAAATCTATGATGGTATTTCCAAGGAACCACTTTCCTGCTAACGCCTGCCCTTCCCATTCAAGCCAGGATTTGATCTCTGAACAGCCTTCAGCATTTGGGAGGCAAGCAGGAATTGGGAGTTCTACACTGTGACTCAGGAATCAGCTGTGATGGGACCCACGCTGATTTCTTGAGCATCTGGTAAAATTTTGTGTGCTTCTCCCTGCCCCTGGATTTGGAGGCTGGTGTCATTCGAAAGTGAACAGGCTGACGCACTGACATGGTAGTGTCTGGGTGGTTGGCAGTCAGGACAATACTGAGCTCATGATGCAGTGTCAGAAACCACCTCTGCCCTGCAGTCATCTATGCCAGTTTTTCAATTGCTTTTAACATCAGCGGGAACAACAGCAGGATCCACAATGAGCAATACTCCATGTAACGCACACAAGAAATCTGCAACACTGGGACAGTTTTATAAGGGAGCTTTCTTGCAGACAATAAAGTCCTGGCTCTTTCAATACGTCTGCACCTATGAAGTTTGCTAGATGGTGTTTTCAGGAGATAGAGTTCATGAAAAGTGGCATGAAAAACTCAAAAATCTCTACTACCTCCTGGTGGCAGAGATTTGCTCTCTGTATGCACAGAAGAGATGCTGATGGAATGAGGCCTGATCATCTGTAAAGATTTTGGTGTCTTCAGATCAGTTCTATAACCCCTTAAAACTCCCAGTGGTACATAATGTATTACCTGAGCAGCAACTGTCTAGCCTATCCTCAGCTTTTCCTTCTCACACTTCTCCCTGCCTACAGCAAATCAATTCCTTTAGGCTGCTCTGCACTTTTGCCAATTAAGCCAGAGAGAGAGCTCCTCCTCTACCTCCTTCCTTTTGACATATCTTGTGCTCCTTAAGAAAGTGATCTCCTCTCCAGACTCACTCCCAAAAGCACAGAAATTAAAACAAGCAATGTGACTTAGCCCCAGCAATAAAATTAGTCCTGTCCCATGGCCTTCACAGGTCCTTCAGATCAATATGCTACAGAAGGATGGAGGTTCAGCTCCTGATGTCCTAGACTGAATCAGTACCTGCTGCCTGAAGAGTGGAGTAGCCTTGCTGATCATCTCCTGCTCAGGAATGACCAGCTGGATGATACAGCTGTGACTCTCCAGGACCAGCTCTCAAGAGCAGAGCTCAAAGCTACTTCCCAAGGAACTTCTCTGCCCAGTCTCCAACCGCACCGGTTGCACTTTCACTCCAGAAGGCTTTTTAATGTGAGTACTCTCCACTTCTCAAGGTGAGTCAGGGCTCAATCAATTAACCTGAACATCAACACCACCTGGTGTCATTTAAGATGCCATGGGACACCTGAGAAAGCTGCAGAGCACTGGCAGGTGTAACAGAGGGTATAAGGGGATGGTATGTTGCTGTGCTGGCAGCTAGAAGACGTGAAGTTTTTCATAGCACATCCCAAATGGCTCTGAAGTCTTATGTGAATCAAGTCCTCAGATTCACCACTAAGTAACTGTGTGACTTGACTTGGGGGAAAAAAGTCATCCTGATGCTTCTAAGGGCAGGGATGTTTTGTCCTCAGCCACAAATACTTCCCAGAGGCAGAAGAGCAGGCTGTCATGTTGTCCCAAGGCTGATGAATTTGCTGACTGCATGTTCTGAATTACCTGAATTGCACCTGGGAGGGTACAGGGCAGCACAACTCAACAAAGGCCAACAGCGAGCACTCAGACTAGCTGAGTAAGTGTGCGTGTGTGCGTGCATATCTCCCTTGAAAACACACCGGCCCATCAGAAAGATAAATTACATGGAGAAAGCAAGGCATCCCAGGCTTGGGGCAGTACCTTCAGCTGTGCTCTGCTTTCCCTGCCAGCTTCGGGAGGCTGGGCACATCACCCTTTGGAGGAGTACCACTGCAAGCTGAGCCTTTTTGCTTTGGAGAATGAGGTTTTTATGGCATGAACTGGCTGTGAAGGTGAGGTTGATTTTTATCCTTTTCTTTCCATCTGTTTACCGTGCTGGGCTAAGTCAGGCAGATTGCAATTGCTGTTCGCTGCCCAGCCTCAGCACGCTGACTTTGTCATATCGCCAAGCAGCGTTGACATCCCTGACCCTTCTCCAGAAGGACCTCATGAATTCAGATTCCCTGGATTTCTTCCAGTCAGGTTTGTCGTGGTTTTGCACCTTTATCGTGTGACAGATCTGGCTGGAGCTCCACTCACCCTCCTCTTTGGGCTCATACCTGCCGCATTTGTAGCCCAGAACTGTGAATTCTCTTCTGCTCCACAAGTAGATGTGTAGGACTTGTGATCTGAGGCTGATGCTGCATATGTAGTCCCTGCAGCAGCACCGCATCACGGCCAAAGAGCCTGTCCGAGTTCCCCAGCCACCTTCCCCCAAAGAATGCAACGACCTTGACCCAGCCTCCTTATCCAGGTCTCCTCACAGATTGCAGCCCCGCTACACAGAGTATTCACTCCTGTTTGTCATGTGCCCCAAATCTAGGATCTCTCATGACAGGGTATAAAGTAAACCTGGCCAGTATCCTGAAAACATGGTGAGCTTTTTCCATAATATTTGCTGCAGTGCATATTCAGAGACTATTTTTCTGCCTTTGCAGCTACTTCATAGCCATGGGAGAAAACTTACATCAACCAACACTTTCTCTAAAGGATCAGCGGGCAAAGTCTGGTTTTTAACATCTGGTTTCTCTCTGGAATCTCCTTGGATTAGATGCATATGTAGGAAAAAGAAACCTGGTGTCCCGCTCCCTCTGCTGGTATAATTTTTCAGCCATTACTTTGTACCAAAGGCAAAGCTGTTGTGCTCTATTTTCCAACACCTAACCTGGCTCTGCTATTCAGAGATCTATCACTAAGTCCAAGGAGAAAACTTGGAGGGACAACAAATCTCTTTTGCAAACAGTTTTTTAGTTAAATCCAGGTTGTTCCCAGATGGCATTGCATGTTTTATGGCTGCCTCTGAACTTTCTGCTTGAGCTCTGCTAGTTGGGGATTTATTTTTGGGTCCACTTCTATGTACCTGCTGCTACCCAAACTTTTCTGCTGGTATTTTTTCCTGCTTCCATAAGCATTTCAAAATTCTCATGTACCATCACATCTCTTGCTTCAAGATCACCCAGCCTGCTGCTTGTTTCATTTTAGTGCTTCAGCCATTAGAGGTAGGATCCCAGCGTACACGTCACATTCTCCACTGCTCATTGACATTGTATTTAAAGAGCTTTCCAGACTGCTAACAAGCACTGGGCAATCCTTTCAGTCTGATATTGTTATTTATCATAAAGGCTCTTATCCCATGTTTGTCAAATGCCACACATCTGTTTAAAATCAGGTTGAAAATGAGGTGCTTTGCCTGTTACCAGTAAGCGCCGGCAGGGATGTCTCTTCCAGAGACCTGGACCAGGCGTGCGTCTCTAGATACTGGTGTGCCAGAGGACTACTCCCATCCTCAACAGCCCCAGGGTTTATAAAACCGTTAAAAGCTGCCCCTGAAACAGCATTTATAGAGGTCATTGTAGCCAAGTCTTCCTCACAAGTTGGACAATCAGCTCTGCCTGTAGCCTCTCTGTACCTAAAAAGACTCCCACAACAGAGAGCACCGGGGAATCAGTCCTAGATGCTGTATTGTTAAAAAATGATTTCCTTTCTCCCTCTTTATCACAATACCCTATTCCAGTTACTTCAGTTTTATTATGCAAGATATAATCAAATGGGACCTATAGGGCCAGAAGGGAAATGGCAATATGGTTCTTCCTTTAACAATCCCACATATTGCATTGAAGTCATTTAAATACGGTCTATATGGTCTTTGGTGTTTACGTGATCGGAGTTTGGCCTGTGTACCTAATGGGGCTTGTCAAATATCAGCATAGACCAACATATTCTGCAGCCATAACGAGCTGTCATATTGAAATACTGACCCAGATAACATCAAAACTATTTGCTATTCATCACATAAATTATTAAATCTTTCATCATGAACGGAGCCAGCTGTTAATCTCTTTAGCTAAATACATTCTTTTTAAATTGTAGTACTTTTTTCTGTTTTCCAGAGTACCACAACTTGCCATGAACAATGTTTCCAGTGTCTGGTGGTGATTAATTTTCTTCTGCTCCCTCTTGCAGTATTTGAATCTTTATCTTTGAGAGAACCCAGTATTTTTCTTTACTCAAAAAGAAGAACCGTTCAATTCATATCAAACACCGCTGGCAGCACTAGTTTTCAGTGACAAAAATGGTACTTGGGGTCGCACTCAGATCTACTTGAAAGAGTGCCACAGAGCACTGGCTCAGCAGAAGAAGGGCTTTTTATTTTATTTTTTTTTAATATATGATAGCCCAATGGTATTTGGCAGAAGTCACGCTGCAGGACAGGAAACCTCCTGTCACAGCCAGATTTCTGTTTGAAGTATAGCATGGAACTGACACATTTGCTAGCATAATCTCTAAAAGAAATAAATTTACTAATCCCAGGGCTGTAACTATTATACTATTGAAATTTAGAGCCATAATAACCATTTCCTAGCATTTGGTATGAAGAATAAGGCCTTCCAGTCATTTTCCTGTGCTTGTAATAAATTAGCTCCCTGCTAGCTATTTGATTGTGGTATAAATCAAATGTTTCCATTTCAAGGAGATGTCATGTGTATCTGAAACTTCTGTTGCTACCTCTCAATTTATTACATGGAAAACAAAGACCATTAACGCGAAGGTTACAAAGTCAAGCACTAAAAAGTTCAGAAACGCCAGACTAAAGGTTGTCTGTGCCATTAGGACTGCGCTGGATGGGTTTTAATCGCCTGTTAAAATCGTGCCCCGTACCAAACTGGCTGTTATGCTGTTATGAAATAGCTCTGGCAAACCCCCTTTCCCTGTACAGCTGCCCCACATCCCAAAGCTCTGTTATTGATGCCTAGTTCAAAGGATGGCTCTTCCTCCTCATCCTCTCCCTACCCCTTGTCTTGGGCACAGAGCCGTCCTCATTCTTCCTACCACACACATCCCCTCTCACTTCTCTAGGACTTAATACATAGCAGAACCTCAGAGCTAGCTTTTACTTATCCCCCTGGATTCAAGATCATATTCCATTAAATGACTGTGTATTATTCTTCCTGCTCGTCTCTTACCTCCTGGAGGTGCTGACACAGTGGGGACAAGACACCAAGTCACTATTTTCCCCCCACTCATTAGGCTGTGTGAGAGCTGAGACCCTATTTTCTGCACAGCACCAAACCTCTGCACTGAATAGAGCATGAATAATTCCCTGTGGGACTTTTCTGGGACACTCATCACAGGAGAAACTGGGAGTTTTGCAAACAAAGTGCAAAAGTCACTTTTTCGACTTCATCTTCACAACACACAGCTAACGTCAAAAGGTCTCACTGCCCTCATTTTACATGCAGGGAAGTAGGTGCAGAGACAAAGGCTCTGGTTTTCCAGATATTTAGCTGTGTTTTAGCACTTTATATGTTGAAAGCACAGCTCAGGTGGCTTCAGTTGTAGCTTGGAGAGCTCAAGACATCTCCAAATCAGACCCAGCAGGTATCTGAGTGGACCTCACAAAATAAATCACTGATAATCACTAACCGCATGGAAAAACATGGGATAAGAAACTTGCCCGTCATTCCTCCTCATTCTTTGGTTGCCTTGCCATGGCACACTTGACAATGAAACGCTAACAAAGGTTTTGCTTTCCTGGAGCAAGTCTCAATGTCCTTAGCAGAATGGCAGCCCGCTGCTTAGTGAACATACCATCCTGTTCACCTGAGCAACCATTCACTCCACGACAGCATTGCTTGGTGAGATACAGGAGGAAAACCAGAGGCAAAAATGATACGCTACAAAGATGCGTCATGATTGTTAAAAAAAACCCAAACAAACAAAACAAAAACAAGGCACCAATACAGGCAACCACTTTGGAAAGTAGCCTCTAAATGTGACTTAAGAGATTACAAAAACATCAAGACAAGCCCAGCTGAATCTGTAATACGCAGAATTATTATCACAGCTGAGGGAACACTCACGGCTTTTAGCACTTATAGTTCCCTTTCAGCATAAGCGGTGATTGATGCTGGTTGTGTGCTGAGGTCTTGCCAGTTGTGTACCAAAGGTCTGAATGGTCTCTCTTCCTGCCCCTTCTCCACTCTGAGCCTCCCCGCCTTGCTCCGCTCCCTTCTGGGTCTGATTCTTTTCAGGACACCAGCTGCCATCTCTGTGCTTTTCCAGCATTGAGCCAGAGAAGTTGTCTTTTTGCTGACTTGATCACAAGTTGGGCTCATCACCTTGTACCTGAAAGAACTTCTCTTCCTACAACTCTTGTGCAAGTCAGTTCCAAGAAGAACTTGTGAGAAAGGGTGAGAAGAATTATCACACCTTCCTTTAGCTGTCCAAAATGTACACGATCTAGCCTAAACTGAACCTTTACATTCCTGCTGTCATCAATGGAGAAAGATAACCAGTTCCAGAGGATGCTTCATCCCATCCTAGTCCAAATGCCTCAGACAGGTGGCATGCCATTTTTCCATGTGATTGCTGAACTGCATCTAAAAGGACTTTTCTCCATGATTTTTTGGAATATCTGTAGGCTTTTTTATAAACAATATCTTGCAACAATAAGTTCTTCACATTAAAATGCTTATTATCAGAGGAAATTTGTTTTGTTACTTTAAAACCTCCCACTTGACCACTTCTTAGTGCCCCTCAGACTCCTCATTATGAGAAACAATGTTCAACTCCTCCCATAAATCTTCTCCATGCTACTTTGGTTTTTACAAACCTCCATCATATTCTTTCCCTGGTAATCTCTGATCTGAGCTGAAGAGTCATTTATTCCGCTTTTCTTCATGCCGAAGTTGTTCCATATCTTTGATCATCTCTGATGTCCTTCACTGCACCTTTCTGTAGTTCTGCCTGTCCTTTTTGAGACGGGGGAGCAGCACTGCACACAATGTGACTGCAGACACACCGTGGATCTGCAGAAAAAGCCAAAGGATAGTTTCCTATTTGTTATTTATTCCTGCCTAATAATCCCTCCCATGCTGTTTTCATTTTTGAGCACTGCTGAGTCTGGAAGTCTTTTCAAAGATGTTGCCATGGTTTGAAGATCTCTTTTCTGGATGGAAGCAACTAGCTTAGAGCTTGTCCTTATGAATGTTTTGTAACACTATAGTCCTCCGTATTTCCTACCTTTGGATGTCATCTAACATTTTACCTCCTCATTAGTATCTAAAGATCCGTTATTTAACATTTGCACTTGCTCTGCATTTTTACTACCCTGAAGAGAGGGAGCCTTGATGACACTCTGATGACACCCTTAATAGATGCTTACCTTTCAGGAGCATATCCTAATAGGCACTTGAAAGAAGATTAAACAAACAAATTTCCAAACAAAAATCTCTGTGAGCAACACAGTAATTTCCACGGCTTGTGACTCAGGGGAAATATCCAGCTGCCAGCGTGACTTTAGGCCAAATTTCAACTCCTCTTGCCTCAGGCTTCCTCAGCTGTAAAACAAAGATTCATTTGTAGTGCATGGCAGAGGCCAGAAAACTTCCTCCAGCCATTTCCACCTTCAGCCTCACAGGCTGCCAGAGCTCGTGCGTGTTCTTAGGATGATACCCTGCCTCCCTGAGGTTTCTTCTTATGGGGAATACCAGAGTGACTTGTCCAAATAGACAGTTACTCCCACCATGGGAAAAAAGCCTCAGTTTAATAAACTCCCTTAAAAGTTTATTCTCCTTTGTAAATAGCTTGTAGGTCTGCAGATCCTGTCAAATGGTCTGAAGCATGGCGCAACAAAGGTTAATCACTTTTCCTTGCAGGCAAATACTCCCTCCAGCCTGATCCCCAGTGTGTTACAGGTGATACAAGCACAAAGTATCACTGCTAGCTACCTGTAAAAAAAAAAAAAAAAAAAAAAAAAGAAAAAAAGAAAATTCCACATTTCCTCTATAAACATGTCCAATATTTTTTATCCAGAGGTATCCCATAATTTGTGAACCCTCTATTCATATCTCAATCCTACAATAAGGGGATGCAGACACTCCACCCCACTATATTCAGATGGGATTTGTTTGGGCTGTTAGAAGGCAGAGATTGCCAGCAGCATGGGCAGAGGATGATTTATGTCCATTTTTGGTTATTCATTACAGGTCATTATAGGAGTAAACTATCTACTCCAGCAGCCTGGGCAGCAAAGTGTAATGCCACATGAACAGGGGATATGAAGGCAGGAGAGACCACTGGATCTCCAGGCCAGCTCCAGCGAGGATCCTTGTTCAGCTGACACTTCATATTGCCCAAGAAGAAATTTGCTTGTGCCAACCACCACCGAGGCTCCTCGCAGCCGATCCACGCAGCAGCATGAACATCAGCAGCCAGAGACTGTCAGTTCTGGTCTGCTGGCCACAGGATGTGCCCCGCGAGCGGCAGATGAACGGCAGCATAAGGTGATCAAACTCAGCAGCTGAAGGTGCAAAGCCTCAACTGCCAGCCAGCCACAGCCCTGGTGGAGACAGTACCTCCACGCAAGGGGAGGAGAAGGGGCCTTTGAGCTCCATTTTAACCCTGATTTTGTCTGAGTGATCAAAGCTTCCTTGTCATAGTGCCAGCGGGAGCTGCTCTCTGTTTTGTCTGCATCGGGCGATGTTCAGACAGCAAGGCACGGATGTGAAGCTGTGCTTCTTACCTGAAAGATGGCGTGACAAGAAGAGGGAAGATCACAGGATCATGCCAGAAAGTGTGACACAACCCGAGGGTTTTCTTTGCTACAACCAGCCAGAGAGTCTTGCCTCTGCTCCAGCAGCTCCCCGGACTGAGTGAGGGGGCTGGATCCTCAAAGACTCATCAGTACCTCACTCCTAGCCACGCTGCCACCACACAAAGTGTGGTGCAGAGCTCCAGGGGTCACTACACAGCGCACAGGGAGAGCTGGTGCTGAGAGATGGGATGCTCAGAACCAGATGTATGGTGCGATGCTGTGCAGAGACTGAGCTAACTTGGGTCTCGGAAGCAGGACAGAGACGTTGGTTCAGTGCTTTGCCCACCTTAATTAGCCCAACCTCATATGGCTGCATCCATGGTCTGAGCAAGCTTCACTTAATGCCTTTGCAGTACACTTCATGTATGGACAAATCAAAGGACCTCCACCGGTCAGAAGAGAAAAGGGAAAGAAGGGGTTGAATGAAAGGGACTAAACAACTGGTCTGGTCAAAGATAAACCGCAATCCATGTAGGATATTAGGACATGATCTTTCCCTGCCTGGGATTAATCTGTTGCTCCCAACAGAGAATGAACTCCATACCAAAAGTAGGTAAGAGGATAGTTAATTGGGCTTGGACATGGAAATCATCTCCCTGATGTGATGTGGGAACTTACACTTCCATCTTGCACGCCCAAAGCGGAGCATGCTGACCTCCAGGACTGGGGTATGACTCTTGGCCAGTCTCCTCTCTTGGAGTTCTAATATACAAATAAGTAAATATTTACTGGACTCTGACTTTGGTGTGTTTCTGATCTAAAAGACTTTATCTGGAAAATGTTTGTGAATAGACATGAAAATAGCAACTTCTACTTTTAAGAGAAGGGAAGAGTAATTCCATATAGAGGGTGGCCAGCACCAGTTTATTGCTCCTTTTGCTTCTCCAACACTGACTGCCAAATTAAATCCACCACAGAAACTGTCTGTGCAGAGTTCAAGAATTTAGTGTTTAAATGAAAGAAAACATTCCAGCACTGTTTGGGGAATGATGGAAAACATAAGTAATAAGAAAGGAAAGAGCTATATTATAGCAAAGTGCATGGAGGGAGTTTGAGAGTCTCTCTGCAATCAGCATCAAAATTTCTACTGGCACAAGAAAACGAACCTACGCTGAAACCATTAGTCACAGCTGAACGAGGTACTTAAGGCAACAGGCTCGACGCCTCAAACGGGACCCCAACACTCTCTTCTTACCCAGCAAATGTGCACTCTTTGCTATGCCAGGGAGCATTGTAGGTACGCCTTCATCATCTCAAGCTACTCACAGCATACATACTCTTTGTTGTTTGTATATCAGGAGTGCTTAGTATAAATACTACATTCAAGTTGCAAATAAAATGCTTAGACAATCGGAAATGTCGAAAAAAGCATTGCTGACAGTTAATAGAGGCCTAAAAATAAAAATTAAAAAAAAATAATGAAGAAGACTCACACTTATTCCCCAGCTATGTGGTGCGGTTCGGCAAAGCCAATCTTTCTAAGCCTTTGTTTCAAGATTCACTTGCACTGAGGGAGATTTGGGAGCAATTACAGTGGCTTTCACAAACTAGTAATTTTTATATTTACAGTTCAGATACTGATAGTAAATATGACAAAGGGGCACTAAACCTTTAAGTAACTCAAAATATTGCTCTGCTCAGAGTAAAGCAAACTGAAAGAGAAGCCAGAAGAATACTTATGCAGACCGTGTTATCAGAAACATTTAAGGAGACTGCATTAATAAAAGAAATTCTTACAGTCAGTTATTAGCCAGTAAGTGGAGCAGTTCATTGGCAAAGACACAGTGATACACAGCAGGCTGCTGGAGCTCTTAGGGAAAATACAATTAACTTGGTAACAAAATTAGATATAGTAGATCTATAATAAGTGTGAGCAGCTTATAGTAAACCCAAAGGGAGTATTAAGAATTCAATCCATCAATCATCACAGCACGTAACCACCCCCAGACAATGTTTCTAAAAACCTGTTTGCAATTTTATGTCTGTTCCAGTTACTATGGAATAAAGCTGATCTTTGACTGATTTTAACTGCTATGGCTCCTTGAATTTCAGTTCAGAAATACTGCTTCACACAAATCTTTCATTTTGATATTCTTGATCTTTATACACATATTAACTGTTGCAGTGCTGGATCTAGACCACTGGACCTTTTCCACCTCTGCCAAATGATCTTTAACAAGATTTTCACCAAAATGTGACTCAGTTTCTCCATCTATAAGATGTGGATAATGACATTACTTTCCATTATGAATTGACTGGAGACTTAAGACTGCTTAATGGGAATGCGTTGGTAGTGCTGCAGCCAACTCTCCTTTTACCTTACCTAAAGCAATCACGAGTAATGCTACAGACTCAGCATTAACAATACTCAGTTATTATGGTAAAATCCTAGCACAAGAGAAGACAGTGTCTGAAATCATTCTGACGAAAAAATCATCAAGAATATTGCAGCTTACAGAAAACAATCTCGCGTAAAAAATTGCTGCCTGCTCTGTCTTACTATGATAATCAAGTTTAGGCTCCGGAGCGGTGATTTGAAATTACAACACATTCACTCCACAACTTGTCATTCTTCGCAGCCTCCCTTCTCCACCGCAGGGACAGAGAAACAGCCTGTCTCAGCCCTGCCAGGAGGACCCTGCTCCCAGCACACCTCCAACCACGACAGCGATTTCAAGGCAACCTCAAAATACAGTTCAATTGAATTAACTGCCCTCACAGCCATGGACCAATTTGGTTCTCTCACCTCAGATGTAGCTCAACACTGACGAGAGTGCTGGCAGGTGAGTGCTCTGGTATTCCTGCCAGCCCGACCATTCACAACCCTGGCTAAACTGAATTTTTCCACAAGTTGCCCTGGAAAATATAATCCTCTTCTTCCTTCTGTTCAGGATCACATTATCCCAGGTAGTCAGAAGTGTCTTTAAGTGAAAGTCTCAAGCTATGCTTCCAAAAGATACTGAGACATGGGTGACCATTCATAAGATCCCCTTCTATTTCCAAAGCCCTCCTGGGCTGTGCAGCCCTGGTGTGTCCCGTCTCCCTCGCTCCAAAGAAACCCAAAGACACTGCAGTTCATACAAAGGTGGGGAGACTTGTTACAACCCAGGACCTTTAAAACTGCAGAAAGCAAGAGCATGCACTTGAAAGCAGGGGAACACTGGTTTAAGATACCAGCCAGTGAAACACTTGGTGCAAGCCCAGTCTGAAGAGCTGCCGCTGTCTGCCTCCCCAACAAAAACAAATGGGACCTCCAGCTGGAGTCAAGTCAGTGTTGGTGGATGGGCAAGGACTGTCACACACAGCTCTTGGAAACAGCTCATGGTTCCCCATGGAAGGTGGACAAGCAATGGCTCTTGCTATGGGCAAGTTTGCTGAGGCCCACACTGCCATCTCCCTGGCAGCTTCCCAGGTCCTCACAGCGAGCTGCGTCTCTGACGCAGGGAGCAGTGATCTGTCTGACACGGAGCGAGAGGAGACTCTGAGGACAAGGATGCAGCAGCCTCTCGCCGTGCCTGGGGCCGGGCTGAGCCCCTGCCGCACAGCCAGCCCTGCAAGGCAGCTGCACTCTGAGAGAGCGGGTTTGGACTTCTTGTCGTACCCATCTCCATTCATAAATCAGGGAAAGTACTAAAGCGAAAATTCCCACAGCAGGAGCATTTTAAACTCAGACAGTCTCCACCCAAGGCAATTACAGAGAGGAGCTGTTAATCACCGAGCAGACAGGCTAACCTTTGAGAACTGTGTGATGAGAATTTGAGAAGCTGGAGTAAAAGTGTTTGCTTGAGACATTTTGATTCCAGCACTGCATTTTCTTTGGAAATATTGATCAAAGTTCCACCTCCTCACAGTTCCCTCTCTAGGTCTATTCAGCAATCATCCAGGAAAAAAACCCACAACATATACACCTCCAGAGCCCATTAGTATTACAAAACCTCATTTAGAGAGAAAGTCTGCACCAGTTGCTTTTCTAGAGAGATGAACCAAATGTTTCTAGTCTCCAGGCCCCGTGCATTTGGAAAACGCACATGTTGACTGAGCTCTCTGTGCAAAACAGACGTTTCATTTCACTCGCAGAGACCAGGGGCTGCTCATGCCCCAAACCAGGGCACACAGTGAGCAGAGCTGCTACTTGCTACTTACCTCCAGCAAGTACTTCGAGCACCAGGAGTATGGCACAGACTAGTGGTGAGACCATTAGAGGAAAGTGTGGACCTTGCATAAGAAGTATGTTTACAATCCACAGGACATGGTTCCAATTCAGGTAATGCAGAGCATCCTCCAGGACAGCCCAGAGTAGTCTTTATTCGCCTGAATTATCCTGTTGAATCACTCTTAGTGCTTGAGCGAAACCCTTCACCTTTTCTCTCTCCATTTATACCATTCAAGGAGGCATGAGCTTGCTTCCCTTAGCAGAATCAAACTCTATCTTCCTTCCCCCCGCTCCTTTCCTCCTGCCATCACCATCAACAGGGAATCCATGGATTAGCAATAGATCCAAGGCAAGGGGAAAAATCTACAAACTCAGTTCTCTCAGGTTGGCTGATGGCTTGTTTCTTACCCAGATTATTCCCTAATCCAAACGCACAGCAGTGGCGGCTCCATTGCCTCCATTTGAGGTGCTCCAACAGAGACTTGTAGCTGGCGGTGTTGGAGATGCTCCTCTGTTCTCAGGAGAAACCAGACCGACCCTGAAAGCTGTGCAGATGAGATAAAACCTGGACCAAAGTGGATTGAAGCATTCCCAAGCACAATAGATCCTCCTTGATCCCAAGCTTGCCACCGCAGTGACGGGCATGGAGATATTCACTAGGGGTTTGCTCACAACCAAGGAAGGTCTCTATGAAAGACACTATTAACTTCAGAAAATAGGGAATCAACTTTGTTTTGCTGCCACCCTAAGCAGCACTTATTCAAAGGGGCAGGCAGGGTGGATTGGCACATTTGCCATGAACAGTAGTGGCAAGAGGATGGTTAGTAACACAGAGCCTACTTACGCTGAGTGAAACAGAAGCTTGTCACCTGGGATTGTTCTTCAGAGTGCATCTCAGGTAAAATCTTGAAGCAGAGCAGCCTTTAACGTTTAATAGAAATAGTATCTTAATCACCGAGGAGCCACTGGGCCTCGCACGTGAGATGTCTGATTTAAACTGCGTTAACTGAGCGCTGTACCCAGCTACAGAGACTTATGGGTGACCTTCCTCTTACTGCCAGGCATAACCGCTTGAGCCAACGGCCACTTGGAAACGCTAGCAGAGATGATTCATATGCATGTAAGAGAGGGGGTTACACTGATTCAAATAGGCTTTGGATCATCCCCTAAATACACCTAGTTAAGCTGGCTATTTTATTAAATCACCGTGCCAGCACATGCATGCATGGATCCTGACAGCTTAGGAGAAGGATATTAATTTTTGATGCAGAGCTGCAGCTTCATTGATGGAGTGCCATCTGTAATATTTAGCAGTGCTGCCATGCCACGGCTGCCCCAGTAATGTATCACCAGCTACCACCAGTAACCTCTCAGATTAGGAACCAGACTAGATGTTTGGTGAATTCTTCATTTCGCTGCAGAGTGGTGCCGGCAGCCTGGGGAGTGACAGTTTTGGCTAAATATGGAAGGAGTTACTTGCCCTCTCACTTGTTATGGCTCTTTTCATTCTTCTATGCCAGCAAGTTTGCATCTGCCTAGCACAAAATTCTCAGTCCTATACTAAAAAGAAAATTAAAAGGAAGGAGGAAATCTTCTCATTAAAGAATTGGTTAACACTAAGCCAGAAAGTCCTTTCATAGCCCAACAATTGCTGCCTTCAATATTTCTCCCATGTATCCTCTAGAGGCTGGCCAGAAAGTCCCTGAAAATTACAAAAAGCTGCATGGATCCTCTTTGGCACAAAGATGTTTCATAGATACATCTAAATAAAGCCATGAAACATTGCTGCTTACTGGCTTCAGAGAAAGCCTGTGCTGCTGTTCAGGGCATTGTGGTGACTCTTCTGATACTTGGAAGGCTTCTGAGAGCAGTGGCTCCTGCAGTTCTGCGAGCAGCTGAGAACTTCAACTGGTTTCAACATCTTCTCAGATATGTCTCTTGCTTTTGTGTTTGCTGGAAGAGCTTGAACTCATGACAGGAGTGAGCACAAGCTCAAAATAAAACTAAAAGATAAACACAGGAGAGGATCATCAACAGAGCTGCACTATAGCTGAAGGCATGACCACACTCACGAGTGGCTGTTGCCCAGGCTCGGCAGTGCAGCCTCCTTTGCCCTGGTAGTGCTGTGCCGCTCTGTCACAGCGCTGATCCAGAGGAGCATAGGGTTCATGCACACATCACACAGCATAGAGCATCTCCACGCTCTCTGCTGACAGCAAGGCTTTTGTGAAGCGGCATTCAGCTGTAACTCCGCTTCGTGGAGAAACAAGCACTGGCTGTGTTAGCCAAGAAGCCATGCACTTCTGTGAGCATCCTCTTGCATAACCAAGTGCTGCTGAGACTCTTTTCCACAGGAAACTTTCACCATCCATGAACCCATCTGTGGTAAAGGAGACCTGTGGTGGTATATAGACCAACCTGTGCTCCTGTAATCAATCCCAAGCACAACCTTCCTGCACAAATAGCCCAGCTGAAAATAAAGGGATGGCTCAGAGCGTAGTGGGCTTGCTGGTATGAAGGCAGAACAACCTGTCCATCAGGCAGTTGGGACAATAATACCCAGCTGGATCTTGGCTAGTGTGAATTGGGTCAGCTCCATCACACCTGATGAAGCTGTGCTGATTAATAAGGTGTGAAGGTATTGAGGAGCCTTAGTTGTGGTGAGCTTTGGTTTGGTTTTTTTTTTCTAAGGGACAATGCCTCCGAGATTGGGTCCAAGATGCAGCTAGACGTGTGCTGGAGGGTACCAAGGCAGCCATCAGCTGGTGTCTATTTGACTTTTCATAGCCAGATGTGGAAACCAGCCGAGGGGATGGGAAAAGGCAGTGCACTGCCACTGCTGCGAGTGCTCTCTTGGGAGGCGGGAATGGGCAGGACATGAGGACCCCACAGTAAATCCATGCCTGCTTCTGGCTGGGTTGCTATTAGCATCTCCCCCAGCTGAAGCTGTGATGCTCAGGGGAATCAGAGCAGACACCGGTGACAGCCCAGCACCTGGGAATTATGGAGGAGAGCCCAGAACTGCTGGATAAATGGCACCAGGTTCTCAGACCACAGAGACAAACAGCTAATGTGGAAATTATCCTTCATCCCATGCAGCCGCAGGCAACACACAGCCCTGTCTCAGGCTCAGGCCAGTGCTAGCAGCCAGTTCTGCCTAGAGCATCACCCCCACCACCCACATCACACCTTGTGGATTACGCACTTTCTGCAAGGAGTTGTGGGCAGAAAACATCTTACTTCTGTCAAAAGCAATGGCAAAAATCCAATTGCTTTCAGAGGAGGCACAACCATATTTATTTTAAAAAATTAATACATATGCTCTCAGGGAAATGTTCAGCTGTCAGAGCAGAGCAGGTCACAGCAGCATTTGATCTATAGACTCTAAAGCTACTGGTGGACATCATGTCCTTTACAGGCAGTTAGATGCCTCTTTTTGTCTGTATCAAGCAATAGTCTTATTGCACTTGCAGCCACTATTTTTTTAAGGGCCCAGTGCTTTTAAATAAGCTATTAAAGTAAGGATTCAGGCTCCAGCCTCACCGAGAGCCACCACAAATGGGCAGATGTGCTTCAAGGACAGTGTGAACAGGATCTGTGGTTGCCCTGAGCCACAACAGTGTTTGGTGACATCCTGCTGCAGTGTCCCTACCCCAAATGAGAGCCTCCACAGGAGAGGAACAGAGTACTGCTGATGGAGACAAGCTGCCCCCAGCTCCTCGGAAGCATTTTCTGATCTATATTCAGAACCAGGGTGTTTTCCATGCCCTAAAACATGCCAGGATCCAGCACTCGTGGCCTCGATAACACTAAAGGTGTCCAGGTCCACAGCTGAAGTTCTTGCGTGCTATCATAGCATCATACTGTAGAGAAGAAAAGACAATTTGGGGAGGAGGGGGTGGGGTGAGCACTGAGAAGTGCTGATTTAGGGCACATCTGTTTATCTCCCATCAGGGAGCAGCAGGGAGCTGAGGCAAAAGCAGAAAATGCCCCGGCACATCTACCAGTGATCGCAGGAGATGGGAGAGGTTGGGTACAACTGGACACAAAACATTGATCTATGCATGTAAGGAGTTAAGGGAACAGTATTTTTAGCCCAGTCTCTGAATGAAGATCTTCCATTCAACTTTCTTCAACGAAATTATTTGGAGGCAAAAATTGCTCAAAGAAACTCACTTTTTTTTTTTCTCCTAAGAAGGGGACATTCCCGTATAATTAATATGTCAAATGCTTTAGCCCAGACTGGGCCAACCCCCTTCCTTTCTCCTGGGACCTTTCACCTCCCCTATATCCCACAGGCAGTCTCAAGCATCTCTCAAGCAGAAGCCATCACTTTCTAGGTACGATCATCACTTGAACATGTCAGTGTGACTGGAGCTTCCATCCTTCTTCAGTGAAAGGCCAACAACTGCGGCAGATGCTGGCCTGAGCAGTTTGTCCCCCTGTAGTTTTGAGCCCAAGAAGGCCGTTGAAGGCAGATCGAAATCAATTGGCTGATTTCAGCTTCCACATGCTGGGCAAAGGACCCAGCTTTAGGGATGTCTCCTTGTTGGGTGCTGGTTACCAGCAAAAGAGTCCACAACGGGTGGCAGCTGATGGGCTGCAACCAAATAGTAGGGCCGAGCCAACTGCAGCTCAATTCATCCACTTACTCTGGTGGATTTATCCACCAATTTACCCACCCAGTTCTGGATTGTTTTCCCCTGAATTCAGCCAAGACCTCTCCAGTTTCTCCTCCTCCACAAGATGTCCTGGAGGATACCATGTCACCACCCAAAGCTGTTTCATGAAGGGGTCCTGTGGCCACCACCTCCCCACTACCTCAACACCATAGTGGATCCCAGATTAGCTGCATCCGCAGCAGAGCGGGAATGCCCAGCTGGGAGCTGCCAAAGAGCAAGGTGGAGAAGCGAGAGGCACATCTGCTCTCCCCGCTCCCTGTGTAAGACTCGGTAAGTCTGCGACTTGCACTTCCAACATGCTGCTGAGCAAAGAAAGGGGTCTCGCTTGCCTTGAAGCAGTGGGAGATTGGGTTATATACAGCCTCTCTTTTTCCTTTGAAAAGCATCTGTTAATAGAGAGGAGTTGGAGGGGAGCATCAGACAAAGTGGCATCACAAGCATGATCCTTCCCATCAGTGGCACAGCCGCTTGCCGGGAGGGTTTCTCATGCAGCCTACGCCTGTGATGTGCTATTATATTTTATGAAAAGAAAGGAAAAATGTCAAATTTAGAACATCTGGGCTATTTCCAGAGGATTAATGCTATTATGGCTCAGAGATAACATGCAGTGGAGACTGCTGCCTGCTCCCAAGCAGCGATTCGGAGGCCAGCTCTTTGAGGAGGCATCTGAGCTGAAATAAAACCGATCCCAGACCAAGGCAGAAGCTCCCCATTTGGCTCGTTTCATCCATTAGGGCTCCCCAGATCTCACCTTGAAGCTTCAGTCACTGATCGGGGCACACACTGGGCTAAATGGACCAGGAGGGGATGGTGAAGGGCTCTGAGCTCGTGTGGTAGTTCCCAAACTCTGGCATCCCAAACGCCATATGCCACAGGTAGGTGCAGTTGATCAGCGAGCTGTCGTGCATGCAACACCCTCCATGGGTGGTTGCTCCCAGGGCTTTACTGTAGCTCAGGCCACCACCCAGGCTACTGTATTTGTTCTCCTTTATTGAATGTCTCATTTTCCTATTGCATCTGCAGCAACATGAAGCGTCATCTCCTGTGTCCTGGGTCAGCCCTCAGCTACTGAACCATCATCCCCTCTCAAAAGGAGCTTTAAAAAGGTCCATTAAACCATTTGTTTTGTGTTCCTTTATTAGGCATTCCAAGTTTCCACTTCAGCATCCAGTTTCTCAGGCCACTAGCACTGCCACAACTCCCTTCTCATCAGGGCTCTTATTTTAAAGGGCAGAATAATCGAATGTCACACACAGGTTTTCGTTGCGGCATTTGAAAAGAAAGTCCCTTTAATCTGAGGTATGACACATCCTGATCAGGTACGGGGTGGGGGAAAACAGATCAGAGAGATTTTGCTTTCATGTGACTAGAAGATAAATCATTGTCCAGGGCAATAGGTAGTAATTGTGACTCCCCTCTGAGTTTTACAGTACATCAGAGGTCTGCGAGGGCTGAGATTGCTCGATAGCTACAGCACCTTCCAGGCACCAATTACCCTCCTCGCTGCTTTCAGTATCAAAGGCAAAAAATTGCTTTCTTCACACTAAATGATCTGCAGAGTGGAGCCAGATGGGCAAAGGGCCATGGAGAAATTATCATCGGCTCTGCTGTGCCCAGGTCTCATCTATTTCTTTTAGCTGCTTCCAGAGAAGGAAGCACTGTATGGAAGGTGTGGGACTGAAGGTGCTGCTTTCTGCACCTCTTGCTCTCTGTGATGAGCTGGTTATTAGCTTTAGGCAAAAAACAAAATAATCTGTGCTCAGTTTGTTCATTGGACACTTCAATATATCAGAGAAGAAGAATCAAACTGCAGAGAAAAACCTTTTGTCTTCTGACACTGCACTTCCACTTAGGAAAAACACCTGTCCCTGCAACAGTGACTGTCATCGGCAGATGGCCATGCACTTTTCAACAGAGCCGTTTGCCCTCTTAAAAAGGCGAAACCAAGGCTGATGAAATTAATTTGCTAGTGGATCATACAGCAACCTGGCGGCACGTGAACTTCAGTGTCCAGCATCCCAGCCAGGGCATGGTCCATCACACCCTGCTGCTCTCCTAGAAGCAGAGACACCCCTTGGCCAACTCTCCATCCCAAGATGCCTTTCCCTCCTCTCATGCAGCACAATACCTGCCAGGATGCTCAGCCGTGAAGCAAATCACCGTCAGGCACTTGTACTATCAAGGATGCATCCCCCTCATCTATTAAATCAAAATACAACGAATTTGGGCACAAGCTGGCTTGGCCCAACCCAAGTGTTAGCTCCACCATACGCTTATGTGGCCGTGCAATAGCACTCTGCTGCATTGTTTTGAGCTTTGCCCACTTCGCACTTGCAGTGCCCCTTGTAGTTACATGGTTATGCAAATGTTTCCATCACTGCCTAAAATGCTGCAGGTCTAGCCAGCTCCATTACGATGTCCTGGGTTTTGCTGCGTGCAAACTTTAATTAATCAGTGGGATTGGGCAGTATTTCCAGTGTTCATGTTCCAGTGCAAGGTTCACTTGTAAAATCTAGGCTGACTACTACACAACTTCCTTTCTGCACTGCACCAATTCTGGATGGCATATACATTTATTTACTGTTGACTACATCCAAAATTACATACCTTGTTTCAAGTTTGTCTTGCAAGCAGTGGCCATACAAGTGTCACCTCAAGGATGGTCAGGCAAGCGAGAGCTCTTCCTCCAGCTTCTCTGTTCTTCAGATCAAATGTTTAGTCCATAAAATCGCACCAACGTTTTATTTCCATAGTGTCAGCGGAGGTTCCTCTTCTGCAGAAAAGTCCAAAAGTGTGGTTTTCCTGTACGCAGCTCTGTGAGCACCAGTGTGAGGGCTTGGGGTTTGCTATGGCCGTGGAGCTCGCAAGTAATTCACTCTAAGAGTTTAGCTCCAGATTTCTGTCAGACTGAGGTATCTAGAAGAGGGTCACTGTGCAGACTCTCAGGCACAAATAATGTTTGACCCATACAAATTTCCCAAACCACACATGCTTAAAGCCCTCTGTGGACCATGGCACATTTGCAGATTTGACCTTACACTTCAAGTAGTCTGAGCCATCGCATGCCTGTGGGTGTTATCCAGCTCTGCAAGCCCCAGCCTGGTTCAGAGCACTTTGGTTTGTTATAAGGTAAATGTTAAATAATAAGATGTTTTTCTTGTTTCCTGTCTCCTTAAAGTCTGTGCTCTGCCATCAAAAAACCCCATGTATCTTCTGGCTTAGTGTTCCTACTCCCTCATCTCCTTCCTACACCCAGGTGTGATCATTTAAATGTTTCAGGGCAATAGCATGTATTTTGAAGCTCAGTAGGCTGACTGCAAAACAAATATCCAATTAAATACTCATTTTTAATAGATGCTGTACAGCTTGCATGCAGACAAATCCCTTTATTAGCCTTTTATTTTTAATGCTTTGAAATCACATTCTTCAGTTTCAATTTTAGAGGAATGTCTTCTCTAGCATGTGTCCACCAGCTCATCAGCTGCTATTGAACCTTTAACAGTTCACTGCCCTCTCCCCTGCTTTGCTGGAAATAAGGATGGGCTTGGGTTACTTCTGTCGGCCTTTTGTTTTTTACAGAAGAAAAATTCAATTACAAATTATAAAAGTCACCTTTGACTTAGAGCTAGACATGAAAAGTCACCCCTGCGTGTCTCAGAGTTATTATTTTGTCAAACCATTTGGAGAAGTTAGAAGAACAGCAACCTCTGTGCCACTGAGAAGATGTGGTCTCCACGCATGAGCCAGCCTCCATCCATGCAGCATCAGGGCCACCGCCAGGTCCCATAGCCTTACCCCGCTCAAAGACCTCACCAATGCTTCACTGACGATTTTGTGAAGGTTACAGGGACGGTGAAGGTGATGCTCACGTGATGATGCTTCCCAGGGCATCACCATAAATGGATCCAGCTTTCTGCTTCCGCTTGGGTGACGTGAGAGGTTGGGGTTTAATCAACTTCCTCTTCCTTTTCAACTGCCTATGGAAAGAGCATTTGATCCCAGCCATAGTATTCATTGGAGTTCATAATTTTTTACCTGATTTTTTCACCTTTTGGTTAGCTGCTGAGATGCTGTGTGCCCTTAGCTTCTTGGGCTGATCCTGGATGTCCCCTCCAGCCTCCTGCATTACTGGTCCTCCTGTCTCAGTCCCCTAGCCCCTGGCAGAGACTGAGCCTCTCCATAGGACCAGCATGTGCCCACACTTCCCAAAATTTGTCCTGTCCTCATCTCTCTCTGTGCCTCCAGATCCAGCACCATTGATCTTTGCACTGATAGCCTCGCCAGCACCATCTCCACTCTCTGTTGCCCAGGACCAGCCCCAGCCACTACTGTGTCTCCACCACCCTGGAGGAGCAGCTGTGTCCCATGAGCTCTGCCCAAAGGTCCCTGCGCAGAGATCAGGTAATCAGTGCATCGCTCCAGCGTTACGTGGGGAGCACAGCTCGTTCATCAGCACAGCGAAATGTCTGACATGGAAGCATACAGATGTGTCATCCCTGTAATTTTCTCTCACTTAACAGCACCCTAGAGCTGTAAAGCAGCCACATCCAGGAACTCATTTAGCACCTAAGTACATTACCCCCGTGGAGGAGATTAAATATCAATCCTCAGGATGAAGTTTGACATTACAAAACAATTACTTTTGGCACCGCCTGTTGAAAAGTGCTTTTGTCCTGCACTGACAGTTGATAAAACTGATCAGGGAATTTGGTGAGTGACGGACACTCCAACCAGCCTGTGGCTGCTTTCGGTGCCTTCACCTTCATAGGCTCAGAGGTACATGGATCCCGTGCTCCCATGGGACAGGGTCCTGTGGGCACCTATTTAGCATTTGCTGAGCCTGATGTCAAACACTGCAGCTGTATTTCCATCAGGAGCTGCTTTATGTATCTGTCGCACTTGATGGGACAGGCAGACCCCAGTCAGACCGGGATGCTCAGCAGCATCAGATATTAGGGGAGAAATCCATCAGCAAAGCTTCTCTTGTCTCTTATGAAGAGGAGTGTCTTCCGTAAAGACACGGCCAAACAGATGGCTGCTCCAGCAGCAGTGAAGGCCGTATGAGATCAGGGTGAGCAGACCCAACTGCTAACGTTGGCCCTGGGCTGGAGAGCGGAGGCAGAGCTGGCAGGGACGAGACACTCTTTGGCTAAGGGGTGCAGAGCATCCCCCTCCCCCAGCCCCTGTGGCAGTGACCTCCTGTCTAACAGCCAGATCCTGTAAGCGATAGTAGTTTTGGAAACTCTTTTGTCAATTACAGCAAGAACAAAATACCTCGACAAACCTCCGCCACCATTTTTGATGCAATCCACCTACAGGCATGGTCCAGAGAAGCCAGAGACCTGACGTCCTCCTGCCCATAAATAACTTTCACGTACCCAGCACTAACGCACAGCACAGCTTTCTCTCATTCCAGCCCTGACTCAATGATGCATTTTACTACCTCCCTCCTTTTCATTTTAATCCCAAGACCAGAGTACTTTTTATGGAGGTCTCCTTGGCCACAGTTGCACCTCAAATATAATATCGATCTTCTCTCTAATTAACTCTTCATGCCCAACCGTGCTAAAGTGGCAGGAGCTCCGATTGCCCCTGGGATGCAGGGACCGAGATTGCTGGTGTGTTATTAGTCTCACAAACCACAAGCAAACCCCGCAGCCCCTTGTGCCCACAGGCAAGTGTTTGTCACCACAAACCGGTCCCGAATGTTTGCACAGCAGCGCAGCTCCCACTTGCAGTAGCCCCACTTCTGCTCTTACAACAAAAATCCAATTCCTGGGTATTTCAGTTGAATTTCAGTCTGTATCCAAGTGAGATTTAACCAGACCCGAGTGTAATGCGAAACCAATCAGACAGTGGATTGGAAGGATGTTATTTGCTATTTTTTAATATTAAAAATGCAAAAATGTAAATAATCTGAAAAAAAAATATCAGAAGCCCTGAAATTACTTAAATAAGTGCACATAAGTGCAGAGTAAGTTATGGTAAGAAAAAAGCACAATTCCATGGGCAGACAATCTCCAGAGGCAAATCAATGAGTTTTACAGGACATATTGACCAGTAAGAATGAACCTTGGGAAAAGAGCTAAAAATGAAAAACAGCTAGTCAATCAATTATTTAAAATGAGGATTTTCAGCTTCCTGATATAAAGTATGGTTAAACCCAGTGATTTAAATATTTTGGCTGCAAAACCCCAAGTCAAATTACAGCCTGATGCTGGTAAACTATCTCATTATCTGACTTTGCTTGTGTAATAGCAGCTGTTTTGGTTTTCCTGCAGAAATTCTTGGTTTATTTCTGAATATCCTTTTATATGAATAAAGTCACATTTTTGCAGGGATTTTCTTTTCTCCTTTTTACCCCATTACCGATTTGTTCTCCATTAAAGAAATAAAAAAAGATTAAAACTGATGTGCAGTGAACCTCAGTTAACATCAGCCTTTTTCTCGTTCGGTTCCATTTCCTCTGCTTCAGATGAAATGAATTCATTAGTGAAGAGCCTCAATGACTGTAGTTTAGCCTTCAAGTCATTTTTTATGTAAGATTTGGAAAATTAATCTTGCTTGAGTGAACTGCTGCTGGTCTGGCTGATGCTTGCTCACCCCCCCCGAGCCGTAGTGCCTGGGCAGCATTGCCAGGCACCGCACAGGTCCCGTTCTGACCCACCGCTGGAGATTGATTTCCTGCCAAACCCACAGGCTGCACGACGAGGATGCTGTGAGCAAGAGCTGGAAACAGTCGTGCAACGGAGCCTGTCACACTGGGCTGGACCTGGCACCCTTCCCTGGGTGTCAGGGTTGGCCCCCAAGCACTGAATTTGGCGCAAAACTTTAATTGCTTTCCCTACGGTGTCTTCATTATCTGTCATACTGAAATAAATGCTTTGCCAGGAGCTCCTGGAAGCCTCCGGAAAGGGCAGGTAAGCCTCTACTCCCAAATGCTGACTCCAACACAGAGGTTAACATTTCTCTTTTTGTACAATATGCAAGACGCAGGACCTTTCTGGGGACATTTTTGGAAAGGGACACTCAAAAAGAGCTGCTGTTCAATTTCATCCATGACCCCCCGCAGACCCCTGTGTTGAAGCTGCATCAGCGGCTGGGCAATGCCGGCAGTTGCTTAGGTCTCTGGCAACCTTTTAGTGTCAGAGTCATTTCATCTGGGCATGGATTTGGCCAAAATGCACTTGCCAACACAAGGTATGGACCTGCCCATGGATATTCCTGCCTTGACATCAAGGCTCAGCTGAATGTGGCCTTTTGGCCCAGGAATGAAATTGTAGGTGTCAGCAGAAGGTAGCACTGGGGTCCACCAACTCCTCCCAAGACGTGGAGCTGTCTCACACCCTGTGTCTCCCAGGGCTGTCTTGGGGTGTCCCCATCAAGGACTGACCAACTGGCCCACAAGTCATGCTGAACTCCCCCACCTCCCATATCCATGCGGCTGCCCCCTCCCCTCCTGGCAGGAGCCCGGCTTGATGCTATGGGGAAGCTTCATAGCTCCATACGTGAAGGCAGTGCTGAAGCATCCAAGAGGTGATGCAGGCAGGTTTGTCTGAGCCATCACAACTAATCTGCCAAGACGGTTTGTGTGCTTCTCTTACTGCATTGGTGGTAAAAGCAGGGACACCAGAACTCTAACTCAGCCTATTCCTACAAGGACCCTGGGAAGATTTTCCCCACCATCCGGATGCTACGAAGCCTTTTGCTGGACAGAGCGTGTGGCCCCTTCCCACCACTCTGGGAAGAGATGTTGAACGTTTATCATCCTACCTTTGGGTTCTGCTTTGGATGCTCTGACCCCAAAGCCCCCACTGCGGTCACAGCATCGCCTCCCCTCCCCAGCATCTTCTATTTGCCTCTAATTGCAAAGTTCAGCCGGTGCCTGTTTTGGATCCCTCTCGTGTCTCCTTCAGCAGATTTCTGCAGGCAATATGGCTTGTGCTAGACACGGGGTAAATCTGCAGGGAATCAGACTGAGAAAAGACAGAAGTCAAAGAAACTTAAATCAAAAAACCCCACTGTGCCTGGCAGGTGGAAAATTTGTGTTGCAAATACCATGTGGTTCTATATATATAACCCACTGGTTGAACTTCTATGTGTGCATGTATCGTAGCATATATGCATGCTAATGATGTAGTGTGCTCACATATAGGCATTTCGTTGTCAGTACGGTGGAGCACAGAGCACCTAGTAGTTACCATTAAGAAGGGACTCACTGGTGGAAACATTTCCGCTGGGAAATGCCACCATCATCTCTGCTGACTCTCCACTCTTGGCTCAGACCTAAACCCTTTCCTTGCAGGTGGAAGCTGTCCTGCCCTTGAGCTCTTGGGAAAGCATCACTCTTGGGGGAAAAAAGGGGAAAACCACTGCAAGCCTTGAGTAAGCTGAGAGTCAACGTCCTTGTGCACTAAATTTTTGCACATTAAGGTCTGACCTTAAAGCACTTAAAACCTTCAGCCCCCCATAAGCACTGGGGGTTGCCCAGGTGGAGGATGAGATTTGCCCCAAAGTAAAGGAGATTTTCATGCCTGACCCCAGGCCCTCAACCCAAGCGGGGACCCTGCTGGGCTCAGGCACAGTAGCAACCACCAACCACGGGTGGCTTCACCACCAGAACAAGCATGGAATGCCTTTTGCTTTGTCCTTCCAAAATAACATTGATTAAAATAACCCCAAGCCGGGCTGTCTGCGCTGCTCTGCATGGATCGGTGCCTCACGGCCGATTGCCTGCTCGTAATCAAATTAGACTGAGCCCTGTGCGAGAGTGACCTCGTGTTTTGCTCAGCCCCAGGGAACCCACACAGGGCAGCAACCCCGACGGGTGTCCGGGACATCCAGCTCGTCCCCTCCATCAGGGCACATATTACCTTCTTTGCCTACGCAGGTTTTCTGGGCCTCAGAATGGCTCCACACATGCTTTTCTTGTGGAGTTTTTAATATGGTCTCTCTCCTCTTCCTGGTTTTCACAAACCCATGGTGTTTCTGGCAGAGTCAGGGACATTAGGAGGAGACCGGCTGATGGACAAGGGCTCACAGCAAGGCAGCATGATCACAGAGTTGTTTTCTTAGGAAATAGACTTATGGAAAAAACCCATTGTCATTGTTTATCTTCTTTCTGCAGGTTTTGCTTTTTCATTGGAGAAAGTCAGCAATGCAGCAAACAGCTTCATGAATATACAGATTGGTTTTGGCAACTACCAATTAGCAAAGAATGTGTTCATGCAATCCCCAACTGACTATCTCCCTGGGAATTTCTTATTTGGAACAAGCCATTTTTCATTAGAGAAAATACACACACTTGGACAGATAGTTCTTGCTGGCTCTTATTACCAGAGGAAGCCTGGAGAGGGGCAGGCAGCCACCGCCACGGGCCAGCTGTGTGCCCCGCTGGCTCACACCCCCACACCAGGACACAGTACAGCCAAAGGACGCGTGCGCAGCCCATGTGCTCGCATGCAATAACACAATGCCTGCAAGGACACATGCAAACGGGACTGGGAAGGTAATTACAAACCCAGCCCATGCACCTCTTACTCACTCCCAAGTTTTTCTGATTCTTCTGCTTGGATCGCAGGTTCATTGAGGTGTGTGTGACAATATTTGACAAGTGGTGTCCCTCAGGGGTTCGTATTGGGACCAGGACTGTTCAATATCTTCATCAATGACATAGACAGTGGGATCAGGCAAGTTTGCAGATGACACTGCGCTGAGTGGTGCAGTTGACATGCCCGAGGGATTGAGTTGACATGCCATGCAGAGGAACCTGGACAGGCTGGAGAAGTGGTCCCGTGTGAACCTCATGATGTTCAACAAGGCCAAGTGCAGGGTCCTGCACCTAGGTCAGGGCAACCCCTGGTGTCAATACAGGCTGGGGCATGAAGGGATGGAGAGCTGGCCTGCTGAGAAGGACTTGGTGGTACTAGTGGATGAAAAGCTCAACATGATCTGATTATGTGCACTGGCAGCCCAGAAAGCCAACTGTGTCCCGGGCTGCATCAAAAAAAGCATGGCCAGCGGGGCGAGGGAGGGGATTCTGTCCCTCTGCTCCACTCTGGTGAGACCCCAGCTGGAGTACTGCATCCAGCTCTGTGACCCTCGGCACAGGAGAGACATGGACCTGTTGGAGCGGGTCCAGAGGAGGCCACGAAGGTGATCAGAGGGCTGGAGCACCTCTGCTGTGAGGACAGGCTGAGAGAGCTGGGGTTGTTCAGCCTGGAGAAGAGAAGGCTCTAGGGAGACCTTATTGCAGCCTTTCAGTACTTAAAGGGGGCTTATAAGAAAGATGGGGACAAACTTTTTAGCAGGGCCTGTTGCAATAGGACAAGGGGTAATGGTTTTAAACTAAAAGAGGGCTAGATATAAGGAAGAAATTTTTTACACTGAGGGTGGTTAAACACTGGCCCAGGTTGCCCAGAAAGGTGATAGATGCCTCATCCCTGGAGGGATCCAACCTTCCAGGTCAGGTCGGATGGGGCTCTGAGCAACCAGATCTAGCTGAAGATGTCCCTGCTCATTGCAGGGGGTTGGACTAGATGACCTTTAAAGGTGTACCTTCCAACCCAAACTATTCTATCATTCTATGATATTCACCTGTAATAAGGCTGCTTTTTTATGAACAATTGCAGCATCTACAACTGAGACTCAAGGCTCACCAGTGCCGTATTACTGGGGTCTCAAAAGATTTGGGCACAGACTCTTGCTCCTGGTGCAAAATAGAAAGGACAATGTCATGGTATGCACAAAGAGATACCTGGCTATACGTAAAGATCAATGGTGAAAACATGTCAGTGTTGGGGTTCGTTACAGCCACTGGAAACCCAGCCGAGGGAATTTGGGGTGCTACTCATCACAGCCTATGGCCAACACCTACCTCCAGGTAAATCCTACCCAAAAAGTCCCAGGCTGAGGCTCCCCGCTACTTGTATCGCGCCTGCAAGCCCAGCCTGAGTCCTCGCACCCACCATGCAGCATGGAGAAAGAAATTAAGAAATGCAACAGTTGACTCTTCCAGGCAATCACTTCCCAGCTTTACCTGCAAGAGAGTGAATGCCATGAACCACAGATCAGGGAGACGAGGCGCTTAAATTCAGATATGATGGACAGCTTTTTATTTCCCAATGTTTTAATTAAACAAAGTGCTACATTCCATAGTTACAGTATGAGGAGTTGTTCTCGTCTGAAATAGAAAACCACAAGAAAGCACAAGGACTGCTAATATCACTCTATGGAAGCAGTGCAGTCCAGAGAAACCTCACCTAGGGTGAACATCTGGCATTAGAGACACCTTTAAAAATCAGCAGCTGTAGAGTGTAGGTACGTTTCATCAGGGCAAGAGCTGCATTTCAGGCAGGCTGGTTCCTCCCGTCAGATATGGGGCTGTAGATGCCGAAGCGGCTGTGTGATGCCTACAATAAATTCTGGCTTGTGCTATTGGGAAATCCCTAGCTGGGCATCCACAGGAAAACAGAGGCGAGCGACTCGTCTTGTGCTGAGTCGAGAGATTATTATTGCTGCAGCAAAGTCGCCATCGCAGCCGTGGCTTTGCATGGGGCCAAGGCTGCGTTAGCCGTGTCACGACCCACCTTTACAGTCAGGGGCGTGCAGTTCACCCAGCACGGAGGACGAGGAGGGCCCTTCTGGGCTGTTTTTCTTGCTCTGTGTCTTTCAAAAGAATCTGCTTGTTTGGCAATGCAGAGGTACAGATTAAATCAGTACAGCATTAAGAGACTGGAGGCTTCAGCTCCCACCTGAAACCCTCCTCCCCTCCCTGCCTGCAATCTGATAATCTCAAGCAAACGAATCAAACTCCAGGAGTTGTACAGAGAATATTTTTAAGAGCCCAGTCCAAAGTCTACTGGCCTTGGATGAGAAGGGAAGCAGCAGAACGATGCTTGTGCTTTAAAGACCTGCAGAAATTGCACTGACGTCAGGGGCACTGCAGAAAACCCTGTCTGTGCTCCAAAGGCTCCTACGAGCTTCACTGGGACAGGGTTTTGACTGTCCATCTTGCCTCCACACTAAGAACTAAGCTGAAGACATGGGGAGCCTCCAGGCTCTGAGGCAGGTGCCTGACCAAACCCAACTATTCAACAAAGACCTCCACTTCAAACGGACATCAGTTGGGATCTCTCTATACTGCTGAGTGGCTCAGAAAGTCGGCCTATGGTAGTCTTCTGCCAACTAGCAGCTCCCAACCAAGGCACCTTGGTTGGTGGTGTTCAGAGCCACAGGTTTGGGAATGAAGCTGGACCACAAGCAAAATCTTTGGGCAGCTCTTCTGTCCCACAAGGCTGGCCCCAGCAGAGACCAAGAGCCAACACTGAACTGTGTGTTCAGCTGGACCTCCCTTTTGGCTACAACTGTCCTGCCTGCCCACCATACTTGCCATATAACCACTCCGGTATTTGCAACCATTTGTCAGCCCCACTTTTGGCACTGCTGATTTCCAGCATCCCAGCCACCCACGCCATGTCCTCGCTGAGTGAAGCCAGGCTCTTGAGGACACCAGGGCATCCAGCTGATGCACTAAACCACCACCTTCATCATTCTGACTGGCAGCATTGCCTTTAATTTCTTAAGTTCATTGTGTTGGGGAGGGAGAAGACAGACAGTGAAACTCACTGCCACTGTAGAAAGTCGGTGTTTCCCAAACTGTGGATTTATTAGCACAACAAAAGGCCACAGCACCTCTCCACCAGCCTTCCCAATCCATCTAATCAACAATCCATCCTTAAGCTCTTCCTGTGCTGCCGGAGCTGTGGTTCTTACACTCAGACCAGCAGCCTCGCTCAGCCATCCCTCTTCCTCCTGACTGACCCATGCACTCTGCGTTTTATCAGTTACTTAACACACCTTGTGCCGTTATCACACACTGCACAGGCACCGTACCATTAACAGGAAAGCAAGAGGAGGCTGTCCTTCACAGGCTGTTATTGCACAAAGCCCTGCTGATCTCCAGCTGCTTGGGTCTTGCTGGTACATCTGCTCTGTTCTGCCGTATAGCTGGCAGCTCCTCTTTTCCAGTGTTATTTTGGGTCTCTCTTTCAGGCTACAGTTGCATGCAAAGGACTCAGACAGCCCAGCTACCGTCCTTTGTGCTCCAAGACAGATTCCCCCTTGCAGAGAGGCCAATGCCCTTTGTCACCGCTTATTCTCCATGCCTCCCTGGCTGGACCAGGGTAAAGCATTTCAAGAACACCTTGCAGCTGCCTATGTAATCTTGTTCCCAGCCTGCCTGGAGCTGTACGTAAAAGACAAGACTTTCTGGAGATCATCTCAAGCAAACTGGAACAGCGAAGTCATTCCACCTTGCAACCCTCATCAAGCCTTGCCAAGAACAAATGATCAAAGAGCCCAAGGGACAATATTTCCTCATGCCCAAAACTGCAAGCCACCAGCACTCAACTGGACTGTTAACATGTCTCGACCACCTCCAAGCTCCAAAAAACTTAGGAATGAGAAAGACATAGGCAGAGATCAGTCTGGAAGGAAAACTTCTCCTTAGCTTGGACTGATCACTTTTTAGGGAAGAAAGAGACTTTAATTTTGGGTAGGGGCACCAGGACTTAACAGTGGGCTGCCAGTCAGCGCCTGTTAAAAACGTGGGGCTGATTTTAGCAAGGGAAAAATTCTCCTGGTCAAAGTTTCAGGAACAAAAAGGGAGAGATGCAAGCACTGTGGAGCCCTGGCTGGGAAAGCCCGTCCTAGAGGGATTAGGGTATGAAGACTCCCCAACATGTTGATGTTTTACTGTGTCTCCACCCAACCTGCTTCCTACGCACTCGGTGGGATGAATGTGTGAGGGACCATGCACAGCTCTTCAACTGGAAGACTAACATTAGTAGCAGCATTTTGAATACAGGTTGTCCCGCCTGTCCTTCTCCAGGTGACTCAGTAGATGTGTGGGTAAGGCCTACAGGAAAGTACCTGGGCTCTGAAGAGCACTGCTTGTTCAGAGCTAAACATCACATCTGATGACTTAATGTCCAGATGAGGCCCTGACCCTCTCAAGAGAGAACTGAGCTTCAGGGGGGTCTTCTAATTGTCCTCTCTACCTTGCAAACCCACTCACATGCCCACAAGACATTTGCTTATCATCATCTACATCTACCCTTCATAATCTGACAGGCCTTTCCACAGGCTCCCTTCCACATCTTTGAAGACTCAGTGGGATTTAATCTCAGTAGATGTGCGGTCTGGCCTTATTTGTCTTATCAGGTCTCCTCCGGCAACAGTCGCTGTTCCTTCTATGAAGGATCATTCCCCACAGAACAGTGATTCCCACCTCAGAAACATGGATGTTTTGCATAAATATCAGACTGATGTCATTTCACAACAAGAAGCAGAGATAAAGTAACGCAGCCCTTTTTCTAGCTATTTTGACAGCATTTCTGTGCAAAGCAACATTAGTTCCCCCTGCTTGGTTCCCGTAACCTCTCGGACACTGGTGGTCTCCCTCTCCAACCTGGTGCTAGCAGCCCAGGCAGCACAGCAGCTCACCCTCACCCCGTGCCACCCTCGGGCTTCACCTCCACAACCCTCTGCAGCCATCTGTCCTACAGCCTCACCTTTCTCCCCACGGCCAAGGGCTCCCAGCGGGACCATTTCACCTCCCCACAGCAGACATCTCTCCAGCTGTGTCTGCTGCCGCTTTCCAACTATTAGCCACAAATCCCTCAACACTGACAGCCACCTGCTCCGCAAACTTTGGTGCCTTTCTGCATTCGGTGGTCTGGAGACAAGACCCATCCAGATCTCCCAAAGGTGCTGCCGTTCACACAGCGTTCGGGGTCTGAAAATGCAATTTCCAGTGGGTAAAGGAGACAGATGCTCCGCTTTCACCTCTGTGTGAATGCAGCCTTATGAAAGAGATGAACCAAGAATGAGCGTCCTTCAAACAGGAGGCAGAACCTGAAGAAACCCCTGACCTGCCTCTTCTCTTACCTACTTGCACACTGAACAAAAGCTAAGAGATCCATGCACGACTGTCCGTCAGTGGGTGAGCGCTGGTATTTATTGTGCTGTAACAGACAGTGCTGGTTGAAAATGGACTACGATTTTTGTTGTGAATCAAGTGTGGTGGCCATTCCTGTGTGTCTCCAAGAAGCGTGGAGCAGAGCTGAAGGAAGGAAGAAGGGGTGAGAGTCGGGGACCCGAGTGCAGAAATGTGCTTCAAACTGTATCAACAACACTGTACTTGGGCACTTCTCAGGTGGCAAGGGGTACAGTTCAAGTGTATAACTCATTAATTAAGCAGAGCAGCTAATCTTAGCACTAATGAACTCTAGCTCAGGTAATGTAACATTTAAAATTAACAAATTGGACAGAAGTCATTCACAGTAAAGATTTCCATTCCCAGGCTAGGTGAGAGCTATTGTTATGATTAGATTACTGCCAGCCAGGACCAAAACAGTACACCAGGGTAATAGGAAAATAATCATCCATATGGATCAGCTCCAGCTGTAACAAGACGCGCTGTGGATCTGAATGAGGCGCCGAGTGCGAATGTGAAATCTCACTACTGTATCAAAACAAACATCACTGCGCGGTACACGTAGAGCATAGCATGCCGTTTCGCCGGGGTGGTACCGACCACTGCTCGGTGGCTCGGGGCGGCGGAGAGCAGTGATGCAGCAGAAAGTCGCTTGTTCTTTTTCTCCTCCTCCCTCCTTTTAAAAGTCACGGGCTATTGCAAGGGCACTGCAGTTCGATTCAAAATTCATCTTCAGAGCTGTCAGCTAAGAGCATGACTCGGTCTTGCATGCTGTTAAATTCCCGCTGCTAGGGGAAGAAAAGAAACATTGAAGAGCTCCACATGCGAAAATGAAACGAAGAGCTTTCGGATCCCCCCCATACTCTAACTGAGAGGTCCCGGGCACTTCAACTCAGACAAACCGTAACCATCACCAGGCTGCGCTCGCTTTACAGCCAAAACGGTTAACAGGAGAGTGGGGGGGATCGGGGTTTCCTTTTCAGTTGCCATACCTTTCTTTTATGTCTCTTTGAGCCATTTCTCCTTCGGCGATTCATAATCTTAATGCTGTAGAGTGCTCCAAGGATAAAGAGGGCTCCGGCTATTCCGACTCCTACAGGAACCAGCATCCCCGACATGTATCCTGCCTATGGGGAAAAGAGAGAAGCAGAGCAGCACTCACAAGACCATCCTTTCAGAGTCATCTTCCACCAGCCTAGGACTGCAATTTACCCCTATGCTGCTTTCATCAAAGTTTGCTGTATTTGAGTCCCTATCACCCGCCTGCATAGGATGAGCCCTGCTTCCAGGATGGCTAAGGAAGCCCCCAAGTCCCACTCCAGGACCAAGCTGGTAACCACCACGGCTGACTCACCATCAGCTTTTGCCAACAGATACTGCCTTGTGATAGCTGAGACACAGCAGCAGTTGCCCACCTTTAGGAGAAGGAACAACTTTGGTGCAGAGCTGCAAGTGCTGGGGTGGAGTGTCAATAGATGTGCACGTGTAAAGGAAAACCTCGACCACCACGGGCAGGCATTCTTGAGCCACAACAAAGACCTGTGACGACCCAAACAGCTCCACTACCTCCTGTGTAGCATCGACTTGAGTGCTGCTTTGAGCTCCCCAGGTACCGCCAGCGTAAACTGAGGCACAGGTATATGTCTGGCCATGTGCAATGGAGTTAAATCCGGAGAGCCGAGGGCTGCTGTTACACTTTTCAGCATGAACCCAGACTAGCAGCGCGGGACCAAGTGGTGTGGTGATGAGTGCCTCGGCACCCCGCTGCCCACAGCTCTCCGCACTGTCCCGCAGCCCTCGGAGCGGCAGGAGCAGGCAGAGGAGAGCGCGGTGCAGGCAGAAGAGCCAGCGTCTGAGAGCCACCAGGCGAGACGGCCAGCACCAGCCAGGGAGCCACAGAGCGGGTGAGGAGCTGTTTTCGGAGAACGGCTGAGCTGCAAAGCAGGGGCTCTCACCTCCATGGTGGGAGGTGGGTGGGAAAGGGACCCAGCATCCTCCTGGCCATCTCTGATCACTGGACTGTGTCTTACCCTGGCCAAACTGCTAAATATACCTCCAGTAAAGAGTATTACACAGCTCCCATGCTTCCCAGAGACAGCTTGGCATGGCAAAGCAAGTGCCCTGGGACACTAGTGCCATATCTCAGCACGGGGATGGCAGAAGCTGCCCTCAGCACCCGCAGCTGGGTCTCTGAAGGAGCCAAAATACAAAGCCAGGCTGTGCTCTTACAAGAGGAAATGGCTTCAAGTTGTGCCAAGGGAAGTTTAGATTGGATATTAGGAAGAATTTCTTTACTGAAAGGGTCATCAGGCATTGGAACGCGTTCCCCAGGGCAGTGGTGGAGTCCCCATCCCTGGAGGTATTCAAGGGTCACGTAGATACAGTGCTCAGGGACATGGTTTAGTGGTGGGCTTGTCCGTTTTATGTTAATGGTTGGACTAGATGATCTTACAGGCCTTTTCCAATCTAGGAGATTCTGTGATTCTGTGATTCTGTATGTTGCAGGGAGAAGCAGCAGTTTGCCCTCTCCCTGCCCAGCCCAGCCTGAGCCTCCTTCGGCTTCATACTCAAAATCCTTGAACCAAATGCTTTTGCTTTGCATGGGAAGGGGTCACTTGCATGAGCAGGACAATGCCATAGAGGGATGGCACGCACACCTTCAGCTGGCCTTAAGGGAAGCACAGCAAACGCAAATCAGCTCTAATTCAAGTGCTATGATCCGTACGTTTGCATTGCCCATTAAAAAATATAGATAGCATGACTAGTTTGAAATTACACATTTAAACATTTAAAATCCTTTGGAAAATATTCCCAAGTGCTTGTTATTTGATATTTTACTGTCTTAAATGAAAATTATCCCAAGTTTTAAAGTGCCAAATTGCTTCAGCATCCTCACCTAATTCAGGCTGGGGGGCTCAATGGGGTAGGGGAGGCAGGTACAGCCTGGCTCCCTCCCTCATTAGTGCTGCCTTCATTCACATTGCAGCAACAGAGTCCTCTGCTGTGGCACTACAGCTTCACCCTTTGCCACCTACACCCCCCCAAAATAGATTTTGCACCTGCCAAGGGACACACGCACAATCCAGAAGACTACCAGACAGCTCTTAGCAAGCCTCAGTCCATTGCTTCCAAACACTCATCGTCATCTGCATTCCCAAACTGCAACACAACTTAACAACACACGCTTACAGCGTAATTGCTTTTCTTCCATAATCCACTGAGTGGGGAGGGAAAAAAAAGCTATTCAGTGTGGGCTGCCCTCCCTTCGTGCACTTACCTGGAGAATGAAAATAACTCCTTTCATCTAGGACAGATACAATGCTCACAAGGGCCATTTTGCTCTCCCAAACCCCTCCAGATCCTGCTCGGCACTTTAAATAGGAACACCTTTGCGCCTGGATCCCAAGGCTTGAGGGATCTTCAGTGGCATCGTGCAGGTCCCCTGAACGCCCTTCCAGAAAACCCAGCCCCGCTCAGCACGTGCCTGGAAGGGGACTGCGTGCCTGCACCCCGCGTCCCAAAAAAAGGAGGTTAGTGAGAACATAGCTAAAAGACTGTATCTCTGCGAGGCAATTAAAGTACCTTAATTGGGTGACCTAATTAGTGCAGCGTGGGTTTTTCTATTTCTGGAACTTTGCTGCTGGCACGGGTGGCGAGGGGAGACTGGAAACAGCTTTTTAGCTGCTGCCCAGCTGAGTTTCCATATCAGAAATCACTCGCTTTCATACGGTGAACTCTCTAGCCCATCTGTGAGCCTTTATCACACCTGACCAGCCCATGCCCTTTTACAGGCTTCCCCCAACAGCTGGACCAACGATTTCTACCCCAAAAGCCCGCAATGTGAAGCAGATCCAGGACCTGCTCTCCCAACCCTTCTGTGTCACACAGCCCAACACATGAGGGCTTCTGCACTTGCCTGATAGGAAACCCCATTTCACAGGTAGCTTTTTTAGCCACATTTTTTAGCCCTTGCCCATGGCGAAGGTGCAGCTTCTTTACTGGTCCTAGGGATGCTTTTAATACACCCAATCCATGACCATGACCGTGACCTTCCTGGTTCCATTGGACTTTGAGATAACAGCAACAGAAGACTTCAGAGGAACCTCATGTCCATTATTCAGCATGCCGAATGCAACATTTGCACAGTGTTTGCAGGAGACTGGACATAAATCTGTCACTGACCCGTGTTCCTGGTCCCACGCTCCCCGCACCCTTCCCTCTCCCAGCAGGGCAGCCCTGATGCACACAGGAGGACACATCTCAGGGATGGGGCCATCATGTGCCATGATACTCTTTTGGATGGATGGATGGATGGATGGAGGGATGGATGGATGGATGGAAGGTAAAATAGAGAGGACAGGGCTCTGCCAACAGTAAATGAGAGGGGCACATATTGTGACAGGTGCTGATAAACTCAACAAGGAAGAGGAAGAAAAGGGGTTAGCAGGTTTATTTGGGAGTGGTTTGCTTTACCAGCATTTGGTTGGGCGACAGGGAGTGGTTTGTGTTGGGCTTTTCTAAGGGAAAATGTGAGCAAGGTGAAAGATCTGACTCCACACATCTGCTGTTCCCCAAAGGATGGACATGGCTCAGGGCTGTCTCTCTCTCTTAAGTGGACACTAGCAGATCCCCCATTATACCAATGCTTCTGCTGGGCACTGCCATGCAGTCCAACATCTACCTGCAAGAGGTTCAGGCTCTACAGAGCAATTCTTTCGGAGACTGGAACATGCACCCCCACCTCTGCGACGGGGAAGGACAGAGGTAGCCAACAAGGTGCCAAGAGGAAAGAAGTAAAAGCTACAGCTTCAGTGAGAAGATGCCTGATGCCCCCACACTCGTGTTGTGCCAGCTGGGGTAGGTCTGGTGTGAGCAGGTGACCCGTGCATGCTACATTCACTCCAGGCACTCAACCAGACTTGGTGTCTGCTTTTTACCTTTGTCGGGAAAACCATTCTCTGTCCTTTCAGCATTCGCTCTGGCTGAATCCCAGGCCAAGGTGCTCTGCTATGAGCATCGCCCATACTAGACATGCCTCCTTCCTATTGTAGGCAGAAAAGCAACTCAACAAGGGCTGGGCTGGAACCCGTCTTAAACCCTTCCACTCCCCAATCCTGGAAAACAGACAGACAGAACCCGTCTCTCTGTTCAGATTTGATGGTAAGGTGCTGCTGAAATTTGGTGGGGATCACGTGGGAAGGCTGGGCTCACTGGGTGACAATATGTTTAAGCTCAGAGATGTATTTTCAGGGGTTCGATTTTCCTATCAAGTCATTATTCATTGTAGCCATTTTTTTGTCTATCAACTCTGATCTTGTTCAAGAATTTCCAAGCCCTGTTGAGTCACAAAATGGTCTTGTCTTAAAACACTACTGTCCCCTCATGTCTAGCTTCACGGCTTTGCTGTCATCAACACATTTGGAAGGCTTCACAACGGTTTCAAAATGTTAGTATTTGCCCTAGGGCAGCAAAGCCTAAAAAACCACCACTGCCTGTGGTTGGCACAATGCTTGGTTCCATGTACCATCACCCTGTAACACCAGGGAGAAAAGATCAGGGTCTGTTATCTTTTCAGTCTTCCTCTGTTTGCTCCTTTTTCCACCCAGGAATTTGCAGCTCTTCTTGCATGTGGAGGCAGGAAAGGTCTCATCCACAGTCAGTGGCATGGCATGTAGCCTCTAACCAGAGAGGATCACCAGATCCTCTTGACTTGGATCTTGAACCAAGCTTAGGACTTAAAGAAAAGGGGTGGAGGTAAGTTAGAGGGCAATATAAGAAAGTAACTAGGGTAGTTTGAAGAGAAGGTGATTTTCTAGTGCAGAGGAGTTTATCAAATACTACCGTCCCTCCTTCTGCTCTTAGTTACTACTTATCAGGGATGTACTGTGGATTTACACCACTATATACAACAGCAGCACCCGGTTTGTTGCCTCCCAGAGAAGATTTTAAGCCCCTTCTCAATTGTCTTTGTAGAGATAATGAACTGCAGTGACAAGAATTTGTTTCCGCAAGTAAAAATGCTTTTGCTTTTAAAGTAATTGAAACACTGAGCCGCCTACCTTATCTTTCAGCTTCTCCATCCAGCTTCTCACTGAAAAATAAGACAAAAAAGCTGTAATCATATTACTTATGTTATATTAATTAGTAACAAATGATAATGATAGTATTAAAATAGACACTAATTAACTTGACAAGCTGATAACACTTTTCATTAGATTTCCTCTCTTCTCATTCATGAAAAAAAGCAAATGCAGCAAATCAACAAGAGAAACTCTTCAAGCGAGTTGGCAGGCAAGAAGCTCGCTTTTGCCTGTGCAATTCACATCTTCAGAGTGACTAAAAGCAGAAGATGAAAAACAATTATTTCAGGTTTTAACCACACTTCTCGTACACACAGTGGGATGTCAGACAAGAAGAAAACCTTAGAGCGTCGCTATCCCCTCCCACTGTCCTCCTCCACATAGATACTCCTCCCTCTATTTGGCATAGCCTGTAACAATGCCTAAAAAAGTATTATTCCCTGTCTTTTATTCCCCTGTTTTTCTGGCAGCAGCCACTGCCTGTCTGGGAAGTCACCAGATAACATGTGAGGACTGGGATAGCACTGGAAGTGCTAAATTACTAAACCAAGTAAATTTATACTGCCATCACAGAGACTTTAGTTTCCTAACAGTTAACAGAAGTCACATGAAATATGATACCCAAGAATTACAAGTCTTTAATGGCATGTACTTTGGGATGAAATATTCAGCTAATTTCAAAGAACTACAAATGATTAGCAGCAGGTGCACGACCCATTAACTACACAGGCGACTGGATTAGTCTGCACTGCACTGAAGACAAAATGCCCAGCCTTTGAGATATCCACTAATATCTTAACAAATTCCTGCTCATAGGTAAGAGGCAAGCAAGCAGTTAAATGTTGGTTGGTTTTCAGGGTATGGCAACTGTGTTTTAAGCCCTGGTCAAGGATCTCTGTTTCTCCAGGAGGCACAAGGGGACTCTCAGACGCGCCAATGTCCACCCGAAGAATATTTCTCCCAGGATACATTAGATCCCAGATGTAACACACCGTTTATGGAGTAAGACCCTATTTCCAAGCCTGCCTTCTCATAGAAGCTCCCTTCAAAGCTTGCGTTGGCAGTATTAGAGGCTGCCCCTTGGCACATGCACATCCACCACCCAGGGTAAACATCCTACAGAAACGAGAGCCCTGCTGTGAGTGGGGAGGGTGCAGCAGTAGGGCCATCAGTAAATGGCCTTTTTACGTCTCAGATACAATACAGAGAAGCACAGCAGCTAGGAAATCATAAGACTCAGCCCAGACATCAGCATCACTGTATTAAGCTGCCTCATTTTAACAACTTCAAAGTGATTTGAATACTCCCTTTTTAACTCTTAGTAACATAACACTTTCCAAACAGAAGGATCCCACATTACCTAGAGATGAAAAAGTGTGAAACACGCACAGGCACGTTCACACAAACTCACTTACCTCTGACAGGTCGCTAAGAAAAAAAATGCATTATCCAGGAGACACCCACAGCACTAGAAGAGGACAAGAGGTCTACTTTTATCAGCTCTTGCTACCATTAGTCCTAACCTGCACAGTCTAGGCTGTAGTAAACTCAATTTATGAAGGTGCCATCACCATCATCCTCTGTCAGTCTGAGACTGTATGCCTTCAATGTCACTCCCAGTGGAATACCAGAGAGGAAGGAAATGCATGGTTCCCCTGGGCTAGGTTTCTCAGCTGGCTTTCTAGATATAACGCTAAAACAAACACTGGCTGTAACATCACCTAGACTTTCAAGGAGAGCCCCTACGCTGCTGCCTTGCTGACAGGCCTGGAAGAGACCAAACACTGGGAAAATGCACTTAAAACACAAATATTGCAAACCAAAGGAATTCATGCCAAAATTCTTACCAAAGAGCCTTCTCGCGACTCTCGTGTTTAACGATGCTGTTGTGCTTTATTCCGGGCTCCCAGGAGGAGTGGCAATGGTGACTCACAGTCACACAGTAACAGCCACAGCTCCACAATCACAACGCACCTTTTGAAGCTTTGGACTGATGTTGTCCGTGCACATCCAGACAGCTCCACGCGTACACACACTGCGTACACACAGCCACTTCAAGCTGCTGTGATGCTCAGTTGGCCCCAACTCATGCTAAGTGCAAAGCCTATCACAGAATCTGCTAGATTGGAAAAGACCTGTAAGATCATCTAGTCCAATCATTAACCTAACACTGACAACACACCACTAAACCATGTCCCTGAGCACTGTATCTACACGACCCTTAAATACCTCCGGGGATGGGGACTCCAGCACTGCCCTGGGGAACGCGTTCCAATGCCTGATGACCCTTTCAGTAAAGAAATTCTTCCTAATATCCAATCTATGTTTATGCGTCTTTCACAATAATTATATGGGATCAGTGATCTCATCGATAGTCGATTCACTCTCTTGCAGCTGAACAACAGAGTCTCCAAATCAGCAATTAACTCCAGAGTATTTCTGCAAGTCAGAGGCAGGGGCTGATCTAATAATATTCTACTACCCATTTTCAACAAGCACAAATTCTGGCTTCATTCCCCTCTGCTCCACAAAATGACCGCAGCATGTCCATTGGGACCCACGGATACTCCAGTACAAATCTGTATTTGCTATTTGTACAATTGCTTATTACTAAAACTGATCTTGTTTTCAGCACATCAGACACCTTCATGAATCAGCCTAAGCTGAGATGCTCTAACGCAGCCACAAGCTGGCTGAATAAAACCCCCTGACCTGTGCTAGAGGAAAATAATGGTCCCAAATTCGGGAATTTAAGGCAGCAGGAGGTTAAAAACCTGGCTGGCCTTTCGACATCCTGGCAGGGCTGCAGTGGTGTGTGGGAGCAGCAGGTCCAGCTCTCCCGGGTAGGAGTAGAGAGCACGGAGCAGCCGCAGCCATGGTCCTGGACCTCCCGGCTCTGCCACCGGTCAGGCTGGGGCCAAGACAAGTCAAGGAGAACCGGATTACCATGAATTACAAACATTCTTAATGTCAGTAATGCACAAAATTGCTTCAACACCTTTGAGGAAATGACAAGCCACTGTGTCATTAAAACTGAGTGCTTACTGCTCCAATTATTTACCCATATGCAGACACTACAGGGTGTGCATAGGAGATAAAGCACTTTTTCAAGTTCGAATTGATATCTATGCTAAATGGCTACCATCAATTAATTCTGGAATTCAGACTCTAATTATGCATCATTATCCAGAATTAATATTCTGAACTTGGTCTTGGAAGAGGAACATTGCAGATGGCACCTTCTCATAAAAATGCAACGCTCCCCGAAAACACAAGGTAACTTGCCAATGAGGCCAAGCAAATAAATAGTAACAAATACTCTAGTGCATGTCTTTTTCATCTCCTTTTTTCCCTTCCCTGATCCCTGAATATCCTGAACAAATGACAACAGTCTCTGGGTGTGAAATTACCAACAAGTGTCTGCAATGCTGGCTTGTCTTCTGTGGCATTTTAAGGATGGTGACTAGTCCAAACTCTCTGTCTTGGCTTAATTTTGATCCCTTGGTTTCATGGGGAGCCAGGGTAGATGAGTGTGGAGCACTTCAAAAATTACATACACAATCTGACATTTCCTCAGTGATTTATACAATGTCCGCATCTCTGCAAATTAATTTTAAATAAAGTATAGCTTAAGATTAAGCAGGTCACGAGCATGGATGAGGAGCACGGTTGTCTGGCATTGGCGTCAGAGCAGCCCAGGATGAATTCAGACAGTTACACATGCACTGTGCTATTTTTAGTCATTTTTACCCAGCTTTCCCCTTGAAAATGTGCAGCCAGCTATTAAGCAGCCACGGTGCCAACTAAAGAAGTCTGGCTAACTTGCAGAGGTAAGCAGCAGCCTGCTGTGCCTCCCTGGCCCTTCCTTGGAGGAACCTGGTCCAAAGGGACAGTCAAAAAGCCCCATGAGCAAAAACCTTCTGAAAGTTTGCGTTTTGCCAGATGCAGGCTGAAGGCTCAGGAGGGGGGCAATAGGTGATATTTGAGGGTCTGTGGTACATGGCACTGGATGGTGCAACATCTTCTTTCACCACTGAACTCTCAATGCTATAAATCCAAACTAACCCTCGTGAGAGATGGCTCTTGAGTTCCCATCCCTCTTCTTTCCACTGTGTCCTATATCTTTGCATCCCCTACAAGAACAGATTCAGCCAGCTTACCCTAGCTGCTCATTTGGTTTTTGCAGAGCTCCTTTTTACAAAGGGGGTGATCCCATATAATTTACAACAGAGAACTGAAGTGGATGAGGTTTGGAAGCTGCCTCCAAGTTCAGCTGGAAAGATCCTCTGACAACAAAGCGTTTGCATGATTTACGTCAGGGGAAAAATCCAGTATTTGTCACTTCTGAGCAAAGAAAATTAAATTAAGGTAGCACGACAGACCCTATTCACTGCAAGTCTAACCCATAGTCAGACACTGTCCTCCTAGGGAAGAGTCTGACTTCTTGGTTCTCTGCTCAGGGATCTCACAGCACCCTCAGCTTATGGCCCTGCAAAGTCTTGCGACAAACAACTCACCTGAAAGGAGAGGGGATGATAACTGAGGGCAAAAGATCTGGAAAAAGCACACAAAAAATTTACTATACGGTAACTCCCATGGCTACTCTTGCATCCCCACCATGGAAAAAAGTGGGTGTACATGTACTGTTATTAGCTGTGCTCTCCTTCCCTGAACCCTTATCGGCCGCCTTCACTCATGATCTCACTTCTTGCTGCTGTTCAGAGAAATGTCTACCTTCAAATAAGTTCTTCTTTACTGGTCAGGGCTCTTGAACCCCCTTTTGTTCTGGAAGCTGCAGGGTGCTGGGTGCCAGAGCCACACTCTGCCTTTAAGCCTCACCATAACGCACCGTCAAATCTCTCGCCAAAGGCTTTTCCCCACTCCCCTCACCACCCCCCTCTGAAATCAGGAACACAAGTCCTCTGGGTTTCATGCTTTGCCAAATTCTAGTAATCCTAATTGGCTAATTATCCACTCGAATGCAATGATAAAGCTGCTTAATACTTCTGTTCACTTCTCATTCATTCTCTCCCTTCTCAGATAAGAAAATGCAAAGACTTTACCTTCTGGTGGAGATTTCAATCTATAATTCATGCCCTCCTGCCATCAGTTCTGTCTCTCCCTTCCCCTCTCGGATGCACTGCTGCTTTATCTTGTCACTTTAGTTTCATCTTATCAGCTTGTTTTAATCATATTCCCTTTTTTTATCATCATCTAAAGTAATTCTGTTTTTCCATGGCAAAACCAGCACATTATCCCTCTGCCCCGTGCATCTTGCTGTATTTTCAAATCCAGCATTTACACCTTCATTCCAGAACTTCATCTTGATACTAATGAAGGTACATCCAGCACCTTCTTTTTTAACAACTCTCCACTGTGACCACCAGACCAGCGGTGAAAATGTGGCACCCAAGCCCCTATACACTCCTCAAAGGGCAGAGAAAAGCGCTGAAGGATGGTTTCATGGTTAAGCTGAAGCTCAGGTAACCTGACTCAACCATTGCAGCTGTAATTCCTTAAATGCAATAGGCTGAGAAAGCTGCACCAAGCTTCATTCTGAGAAATCAGAAAATATCAATCACCTCAATATCCTCAGGGCACGAAAAGATTTTGATCTAACAGCTACTGTTAATTGCTTTCATGTCTGTGTGAAATCAGAGATATCTCAGGAACCAGAGAAGCTGTTTAAGGACAAGGCCCCCACTGCAGCAGATGACAGTCCCCACCGCAAGCAACCTGTGCATCAAAGAAGATGCAGGAGGCAAAGACAGATGGAGCCCAGGAGCAAACGGAGCATCTCTTTTTCAGCACTGGCAATGTCTGCTGTGGATGTTGGGTTTGCTCTGCCTTCCTCTGGCCAGGATGTCTTTGTCCCACCCCTGTTGCTGTTGTAAGGCAGGAAAAAGGCCAGCTTGACATGTTTGCAGGAGTGTGGAAACTGTAAATACATAGTAAGGAGACTTTGTGCAGGTCACTGTATAATGAAATGTAACTGCACCTTGCAGCCGATGCAGCTCAGCACAGCTCTGCCATCGCCTTTTTCCCAAGGACAATTTGCCCAAGAACAAATTCACATTCACCTCTTCCATGCCTGGCCGCTACCCTGCTCCTCCTGTTCCTCGTCATGAAATGGCTGGGTTTGGTGATTTTCTGGTTAGGGCTAAGGACAGGCGGTAGTCAGGAAGGAGTAAACTTCGCCCTTAATGGTTAGACTTTGCTCGAGCTCGCGCTGCCAGAGCAGCTACCTGTGTAAGCCTCTGCAGTGAGAAAACGGGACGTTACTGTCTTCTAAAGTGCCTGTTCAATCTCCATTACATACATTAGAGCGAGAGATTTGCTATAGTTAGTTCTCCTCTTCCCTCACTTACACAATTTCCAAGCTGTATTCCTTGTTGCAGCAAAGGAGAGATGATTAAAGTGTAAAAACTAAAGAAAAGATTGATTACTTTAAATCGGTCTGTCTACACCAAGCAATCTGCCTTGTTACATTACAGATTTCATCCCTTTCTCTTGCAGGTAAGACTTTCTTTTAAATGAGACTAGTGAGAACAATTTTGCAGAAATGCTCCGTGCTTCATCTGCTCGGCTCTGACAAGTTAATGGCACGAGGCCGCATCGGCTCCTTTTCCTTAAAAAACACAATTGCCAATTTACTTACTAGCAAAAATAAATAATACAGAAAATGGCATTTGGCTGGAAGGCAGTGCATTTTTAATTCCAGAAGAAAAACTGTACCTACTTGATGGGAATTTTCATGAATGCATTTCCCCCCATGCCCAACTCAAGAAGACTTGAGTGGCCAGATAATCAAACAAATGTCAAACTGACAATTACCATTTGTGTTTTCAGAAAAAAAATTTGGTTGGATGAACTTCACATTAACAAAATGAACTTTAATAGCTACCATGCAACTGTCTGGTTTATTAACTGTACCAACTACAACCTTTTCCCTGTCCACCCAGCTACAACCCAAACCTGCTGCACATTACCGCCCGCCATGACCTACCCAAATCTCTTCAGAGAGGAAAGGAGATGTGGGAGGAAAACTCACCACACTCACCCAGAAAGCAGAAACTAAAACAGGCTTCTTAATTCCTTCCCTGACCTTATCAATCCTTTTGACACTGCCTTCGCCGTGGCATTAGGTCAGGTTTCTCCTTTTCCTTTTCCCTTGAACTTTTTAAGCTTTTTTCCTCCTTGATCTGCCCACACTGGGCCTTTCTCTGTAAACTCAGTTCTTCTGCGGTGCCTTCAAAACACTTTTGGCATAGACAAACTATTTGTTTCTCCCTAAGTGATCCCAGACAGGCACAAGATGTTAAAACAAAGCCAAGGTAGAAAACCTCTTAGTATCCTAAGAGTAAAAGGCATCAGCAGGATGTTGCCGTGAATTGGCTGTCACAATTTGTTGTACAATTAAACATATACTGGATCGCACCGTGTCCAAAAGCTGCGTGCTGAAGAGGAAATGAAAACTTTGCTTATGGAAATGGAAATACCTCTGCCGGAGCACAGGCTGGACCAGGTTCTCCACCACTGTGCCCTGGCACAGCTCCTAGAGCAACACACGGATTCCACCAGCAGCGAGAACCCACCCTGCTTCAGCTAATGGGTTTTCTTCTATGCTGAAAATGTTCATATCATCAGCTTTCATTCATGACATAGTCACAGTGCCCATATTGGGAACATAAAGAAGTCCTAAAAACTGAATTGGGATGCCTTAGCTGCCAACTGGCTCTGCCACTTGCAGCTGGCCCTCCTCCTCTCTAAAATGCACGTCATCACCTGAAAGGGAAAAACTGTTTGCAAGACTTAAGGTATATTATACCATCAAACTTCAGGCACTTATCTGAGATGCCCAAATTAAAAGTCTACCTGCCTTCAACTCCCAGAATCACTGAGAGGGAGACCGGCACCTGCACAATGTCACCCACCCCACTCCAGGTCTGATTTTTCCTCTGTAGAAAGCCCTTCTCAGCTGCTGGATACAGACATATGAGCAACTCTGATGCTTCACGTAGAGGGGAGGCTCCTGCACCAAATTGCCTGGATGTTTTCAAACAGAAAGTTTCACTTGGGAGAAGTGCAAAGCATAGAGACAAGATAGGTGAGGGTGAAGGAGGAAGCACAAGTGCGATGAAGCCAGAGGACCTGGAATGGAGCGCACACAGTACCACTAGTGACGCTTATCCTGATTTATTTCACACAGAAGCTGCCTGATTCGTGCTCTGACTGTGGTATTATCTTCCATCCCTCCCTCTGTAGCCCAGCCTCTGTACCATTAGTCTTGCTGAACCACCGAGAGAAAGAGGAATACCTTAAAAACTCCTAAAAAGACCTAAAATGCAACGGCCACTCTACAACATGTGTGCCAGGACTGCAAGATCTAATATCCTGAGGCTGAAAGCAAACACAGCACTGTCTCATAGGCAATGGTGAAAATCTCCATTCAAAACCCCAACCTCTGGATCCCCTTGGGTGAGACACGACAGACAGCAAACCCTGATTTGGGTCTCAAAGGGCTTCCAAGCCTGCCAGAAGGTCTTCATGCCACGTTTCTTCTTCAGCTCCCTTGCAAGGGAAGCAGCATGTACAAAGCAGGGTAGCGCTTTCACAGCAGTTTTGGGTTCCTCTTAGTGCTCTTTGAAGATTTTTAATCCACTCTCTGGGTCACGGGAGTGGGGGTTAATATGACTCACCTGGTCATTGCAGCGAGCAATGAGGGCACCTGCACAAGTCCATCCCAGCCCAGCATGATTTGGGCTGGAGAGGGAGGACCTGCAGAGGGACTTCAGCTGGGTGGCAGAGTAACACATAGGTACCACAAAATTTTACAAGAATTCAGAGTGCAGGGATTAGCAAAAACTCTCCAAGAGACATACTAGTGCCCTGGAAAAAGCACTAAAAAAGCCCATGAAGGCTTTCCTTCACAGGACACATGGCTCTTCAATTGCTGCTTTTATGCAGTAATATTTGGATAGTGGTACGTAAATAAACGGCACACAAAAGCTATCTTAAAAAGGTTATTAAAGCTGCAAAGTCAAGACTCACGAGTAAAGAAACACCCCATTTTGCATGTTCAGCAGGATACCACTTCTAATTGCCTATTATTTTTTCTCAGAGGTCTCCAGTAAAAGAATTATTGATGGTTTATATTCTCCTTTCTTCATACACTGGAGCAGGTGAACTCCTTTAGCTAAAATTTTCTTTAAAAGTCTGGGGCAAACACCATGGAAAAAATTCGGTCCAAACAGTTAAAATCTGGTAAAGTTATTGAGATAGTTCTTGATAATACAAGAGAATATAAACCCAACAAATTTAATGATTGGCATGGCTGTTATTGCCAGGCAAGCCACACGCATGTGCGGATTTACAGGTCAATGCCTTATGGGGGAAGCATTACCCTTCCGTAGTAAGTGCATCTCAACCTTAATGATGGGGTTTTTAAAATGCTTTAAGGTACGTTGAGATCCTTAGTTGGCCGTTTGCTGATTTACAGCAGCCGAGGACGCGGCCCTAGAACATAAATTCTTCCTACCGTCAGCGGGCTCTGTGTTGTGTTTGCAGTCTGCCCAAGTCATCTTGGGGATTAGAGAAAACAAAGCTCGATAAATAACGGCGCGGAGCCGCTCTGCGGCGGTGGGGAAGCTGTGCCATCTGACGCCACCGCCGCCGAGAGCCAAGCTGCAGAAATGGTTCGGGGATCTTTGCACTTACACTAAGCCAATCTTTTAGCTCTTTCTGGCCCCAAGTCCCCCTGAAATCACCCATAGTTTTGCCCAAGCTGTGACTGCAGGATATGACCCTGTATATTTGTAGAAAAAGAACATGAAATGGAAATGGGTCCCATGCTACCTTTTAATGCCCATTTTTCAGCAAGCCTATTTTCCGCTCCATAACCCAGCACCCTTGCCCATAATCTGGGAGAGACAGATACATTTTTTGCAAATTAAAACTAAATGTCAAGTCGCTGTGACGGGGGGAGTGAAAAAAGCCAGAGAAGCTGCAGATGGAGTGCGCCTCACGCATCCCTCTGATAAACAGCATCTCGTTTCTGCTGCAGGACGGCAGCAAAACAACAGGCGCTGTGATTTGACTAAATACCTTCCAAATTTCCAGCTGAAGCCACGTGATTTTCCCCTCTACAGAGAGGAGAGGGCATTTCTGCATGCGGCTACTCAACCCGCTCATTCAGCCCTCTCTAAATGCAAGCCACATCCACCTTCATGTCCTCCTGACAGAGACCGCATCCTTATCTACTTTAAAGGATCAGCAGCCAAACTGCAAAATTTCTTTCTGTGCTTCAGTTTACATCTGATATTAATCAGGCTCTGAAAAGATTCTTGGTTTGCTTTTTCTTCCCTAAGCGGCAAATGTAATTTTCAGAATCATTTTTCTTGGGGACACTGTATGAAGGACCTGCCTGCAGCAAGCAAGGCTGAAATAGGATATTTTCCACTTTCTTTATTTAAGGAAAAGAATGTATTTTTCTTATTCCAAGTTTTGCCCTTTATTTCAGCTGGCAAGATGCAGCACTCATCATCAAATGACATAAAGATCAATAAAGTACTAAATGGTTGGAAGTTAAAATGATGGAGTTGACCTTTAAAGGAAAAAATAGATATTGAACTGTGTTTTCAGCAAACAATTATTCTAGTAATTAAACCACAAAGCCCTGAGCATCGATTAGATGCTAGAAATAAAATCTGATTATCTCAGAGATTCATTTTCATGCAAATACTCAGGAACATGAGCAGACTGAGCACTGTCCAGTGCTAAGCTGCAAAAGAAAAATGCACTTGCTTCTATTTGCTAAGAGAAAAAGTCTGATCCCACATTCCTCTTGCATCCAGAACCGAACATCGATTCCCACTGTGATTCGATGCTCTTGGGATGAAACACCAAATGGGGTCTTAAGGTTCCTGACGCTGGTTCGATAGCCTTGCAATTGACTTCTTGTATAACCACAGGCAAGTAAATTAATCTCTGTTATTCCATTTCCCATCCTTACCACGGGAATATTAAGGGTATAATACATAATATTTAGTCTGCCTTTTCTGTTTCTCTTGTGAGTTGCTTGTATCAGAGCCTTTTCCTACATATTTTAATAGTCCCTACTGTAACATCTCCATCTGAATGTGATGTTCTTAGAAGCCAATACAGTATGTATATTAAATCACGGTAAAATGGTCTTATTCAGAAACAAATGCTCTTTAGGAAGCCGTTATTTTAATTATCAAAGTACCTAGGGTGCTAAGGAAAAACAAATATATCCTCCTTTCTCTACCCTCATTAGCATCCACTCAGACTGTATTACCTATTCTTGAAGACTGAACACGCATAAAACTTTTTAATGAATGTTTGCAAGTAGAAGTAAATTGTCAAATAAATATAGGACCAAAGAGGGAAGAATTCTGCTGCTCAGAAAGCTGCTCTGAGCATGTATTTGTGACAGACATTGAACCCAACCTTTCTCCAGCTCCAGGAAGGAACATGAAATGTGGGACAACAGACCAAACTCCGCCTTTCCCTGCGTAGTGAAACTCCACTAACTTCAGCAGAGTTGCACCATTTCCACCCTAGGATGTGTCCTGCCCAGGTATGTCATCACATTATACACCTGTAGTGTCCACTGATACTTTCAATAACATAAGGAAAATTGTCCGTGCTACCAGGAGAAGCCTGGCTCCAGGGAGGAGGTGGTACCCAGGTGCTACTCATCAATCTCTGCCTTCCTGGACTTCACACTTGGTGCTAATGAAGGGTCCGTGAAAAGATGCTGTTTCATTGAATTCACCTAAGGCCTTAACTACTGTCCACTAAGGATGACACGAACCTGATCGAACACTCAAAATACACTATTAAACCCAAAATGGTCAATACCCATCTCCACTTATGGCAAAATTCACAACTGCTAAGGCTGAAAACCTGTGAAGCAAAGCACCCTTATCCGGGGGAGACGAGAAGAAAAATGTAATAGTTTCATTAGGCAGGTGAAGAAAATGAATGGGTTTTCCCAAAAACTCTCCTAGCCACCTGTAGTGTTCACAGTAGACCTAAGGGAGTGGGCCCTAGGGAAATTGCAAAGAGGGGAAAGGGAATGAGCAACGAGCAAAGCAAAACAGTGGAGAGAGAACATGGAAATAGTAAGATCTTACTAGCAGCACAGTGAATTTCCACTGTGCTTACACTTCCCAGTGATTTATTCCTGCTGTCTACAAACGGCCTCTGTCACTGGCAGATTTTATCCCCTAAAAAACAGAAAAACTCCAGAAATTATGGCACTCTTCAGATGGCAGGTCACTGAGAAGGTCGCAGGAGAGCCGGGTACCCGGAGACTGCTGATTAGACTCCGAGCTCCAGGAAAGCGATGGCACAAAAATACTTCATGCCTGGAAGTGAGGCAGACAGGGAGGTAATGACACACAGCATCATGCCGAGGCAGCGTGAATGACGCCATCTACTTGCTGTAATGCATTTTGAATCAACACTGCCACCCTAAATTTATAGCATACGAAGTGGAGGAGGGAGAAGTCTTCTGTGTACATCCCATGAAGTCATGTAAGACCAGGCTAAAGTAGAAACCATGCGACAGGGTCTAACGTGTTAAAAAGTGTTACTACGGCACCGGCTAAAGTGAAATATAATCCAGAAGAGTAATTCTTGTTCCAGGCTGCTTGGTGCCTACAGGAACCAGAGTGACCATGGGCAATCATCCATCCACAGGAACCAGAGCGACGGATCCATTCGCAGCAGAAATCAGCCCCTCTGGTGGGAATGCGTTTTGCTCCCAGCAGCTGGCAAGCCCCACCTGGAGTCTGGTAGCTGTCTTAAAATGATTTTCCAGGAAAAGGAGCTCAGGTTAAGGAACATTTTGAGGTAATTTTGGTGTTGAATGGTCACCCTCCCCGGTGAAGGCTTTGTCCCTCATTGTATGCTGTACCCAACACTGCAGCAGCCTGAATGCCACAGGAGCAGTGCCAGGGATGGGATGAAGGTCAGCGCTATGAGTCCCTTCGGGTTTTTTTGACGTGGTGGCATCTTGTAGCTCTTTTCTGACTGGGGACTACTGTCTCTGTGGGACACTATGCTCTTTGGTCCTTTGTCACAACATGGCCTTCACATGAATGTGGGCTCATCCCATGACAGTGGTCGGGTTTCAGATCAGATGCTGTGCAGCCTCCCTGGTCAGAAACCTCTGTCTTCTGACTCCAGAGCTTGGAGACCGTGCAAAGGTAAAGGCAGCTCCTGGGACAGCAGAGGTCTGGCTTGCTTGCAGAGTCAGTGCTTGGCAGCAGCAAGATAAACTTACAAGGTAGCACCAGATTATAACAGGAAATCACATCGCTGCTCCAACAGGCCAAGGCATAGGACAGCATCATGGGAGAATGCCGAGGGCTGGCTGAGCTTTCATTGGAGCCAACTTTAGCCACCTCATTCAGGCCAAAAATGCTTGAATCATTCACGTCGTATTACCACCTCTCCTTTAGATGCTGTCTCCGGGCCTGAGGAGAGCTGCAGACACCACACTCTTGAGAAGCCACCCTGGGCGCACCACGGTGTGCTTGGGGAGGTGTACATCCAGCCAGCTGGCTGATCCACCCCACCAGACCTCAGACAGCCACTGGATGGACAGTCCCTCTGGGCATGCACATATTCAGTGAGCAACAACACACGTCCAGTACAGGTTGTCCACTGCAACTAAAGCAGTTTTGTTTCCCAGCACCCTGATCCAAATCTTAGCTCAATGACAAGACACCCAGTCAGTTATGATGGACCACGTTTGTGATCCACATCATAAGGCTGGAGTTAAATGTAAGGGGTTTGCAGTGAAGTCATAGCAAATCCTGATTTGATCCATCACCTACTTTCCCCCAAGATCTACAAGCTCTGAATGAGCAGGAGGTACACCTCCCACTCCTCAGCAGTAAACTTGCAAGCTGTTTGGCTGATCCTACCAGCCAGACAGTCCAGGAACGGTGAAGCAATGGCATTTTGTGGGGTGGTGCTTCAAAAATGGCAGTGTCTAGCTTTGCTGCTTCTTCGCTACACTTTTATTGTTGTCCTTTGACAGAGTGCTTGAAAACATAATACTGATGTGCTGCATTGCTAGAAGTTTAGAAATCCGCATTTCCCTCCTGTTTCTCAGGCCTATACAAGCCATGGCCAGCAGTGGAGTGAGCACAAGGAAAAGCAGGCAACGTTTCTCCATCAAGGCTCTTGATCATGCTGTGGTTTGCTGGTGAATGCAAACTCACAACTGTACTGAGGAAGATGATGCAGTAAGGAAGAAGAACCTCGCAACAGGGAGAAAATGCTGTGAGTGACAGCATGGAGGGCTTCGGGGACATGGTGCAGAGAGGGAAGAGGCTGCCCTGATTGTCACCAAGCACTTATACAGTGAGGTCCCACTCTCAGATGGCTTCTAGGTGCTACCACACCGCCAAAGAGTAAAAAGGGAGAAGACTTCTTCCTGTTCTCCTCCAGGCTAGGCTGACCATAGTACAGGTTTCCTTGGCAGCCCAGTCCACAGAGGCGCTTAGGGATGTTCCAACACTAGGTGGATGTAAGGAAAGATTTGGTACCAGAAAAGCTGAAAAGCTGATAAGACCTAAATACAGTCCTTCTAAGCTCATTTCTGAGACAAGCTGCAATTGTTCTGGCACTGCAAATACACACTTATACCAATATAAGCTCACTTATACCAGTATAAGCTGAGCAGAAATCACTACACTATTTGAACGGCAGTGATTTATTCCCATCTCATACTGAAGGAAACAGCTGAGCCAGGCTCAAGTTAACTGAGTCCCTCCTGGTTCACTGCTTCACCTCTGTGGGCCATTCCCTCCTGATGATTTCATTACAAGAAGCTGGAGACTCACAGCTGGGTGACAGGAGAACGTCTCCGTAGGAACACAATAGAGAGAGCACTTACTTCTCTATTGCTGGCACAAAGCTGAACCAAAGCTCATGCCAAGCTCTTAGGGACCCTTTCACCGTACAGAAGTCTATTCTCAGCACTCTTCCTCCAGGAGCTCGCATGTGTTAACAAACAACAACTCTGCCTAAGATATGGCCAGTGCCAAGTGCTGCATGCGTCATTTCCCACTGGCCCACCCTATAACCACGTTGCCTTGAGTATCTGGGTCTGCAAGACAGTCGGGGAACGCCATGGATGCCATGGAGATGTGACTAATTCAGATCCACAAACCAGACAGGGCTGGGATGGGGGCAGGAGTGAGATCCTCTACCCCTTTTTGTGTTCGTGAGCCTCAGTAATGGCATTACTGCCACGGGGCAGTGTTTATCTCACCACAGTGAGATGAGTGGCAATGCTTTCAATTTTGCCAGCTTGAAACTAGCAGCCCAGGACATCTCGTGTTTGACTGAAAAGGCTGAAGTGGCTCTAAGCATTAGCTGCAGAAGCTGCTCGAGGATTTCAGCAATGGCACACTGGCAGAAGTGCACTTCAGTGCTCTCCTCCAGCTCCCTCCTCTGCGCTCAGCCTCCCCGAATCAGGGTAGCTGGAGCCGTCACAGGCGGCGCAGGTGAGGATTGCTGCTTGTGGCAGGCACTGTGCTGATGTCTGTCTGCAGATCAGAGTTAATGCTCTGGCAGCGCTCACGACTTGTCAGTCCTGCCATGTTTCACAGGCTGCCTTGTGCAGTGAATGAGCTTGGGTTGGGATAATTGAAAGCGGTGCCCACTGATTTATTCCACTTCAAACACATTACATGCCATCTCCTGGGCACGTGGTCTGCGAAAGGGAGGAACCCAGAGTGTGGAGATGAGCAAAAACCAAAGTTTTCCCCATTTTGAGAGGTTGGAGGGAGGTGAATCTCTAATTCATGATACATCCTAACACAGAGAATCATTGTCTTGCACTCGGCACTGGAAAGTCTGTCTGTCCCCAAAGCTTAGCACATAGCTCCGGCCCACACTACTTACCAGACCCTTAAGATATTTGTAAAGCACCTCCCTGTTGCTGGTTTCCCAACATCTTTCTCTGAGTTGCATCCACCTTCCGTAACAGTTAATGAAAAGCCACATAGAGGAGGGTATTCACAACAGGTGTGCTCAGACTGCCTCAGTGCCAGGATGCAAAACCAAAAGCTATCTTAAAAGGAAAAGCAAAAGATGCTTGGCTCAGTCAGCCATAGCAAAGGCTGAAAGGGAACAGCATTGCACTCTCTAAGTAAATCCGAGTGTGCAAGCACCAGGACAGGAAGAAGAGCTACAAAGAGGAGGTAATTAAGCTAAATAATCACGTTCTTCCAGGGACAAAGGGACCATAGACACTTGAGGCTGGAAAGCCAAATGCTTCTCATTATCAGAGCAACAAGGCTCCGCTCATAACATTGGCCAAACCTCAAAACAGCTCTGAGATGGAGCTTGCCGGTGGAAGAGGATGGTATGTTACAGCTCTTCATCACAGAGAAGGAACATGTTCACCAGCATCTCAAGTCAACACACTAGGACCCCTCCCTCTTACTGCTATGTACCAAAGCTTCTCAAAATTGCCTTTTGCCACCCCACAGAGAGACGCCCAGGCTGGGCTGCCCCTGTCGTTGGATGGGGCAGGACAACAAGAACAGATGTAGCAAAAATGGAGGATCAGAAACTACCACATTTATCAACGCAACAGAAATCCAAAATCACAGTGGGCAGGGGAACTCACAAATATTACATTGCTTTGTTGCAAAACAGCAGTTATGGGCTTCTTATCATACCAGGACTTTCCAGGCTTCAGAAAAGAAACTGAAAAACCCATGAAACTCTCCCATCACCACCAACGTGAGTCAAACCCAACCTTGACCAAGCAAAATATCTACAATATGCCAGTGAATGGGCCTTGAGGATCACCTCCGTGACTGTGATAACTAGGACAAACCGGGAAACTTAGTGCCAACCAAAATGGCAGCTCTGGCCATCTTTTGCATTGTGAAAGTGAGGAAGAGAAGATGCTGTCCAGAAGGGATTTGGGGCACCAGGAGCCCTGCTGAGTGCCCTGGGGAAGTTAACTTCGTGTCTCTGAGTCTTGGGTCCCCAAATACAGAAGAAGGTTAATGAGATTAGCTGCCTTTCAGAAGCATATTGCACAAAACCTCTTCTGCAGAGGGAGCTGGACACTATTATTTGTAGAGCCCACCCTGGAGCTGCACAACGAGGATAATTATTCAGCTCTTCTATTTCTAAAGAAGCCGGTGCTTTGCAAGCATTGGAAAATGATAACGTGTTGTTTGCCATAAATGCGGTAATTATATCTAAAACTCTTCATTAACATGGAAATGACAAATAACAAATTAGAATCAAGCATCTACAATTAGGCTAAAAAGCCATGGCAATTTATTATTCTTTGCAAGAAATAATTTTTCACATCATGTACGGTGAATGAGGTCTCATTCTGTAATGATATTCAGCTCTTCCACTACTTTTCAGCTTTGCAGCTTTATTAATTGCATTCACAACAGTTCCCTAATATAAGCAAGCAGTGTTATCTTAATCTATTGACTGGGAATCCAAACCTGAAAGCACTGACAGGATGTATTTACAGCCAAATGGAGGTACTAAGACCCAAAGCCAGTGGAGAAAGCAGGGGCAAAATCCGCAAATATCTTCAGCACAGATATAATTCTGTTCCAGCTAAGAGGAATTTGCATTTCATCACAAAGAGGTTCAGACCAGTGCTGAGTTCTTCTGCCAATCTCACCCAAAGTCCTATTTTACTATTGTAACAAAAATTATCTAGATGACATTTCCCATCCAGTTAATAGCAAAGCTTCTTATTGAAAGTTGGGCCATGAGGCAATGAGCATTCAAAGCCAGTGGGTATTTCTCAGTAATAATGACTTAGACACCTGATGGCAATCAAACCAAAATGGTTTCACTGAGTCTGTACTGGCTGAGGAGGAAGCACATTTGACCAAAACTCTCCTAGGAGGCAGAACGTGACAGTCTGATGCTGGGCTATCCAAATGAAGGAGCCACAAATATATTTGGCAGACAAAAGGTGGAGAAGGCAGCTCCCTTTTTAGCTTGCACGGGGGGAAATGGCTGATCTCAAACACTTTAACACTGAAAAGTCTCTGAAGAGAAATGCTTTGAAGGCGAGAAACAATTTTGGTCACTGGTGAGATTGGCAACTTCAAGGTATGCACCATGGTAGGACCTGGCTTTTTTCCTGTTCCGCATGAGGCCAAATTCAACCCCTGGACAAGCAGGCCTGCTTCCATGGGGCTGATGGTGTAAAACCGTACTGGCAGGACTCGGCGCTACACAGCAAACTGGAACAGTGCCTGGCCATCACCTGGACCCTGCAGCTCCTGGTTCCCCCTCAGATTTCATCTACCTCCCAGAGAGGTGCCCTGGCTTGAGAGAGTAACCTCCAAACCAAGAACCAGCCCTACCGCCATGTCCCTCTGGCCTTGTACCTTCAACCTAGGTCCTCAGATATTAAGTTCATTTGCTGTGGAGTGGCTGTTCCAGGGCCCACAGAGAAGCAAACCCTCTCTTTCTTGTGCAGCACATATTAACAGTTAGGGGTGAGGCTTTGCAGACAAATGAATATCCCAAAAATCTTGGTCACGTTTGCTGCCGTCCACTGAACCTTGTAAAATCATCAACACCTCTCACACAGCTCTGCACGGCCCTGCAAGCAAAAGGGTTAATTTATCCTCAGATTGCCTGTTATCTGCATTTTCCATTTATTTCACATATGGCACAGAGCACTGTTCCTGTGAGATTAATGTCTGTGTGTCTTCAGTCCCCACGGGGTTTGCTGCTGCTCCCAAGCACCTGCACTCGGCATTCTCCATCCCAATCCTTCCGCTCAGAAATGAATGGATCTGGTGTTTCTCCAAGCAGATTAAGATAATCTGTAACAATTTACTTACACTGAAAGGGTATTACCCTGATTGGAACTGGTCAGAGACCACTCTCTGATTAGGATAGTGATATGATGTGGCTTTAAGAGGCATTTTGGAATATGAATATCTCTAAATGAACTCCTGATTTTGCTGCCATCATCTGTTCAAATAATGAAGAAATGATTTGACGTGTGAGAACCTTCACAAAATTATCTGGATAAAGCTTCAGAGCTTAATCTGCTTTCAAAGGAGCAGCAAATGTTTATTACCTAACTGCTGATGGCCACTCTGTAGGGCTCAGCTTCCAAAGCCCACAAAACGGGCCAGAAAGTTTCCTGTTGACTTGACAAGTGTTGTATCATGTCCTGTAGGAAGACAAACTCTGCAGAGACAGACATACAGACAAAGAAGGCACTGACAAGCCCCGAGGAAGGAATAAATGGAGAATACTTTTTAAACTCATTTTTGTAGTGGCCTGACCACACTGTGGTTTTAAAGGACAGCAGATACACTGAAGAACTGAATTCACGTGTACAGGCTTTCCAACCATACACAACCTGATTTCTTCCTGATGACCACCTCCCCGACATGACTTGACCCTTGCATGTTAGCAGATCAATGCTAGAGACTCTTTCATCCTCCGTGGCCCCATGCACCAGGCAGGAGCCATTCACCCTGTACTGACCCCCTGCTTTGTGCCCACCAGATGAGACATGCAAAGGCTCAAAGGGAGCCTCCCTCAAGGCCCAGGCCCAGCTGCGGGGCAGCCACTCCTCCTGAGACCTCCAGGTTCTTGTCAGGTGATGGGATGTGTCAGGCTACGTGCTCCATCACGCAGAGACTCACTTGCAGCCCAAGCAAATGGGGAGATGGGAGATCTTAGTCCAAACTCACTGCAGGTGACTCTCATCTCCAGCCTGGAAGGTTTGTAGGACATGGCATCACCCACAAGGTAAGGGGATGCAACAAAGGTCAAAAAAGACAAGACAAAGCAGCAGGAAAAGGCACTATGAAATATTTAGAGACCTTTGCCGGGGTTTTATATTTCCCGGTGTGCAGATAAATCTCCACGTTACATGTTAAAAGTAATCAGCCTGGAGAAAAAACAGACTTCAAGCAGGGGCTGGTCTCTTATCTTCCAACAGGTCTTGCAAAATCCTGCAAACAAGTCAGTGAGTAAGCTCTAATCTCAAAGGCAATGTTAATAGCCTTCCCTGAGATGGAAATTGTTATCCAACAGCATATTTCAGAAATACACAAAGCCAAGAAAAGGTTGGGAACCAGAAGTTTCTTTTGTCTCTTTCTAAAGTATCACACGCAGTCCATTGGTCAGGACAGCACTGTGCCTGAATAAGCTGCATTTTTTTAGTTTATAGCTGTGAAGATTCTGCACAGGGAAGCCCCTGGGGAAAGGCTCCCTTTTCCACAGCATAAACAAAATCTCTACGGGACAGCAAAAATCTGCAATTCTTTGTAGGTCCAGAAACCAGTGAAACCACAGAGCACTTTCAACATTTAATCCTAAACATAAAAGATAAATTACTGGCCTTATCCTATAATGTTGTGAATTGGTTCACAGGTTTAGGCAATTGCTGATCAAGTGTAGTTACGAGTTTGATCCATGGACCAGATGAACTGTTGTTGTTGTCTCAAACCAGTTCATCACAACATCCTGATTTATAAATCTGTCCCTTGACTAAGAAATGCGATTGGTCCACATTTACTTGAACTTGAAGGGAAACAGGAGCTTAAGTTTCATTTTCAAAACCCATTTCTAAGAGATAACAAACAGATCCACCAAAGCCAAAAGAGCAAAAAGCCACACGTTTCCATATGAGCTGTTGGACCTATAACCCAGGTGGCTTTGGGAATCCACAGGCAATTTCTGCATACAGAAAATTTCCATTCTGGTATCCGTGAACAGCGAACAAAACCCTGTGAAACAGAGCAAAGCAAACCTATCTGGTGCCTTCCTGAAAATGCCATTGCTTTCTCTGCATTGAGGGCTTGAGAGAAGATCCTGCCTGTGCTGCAAGCGGGAAATTAACTCAGCCCAACAGCGACAACAACTGCAGGGCAGACCGGCCACAAAAGAAAATGTGCAGAGTCCTCAGCAAGGGAAGAGGACGATGTCAATGTACACTGCATGTCTTTGGTCCCTGAGTTAAACAATCAACAAGGTCACACCTCTGGTTTCATTATAACAGTGTTTTATAGGGAATTGGTGAATCTGAAAGACACTGCGTCTTGGAAGGTACCTTTACTTACTGAGCCGCATCTCCCTGCTGGTGCGCAAAACCACAGAGTTTCTGGGGTTTCTATGCCTGGAATATGGTTAAAGGCTGGGGGGGGGAGCTTTTGCCAAAGGAAGAGAATGTAAGAGTGGCTGTACTGGATCAGCTTAGCCCCGCACCCCATCTCTGAAGGCAAATGCTCACAGAAAAGCCTAAATACAGAGCAAACACACAGTCGATAACCCCCACCTCACTGTCCATCCTGCAGCAATTTACTGCTGATCCAGGGGTCCCAGCCTGAGGCAATTTACTGCTGATCCAGGGGTCCCACTTTTCCTCTTTAGCAGGCTTCAATAGATGGTTTTGTCTCAGCAACTGTCAACATTTTGTTTATGAGCAAAATATAATAAAGGCAGGAAGGGAAGGAATTTCTTGTTAATTATTTCTATTACTGTGACAGCTGAAAGGCCATCTGAGATGACACACTCACATGCTAAATGCTTTACCAACATGTAGAGAGAGACAGTGTATGCCCAAAAGAACCTGAATGAATAAACCACCACAAAAGCATCAATATTGTCCTGCCTATGAACACCAGGACTCAAGCACAGGATGGGTGAGTGATTTGCTCAAGGACACATTAGAAAAAAGCAGCACTGCCAGTAATTAAACAGATGAGGAGACGAGGCTCCACTTACAGCCAGCCTCCGTCAGCCCAAGGGTCTGGCTAGCTTAGCAAGGCTGACAGTAGCCAACAGCATCTAAGAAAAAGCTTATGAACAGGACAATCACAGAGCGACGCTCCCTTTACACACCCTCCGGGCACCCGGTGCTTTGTGGCTGTGGAGCCAGATGCAGGGTTTCTGCATTTGAAAGACTGGGATGGATCTTTCCTCTGTGAAATTGCCTACCCAAGTGGAAAAGCCAACGTGCAAACTGTGATCACCCTCAGCATCCTGCAGATAGGCATTCTCCCATCTTTTCCAGATGGGCAGAGGGGCAGAATGTCACTGAGTGTTCAGGGTCAGAATGATGGCTGTTATTTTACTCCCCGTTCTTTTGTCCCCCGACATCCCACCAGACCACCATTCATAATGCATCATCCTCCCCTTTCTCTAAGGATTTGGAGCAGAGGATTTGCTTTAATTTCTACTCTTTGCCAACAGACTCCCCAGATCACCATCCAAATTCATTCTCTTATGGCGACAATAAAAATAACTCGCAGCCTAAATTTCCCCCTGGAACTTGACTGTTCCTAGGATTTTCTTCAGGATCTCTTTCAGAAGCATTATCTATGGTTTCCTACTCACCCGAGCATAAATAAGTCCTATTTTCTTCCATGACTCAGCAGGGATATTCATTCTGAGCATTAACACCCGCCCACCCCAAGTTTAGAGTGACTGTGGAAAAAACCTCTGCATCACTACCTGGGGTCTGGGACAGGGTAGGATGGGTCTGATACTCATCACCTGGGAACCCTATTAGTAAAGTCTGGTTTTAAGCAGTGCAGAGCACTCATCCCTGATTTGTAAATCTTTCGTCTTATCTTCAAGCAGAACAAGGTTGAACCACATAAATACAGAATCCACAGCACAATTCTTCTCTGAGCAGTTGTTGGTATCTTCAGGACAGAATACAAGAGCGGACACTATAATCAATGCCTTGAAACAGATTCAGAATATATTAAGAATTAAGAGTCCCACTGTTTCTTAAACCCTCATATTCATCTTCAGAGCCCACACAGTAGTGACCAGTCAAACCTTAATAACCAATTATTGCTGCTGTCAATTAGTACTGTTGAAAAGTGCTTTCCCTACAGCAGATGACTGCAATTCAGGGATGCCACGTCTGGTTCGCAGGGATGGTGTCGCAGTCCCTGTGCTGATCCATATTTAGGCACTGTCCCAGGAGCTCCCACTGGCTGCAGTGATGGCTCTGGGAGACATCCCTGGGGACAGGATCCCCCTGCAGCGCCCTGGGAAGGAGTCATGCAGCTGCATCCCAAGCCCTGTGCTGCCCTGAAGGCATTTCTGTGTGCTCCACGCTGTCAGAGCCTGCCTACAGCCAGGCCAGTACCTCCTCTTGGGTGGAGGTGAGCTAGCATGGTTTGAGACACTAAACCTGGGTCAAACTTAACCACTGTGGCTTTTGCTCTGAGCTTGTCAGTATGCAAAGTTTGAAGTCAAACACGAGGGGCCAGTGATGCAGCCCTGCTAAGCATGAAGCAAAATGGTACACGGTCCCAGAGAAGGGTCTTCACAAACCTCATTGCAGCTCCAAGGCTGTGGGACAAGAGCCTCCACCAGAGCAGTCACTGGAACGATGCTCGGTTTTTCTAGCTAGGATGCTGACTTCATCTGCTCCATTAAGATATGCACCTTAGCAAAAAATGGTCCTGGCTTGCCTCTGTCTATTAGAAGTTAAATTAACTCTCTGCATCTCCGGCTCCATGCTGCAATCGTACTGGAGCATGCAACATGTGGCTGAAGAGGGTTGACTCACCATGGAGCCACTGCAAACTGTGACTTAAGAGGTCATCGCAAAATACCTGAGCCACACAGACTAGCCACAGGCACATTCCCAACTGATGGGAGACATAAGGTGCTCTGACCTAGCTCAGCTCGTCTTGCTGTGGCCAGGCGATGGCACATCACCTTGAGGTCGCTGCAGACTAAGCCCACGTGCAGAAACAGCTACCATGCTTCAGCTGATGCTCTGTAACTTGACATAAGCCTGAGGCACAAGACCGCACGAGTCTCCCAGGAAGGCTGCAATCAGGAACAAATTTGTTGGCTACAATAAAGACAGTGAAGGGCAGTTACAGTCACTAGATGGCTATTGGAGGACTATATCTTTGCCTGCTAAACCCCAAAACATCTTCTAAATCAACAGCATATTATTTGCACTTAATAAAATGTCCAGAGGAGGGCCACGAGGATGATCCAAGGGCTGAAGCACCTCTCCTATGAGGAGAGGCTGAAAGAGTTGGGGCTGTTCAGCCTGGAGAAGAGAAGGCTCCGGGGAGATCTTATTGCGGCCTTCCAGTACCTAAAGGGGGCCTACAGGAGAGCTGGGGGAGGACTTTTTACACGGGCATGCAGTGATAGGACGAGGGGGAATGGCTTTAAGCTGGAAGAGGGCAGGTTTAGATTAAACATTAGGAAGAAGTTTTTCACTTTAAGGGTGGTGAGGCACTGGAACAGGTTGCCCAGAGAGGTTGTTGAAACCCTGTCCCTGGAGGTGTTCAAGACCAGGCTGGACGTGGCCTTGGGCAACCTGGTCTAGTGGGAGGTGTCCCTGCCCAGGGCAGGGGGGTTGGAACTCGATGATCTTCAAGGCCCCTTCCAACCTAAACCATTCTACTATTCTATGAAAATCTAGCCTTCACAAACAGCACTCACAGGACAATGTTCTGGCTATGGGACAGCACATATAGCCAGAAAGCATTGCTTCATATCGGGTATTTGTTTGGTCTAATGCTATAACTCAACCCTCTACCCAACAGTCCCTACAACCAAAAAATAGAAAGAAACTCTATTTAACCAGTTCTTACAGATACAGAAAATAACAAAACCCAAGAGGAAGATATTTTCCTGACAAGATATTTATACTGCACCCTACCTTATCATATTCCAGAACTTGCTTATGGACAGTTGCAAGGAAAGCCAGAACTGAGCAGGGCAAAGCAACCATTCCCCAAGGCTTACTCATAGGAAGATATGGCTTCTGCCTGGACTGGAGGGGCAGACGCCAAGATCGCTCCTCAATCCTAAACCAAAGCACGCGCTGAAGTCTGAGGTTTGGGACAGCTGTGTTGAAAGGGAACAAAATCAGGGCAACTCAAGGGGGGCAATCCCACACCAGGTCAATGGGGTGGTATGGGGAAGCCACCCAGGGCCCTTTGAAATCTTCCACTGGCATTAGACCTGTCCTCAAGAGCGCAAAGAGAAATGCCAGCTCAACTTGTACATGCAGGAAAAGCGCAGAAGAACCATCACAAAGCCACGCATGCCAGGGCTGGGTTCCTGACAGGGAACTTGGAGCAGCATCCAGATTGCCTCAGCATGGGCATCCATAAGCTGGTACAATGGATGCAACGGCACATCCAACTTATGGGGATAGCGACAGGAGGGCAGCACATGACACTGCTAAATGAAACAGTGGATCCCCGGGGGACACATATAGTGGCTGCAGAATGGGTGGCCAGGAGGACAGAGCTCAGCCCCAGTGATTGCATCCAGCCCCTTTGCTAGAAACAAGCACAAGCCTCAGCATCCACTACTGCAAAACCGGATTGTGCAAAAAAAGCCTGGGTGAGAAAGTCAGCCTGAGTGGGCAGAGGGAAACAGAGGGGATGTGGGGAAAGCAACCTAGAAAAGGAATAAAACTAGAGAAACTCCTGCCCTCGCTTCACGTTAATAAAGCCTCAAGCACAGATGGCATTGCCGGTGTATTAAAATAAATGATAGGCTATCGGGGAACAGCCTTGCTGAAACCCTTTATTATATCCCAGGCTTCCATGAGGCTGTGATTAGAGTTATTCAAAAACAAGGCCAAGAAAAGAAAGAAAGCAAAAGCCTCTAGTAATTCTCACCGTATCGACCCCTCTCTGTGATTAATGCTAATACCCAGCATTTTTGCAAAACAACAATTGCTTGAGGTTTGAGGTATTTATTTTACTGTCAGTCAAAATCTAAGCAATTTACTTATTTCCAATACATGTTCCTAACTCACTCTCAGGCAGGGCAGGATTTATATGTGTATCAAGAGAGCATCCTTCCAGGAAGAAACCTGGATCTCCTTTGATCCTCAAGTGGTCTTAATCTGAGCAAACACCAGAGGGGAGGTAGGTTTGGCATCAGTCATTTCTAGTTTGCGCTGACCAAGCAGAGAGAAAATGTATCTACAGTCTCATTAGAAAGAATTATTTTAAAACCATCTTCTCAATAAATTACCCTCACTCTCCCTGCTTCTCGTTGCAATGAGCACTTTTCCTCTATTTTTCTTATCGGCTCTGCAATGGAGCCAACATTTTGACCCAAAAGATCAGCTTCTGACGCAAATCCCCAGAAGGAGAGAGGCAATTCAAGGCCGATGAACCTTCGCGTTCCCTCTCTCCATTTTTTTTTTTTTTTGGAGGGCTGAAATGGCATAAAAGCAGACAGATCTTTTGCACTGTAGTATAGATCACTATTAGAAAATAAATGTGATTTCTCCAACATAAGGACAAGTCTCTTTTTAAAAGGCAAAGGCCACCCAGACTAGCACATAAAGGAAAAATTAATAACCCTCACCCAGGGAAAGCTACTGCCCTGCCTGTGTTCTTCAATCAAGATAAGTGATTGCTAAAATCCAAAGGGAGAGAGGGCTGAAAACCATCTCCTCTGTCTAAATGGAGCCAAGCTTTCTGATACATATAAACTAAAGGATAGAAGACGAGGCAAAGCACACTGAAATGTGATACACGTATACACCAAAATTGCAGACGTGAGGAAAGAAAGGATTACTGCGGATTAAAAAGAGAGCGAAAACACTATGATTTATATTACAGTAGGGCTGACAAACAAGGGGACAGACAGACAGTGCCAAGGCAGCTGACAGCCTAGAAGGATGCCTGCCTCACTGCGCTGTGCAGAAACCCAGATGGTGCCTGGTTAGCAGATGCAGTCCTGCCTTTGCAGCACGGAGCTCTGCGCAGGCTAATGGACCCTATCCTTTAATCCAGCCAAAAAAAACCCAAGATAAATTACCTGGAGCAGCAAATGCCAAGCCGCGCTCCAAGGTAGACACATCCTAACTGTAAAGGCTGTAGCAAATGGACGGATAGAGGCAGACAGCTGGAGAAGGTCAAAAACACACAGCCACGTGGTTGAGTTTTTCAGCATTGCTTTCTTGGGCAAGCAAGAGCAACTGGAGGTGCAGGCAGAAAGCCTGTTAGAAAGGGTGCTGGGAAAGCCTGGGAGGTTGGTGCTGCTGCAGGCTGCCTTTTCCTGCTGCCCAGCAAGCCGAGAAGGGTGAATTTGCTCCGCTATGGTCTGCCAGGAAAATTGTAGGCGATCAGTGGCCCAAACTTCAGTTCCCTTCAGCAAACCTTCCCTAACGCTCTCTGCACACAAATATCATCCAAGGCTCCCCTGCCCCAAGCTGGAGAGACAGCCGTTTCCACCACAGAAGCTGTTGCTCCTTCCTTGCAGGAGCAATGACCTCCACTCCTCCTCTCCTATTTCAGGAGATTTTTGCATGGCAGGGTAGCGAGGACTAGGGCACGTAGGAGTGACAGCAGCCCTCAGGCTTGGGTTCATCCGTGCCTCCCACCATCCATTAGAAATGTCCCCTGGTCAGCCAGACCTCAAGCTGGGACCTCTCGTACTGACCATGTCAGCCATGGTGACCCTCTCTCTTCCCACAAACCAGCAGACAATTCCTCCGTGGCTTCACACCACCTTACTCCAAACTGAAGAAAAAGAGGCAGAAATGCTGTGGATGGACAGGACCTCTTCATTCCTCCCCAGCAACAGCCAGTAACTCCAGTTTAACACTTTGTCTGATGGGATCCCATCTTCTTTGCAGGCAGGGAGAGGGAAGGCAGAGCCAAACTTGAGCAAATGCCTCTCAAATCCACCCACAGCTCCTGGAGGCAACACTTAAGGGCTGGTAACAAACGGGCTTAGCCAGTCTTCTTCTGACACAGGTTTAACTGGACGCATAAACCTTGTGGAGGGGCTGCTATTTCAAAGTAATGTATCTGAGGATGCTATAGCGCTGCTGTTTCTCGATATGCTCCACCAAAAACGTCAGGCTAAATTATCAGCCCAAGTTTCCTGCTGGAGGTTTCCATGTAGAAAGGCCCCTGCTGTCTTCCCCTTCCCTATGATAAATTGCAAGCACACACTTTTTTATCGCAAGCTATGGCTTTATTTCACCTGCTTCTGATAGCTGCTTGCTTTCAGAGCTGTGTATCACCAAAACAACCTCCAATCTTCTGTTTTACACGTGGCTGTTCCCTTCTCTCAGTCTCGATTTCTGCTTCAAGGAGAAGAGTTGAGGTGCCTCCAAGAGGAAGGACGTGGCTCTAACACATTAGCAGTTCACACTCTGTGGCTGGAAACACCTCAACCCAGTCCACAGCAGAACAGACGCACTGTCAGCTTCTCCCATTTAAAACACACGGGCTTTGTTTGCAAGGGCACGGCAGTCTTGTGCTGGATGGAAAAAGGGAAGAGCCAGGCGGTAGGTCAGGACCATGGGGCTGAGACTTGTCTAAGTTTTGCATCTCCTGGAAGGTCCCATCGTCCAAGGTCCCAGGGCGAGGCATAGGGCTGCTTCTCATCATGCCACCAAGCATCGCACTGCGGAGCGTGTGCAGGACGGGTCTGCAAGGCTCGTTACCTCAGCTGGCTTTGGAGCAGAAGTAGGAGGAAGTCAGATCAAAGAAAGAAGCAATATTAAAGAGGGGAAAGAGACACAGTCCCAAAACCACCTTGGGATAAAATCTGATGAAAGGAAAAAGCCATCTCCAATGTAAATTGTTCCCTCCTGGGAGCTGCTCTATCGTTATGATAGTGTATGTCACACTGAGCTGGCAGAGAGGATCATTATTGTTTACAGGTATGTGGATGCAAAATTTCCTTTGACAAGGAAAACCTGATTAAATATGAGTCTGCTCCAGGATTAAGACGCAACCATGAACAATCTCTAAAAGCAGTTAAAAAAGAAGTCATTCCAAACAGAGTACACATCCCTCACGAGGAACAGAAACTTGATTTAGGCACAGATTGATGATGGGAGTTTTATTACTGCTTGGGAGAGAGAAGGGGAGCTAGCAAGGAACATATGGAACTATATAAATTATTTGGAGCACCCAGAAAGACAGGAAAAATAATCATCTATATTTCTGAGAGTGCTCATTTCAGTCTGCAGCCGTCTGGAACACAGACCTCACGTGGCCAACATTTTGTGCAACAAAACTCCCATAAACATGTACAGGGCAAAGCTACAGAGGGCAGGATGGCTGCAGGCAGCTGTACCCTGAACATGTTGGGAAGAAAAATTTGCTGGCTCCACTCCTGGTCCTGGCTCCTGCCGCCTCTCTCACCTGGGATTTCTATGGACTCAGTCCCTTTGGTTGGGATGGTGACATTTTGCGTGATCTTTTGCACCTTTTCCAGGGAGAAATGCAGGTGCGCACATGCTTCCTCCAGCAAGAGAAAGGCAATACCCAGGCACTAATTTAATTCACCTCGTTGAAATCCTTACTCTGCTAAAGGCTCCCTCATGAAACCAGTGGGGTCACTTGGCCTCTCTGTGTTTTTGTTTGCCACCTGTAAAACATGGATACCCTTTCCAGGGTAATTAAGAAGACAAATGCATTAAAGATTAAACGGCACTCTGATGTTCCAATAGCGCGAGCTTTAAGAGTACTTAAAATAGATCCATTTTGGGCCGCAATTAAAGAACATACTACTAATTTTTGAGTCTCAGCTTCTGTCTTCGTAATGCTGGTTATTTTTGCCCATAAAAGCATTAGTCCAAGCTTCCTGTAAAAATGACATTTCAAATATTCATCACTTTCCACTATGCTGCCTTTGCTACTCTGCCTTACCATCATTCACCAGTGGCATCCATTATATGGTTTATGCAGTATAATTTGCAATCACAGATCTGCAATACAGCTACAGCTATTTCTCTGTAAGTAACTACTCAGAGCTGAAAATATTTTTTTACCCATTAAAAAAAAAAAAAATCGCATTCCAAAAGTGCGTTTATTATGCAAGTGCTTTGTCATTACCCAAGTGAGAGAGTTATATGACATTCCATTATTCTAAGAACTAAGATCCTACACAAAATAATACATGAAACGCAGACATGGTATATATATCTTGGAAACTACATGTTGAGAATTATATTGTCACACTTCATAACTTCTTTCTAAACTGCCATTTAATTTTTTTTTTTTAATCTTTAATTCCCATCTACACGGAAGGTCCAAACTCCACTGTGTACAATACCTCCATAGGTAGATGAAAAGCTATAATGAATGCTGTGGAACCAGACAACTCAGGTGACTTCTCGGAAGTGACAGGCATAATCACATAGTCCCTGTAATGGTATTGGTGTTACCACAAGCAGGTGACGTAAACACCATACCAATGGTCAGTTAAAGAAATGTAGACCTGGACAAAAATGAGTTCAGGGTAAACAAGAGAACAAAAAATAGTATCTAACACTCATAAAAGCCACCATATATAGTAAATTCACATGTAATATGGAATTGCAGATCAATGAAGAAACAGCAAGGTGCAAAAGCATGTTAGCAGACATACAAAAATGACTTCAAGTGGACCCTAAAGCGAGGAAGAAGAAAACATCAATGTGATCACCATATTCTTCCTAGCAAAGGACTCCAGATGTTGGTGAACCACCATAAACCCCTGAATGAAACCACCAACCTTAGGACCCACAGAAGCAACGACAAGAATAACACCAAGACAAAGCACAGAAACTAAGGAGTGTGTGTGTAACAATTCTAACTGCATTTATTTCTTTTCCTTTAATAATTAGACCTGGACTAATAATGATTAGACTCTTAAGATTTCAATTATATTAGCAATAAACTCTTGGGTTTATATATATATATGATATGTGCCCCCTCTTTGCCCATAAAACAAGATTTTGAACATAACAATGGAGTTTCCTCTGTTAAGCTTTATGGTTCAAATCAGTCTCTCCTCTCTTTACTGTTATCTTGTATTAGTGATGGCCTAGGATAAGCAACTGGTGGTTTCAGTCAGCATCTTAAAGTCCACCATAACAACCTCTGCTTAGGCAACTTGAGCCATACATTCAAAACCTCACAACCCTATATGCCTCAAGATGAAAATGTCATTGCCACTCCAAACACCTCCCTGCATTTTGAATGCACAAAGCAAAACTACTGCACGCCCCAAAGCAGCAAAATAATGGGTTTAGTAAATTGCCCTAAACCTTCTGCTGCTACCTTACTATGGAAAGCAGGAGTTCTTCATCTTGGGACATGGACAATAAGCAAGCACTATGGCATTAACAAATAGCTTGGGAGCCTGGGGACGTTTTCATGCTCTAACACAAAGTTCCCACACCAGTTCAAGCTAAGTTGCTATGTCTTCGCTCATGGTCTGCAAAATAAGGATTCTCACAGACGCTGGGAGAATAAATACTCTTAAGAAGCAGGAGAAGACCATAGTCACAGTAGCCACCACCAACACAGAAGCAGAGGGCTTTGATCTCCATGGAGGTGTACAAAAAAGACCATCTACTTCAACATTCATGAGGAATAACTAAAGGCCCCAGAAACTGTTCAGTAGGCTTCAACCCATTTAAACCAACAGCAGACCTCCTTGCAACGCAAAAACATTTAATCACAAAAGAGGTAGCAGGGAAAAATTATGTATTTTTATTCGCTCCCAGAAAGCCCAAGTTTCCTGCCGCTCTGATGCCCTCCGAACAGTTAGTGTTGTCCTACCACACACCACCTACATACAAATGAAGAAACAAGTAGACAAAGGTCCCAAAGTACTGCCATGTCCTTCACTGGCAACCTCTGAAGACAAAGCATTTGAACAGGACACCAAAAGAGATCCCAAAGCATATTCAGACCTTCCTTGTCCAGAGCTGCAGGCCATCAGAACTGCTTTTGGAGGATCAATTTCTATTTTATAAAGGCAGAGATGACATCATCTTCTGCTTTACTTTTTGTCTAAATATTGCTGGTTAGAGAATCAGCTGATGGAGTGTAAAACTGACAGCCTCATTACCGGCGCATATAAATTGCTCTTGCTCAGCTGGAGTTAATGTAGGACCATCTGACATCCCAGAATTGACATTTTTAATGATTCTGTTTCTCCAGCACTTTCTCACTGACCACTACAAAAATCCAAACTGTCTCTTGCTCTGCCAAGATGTTTGTGGATCAAGTTACTTCTTCTCTAGGGATTTGCAGTGTGCCAGCCATCAGACCAAACAAACTCAATAATAACTGACCTGAGAATAGCTACTCCAATACTTCTGGGCTCTTCAGGACTACAGATTTTAGCATTAAATGTCAAAATTCTGAAGGCCAGAGGGCAGATGCGTCCCCAGGAGAGGGACCTGTGTGCAACGTATTTTAAAGATGGAAAATGCCAGCTGTAAAAGTTTGGTGCTTAGATGGTGTACCCTCATCTTGTACCCCACTGGGTAGCGTTATCTTTCTTCAAGTGTTCCTTTCCTGTGCCATACCCCACGTCAAGCAGAATACCTTCCCTCTCTAAACCATGTTTCACTCACACAAGATGGGAAATTCTTCACATCTCAGCACTATTTGGCCAAGGGGGGAAGTGCAGAGCTCTTCCCTGGGATGCACAAAGACGCACGCTGTGGGCTGAGGCAGGTGGGAGCATGGTGCCCCAACCCAGCTGCATTCAGAACTGCAGGTCCCCCCTCCAGGGGCTGCGTCTGGGGCCATACAGCAGTTACAAAGCCGTCTTAAAATTAAAGTCAAGTTAATTTTAGCTTTAGAAGAAAAGCACTTAAAGAAAATAGATTTCAAAGCGGTAGCTTTAGATGAATAGCACCTAGAGAAAAAGGGTTTCAAAAAGAAATAGTCCATGCACCACGTCCAGCAGATCTAAAGCTTTACGAGCCCTTCACAGTGAGTCTGGTCTCTCCAGGCGCTCCAGCAGAACAATGTGGGCAGTTCTTCTGACCTCCTGCCAGGTTTGGGGGATTTCTTCTGTTCTTAACAATCCTCCTCCTGCTGACACTAGCTATACATTTTTTCCACCCTTCCTGTTCTCCCTAACACACCCCATAAAGAAACACATAACCAGGACCAGGTATGGACAGGCAGTAGCCCAGTGTGTACCCATGCACCCAGGGCCCAGGAACCTGGGCAGGAACTCCCAACTAGCACAAACTGGGAAGAGGGGAAGGGCTGCACCACTGCAGCAGCATCTCAGGGAAAAGGAGCCCAACACCACCACGGAGATGCGACAGCATCTCCCATTCCCAATGGTGCTCCCAGCAAATGAGCCCTTCCAAGGACCTAGGTTCAGCTCCTTGCTTGGCCTCAGATTTTCCATGTGAACTCATGCGAGTCCTTGGCTTTCTTTGTGCCTCTAAAACATAAATAATTTCCCTTCCTCTTAAGAGCACTGTGGGCATCAGCACATCGTAGGTGAGGAAGGAAGAAATATCAAAGAGCCATTAAAGTCATCCAGACAGAAAAGGAATAAATGGCTCTTTACATAAGTGTTTATCTGGTGGAATAACAGGGGTGAGTCACAAGCAAAGACACTGATCCCACTGCACCCCCTCTTTTCTCGCCTACAACACCACTGCACAGAAGTCCCACCTAACTCCTAAAGATGAACTTAGCTCAGCCACAGCCTCATCCTCTCCCTCATGGCTGCTTGCACAGACTGCAACAGCTTAAAACTAAAAGGCAATCCAAAGCTTTTGGATCTGGTGACATGTAACCCAGCCAGGCACTTCCAGAAAACGCAGAAATTCATGTCTATCCAGTATTTCAGGTGCCCAGACTTGGTGCTTTGCAGTTGACCTACCCTGACAAACTTCACAAGGGCTCCTCCAACTTGCATGAGGGTCAATAAAACATAAGTTAGGGAGAAAAATCCTGCCTTTTGCCACACAGTTGATTTATTCCACGGCTGAAATTTTTGGAAAGGTGGCCTTTCCAAGTTCTAAGAAAGACAGAAGGTGGTGGAGGATGAAGGCGGCAGGATGATGCAATATTAAACATCAGAAACGGAACTGGGCCCTTATGTTCAGAAGCCGATCTCTGGAAGAGATACTGCAAAGTGCATCCTCTAGCATGTCCCCTTGCCTTAGGCAAAGCCATCATAACCAGTGCTATTACGCAAGGAGTGTTAAAGCTACGTATTGTTTCATAGCCCAGCCCCGCTTATTTTCTGTACATAACTATTATAGCCTCTCCAGTCAGAGAGGTTTACTGCACACCAGGGACAGCTTCAGCCTCTGGTCACTGCTTTCTCACCTGCCTCGTTTACCAATGTATCTGATAGGTGTCTCCTACCCTGAGCCTCTTCCTCCAGCAGTGAAGGTGGTAGGGCTGGAAACGCAGCCGTGACTCCAGTTCAGACCTGCATCAGCTATGAACAGAGATGCACCTGATGCCTTATGCAGAACAACCTCCTCCATAGCCCCAAAGTTCATGGTAACAGCCTATGTCACATACAACAGCATCTTCAGCAGACTCTAGGCACCCTTCCAGACAAACTAACCATTGCCGTGCGCCCTGCGCTGGGAACAGGGCTTCCATCAGATCCCTCCAGAGACCCAAGCCAGATGACATTGCATCAGCCACCCCAGCTGGGACGGTTAAATATACCAAGATCCCTGAAGAGATATCAGTGCCATCTTTCTCCACGCTGCACAACGTAATGCCTGGTGTGTGGGGACACACCTCGGAGTTTGCAAAATGCTGCCTCCCTTGCGCACTTTACAAAGCACTGGCACCCTCAGCCAGGATTGACTGATTCAGAGGCAAAGCTCTACCAGGCCATCCATCCTGGTACTTACGGTCCTGAACCAGGCAAGTAGCTTTAGATGGTCAACAGCTTAATGCTACCTTCTCACTATTGCTAGAAGTAGCACAGAGCTCACCAAGCCAGCCCATCGCCCACTTGAGTGCGGACAATATGCTGCTCCTCTCACATTTTCTCTCGAAGTACCACAAAGATCCTGCACTAAGCAAACAAACAAGAGAAGAACACAAAGCTGCTGATGTGACTCCCATCACAACCCTGTGTTTCTTACACACTTTTCCTCCAAGCACAGTCATGTACCTCTAATTCAGCTTGCCAAAGCCAACCACAAAGCCATTAAACATTTACAATTATTCCCCCACAACAGCTCCTGTCCAGCCTGATGGGATAACAGGACACATGAAACAGATCTGACATGGAAACCATCCAACACTCAATGGAACTCAATGATCTCCAAGGTCCCTTCCAACCCAAAACATTCTATGATTCTATGAATGCGATGTTTTTCAAGGATGAGTTAGTGCGACAGGGAGATGTCAGACCTGATGCAAAGTCAGTCTGCCCTCAAAGACCAAAACCCTCCTACAGAGATCTTGAAATACGCTCTTTGATTCCATTCAAAGGAAGCTAACAATGCTAAAGCAGGCTGGAAACAGCATTACAGGGGAAGAACTGCCAGGTTAAATCGGAATTTAACATCCAGAGGAAGTGATAGTTCTTATAACACAACATATAAGACAGTTTTGAGGTTTCTTTATTCGATGAGCCTCTCACACCAGCCAGTTCTCTAACAGTCAGACACAGAGACTTTCTGTATAGACGTGGTTCAGCTCCCGCCAATTCACCTGAAAGGTTCCCACTGGTTTTGATGGGGCTTGCCTTGGAAATTGAGTATGCTGGGAAATGATCCCAGTGCCCTGAGTCAAGGTGGGCAAGTTCCCTTCTAAACTCTACCTTGTCCCACACCAGCTTTGACTTGCATCAGACAGACATCACATATATAAACACCGATAAGCTATTCCTAGGTGGAATAAATTAGTCCAGTCATTAAATGCAGGGCCTATACGTACAGCGGGAATAAAGTGTATAAAGCTTTATAGAGGCTTTGCAGGTTTGTCTTGCTTAACACTGCCAGCATAGGGTCCCACGCCTGGACCATACACCCCTTAAAAATGCTGCTGAAGCAGCAAACGTGCTGATTAGCCACTACCCAACTTGTTTTGTCCTCACAGGACGTATATCACTGCACAAACCCATCTCAGGCAAAGGGAACTGAAATTTCCCCAGGAATCTCACCTGAGAAGTTATTTATTTGTTCACCCTTGGAGCAAGACAACACTTAGCTCCAGGAAGGAAGGACCAGGTCTGGAGTATTCAGAGTATCTCTCCCCAAGATGAAAACTCAGGTCACGCTGCCTGGGACCCATTCCAGTTCAACCAGTCATCACCGGTGGATGAGGTTTCCTCAGAAATGAACCTGCTGTGTGTTTAGCTTGAGAGCCAACCATGAGACTTCTTGGCACAAGGGGCTGTCCCATGCAAAGTGAAGAGCAGGAGACAAGTCCTCTGTAAGAGTAAAGGAAGAAAGAGCTTTTTCTCTTACCCAGACCCTGGTTCTGCTGCTCCCACTCGATGGTGTCAGGAACCTGGTAGGACACTCCAGCCAGCTGGGCCACAGGGTTTTCCAGGCCAGCTATGGGCTCCTGGGACGTCTCGCCTGGAAGCGTGAAACCTGGCAGTTCCGTGTCACCCTCCAGGCTTTCATCCATCGAATCTATGTCTTTGTCCTCCTCATCTTCCTCTTCCTCCTCTTCTTCTTCCTCCTCCTCTTCATCCTCTTCCTCTTCCTCACCCTCTGGCCAGGGAGACACAAAAAGCAACGTCATGAAAGATTGCACAAGACAGAAGGTTCATATATCTCTACAGGTGAGCACCAAGACTCCCCTGTACTCGGCACTGGTGAGGCCCCACCTCGAGTACTGCGTTCAGTTTTGGGCCCCTCACTACAAGAAGGACATTGAGGTGTTGGAGCGTGTCCAGAGAAGGGCTACAAAGCTGGTAAGGGGTCTGGAGGACAAATCTTATGAGGAACAACTGAGGGAACTGGGGCTGTTTAGCCTGGAGAAGAGGAGGCTCAGGGGAGACCTTATCACCCTCTACAACTACCTGAAAGGAGGTTGTAGAGAGGTGGGGGCTGACCTCTTCTCCCGGGTGACAAGTGAAAGGACAAGAGGAAATGGGTTTAAATTATGTCAGGGAAGGTTTAGACTGGATATTAGGAAACATTTTTTCACAGAAAGGGTTATTAAACATTGGAATAGGCTGCCCAGGGAGGTGGTGGATTCACCATCTCTGGAGGTGTTTAAAAAAAAGGGTAGATGTGGTACTTAGGGACATGGTTTAGAAGTGGGTTTTGTCCGGGTAGGTTAATGGTTGGACTTGATGATCTTAAAGGTCCCTTCCAACCTCAGCAATTCTATGATTCTAAGACAGACAGCTGATACCACTTCTCCAAAGGCAGACCAGATGAATGAACTGCCTGTTTTCTAACAGGAAAGACACCCAAAGGGGTTAATTTGGAAGAGATCACCACCATTTGAAGTTGCTAAGTAACAACAAGATGTTGCCTGAGACTGTCAAATGCATTAGCGGGAAATACTGTTATTTTGCTTCCCAATAGCAGAGTACAAACAAGCACATGCATGTGTACAAATACCTGAGTATATACAATAATAGTGCTCTCTGCTGAACTAATTTCAGCTCAAGTGAGAACTATTTCCCTGATTTCTAGTCTTAGAGGCAGCAATAAGTTGGTTCCATTTTTAACTTTTATTACGGTCTGGAAAGGGCGCTGCTTTCCATCTCAATTAGACTGATACGGCCCCTCCTCCAGAAAAGCATCTCGCTTCGATGCATTCTGGCAATGGGCTCTTGGGTGCAGGAGAACAGTGGCGATGGTAGTGATCCTCAGCAGGTTCGTACTGGCACTCCTGTCACAACAGATTTACACCAGACAAAGGTATGACCAAGGAAGACTTAACTCAGTATTGGAAAGAAGGCAGCACAGTGAACACTTTGTGTAACAGCAGATAAATGTGATGCTGAGGAAATCCCTGTGGATTCTCCCCTAGAGCAGATACCCATCTTATTCCAAAGCTGACTGCACTATTAACATATGGAGACATAAATATTCAAGCGATATTTCATTGCTAGAATCTAAAATGGCATGACAAGAACAACCATACTGGACTAAACTAAGGCCATATCCTATTTCTGACCAAACAGCCGCAGTCTCTCTTCCCAGCTTTTAGTTATCAAAGATTCAAGGGCCTCCTGAGCCAGAATTTTCATCTGAGCTATTTAATAGCTACTAATGGAGCTACCCACTGCGAAAAGTTAGTATCTGGAATAATGACATGCTTTGAATTTCTGATAGTTAGTTTTTTTCAAAGATGAAAGCTAAAACATAGTATTTATGCACTTTATCTAATTCAAATGAAGCTCTGCTCAGCCCTGTAGAAAAACTCCCTCCTGATGTACTCAGACTGGGAGAGCCCATCACCCTGCATCTGAGCAGCTGGTTTAGCCAGGGATCTAAGACCATGTTAAAAACTAACAATCCAGCAAAATCATAGCATGGTTAAGAGTTGGAAGGGACCTTGAAGATCATCCAGTTCCAACCCCCCTGCCATGGGCAGGGACACCTCCCACCAGACCAGGCTGCTCAAAGCCCCATCCAGCCTGGCCTTGGACACCTCCAGGGATGGGGCAGCCACAGCTTCTCTGGGCAACCTGGGCCAGGGGCTCACCACCCTCATAGTGAAAAATTTCTTCCTAATACCTCATCTAAATCTCCCCTCCTTCAATTTAAAACAGTTACTCCTTGTCCTCTCGCTACACTCCCTGATAAAGAATTCCTCCCCATCTTTCCTGTAGGCCCCCTTTAAATACTGGAACCAACATTTGTTATCTAGATATCCTTTTATTTCTGTTGGAGTTGTACCTCATATAGGTGACAGACGCTGCAATCAGATGGAGCAGCTGAGGTAGGACACCGGAGGGGCTGCACATATCATACCTGCTGTAAGTAAAGCAGGGGATGCTTCACCCTTCTCCCTGCTGCTGTGGGATGCAATGGCATTCCAGCATAGCTGTTCCATAAAACACCTGAGAAACAAACTGGGGAAAACTTTGGGGAAGCTATTTAGTTGTTGGCTACCCAACTTAAATTAACAGGGGGGAGTTGGCCTCTACTTCACAGACTGGAACATCTAGAGAAATCAGTGTACATTATAAAAGCACAGCATTCACTGTGCTGTTACATAGCATCTCCTTTTCTTCTAATTCAAGGATTTGCTTTAAAACACTGCATGTTTTTTCCAGCTCACCAGACAAGGCAATCCTGCTTGCCACCCTTCAATTCCAGCCCTGCATTTCGTACAAATGAGCTGCTGTTCGAATTTAGCTGCATCATCCTGCTATAGCATAGCTTTCAGTACATGGAAAGAAATGATCACTCCTGCAAACAATTATACCACACAGAGAATCTAATGGAGCTTACAGGGATGTAGTTAGCCCCTTAAATTCCCATTACATTTTATAGGCAGTTTCTGTCTTATAATGTGCCTGTCATTTCAAATCAACATGAGAATTTTCTCTATCAAACTGCATGTTTCCATACAAAATACACAGCTTTGGTAAACCTGAGAATGGCACCTGGAGAGTGTTTGCAGGAAACCCGCAAAGACAAGTTAATGTAGGTCTTTTGACTCTGCTGAGAGCAACACAGCTATAAACATTTCCAAACTTTAATAGCAAACACACTAAACAGCTAGCACACTGGAGATGAGGAACACGAACAGAGGTTTTCCCTAGATGGACTGGGTGAAAAAGCAGCCAAGAAAAAACAGGGATCAGATATTTATCTCTGAAAAACTAGTTTGGGACAAGGTTTTTAAAAGCTTCTTGCGATTTTAGCAAGCCAAATCAGAGACACCTGCCAGGATTAAGTTTTGAAGCAGGAGATAGCCATCTCTGTACCTCCAAAGTCTCGCAGGCAGCCAAGCTGAACACCCAAATTGAAAGCGCCAAGACTACTTATCATGTCTGATCATCACCAAGCTACATCAATCATCGCGCAGCCACAGCACAAAGATGTGAATAATGTAGTCCTTGTAGCACAAGCGCTGTGAGGGGAAAAGAAAAGGCTCTTGACTTGTTTCCTCCTCCTCTCTAGCTCATTCCAACTTCTGAAAACAGCTTTTTAACCCCCCATCCCAAAATGCCAACAGCTTGCCTTGCTGCAAGGTGCAGCGCAGAGCACCACTTGGTGGTCACAAGGAGGAAGCTACACTTCTCAAAAAATAACAAACTTCACAAATGTTGTTATTTCAGGAGCAGAGGTGCAACAGGAGCCTGGCAGCCGTGGGCAGGATGCACACAACACTCTGTAGTCTCATAAGATGGAAAATGGAAGCGAGTATCACACTGCTGAATCTCAAGCTGGAGGTCTGTGCTTCACGCAACAGCTTTTTACAAAACTCACCTTTTCCCTCCTAAATTGGCACTTATTGGCCTTTCAGAGGCCTCAGCAGCAGCTTTGAAGAAAATAAACAGAAAGTAGCAAGAACTGAAGGTGCAAAGCCCAGCAGATTCAGAAGGCATTCGGATTTTCATGTGCATTTGCAGCCCATTGTGAACTACTTTGTGTACCATGCTTGTACATACTCTTAAGCTTTGGCTAAGGTTCATCTTACCAAAAAAGAGAAAACATATGATGAGATGGTAGCGCCTCAGGGTCAAGGCAGCAGTCTCGAACCAAAAAAAAAAGGCAAATATAAAGTTTTCTTGGCCACAGACTTGAATTTATCCAAATCAGGCATTCACCTAGAGCCCAGCTATAGGAACGCTCCCAAACATCCGACAGTGGTGACAAGTGCCACTTGCGCGCTGAAGCAGGCAGGTACACGGCACCTGTAGCAGTTTCTGCTGTGAGCCATCCTTGCTCTATAGATCTTCATATGTTACATATAAGCTAATCCCATTATCCTGTTTGCATGCACCGAATCCTAGCTCTTGCTTGTGACATGCCATGTGGACCTATCAAGGAGAGATGGTATCCTGTCTGTTCTCCTGGTGACACCAGGAGACTTCAGCACTGGAATACTTACAGTCTAAGCAGATGTTCGTATTTTCTACTACAGTGAGGGCAATGCAAGAGCAGTCTAGGCAGAGTTAAAGACTCATCTCCAAGAGTGAAGAAATCACTGCCACTCTTTGACAGACTAAATAAGCACTAGGTTCTGTAAAGCAGGCTCTGCTTCGCCTTCAATGAAACAGGAAAGAAAAAAAAAAAAAAAAAAATCAAGACACTTAACACCTCCCTGCTGTGACAACAGTACAACCTAAGAAAGATGCAAGCAGCAGGAATCCCTAGTAAAATGAGATTGCAAGTTCACATGTCAAAGATTTTAGTTTTGAAGGACTTAACAACCTTGTAACAGGCATTCAAATTTTCAGGTTTAGAGAAGATATAGCAGAGCACCAAGAAAACACGTCTGAGACAAAATAACAAATTTTCAGTGGAGTTTTTGGGGGTTCCCAGCTTTATTAATAGTCACCAGAAACAGCAGTGGTGGGGCTTTACCATGGGGCTCCAGACTGATCCATCAGCAACATTGGTGATGTCCATAGGATAGGATTTGCTATTTCAGGGTGGCAAAAGCTCCCTATGCTTGCTTCAAAAAAACATTTTTTCACTACAAAACTGTACCTATCTGTGATGACTTTTCTGGCTAAGCACAGAGAAATGAGACCACTCACACCTCCTTCGTGAGGCATTTCTCCAACCCAGCAGGAACCCACAACCAGCAGTGCCTGAAGCAGCTGGACAACGGCCAGCATCCCCCAGGCAAAACCCTCAGCCCGCAATGGCAGCAGGGCCCTCGCAAATCAACTGCAAAGAGGGATCCTGGCCCCTCTGGACTGTCCCGCGCCGCAGAGAAGAGGACCACAGGGCCAGCTCTTCCTCCTGGCAACTCAAAGTACCAACAACCCATTCCTTACAGATGGCTTCAGTCAGGCTTCATGCTTCTCTGTGGACTCCACACAGCTACAGAAACCCACACTCTTCCCAAGCAGGAGGAAATCTGAATTACTCTCAGCACTGCTGTTAACGCAGGAAAGTGGCTGTAAGCCCATGCTGTGGGTGAGCAGCACCAGCAAGGCACTGGGTTTGGTGCAAACACCGCTGTCAGGAACGTGTTACAAACGGGCTGCGATGGCAATGAAGAAAGTTGTTTTGGTATAACGGCTCGTAACGAGCTGGAGCTGAAGCCACTGTTGTCATAACCTTGCTGAAGGCAACAGAATTACGTTGGGGCCTCTGTTTTCAGTCGAAGAAACCTTCACTGGAGAGGGTTGTTTCTATCTTTAGATATTTTCCATTAACGTTTGCAAACGTTTTTACTCCTCAGAAGATTCAAGAAACCATCATTTGTCAGGTTTAGCACACAAGAGAAATAGCTTGCTGTGCCCTGAGCTGTAAGAGTCTCTCATTAGAAGGTGATAGATTCACTCACAGTCACAAACTGAATTCAAACTTTAAAAAAAAAAACCACACAAAAAAAATTCCACTAAAAAGGAGGTTGGAGGACAAAACCTGGAGCTCTCATTTTCAGGACAAACTTTTTAGCAGGACCTGTTGCGATAGGACAAGGGGTAATGGTTTTAAACTAAAGAAGGGCAGAACCAGACTAGATATATAAGGAAGAAATTTATTATGATGAGGGTGGTGAAACACTGGCCCAGGTTGCCCAGAGAGGTGGAAGATGCCCTATCCCTGGAAACGTTCAAGGTCGGCTTGGACAGGGCTCTGAGCAACCTGACCTAGTTGAAGATGTCCTGCTCATGGCAGGGGGGTTGGACTAGACGGCCTTTAAAGGTCCCTTCCAACACAAACTATTCTATGATTTTCTCTATCCTTCCCCTTCTCAGCCTCCCTCACACCCAACTTAGAGGACAATGATGACTAGACAGTAACACGGAGCATCAGTGCGCCTTGTAAGTCTAAGTCATTATTTTATACAGTACCCAGCACTGCAGAGTCTGAACGCCTAACAGCACCTGATGAGTGCCAAGTAAAGTAGGCTTAACCAACAGCCAACACGAATTGGTTTCCAGTGATGAACCCACCCTTTGCATAACTTCATGGAGATGCAGTACGCCAAGATCCCTCCTGTACAAAGGCTCCTGCAAGCTGAGTGATACCTGCAGAGAGCACAGATCTAGACCCCACCAGCATAATGTGCCCATGAAGTAAAGAGCAGCCCTGTGGAGCATGACAACTCCCACCTGTGCTGTGACAGGGGAAGCTTGGGTTCACACACTATTGAGCAAAATTCTACTTTTCAAGAAGTTTTGGCTAGCCAAAACATGACAGAGGACTCAGGGCCTGCTTTGATCTCTGCAACAGCCCCACAGACACCAAACTAGCCACCTAAGTGGTATCATGATGCTGGCTCTTAGGGCAACGTTTCGATCAAAGCTATCCCTCCTCCCTCCATCCATAGGTCTTGTCGTGCAACAGAGGAATGGGATTCATAAGGGTTAAATTACAGACTTCAGAAGGCTGGATAGAGTAAGCTACAGGAGCAGTCATGTATTAATTTGTGCCCCCGCTATAACTCTCTTGCAGTATGAAATCAGTCCCACCCTCTCCCAAGGATGCTGCACCAGGGTGAGTAGAATAACACCCATTTCACAGATAGGCCAAGCACCTAACTAAGGAAGCGATTCCTTTTCCTCCTGAGTGTACTGGAGCCACTCACAGGGGAAAAGGGCAGGAGGGGCAGACTGAAGTGTCTTGTCCACCATGCACCCCATAGCTTATCTTCTTCCACTTCACACCCATACAACAGCATTGGGCCTTGGTTACCTACATGTGCATACAGTATAGTAAGCAGAGAAGTGTAAATAACATCAGGATTAGGGATGGGGGTCTCCAACTATGTTCTCTTGCCAGAACAGGAGGAAAAGGAATTAAGAAGTCTCTGCAAAATGCTTTCTTCCGGTGGGTTTCATTTTCTGCATTGTTTTTATGACCACAGCTGACCGTCAAGGCAGGAAGGCCTTTCTAGGACAACTCTCATTATTAATCTGCTGCTTTCACGTGATCAGTAATAACGTCACCATCCAATGTCTCCAAAATGCCTCCAAGAACAATCACTTGTGACAGCTTGGAAGGACATGGCTGGTAGGAATGTAGATGGGCTCTCATCATGCGCAGACAGCTTCCTGGGCAGAGTACTGTACTGTGGTGGGTTGAGATACCCAAGCAAGCAGTGGGTGCAGCAGCTATGCAAAATCATCAGGGTAAAACCCCCATGCTGATAAGTTCAGCTAAGCCCAGCCATGTTCACTGCAAAGCTATCTTGGGTATTTGCAGATCATGTTGTATGAACAGAGTCTTAAATGCTTTGCTCTGGAAGCAGAACCAATTCAAGCATGGCCTCTCTTGGGAAATATCAGCATCTGGCCTATTGCACAGAGCCAAGGAAAGGGACTGTTGGGAAGAATGCATCTGTTGGGTGAGATCCTACCACACAAAGCAAGAAAACCTCACCCTACCTACATAAGTTTCAAGAGAAGAGAAATTACATGTCTAAAGCTTTTCTGTAACTGAGGAAAATCCTTGCCACATCTAGGAGAGGGAACAGACCCCCAGCAGCAGAGCTGAGCTGATGTTTGAGCTGCAGGGAGTCTTCAGCTTCTGCTTGCCAAAGCTCAAGAGCTGCAGAAGCCGCTTCCCAGCAGAGCGCTCTTCGACATTGCAAAGACAGCACAAGGAGAGATTTGGATTCTGATCCTAACCTACTTCCCCCCAAATCTAAGGGGATTCACACTTGCTTTTTCACAGTCCTGGCTCATCGCTCGTCACAGGGGATCCAAGACACTGAAGAGCTTTTGGAAAAAAAAAAAAGAAAGAAAAAAGGGCAAAAGATATTCCAGCAGGGACCAGAAAACAATCATTCCTAAGAGCTGCATTTCCAGCAGCACTCATCACAAAATTGCTTTCACACTGAGCCAGGCTCAAGAGTAGGTTCGGCAACACAAGGCTGTTTTAAAGGGGGGAAAAAAAACAGAATACTGGAGAATACACAGTATGGATTATAACAAGTTTGCTTGCTAGTTTGCTGCAGAACAGCTCTTCTAACTTGAGGTATGCAGTTGTTGAACTAGCCAGTGTAAAAATGAAGACAAGAGAGAGATGATTTATCCAGAGAGGGCATTCAAATCAGTCCAGATTTTAACAACCATGACCTGTAATTGGACAGGACAGAACAAGACAGATGAAGGCAGATACAGAGTTTACTTCTCTCAACAAAATGTTTTCACATGGAAAAGAGTCATGGGCATGGTACTTTTTTTCCCCAATCACAAAAAGATAAGCCCCAGCAGAGACATTCATTCCATGTTCTCTTGCAAAAAGCTGTTTGATGGTGTATCTTCAGAAGTATCCAATTCAACCACACTGCCTGGGAAAGGAACAACCAACAACCCAAGAGTTAAGACAACATTTGATTTAAGCTTCATTTTCTAGACAAACCCAGCATGGATCCATTGCAGGTGATGTAGATTAGGGGGTGGATCTATTATTATGGGCAACAGTATCCAGGTTACTGAGGTTTTAGCTCAAGTCCTATCAGGTGCCAAAAGGGAAGATGACCGCAAGCCCACTCAGCTCACTCCTAGTCAGAGCTTACACTTCTAAATCCTTGATCACCCTTCTGCAGCCTTCACTGTCCTTTGTCAAAGGTAGCGCTTCTCCCCAGGGTATTTTCATGAAGAGGTCCAGAACAACACTGCTGGCCTGTCCTTGCACCCATGTGGCCTGAAGTGTTGATGACAGCCAGGAGGAAACACACCATGAGATCTCCCTCCCTCGTTTAAAGACAGCTTATTATTAAAAGAAAATAGAGCCTATGACTCTTCCCAGAAGACGAGAAATCTTGTGTCAGATCAACAAGATGGACAGCATCCCACCTGCACAAGTCACGAAGCAGAAATTAAGGAGCTAAATGAATTTGCAGGATGGTTTGCCATGGTCCCGATGCCCAAAGCTCCCCAGAGGAACACTACCCCCACATGGACCACAGCCATCGGCAGCTCTGGAGGAAAATGCTCCTTGCAGAGCCTTCAGAAGAAACTGCCACATACCTGCTTATCCGAATCCACCTCCCTAGAGCTGCGAGGGTGAACTGCTTAATCCCCAGACTAAAACAAACAAAAACTCATTAAAAACTTTCACCCACACATTCCAATTACCTTTCAATAGCAACTCTAGGGGGCTTCTGCTGGTTTTGTTTAAGCTTGAAGATAAGCATGGGAAAGCTACAACATGAAAGCAAGATTTAAGTGAACTCTATTTTCTTGGACAAATGAGAAGTCAGATACAGTTAAAAATTCAAGCATAGCCTGGCCCGAACTGGAACCAAAGTGGGTCAGACTAAGAAACATCATCTAACCTGCTGGAGGCAGAACAGTGCCAGAATATCACAAACAAGGCTACTTAGCAAAGTTTCATTCCCCTCCCAAAAACCAAGAGTAAAACAGCTATGCAGCTCACCTCCGCCCAAAGAGCTGCTGGGCAGGCACATGCCATTTCCCAGACATGTGGGAAAGATGATGCAATGATTATAGAATGGAAGAGACCTTAAAGATCATCTAGTTCCAACCCCGCTGCCATGGCCAGGGACACCTCCCACTAGACCAGGTTGCTCAAAGCCCCATCCAACCTGGCCTTGAACAAATGATACTGTAAACCATTCCTAGAGATTCTTGCAGGAGCTGCTGTTGGAGACCATAAAGTCCAATAGATATGGTACTTGAGAGATAAAGCCCTAGAGTGCATCATTTGGCACAGTCAGCCACTGGAGAGACCGTGGGGTTTGAGTTTTGTTAGAGCTTCCAGTGCATCCATAGCAGAGGAGGATGGCCAGACAACATTCTGCCTCCCATCGCAGGGAAGCACAGACAAGATTGAGCACACTGGCTGCACACAGCAGGAGTTTCCTCACTCCTCTTCTTAGTGAGCCTTTAATTAGCTTAATACCCTCCTAGCTGTTCACCCACAAGCTCCCAACTCATTAAGGGCTTGATCACCCTCCACACCCCTCCTTCCTCAACTCTCAGATGGATCTCATGAAACAAAACAAGTCACCACCAGATTTAGCAGCAGAGTTGTCATCTTTGGTCAAACACTTTCAGGAAAAGAAAGAAAAAAAATTATGCTTGGTTTTGATGCAAAGTTCTACCAATTTGTCTTTTCACAGTTTTCTACTACAAAGGAGGAGAAACTACCATCTACTGACATGGTGGTCAGCCTGCACTGGAGGGATAAACTGGAAGCGAGGCAAAAGTGTGTACCAAAACCATTTATTAATTAATTCATTTTGCTTGTGCTTTGTTTTAAATCTTCTGTTCCTTGCCAATTTTGCTGATATCCAAAGAGCTGGTGAGGAATTATAGTATCAGGCTAGTTAACTGCACTGGGCTAAGTGCCTGTCTTATTTACACCCCTGCAACCTCATTTAAATTTTTAATGGGGTTGCAGAGATTTAATGAGGCAGGTCTTAATCCATGCAGTCAGGGTCCAAATAGCAATCCCAGTCAGAGACTTGAGTTCCAGCAAAAATACTCTTCACATCCAAAAAAAAGAAGGCCCCTGATAACTGTGACACAGCTCAGAATAAAAGTGTAAAGAGAATTTAAAAGGGTCTTTTCTAAAATTATGTAGACAGGCTACAAGTTCTGAAGTACTTTCTCAAAAAAAAGGCAACCACTGCCTTCACTTCTGAAGTATGACATGCAGCTTAGATGACTGTGTACAAGAACAAGATGCAGAGGCAACAGAAGAGAATGGAGAAGATTACTAGGAGAGCTCTTCTCACTGAAATTAGTTAAGCTACGGTTTTCTTGGAAGGGTAAACTTCAGTACGCAGGTCAGTAAAGAATGATAGGAACTGTTTAAACCCAGACACAAGTAGGTATTAAAATATCACTAGTATGTTAAGGTCAGAAAGCCTAAAGCTTCATATGGCACTGTTCTGAAACAGCCTTTAACACAGCAGACAGAGCAAACACAGTGCAGCCCACAGCCAAGGTACCCCCATGACTACAGGACACTGAATTTGCTGGTCCCAAGGGCAGTGCCAGCTGTGTTTCAGCATCAAGGGGCTTCTCCACAGCCAAATGCTGCATCAGGAGGGGACAGGCCAGCTAACCAGGCAGAGTACTGGAAACAGCACTGTGCTGTCCTAGGCAGCAGATATCCAACACTGCCTTTCCAAGCCCTCCACCCTAAAGACCAGGATTCTGCCAGCTGCAGGTTGAGAGCCAGCCTGACTAATGAGGAGCACTTCACATTCAAGAGCTACATGGCTCAGATCTCCTCCCTCTAGAGCAGCTGAGTTTAAGTTGCCCATTTTCAGAGCTGTTGACTGTTCCTGACACCACACAACAGGTAGAGCATCTCCTGCTTCCATAAAGCTCTAAGCACCCTCCACATCCAGCAGTCTACGTGACAGCTGAACCATGTAAGCAGCTCATCCTTCATCAACTACAGCTTGAAGCAAGCCTAGATGACTGAACAGGAACCAGCCTTAGGGCTTCCAAAACTGCTCTGCAACAGTGTGTATTTTTTGGGGGTGGTGGAAGAGGTGCACACACAAAAAAAAAATGGGATAGGCAAATCAGAAACACCAACAAATATCCTTTTTATCCAGGCTGCGATGGGCGATGCATCACTTTTGGCAGCACGCTAGTTCTGTACTAACTGTTGGTTTAGGGTTAGCACATAAGGATGACATGACCCTCAAGATCCTCATAGGAAGCATGCTAACCAACCTTCTGCTCAGCCTCAAAGCACCCCTGGATCACATCCTGCACAGAACAGTGACAGGAGCTGCTTGAGGACCAGCCAAGGGGAGCCAGCTGCTGTTGTGCTCTGTCCGCCAGGCTTCAGCTAAACACTACAAGGGTCTCACAGAAGAGGGAATGTGGCAGGCTAGTTGGCACATCAGAAAGTTATACCTGCCAAATGCTGCCACAGTCATGGAGTGCAGCCATCTCTGCCCATACCTACCATGGTGGATGTTATGGCAAAGGAGTCTGGTCCAAGAGAAAAGCGGTTTCTTTCAAAAAAGCCACTTTTCAGAATGCGTTGGGAGGCTTATACAGTGGTCCTGAGTAGGGAAACTGAACTAGATTGTACGTTTGGAACCTAGCAGCCCTAGAGAGAAAGCTGCAGTGCCTGGCTTGCTAGAGACACACAAATTCCACACACAGGAACAAAAATATATAATTAAGTGTCCCAGACACGTAAGCCTCATCCTCTGCTGTGTCCCATCCCTGTATCCTATAATCCCTTTACAGGATTTCTCTGGCTAGGAAGGGCAAGTAGAACCAGTCTCACCACAGAGTCAAGGTAGGAAGGTATTTGTTACCCAGCTGATCTCTCCAGAGTCCACTAGAGAAGAGAATACGCTCATCTAGAGCCATATTCAAAGCACCTCATGTTTGTCTGTGCAATTTGAATTTTAAAACGGTTTTGCATCCAAGCCAGGTAGGTGAATATACTGATGCAATTAACTGCAGGCAGTTTGGCACAGATGGTCCCCAAGAAACAGAGCTAGCTGAACAGCAGGGGTTTGTATTTAATGATGAACCAGGCCCACAGTGAGGAAAGTGAGCAAGCCCCACTGAAGGCAGTGGAGACCAGCTGAGCTCACTCAACTCCTGCTATTTCTTCCACTGGTGAGGAAGGCACAGCCTCCCTGCAAAAGCCCGAGATCCCTCATTAGGGACCCAAGCATACGCCTGCAACAGCAGCGATGTCTGACCTTGCATCCCACAAGAGCTTGAGCACCCTGGGCTGGAGCTCAGTAGAGGTTTATAGGAAAGCACTCAAAAGTCTTGTATCTGACAGCATCTGGATATTTTATGAGTAAGCACTAGGAACTGTAATTTTGGGGGAATGGAAACCAAGCTTCCAAATGCTGCTCCACCATGAGGATGTTGTACCCCTTAACTGCCATTACATGGAGAAAAATACATTAGAAAGCAGAGTTGCAGCTCAAAAGCTTCCTTTTTGCTTAAATGGGGCAGTAGCATCCCCAGGCAGAAAGCCTATCCCCAAGTGGTATTTGTCCCATTTTACAAGATGTGGGTTGGTGATCCCTAACACCAGGGAAAATTCTGGCTCACTGCACTAAGGTCTGGGTTCATCAGAAGAGACTTAGACCACAAAAACTGTGCACGTTGTCAAAACCACACAGCATAGACAGCACTGTGCCCCTTGGAGGACAGGCACCCGCAGTGCTAAACCCCAGAGCCAAGAAACCCACAGCCTTCTAGTTGAGTCCTCATCATTTAGGAAAGCCAGTCACAGCTACAACCCACACTTGCGCTTAGAGGAGCTCAGACCTTATTCAAGAGCAGAGAAAACAGGCCTGTGGCTGCACAAGAGAGCTCTGCAGGAACCCAAGAAAGTCACAGCAGTTCTATGTCAGAGCAGAAAAATGTTTTTCTAAACGCCTATGCACAAAGTCTCATTAAATAGGGAGAAGCCAATGCTCAGTTGAAACAGAAATCCCTCTTATCTTCCCGTGCAGAAAACCAGGCTTCTAAAGGAGATCCCAGAGGGCTCAGGAACAGTTTAGCCTCCTGAATCACACTGCTCTGGCTAAGCAGAGACCTTATTACTCAGCCTGAAAGATCAGGTTTCCCCCCCACAACACAAGCCCTTCTTCCCCTGCTGCCACTCTCCCATCACCACATCCTCCTGTTGCCAGATACAGGCAAGACTCATCCTAGCAAGGGGTGAGCACCATAGCTGGAGGCTCAGAGAACTCATGGCAGGTTTCAAAGCAAGCAGCAAGCCTGACAGAGGGCAGGAGCTGCAGCACCTCACCCATGCAGTGGGGAGGGCTCCCAGCTTCTGCTGCCCTCTAAACTTAACAGGAGTGGGAGTTATTGCTTCATGCAGAGGAAAGATGCTGATTAGCTGTTGTCTATGGCACCCCACCTCTAATCAGAAGAAAAATACCATCTGGCATGCCACCTCTGGAGGGCTGCCAACCTTTGCAGTAAAATACGAAGGCAAGAGAAGGTCAAGAAAGGAAGAGGAGCAAAGCAGGCAGAAAGATTAATCCTTGCCAGGTGGTGTCAGTCCAGACACTGGAGCACAAAAGTGGATGGATGAGCAAGCAGAGACGAGTTTAAGTAGGAGAAAGAGCAAGAAGCAGAAGTAAAGCAATTCTCTGCAGAAAAATCATGGATGAGCTGAAGAGATAACAAATCTGAGCTGCAGACCAACTCCAGAGTAGAATCCACTTCATCTAAACCTCTCTTGATGGGTGTTTGCCCAGGTGGAGTTTGCATCACTAAGTTTCAACTACCTGAAGACATCCAGGGAGCAGAGACTCCAAGACTGGCAGTGGGCAAAAGCAGTTTAAGAGAAGGGAACCCAGGGGTGAGGCAAGGCTGGAGGAGTCAGTGATGGGACAGCAGCTTAGCAGGTAGCTTTGAGCTAGAAGGCCATCTCAGAAGGGGATGCATCATTTGCTTCTCCCAGCAGTGTTGCATAGGGAGTGTAAATATGGCATCACTTGTTCTAGCAAGGTCTCAGCCAGCTGGACACTGAGGTAGCCATCTCATGCTGAACATGCCCCTGCACCTTGCACAGGGTGGCAAGGGCTCTCCAACTTTCTGAACATGTTCCCATAAGTGTTACCTGGTACAGAGGCTCTGCAATGGATGCACACACCAGAAGTTACAGGTGTGCAGAGCCAGACTCTACTGCAACAGCAATACCACTGCTGCTACCTCTCCAAGGGAAAACCCCATCCCTCCCACCACAGCCGCTTGAGTTTCAAGCATCCTCCATGACACTGTTTGCTGCTTGCTTCCTGTACCTCCTGGAAGGGGACAGGTTGTTCAACAACTTTATTAGCAAACATAACATATGCACAAAGCTGCACGGCAGACAGACAAATTGGGGAGCTCAGTGTCAAGGCAAGCGGGCCACTCTGCACGAAGCTGCCCGTCTCTTAGCCTTGGGATCAGTGGTACCTTCTGACTCCAGGCGATCCAGCCCATAGGTCACAGCTGTACTGATCTTCCTCACAGGTGGAAGAGCTGTCCTTCTGACAGAAGATGCCATTGATGCTGGAGTCACCAGGACCACAGTTCTGCTGGATGGCTCCTCTGTCTGGCCAGACTGGGTAGCAGACAACCCACCAGGAGCCAGAACAGCCTTCTCACTGGTGACCAGAACCACATCCGAGAGATCTACAGAAGACAACACAGCAGCAGTTCAGCACAACAATATTTAAAAACCCACCATTTAAGAACCCCATAATGAAAACTTAACTCAGAGTGGAAGTTATTAAACTCTTGCCTCTTTCAAGATTGTGAGTGGCTCTGCTGTAATGAAAGCTTCTCCTCTGGGACAGCCAGCACAGGAGGCTCCCCTTAATGAGAGCTCAGCTAGGTTTTACTTCCATTGCTTTGAGGACTGCTAGTCACTACCCCATAGCAAGATCAGAGCACCGAGACACTGGTAGAGATCTGAACCAAGTGACAGATTAATTGTTTATTGCAAAGATAAAAATTAGTTGAATTTATAATTAAATCCCAGAAGCAAATTAATTAGTGGAAACTGCCGGAAGAGCCTTCTCTCCCCTACAAGGGGACCTTAATTTAAGAGGTACAATGTAAATAGGTTTTTCTTTTGAAGCCCTGAATTATAAGAATTACCAGAAAAGCTGCCCAGCAGCAGTTTCATTACAGTGGTACCCACTACTACAGAAATACATTCAATCTCCAAGTCAGCTTTGCGCCAAGGGAACCCTTGCTATACTTCTGTTAAGGTGACAGGCTCCTACGTGTACCTGCCAAGGCGACATCAAGCCAGTAGGCAGCAGCTGGATGAACACAACTGCTTAGAGCATTTCTGTACAAGCTACATCAACCTGATAAGAACTCACCACTCCTCAATGGAAGTGAATATCCATGCAGGCTCCTGCACCCAGAGGACTGCTGAACTCTTGCAAGGGGGTCCACACACACCACACGACCTCCCCCTGCACCTTCCATGGCTCCCATGTTGCCCTGATCTTTGTTCTTTGGACTGAGCATCAGCAATCTGTGACTGCCTTTGGCTGCAGAAGTAAGAGCTCTCCCTTCATAAATAAAAACTGGCTGAAACATCTAAGGCTAAGAGTCAGCTTGCTAGCAAGGATAGGTGTGGGGGCTTTGTTTATTTTGGGGTGTTTTTTTTTTTAAAATCTCTATTGTTATTTTGGGGGAAAAAAACCACATTGCTGGCATATTTCAACATGGTGAATCTGATAGCATAGGCAGAAAGCAGCGGCAGCCCAGGGCGAGAGGCAGCCTGCAAAAGGCCAGAAAAAAGTCCCTTAGAATATGGATGCTGTGTGCTGAGACTTCAGTACCCAAGCACTGACATTTGTTTCAGGTGCACCATCTCATCTTGTGTGGAAATGAACCTGCAGTCCTTGAAGCAGAACCCTACCTTCTACATCTGGAGTGTTTGCTGTAGAGGAAGTACCAGTTGCCACCAGCACCTCGGTGGCACTAGGAGCAGTCGTCATCTGGGTGTCCTCCCCACTGTTTTCCTGCAGAAGGCTTGCAGCCCCTGTTCCCTGGGTAGCACCAAGCACCAGTGTCACAACTGACACAGCAGCATCAGCCTCCTGGGCAACAGTTGTCACCTCCTGAGTAACACCTACAGCGAGAACACATGTCAGTACCAACTCACAGGACAGCTGACAGCAACAAAGCAGAGGTTTGAAGGAATATAACTCCATGCAGCAGCATTTCCAGAGCCACAGGGCAAGCAGCGGCCCAGCCAAGTACCATCAGGACAGTGCAGCATGAAGACAGATGTGAGAACATGCATAACAGGAATGAAAGCAGCAGAATGAGTTCTCATTTTCTTAATTGCCCCTTTAGGGACACGTGGCTTCACTGGGGAGCAACACCATGGGAGCACAGCACTGCAGGCCTGTGGTGTGAAATACCATTCAAAGCAAGCAAGGCTGCCAGAGCAGTGCTTTTAGTGACCAGCTCTCATGGCTATGAGACTTCAGCTCTGTAGAAGGGTTTATTTTTGTTGCACAAGTCTTATTGATAGTGTTGTTTCCCCAACACCCGGGAAACAGCAGAGAGGGAACCTGCTGACAAGTCAAGTGCTTATAAATTAATCTAGCAATTAATCAGTCAGGTTTCAGCACCAGCATGAAATCAGCTTTTCTTTTGCAGCAAAAGCTAGATCTTTTGGATGCAGTGAAGGGAAGTTGTCCTTTTGCCTCTGTAGTCTAAGAGGGAAGATTAAGATGCCCAGCAATTAAAACAAAGTCACAAACCCCAGCTCACTTTCCTCATCAGCCTAGGAACTTGTCATTGTCCAACATCTGACCAGACTTTTTTTTTTAGCATTCCCCCTATATTTTAAACTCTGAGTAGAAACATTGTCAGTGGGCTCAAGGTGTCATCTCTGCAGGTAAATACAGTACAGGGTGACGACATCAGCCTGTGGCAGGCTGTCTAGGAAGATCTCTGCCCACTGGTAACAGAGCTGGCACAAAACACTGAAGCTGTGGCCAGGCTCTGACTGTCCACTCTAGGGTGGGGAGACAACACCAGGAGCTTTTGTTAAAGGACAGCACAAAGCTCCAGACAGATCTTTTGATCTGAGCATCCTTCTAAAGTCATAGAAGACAGTCACACACAGGCTATCCTGACAGCTCACCTGTTCCTGGATTTTACAGTATTTACAGGCATTTACAGCCATCCATTGTCTCTGCATCTTCTGCACTGACTGCAAGTCTCCATCACTAGCAGTTGACAGTGAAGTGATCCCAGATGCTAATTCATTTAATCTCCCAGGGATTATTTCTCCCTCTGTTTTGCAGGGATTCAGAGTGAGCTAACAGCTCTCCATTTGCCATACTAAAGGGACACTTGGGGGAGCATTATCCTCCTTGAAACAAAGTGCTTAACCAGTTGGTCAGAGGCCGGGCTTCCTCCTCACTGGAGAGTCATGCCAGAGGGCTATTCAAAGCAGATTTACACCTCTGGTCCAGGTGAGATGCCTACAACCAAACTAGAGCTGTCCCCCCTCAACCACTATATGAACACCAAAAAGCCCCCACTTTGATAGTACACCACACATGCACAACTTCACTAAGTTAACAAAGCAAGTTTTTTAACTAGCACCGATCTCTGCTGACAAGACTCCAATCCTCTACAGAGGTCTCCATACTCAAGTACACCCTTCAACCCCGGGCTCAGCTGTCACAGCCTTTCCAGTCTCAGCTTTCTTGTTCACTACTGCAGCCACCCTCTCTCAGCTTGAGGAGCAGAAGAGGCAGCTCAGTACAGTTGCTTCACATAACAGTCAGGACAGGGTACCACCCAACAGACTGTGCCTACCTGTACACAGGGACATCACGTATAGGAACAGCCAAGGCTCAGCAGTACTTTATGGATGCTAATTGCCTGTTTAGGCCATTACCCTTCCACAAAGGTCCATAGCTTTTCCTGGGGCAAAGAGGTGTCCTACCTCTATTGCAGGTATCAAGATCACACCTTTCTCCACTTTACTTCCCTGAAAGGAAGCACAGATTCCCAAGCCAATCCCTCCTAAACCTACACTTAGAGGCAAGTCTCTAACATGTAAATTTTACCTTTCCATGAGCTTTCTGGAGTAGAAGAGAGATCAGACTGAGTATCTGTCACCACAGCAGCCTCCGGCTGTGATGGTGGGATGCTCTTCCCCTCCTCTGCTGTGACTGCATTTATGCTTTCCAGTGAGCTGAGACCAGCCGTGTCTACACCCGTCAGGTTCGCAGTGTGGAGAGCATCACTGCTGCCTGTAGAAGCTGCTGACAATGTCTTCCCTTGTACCAGTACTGTGCAGTTGGTCTCCTCAGCAAGCCCAGGAGTTGGTGGAGGGGACACTGGGGATGGCAGCACTCTTGTTGCATCCTCTTCCTCCCCCACACCTCCTTGTGGGGTCTGGGATGGTTCTGTTGCCCCCTCTGTCACCTCCTCATGAGACATGCTTCCCCCTTGATTTACATCCCCCAGTTTTGTGTCATCCCAGTCAGGTGGCACAGTGGCCACAGGGTGGCTGGTGACAGTGTCAGCCGTGGCAGGCAGCTCTTCTTGCCTGTCACCCATCCCTGCTTCCAGGTGGGGGGAGGCCTCAGTCACCATGAGGGGACGTTTTGCAGCCACAGATGCTCGGACAGCCAGGGACTTCAGAGGGCTCCCTGTGTGGGCTCTTGGTGTTCCCACCTCAGAGGCTGTGCCATGAGCCTGGGGCATCGGGAGGACAGCGTGGTCACTTGCCGTTTCCCAGCTGGGAAAGCTGGGGTACAGCATGGGCTGGGGAGCAGCTGAGGGATGTGAGCTGCTCTCTGCCTCCTCCACAGCTGTCCCAGAAAGGGGGTTTGCAGAGAGGACAGAAGAGCCACGCTCTACTTCAACACCACCCTCTGTGGTGGTCTCACTAATGGGGCCACCAACAGACTCCTCCTGGACAGCAGGGTTCAGCGTGGTCACAGCTGTGGTCAGCATGGCCTTGAATGCATCAGCCTCATCCAGCTCTGACTTCGTGGGACTAAGCTCCTCCTCATCTACAGCAGCCACCGCCACAGAGGTGTGAGCACCCAGGCCCTGGCTGCCTGGGATGACACGGCTTGGGCTTACAGGCAGCGTTTCTCCTTCTGCAGTGAAAGCCTCGTTTAAGGGCGCCCCAGATGGCTTTGCTGACACTCCACATGGCTCTTCAGAGACAGACTGCTCAGAAGGGCCCAGGTTATTTTTCCAGTTCAGCATGCCTGTCCTTTCATCTTCTACCCTGTTTCCTGCCCAAGGGCCATGCTGGACCTTTGTCATGTCCCTTTCCTCCAGTGACTGAGATGCAAGGCATGGTGGACTGGAGGACAAGAGCAGGATGCTGCAGGTGACGATGCAGATGTTAAATCCTATTGATCTACTCATAGCTGAGAAGAGATGTGCCCAGAAGTCTGCAAGGCTGACAAGTCCAGAGTGCAAGACCTAGAAAGGAAAAAAAGGAATGGAGATCACTCATACCTATAACCATCTATGATCCCGGGCCTTAAGTAAATTGCAACAAGTTCCAAGCATGCTTGTCTAGGGCCAGTTCTGAGCAGACCCCCTCCTATACACCCCAAACAACTGATCCCTCCATCTATTTTACTGCTCCTAGCCTATGCAGTCTGAAGTGTCATGCCAGACAAAACTACACCTTGATCTGAAGTCCAAGACAGACCTTGCCAAGCTCTCACCCCAGTGGTAGAGTACTATGTTCCACCCAGCTGCCATCAGACTTGCAAGCATATGGTGAGGAACAACTTGTTTGTCCTCTACCAAGTCCAGGACTGATATTTGTAAGGGCCAGACTGAAGTCTCAGGCCCACTATGGCAAGCCCTGTCCTATGCATTGACACAGAGGGACACCAAGGAGCTTGCACAGAGAACAAGGTGGGTCTACAGCACACTACACAGGACCAGAGCCAAAACAGGCGGCTTTAGGACTGTGTTAGTGTCACGTCCTGTATGAGCTCCTTGACCTCACAGAGAAAGGCTACAGTCCAGACAGCAGCACTGCAGTGTTTATGCTGCACTGCACCATGGAGGCACTTCCAGAAAGTTTCACGTGTATAATCATTGTGTGCTTCAAGAGTTTCCAAGAGAGCGCTGAACCAGTAGCCCAGCAGTGATCCAGCCAGCTGACAGCCTGCTCTTGGCAGGCTCTGCTGCCTCCAGCAACACAGCTCAGGCTGCCGGACAGATGGAGGACCTCACAGCACCAGCAGCCTGCTCCCAGCCACCTCACTCTGGGCAGGTGCCTCTCAGTTCTGGGCTTGCTGCACCATCACTCAACAGCAGAAGACCATCCCATCTAAGGCCCCACTCATCACAGCTGGTCACATAAGTCTCATGCACACAGACAACAGCCCTCCATCACAGAGCAGATCTAGTAAGGTCCTCCTCCCAGTTCCAGGAGGCAGTGGTACAGTCAAGCCCGACCACAAGTTGCCCCCAACCATCAACAGTTTAACTTGCTTTAGCTGCTATGTTCTCAGTTTCACAAGTGAACTGCTCTTACCTTCAAGCCACAGGACTAATGACTATTAGTAAGGAAAGAGGTTGGGGTTGTCAGAACCACCCCTCAGTCTTCCAAAGAAGAGCAAAGGTCACCCTCTGCAGACTTGCTTATGGGCACTAGGATGAGTACCCCAGCTTGCTAGACTCCTCCTTTCCCCACCCAAACAGCATGTAGATAAACGTGACTTGCATTTGCATGCACACAGTGCAACAGCAAGTCACCTAGCACTGCTTTGTTACATGAGGGTGTATCGCTCCTCCATGTCTTCTCAGGCACCCATGCGATGCTGTGCAAAGAGGTAACCGCTGTTGGGGGGAGAAGGATCTCGGTAACACCACATCACTGCTAGTCCATCTAACTCACAGGCCCTCTGTGTCCAGCTGCTCATGCACATTTGTCTCCTTTTGGAAAGCATTACTGTATGGGTCCAGTCAACTAAACACAACCAAAACACCAGAAAGCTTGTATTATATGAGGTGTGGTCACACACAGCTACATGTATTTCCATTGTAAAACACACCTCTTACTCTACACAGGAGAGAAAGACTTCTCTAGCTGAAGACCTGTGTGATCTGCAGGGCTGTCTGTAGCACAGAAGGCAACCTCAGCATTACCAGCTTAGAGAGACACAGGTCAGAGTCAGCTACCACAGGCTCCATCACCTGGTTGAGCCTTCAGGGGACACTGAGTCACTTTTGCCACTCTCCCTGCAGCCCTGGCCCTCAGCAGTTTGAGCTGCTGGAATAATTCCCTGTCACAGGCCACACACATGCACCAGGTGCTCAGGGACAAACAGAAGCCACCGAGAAGCCGTTCACCAGCAACAGCACAGATACTTTCCACTTTATATTTAGCATCTCCTTTCTCTGGAGGATGGGTGGCCACCATTCTATCCCTACCCTGCCTGCCAAAAAAAGGTAGTTGAAAACTGACAGTATTCAGCTATTCTTTCAAGCTAATCCTTCATGCCCTTTTGTAATTAAAAAGCACTAAGAGTATATTATGCAGCTTAAATTGATAGTGCCCAATGACATGCATCTGCCTTGTCATGCTGATGAATATAAATGATGTTCACCTTACACTCCTTTAGCAAGTGCCAGTTAAGATCAGATATATTGAAACATCAAGAGGTGGGGATTTTGGTGTTTGGTTGGGTTTTTTTTTTAAATAGAGAACAGGGTTTTTTTAAATAGGACCTAAATACAAATTTCTCTAGAAGTCAGGAGTCTTTTTAGTAGTAGTTTAGTGCAAGTTGTTTTACCAGCGGTTAAACCTAAACAGAACTCCAACTGCACTTGAAAGACAGCTGTAGCATTTCTCTTGCAGTCATATACATTATGCATACATATATACATTTGTAGGTTTTTAGCTCTGGTTCTTAAGTAGCCCGAGACACTCAGGAGGCGGTTAGCAGAAGTACTGAAACATTAATCTCTTCCCCAACAAGCTTACTCCATCTTTACTAGGATCAGGACTGTCAGTGAACAAGGGGGAAAGCTGCTCCCTAGAAGGCTGGCTTTTAGAGATCCATTAATTAAAATGTAAAAATAAAAAAGCCTTAAGAGCCTCCTTTCCTGCATCTGGCTAGTAGATACCATGGGCAGTTAGTACTAGCCTGACACAGGAGTTCCCAGGGTACTTTGGGCAGCCTCGCACTGTTTCCTCCCCCCAGTCTGAAAAGCACTGTTAACTGTAGTTATACATTTGTAAAGGGTGAAAATAGCATTGGAGCCTTATTTGCTCAGGAAATCCACAACAACTAGATCTAAGCTAACCTAGACCTCTTCATGCAGCGAAAGCTGGAGACAGTGGCATTGGAGCTTGCTGCAGGATAACGGCACAAGTTCACACTTCAAAGAAGATTAGTCAGAGCTTAAGATCTGCTTAGCTTTAGGAAGAGGCTGGATTAGACAGTGTATGAACAGCAGTGACCTGGCTATCTTCTTAAGCGGAGTTTGACACTTTGCTGTAGCACTTCCACTTAACACAGAAGCGGTCCAGGTCTTAGCAGACAGCCGGCTGCAGAGCAGTTTGTTCCTCAAGCTGCATTGGGCTATACATTCATCCTCCCATCTGGCTATTTTTTTATAATCAGTCTGCTCTACAGCCTTAGCCAAGCAATACGAGCAGGCTGGAGCACGCTGCTCTGACCAAGCGCCTCCTCTATAGTAAGCTTAAGGTTTTTCGTTACTAGCTTGAAGCCGCAGAATAACTCAGTCTTTCATGCTGCAGGAGCTCCTTGTCCCCAGATGTCACCTGGCATTCTCCAAGCCGAAGCCCTGGAGGACAGCTGCCAAGCACTGGCCAGGCTCTGGGTGGAAAACCAATCCTTGCTTCAAATAGGAAGTGCAGAGGGCGAGAGACACCACCAGCTACTTCCCCTGCACTTAATAACAACGAATCCCAAGAGATGCAGTTCCCCAAGCCGCAAAGGCAGCACAACTGCAGACAGCCAAGGAGCTTTATCTTTAGCATGGGAAAAAAAAGAAAATTTAAGTTTTCCTTTAACACCTGGTAGGCTGGAAAGGAGCACAAAGGGCTCTTAGGCTACAAATGGGTGCCAAAACCAGGCATTTCCAGAAGCTGCCCATCAGAGTAAGAACCATCAACTACTGTGAAGCAGTCACTAAGCTGGTGGACAATAAAGACAGATTGGTCACCAGCCAAAGCAGTCTTGTACACTCAGTTGGGTCCTACCAAACCAAGCTGCTTCCTTGCTCCGCACAATCAGCACTAGCGATAGCTATTAAACCATTAACCCCCTCTGTGAATTTCAGAGACCCATTTGAAGAGTCAGCTCCTGGGAGGTCTGACAAAACCAGCCCAAAAGGAACCCCAGGTTGTTACGGTCACTCCAGCAGGGCAGGCTTGAAGGGGACAGGCACAGAGCAGACTGGATTTCTCTTGTTCAACAGCTGTTCCTTACATGGACCAGCAGTCTGCAGACGTGTGCTGCAAAGGATGAAACTCTCCCCTCTGTCCCAGTTGTGTGCAGCTACTTACTAGGATGGCTTTTTAGAGATTCACCCAGCCACTTTACTTAGAGAAAACACCCAAGAGACCCCTTTGCTGTTATTTTCTGCCTTTGTCAAATTCTGGCTGGTTTTTTTCCTGAACTGTTGAAACAGAAAAAAGCACCAAGCTTTTAACTCACTTGAATTAATACCCCTGTTCTCGCAATCCCTCTCCCACACAGAGGACACTTGCACTCTGAAGCTGAAGTGGCTGCATGCATCATATAGCAGCGAGCACAGGAGATTATCAGGTCAGCTCCAGAAAAAAATCACTGTCTAGTCTTCACAGAACACAGCTTTTCACACCTCCAAGTACAAGCTTGATTATGCCAGCTTTGACTGGCTGCACAGTCCTGGATGTGCTTGGCTCGGCAATTCATCCGCTGATTGATAAGGGAAATGGACTAAACTGCTGCAAATCTTTTAATGTGAAGATTTAGCCAAAAACATACAACTCAAGCAACTGCCAGCAATCAAATGCTATGTTACCGGAGTGCTAATGTATGCTATCCAAGCCTTATTACCCACGCTGAATACAAAAGCCAGCAGATAATACACTGCAGAGCTCCAACTCCCACTTTTGCACACAAGCCGAGAAGTGCCTTCATTTCATCTTATATTAGGCCCTTGCCCAGTTCAATGAGTGAATTGTAGCCATACTTCAGATAAAGAGACATCAACCAGTTAAGCCCCTTCCAACAGCTCTCAGTGAAATCCCAAACAGCGACACAACTCCACACCAGCCACCGACACAGCCCAAGTTGGATGAGCTAAACTATGTAAACACAGCCACGCATCAGAGGGACACATCTTCCTCTACCTTCGAGGGCAGATCCTTACAAGCAAATAAATGAGATATTAATATTCTGTAAGGACAGCTTATTAGTCCTAGTGAGGCACCTTAATACACAATACAGCACCTCCACTTCCAGCATTGGTGTTCCAGCAGTAGTTCTTTGAGAAGCAAGAGGCATAACATGTTTTAGACATTATTCCCCCAACCACTAAGCAATCCCTTGCTTTGTTCAGAACAGCACAGACCACCTATGGAAATCCCTACTCAGATTTAGAAGTAAAAGCTGCATAGTTCTGCGTGGCTTCTGACCCGTGCCAGGTCCCCAGCACCACAGAAGTCAGAGGTCTACCAAATTCCTGAGGGATTAAAGAGATTGGGAGGAGGAGGGGGAAGTTAAGAATGAGGCCAAAGGGTGTAGCAGTTCTCAAACACGAGAAGGATGGAAATGCCGCTCTCTCCAGACTGACTGGGAACAGAGTGGTAGCGCTCAGATTCCAATCAGCGAGAAACACTCGGAAATTTCAGCGCCTCACCTAACGCAGACAGCAACACCATGCAGTAGATCTCCTGGAGGATCGCAAGTAGTCTCTGCAGGTGAAGCTTTAAGACCAGATTAAATACACTTTGTCAGGCCCTTTTAGCTCGGGTAGAACCTGCTTGTTGGCCAGGGCACGGGATCAGGGATGGCTCAAGGCTTGATTACACCCCATGCTTGCGGGGCATGGATCCATCCCCCTGCCCTCCTGAGTCATATTTACAGGGGAGCTTAAAAGACCCCGAAGTGCATCCTTCCCCTACAGCCGCCCGCCACGCACACGGATCAAGTGCAACCACCCACCCGGGGGTTTCTCCAGCCCAGGCCCGCAGCAGGACAGAGGGACAGCGGTGGTCACCCCCCTATACCACCACCACCCCCCCCAACACCGGGAGAAGAAAAAAACCACCCACCCCACCCCGAATTTTCCAAGGGGGCGCGACGCACCCTCCCGGCTCCCCCCACCACCGCACACATACACATACCCCCCCCTCCACCCCCGGGGCTGCAGGGACCAGCCCGCTCGCCGGGAACAAAGAGCCGCGCCGAGGATGCGCTGAGCATCATTACCGAGGGGGGGGAAAAAAAAAAAAAAAGAATAAAGACGGGGTAAATTCGCCTTGGGGGTGGGGTGTTGGTTGTGCCCCCCCCCCCTTTCCTGGGGTCACAGCGAAGGGAGCCCCCCCCCCCGGCCTCACCTGCCTCCCGCCGCCGCCTCCGCCCGGTACCTCGGCGGCGCGCCGCGCTCGCCCCCAGCGCCCCGCGGCCGCACGGGCGGAGCGGAGCGGGCCGGCCCCCGGCGGGGCGGTGTCGAGGGCCGGACCGGACCGCTCCGCTCCGCCCGTCCACCGCCTCCCGCCTCCCCACGGTGGGGTTTTGTTGTGTGGTTTTGTGGGTGGGTGCTCCCCGCCACCCGCGGCACTTGGGAGAGGGGTCGCCTGCTCCAACGGGGAACTTTCAGCATCCGAGTGCGAGCCTCGGCCCACGCACCCAACGCTTCCCCCGCGAGCAGAGTGGAACCCAGGGGGCTGCCTCTCTCTGCTCACAAGAGGACACAAAAAAAAAAACCGAAACCACCCAAGGCCTACAGCACCCTTAGTAGTTTTCCATCAATTACAGATTCTCCTCCAGTGTTTTCAGCTGCAGAGGTCACCTTCCCCTAATGCTCTCCCTGCAAAGGAGGAGGGCTTCTGAAACAACATCCCACACATGAGCTTGTTTCAGTTCGCTTGGTTGGTGTTTTTTTTCTTTGTTTTAAGTGCCCTTTGACCAGAGAAAAAGAAGGGTAAGCAATTTTACTCCTGTTTTCCCACTCCCACCTGTTTTGTTTCCCCACCAGGAACCCCACAGCTAGTCCAGCAACAGAAATAAAAAAAAACCCTTACACCATCAAGTCCTGGAGTACATATCAACTCACTTTGTCAAATAACAGCTCAGAAGGCCATACCTTGCCTCCAAAATATGAAAAGAAGATCCAAAAGCAGAAAGACGAGACCAGCTTCTCACCCCCTCACCTCCCCCTTCAGCCTGGTGTCAGGGGCACCACAAGGTCTCAGCTGCACACACAGGATTTTATACGCCGTCTTGGGCAATGACTCATTCGGAGCGGTGCTGCAGCAGGTGCAAAGCATTTGCGGTGGGCAGGGACAGGTGAGAAGAGACCAAAAATAATGCTCTTTCAAAGGAGGAAGTGGCTAGGGCAGAGAGATCTGGGGGGAATTGCTGGAAGGGAATAGAGGAATGATATAGGAAAAGGGAGAGGAGAGTCAAAATTGTGACTTTGCTATGAATGTGCTCTACCCCATGAAGTAAATCAGTGTAATCCCTCTGGTATAATAATCTATAAAATGAGGGGGTTTTGTTGTTGTGTTTTTTTCCCACGTAAGAGAGTACAATTTCACCCGTCAAACACTGAGCTCTCTAAATAAACAACATCCATTTGATAGGACAAGGGGTAATGGTTTTAAACTAAAAGAGGGGAGATTCAGACTAGATATAAGGAAGAAGTTTTCCACGCAGTAGGTGGTGAGACACTGGCCCAGGTTCCCTGGAGAGGTGGGAGATGCCCCATCCCTGGAAACGCTGAAGGTCAACCTGATCTAGTGGAAGATGTCCCTGCTGATGGCAGGGGGTTGGACTAAGTGGCCTTTAAAGGTCTCTTCCAATCCAAACCATTCTGTGATTCCATGAACGTAAAAGAACTGATGGAGGAAAACTGAGATATTTCTCATCAAGAAATTGTTCTTTTCTTTTTTCCTTTGTTTGTTGTGCTACCAGAAATAACATTTATATCAGTGGCTTGTTCTCTTTGCTAGGCTCACCCCAATGTTTTACCTATCTAATTTTAGAGAAATAGAATGTTTTCTACTGGATTGCAACCAAAATGGAACCAACCCAATTCAGCTTGGTAGCATTCTGCATCCAATATTAAAACTTTTAAAAGAGAGATTTGTTGTAGGTCGGGGCAATTTCTTTCAGGGCAATATTGCTAACCTCTGCATAAGTTGAAAATAAATTGTAAAAATGCTTCTATCAGCAATAAAAACAGTCATTGGCAAAAGACATCAGACAGAACTTCAGAGTTAGGCTTGGCGGAGCAAACAGTCAGAAAAAACGATGGGAATAGTCCCTTCTGGCTTTGGATCTATGAATTGTAAAATCTGGCAAAGTATTCATGAATCAATATCTCCAGTGCTGCAAAATCTTTCTAAAAAAACACAAATACATGAAAAGAAAGGATGTTTACTGTCTCCTCTAAGGGAGACACCGTGGGGGAGTGGGGGAGGGGGGGTGAGGAAAAGATAAGAGCTGCATTTTTGTGGCCATTTTAAACACCATTAACTCCCAGATTAGGGACCCAGAACTCTCCGCAGGTTCATCTTCTGTTCCGCCCGTTTCATTTTGGTGGAGGGCTCTGAGTGAGAAGAGGGGATGGCTCAGCCCTGGAGGAGGTGCCACCTCTGAAGTTAACGGTGTAGCCAGATTTTACAGCAAACCGAAATCAATGAGGGCTTATTTTCCACTGCAGCACTGCCCGTTGTGGCAGGTCAGGGATTGATTCCCAAGCCGCTCAGTCATCCATGTGCAGGGAGAGGGGCGGGATGACGGGGACCCCCCCCCGCTAGAAATCAGAGCCGGCGGCGATGAGTCCACCAGGCTGGAGCCGGAGGCTTGGCTTTCGTAGCTACAAAATTCACCCCTACCATTCGACCTGGGATTCAAAATGAGGGATATTGTTTTCAACCCCTTTTCTATCTAGCCTTTAAAATTATCAGGAAAGTTATTTAAAATGTAAAGCATGTGTAACTGATGCTCTAGTCTTCTCTAAGGCACGCAGAGCACTTAATAGATTGGAGAGGTTTTCACTTCCCCCTTGTCATTGACTGACTCTGAACCCAGATTGGCACTGTATACTCTCAAAGTTAAATATTTCACTGATAATCACTGTAACCAAAATAGCCGGTTATCTATGTTTTCTTCCCTGTCTGAAATTGCAAATTCCCCATACACTGCAAATTTCTCTACCCTGCACACCTGCCAAAATCACAGGCTTCTACGTTATCAACAAAAAAAATCTGCAGACTGAAAGAAGGAGGCATGATGAAACAGGCAGAAATCAGAAATCACCAGAACGCACTGTTTTGTTATTAATTTTTACGGTTTATTAATTGGAAATACCAATTTTTAACTCAGTTCAGTATGCCACAGAGCGTAAACGTAACCAAGCAAAACCAGCCCCACTTCCACAGCAAGTTAAGAAACATCCGTTCCTTTCCCTTCTTACCAGTGCTCCGGTTTAAGACATTTCAGTGCAATCCTCTATTGGTTTCGTCCTTCAGAGAGTTCTCAGCCCCTCAGGTGAAATTCAGATATTAAATTCAGATGTAAGCTGGTTTATTCTTCCATGCGGGCAGCGTAGCTGGTAAAGAGCATGGGACTCGTGTCCCATTCCCAGCTCTGACTTGTTAGATGACTTTCAAAACTGGACTTCACCGCGCTCTGCCTTCATTTCCCCTTCTGTAAAATGAAAACAACAATACCTAATTTTTGTCAGAGTCCCTTACAAGATCTATGTATTATTATAACAGCCAACTCTGTTGTATAAAGTAATAATATAATACACTGGATTTCTTTAAGAGGTGATATTCGTGTTGCAGCCTTATTGCACAACCCAAAAAGTACAAATAACCTGTCCTAATTAGGAGACTGGGTCACTTAAAAATTGACATGAAGAGACATTTTGTATGTATAAAATGAACTAAAAATCACTGTCCAGACATCAGAATACTGCATCTTACGATGCTACTCCTGGCATCGGTGATGAGATGATATCAGCTATCCTAAGTATGTCAGGACATGCCAGGGAAGGTAAAGGCAATTTTAAAATAGTTGCCATTAATTTCGCTGCTGAATGACTTTCCCAAATTGAATATTGGGGACATCCAGCACATAAATCAGTGCACGTCTCTGTCACAGAATTCACCTTTACATCAGCTGGCAGCTTCTGTTTTAAGGGGACCTGGTCTTCCCATTAAACAGCAGACATTGGAATGGAGCAGCAATGATCCTAAAACAGGGAAAGCGAGAACAGCATCCCCTGTTACAGAGAGGAAAGTAGGCTTAAAAAGAGTCCACTTTGAAAAAGGTATCAGGAAGTTTACGGCCAATCGGTTATTTCAAACGTAATCATCTTACAGATGAACAGATTTCTTTTTCCTCCAACTGCAAATCTGATAAACGCCACCTGCAATTAAAACTCAATCAAGAGAATCAGCTTGGATTCCTTTCTTCCCTGTTCGTCACCACTGGCACCAACAGAAAAGCTGTGCAAGGCCAAACGATGCCAGTGCAGCCCCGCTGCTGGCTGTGATTTATAGTAATTAGTCCTACAAGGAGGCACAGGATCCAGCTTCTGCTTTCACAGCTCTCGTGATTCTGCAGTGCTCACAGAGCAGGAAAGCCGTAAAAACTTATTTTTGTCACTAAAGTCAGCAGATGTGACTTGGAGAGCACGCAGCGACCAGATATGCTGAGTAGGAAAGTGCCATTTTTACACAGTCACTTTTCAGAGTAGAACCAGACTCTCACTGACTGGTCCAAGGTCATGGGAATCAGTTGCAGTTGCTCTGGGAATACAGCCCAGGAGGACCAATGCTCCCCTCCATAACCGAATCACGGTGCAGCCCTCGCTCTTCTTCATATCCTTTAACAAAATCAATGCAGTTAATATCAAAGTACACCGCGTATTACAATTTTCCCAGAAATAAAGTGCTGAGGAAGCCATCCCCATGCATATCGGAGTCTCAGCTAAAACGTGAACCATCTGTCAATTCCCTGTAGCGCTTGGATATTTTTTTCCCCCGTCCTACATACTCCACTACAAAATTAGGCTGAAAATAAAAAAAAACACTTGACACACCACCCCAAAGCAAGCTAACCCTAAGCACTGTTCTGACATTAAACCCTCAGCTTCTTCAACATCTTAAATATAGTTGTTCAGATAATACCCAGCGGGACTTTGAAAACTTTCTTTTGCTTCTCAAAACTTGAGATTAAACCAAACACCCGAATCCATAGGTTTTACAGAAGTGCAGTTTTGGTGCTGCCACTCCATCGCTCACAGTATAATCCTATACTACTGATGCAGAGGGGCTGAAAGACCCCAAGCCCTGGGGCAGACGGGGTCTTTGGCACAGGTAACGTGGTTTCAGGGCACCTGGGTGGGAGGCAGACTGTGTGTTAGCGTGAAACAGCGATGCTCTCCATCCAGACGCCACCAATGTTTTCATTATTCCCCTTTGGGGGGATTTTTAGGGCAGTACAGACAACTTTGCGGTTAGTTATGAGCAGAGAAATACACATTATTTTTTGTGTTGGAAATATTCAAATCAATTAAGCTGAAATCCTACAGCAGGAACCAGGTCCAGCTGTTATCAGAACCCCAAGCAGTAGAAAGACTATGGGTTTTCTTCCTCTTTCTCCCTCTGGAGAGCTGATAAGCGGATCCCCTTGAATCCGTGCGCTGGGAAAAGCTGAGAGACACTCTGTGAGCTCCAGAAGCTACAACAGATCTCTGAGCAATTGCTCTTTTATTATGTCTAAAGCTGGCCCTAAGTATGCAACTATTTGATTCTGTGAGGAAAAAAAGGGGGTACGTGCCTCAGTTAGCCTGTATATTGGGATTAAGGAGCCTTAAAAGCGAGTACGCAGGCAAAGCCATCCAATGCAGGGACACAAAAGACCGGCTGTTTATTTTATGACCAAGGAAAAAAAAAAAAAAAGCTTTGCTGTTGAAATATGCATAGGGTTCAGCTGAAATCCGAGTCTCTGCAGGGGTCCAGACAGGCATTTCGGCATTAAAGGGAACAGAATATTAGCTGGGCATGACGCCTCTGTGCCGTACCCAGCCGGGCCTCCAGTGTTTATGCTGCAGGACACATTCTTTTATGTTTTCAATGTTTGCAAGGGCACTGCGGGGATTAATTCAACTGAGAGCTGCCGTATTTCAGGACTCGTACAGAAAAGTCATTTTCTTTATGAAAAATGTTCCCTTTTAACCCTCCGGGATAGTTCTGTAGCTGCCACCTGAAGGCACCAGCATCGCTTTCACCACCGCTCCTTGCAGACGAGCGCACGGTGCTGCTCTGTGACAATAACGCGTCTGCATGAGATTTGAAAAGATTTTTTGCTGCCAGTGGCTTGAATACCAAGAGGATCTTGAAAAAAAAAAAAGAGAAAAGGACTGCATTAGCTAAAAGGAACTGTCCTACAAATTTGATATAAATCAGAGATTTTTCACTGATTTCAATGGGCTACTGTTAATGTTTTGTATTTTTATATACTTATGCGACATCTTCCTTGCTTGTCAGAGGATACTACCGCTTCCAAGAGTTGCAGGAACTGGCTGCATTCAGGGAATAATTTTTTATTTTGTTAGGAAGATCCTGCTTTTTAGTCCTTCTGCTTACTAACTGGCTTAATTGTCCTACCATCTCCTTAGACTGTGAATAATTATCTTCATTTATATTGTTATCTTGAATGTATTTATAGTCTGATTCTTACGGGTTAGTATCACCATCTGTTTCTTCAACAGTTACATATTCGGGAGAGCGCGAGCGCTTTTCACATTATGCAAGCAGCTTCCTTGATTAAACCAGCACGGCGTGGATGGATTTTGTTATGAAATCCTGGCACATTTCTAAGTCTCTGGCTTCTGTTATCAATAACTGCTAGGCTCTGGAAAGACCATCCATTAAATTAAGCCACTTTTAAGCTGCAGCTTGCATTTCAGAACTCATGTTAACTGTGATTGATCAATGTAATTTAAGAAAAGATTTCCAATGCGCTATAAAGACGGTGATGTGATTAGCAGTAAACTCTGATCTTTCCTAACCCAGTGATAACACGTTTAGGAGGAAGCGATGGGCTATGTATTTCAAGTAGGGCCTGTGATTTTTGTAAAACATATCTAAGTCATTATTTTTACATAAAACGTTGAATTTAAAACATAAGCATAGTGTTGTAAACAGCACAGTAAGATATCATAAACAGGTGAGATTTGGGGGTGAAACAGGTGGTGAAAACCCCATGCTTAGACTTCAAATTAATCATATATTATCTTGACTTTTACTCCAATTTTTAGACTTCAAGTATTTCAAGAGCAACATTATATTATGCCCTTGTGAGACCCCTATCACAAAGATATTCAGGACCATTTTACAGAATTTAAAAGAATGAAAATTCACATGTCAGCGAAAGCATATTCTCACCAGGCACAGTAACCACACGGCTTTCCTCCTGCTGTCCTTGAAAGAACCAACGATGGCAGACAGCACTCCAGGTAGTAACTTGGGGAATTCCGGGATCGTTTCCCCAACAGAAAGCCCAAACAGAGAAAATCATCTTGAATATAATTCCCAGCGCAGTCAGGTGTAATTCTAACTGAGCATTGAGGTATTGCTCAAACATGGCAGAGTTAAGGCTCTGTTGTGAGAATGACATTTAAACATATTTTCGGCATCGTTGTTTTCATATGCTTTAAAGTTCAGCTGCATTTCCATATTCTGGAAGGGCATAAAATACTAACCTTAAAAACATAATTTAAAAAAACATTAAAAACATAAAACCACACAAAATCATATGGCAATTTGAACTCCGTGTCGGAGTGTTTAATTGCTACAGGCTTTTGTTTGTTTATTTTTTCATGTGTCGGCATCCTCCGCTGCTGCCTTGGCAATGATTCCTCCTCCTCCAGAACCCACTGGTTGCATGCTGGTCCCGTCACTGTTTCTGCATCTCACATCACCACTACAGTCTTGTTCTTGCTCCTCAGTTTTCCTCTCCAGGGAGAGGTAGCTGACAGGGTGGGAAGCTGGCGATGGGTCGCATGAAGAGTGCATGGGCTCATATTGAGTTGTGGGATAGTATCTGAAGGAAAGATATAAGGGCTTTATGAGCGATGCAAGGGCTTTGTGAGGAGTCACCCCTGAGTTTGTCTCTTTGGAGTTCCCCTTTTCCACACCTTTCTTGCATTCCCTCTGCACTGCCCAGATTCCTCGCACGTCCTCCAGAGATACAGAGCCCTTCCAGGATGCTCCATCTGCTTCAGCTCCTCCAGTCTGCACTCCTGCTCCTCCAGCTCTGCACACACATGGACCTTCTCTTCTCAGCTCTTGATGCCACTTTGCGATCCAGGTGACTTTAGGGAGACCAGAAGGGTGGAAGGCGACAAGGCTGTGACAGAAGCAGCCGAGAAAGCAGCTAGGTAGAGCCGCTAGTCCCAACGATGGGCTAGTACACAGGTTTGCTCAGGCAATAGAGCAGATGGTGGCTGCGACAGCTTTTGGTGTCTCACATCACTCCCACCCATCGTCCGACTCTCCCACACACCTCCACCTTCACAGATCTTAAATAGAAAGTGTGGATGTGGGACGAACAGCAGTGTCGCAGAGCACGTGAAAAGCACAGCGTCTACAAACTGCTACAGCAGTCACAGCTCAGGGAGTTTGGAAATCCTCTTGTTCATTAGCGCTCTTGTCCTCCTGCACATAAGCACTTCAGGCTCCTTGGCTTGCCTGTCTGGCAATGAGAAAATGTCCAGACCCAACTCACCAGTTAATAGCTTTTTCAATATTTATCTTGCTTCCCTGGAGAAGAAATGGGTCCCGCGCACTCAGCTGATATAAATACCCTGTGACAGATCTTTTGGGACATGATTAGGGCCACAGTTCCACTCCTGGGCATGCATAAAAAATGCCTGAAGAGCAGCTGATTTTACAGGTGTGGTTTTTGTGGGGAAAGGAGAAGGGGAAGATTGGTAGGGGAAAGGAGGTGGTTGTTGGGACTGGGATCAGTGTTACCTTAGCAATCTCTTTCTCAAGTGATCCCAAATTTTCATTACACCAGCCAACATCAGTTATAAACTCCATTTTCCCAGCTAGGGGATCAGGTCACAGAGAGACACATATCACAAACAATATTAATTAGAACATCTTTTACTGATTAAGCTCTTACTATTAATAGAGTCCAGCTGTTATTATTAATAGTAGATAACTGATCACATAATTTGCTTATGCACACATGCTCTCTCTCAGTTTTCTTCCAGCTGGAGCAACAGTTGTAAGGACAACCCCAGCTATTTACCCAGAAACAGAGGCTTGTACTGATGCACCAATGGCTTCTAGGTGGGTATTCACAAAGTCCATCAAAGGGTGCTTTGTTTCATCAGGATACAAATAACCCTCTTGTCTCTGTCAGCATTGCACAGTTACTACCTTTGTGGATACAGCTGGAGTTAGACAACGCATTGCTGATGTTGGGAGCCCTGCACAGAGGCAGCAAACTCTCGGCGTCCTGAGTTTATTACTGGCAGATTCAGCAGAACTGCTAGCCTGCGGGGCTTATTAATTCTTGGGAGACTTTCACATGCTTCCTTTTGGCATGTACTTTTCCTCTCTTCAGTCTGTTTTCGGATAACTGTCTCTCCATCCACACCCTGAGGTTCTTATAGAACCCATTCCCACACAACCAAAAACTCATGCTAAGGTACTTTCATTACACGGCTGTTACAGACCAGAAACGTCAATATCATCTAAGCATTCTCACAAACTTTCCGAAATGTGTCTTGTGCTGTGGCTCTGTGATTTTGAAAGTCTGAACAGAAATAATTTTCCCCCTTCAAAAAACAAAACAGATGAAGGCAAAATCCAGCTGTATTAGCACAATACACTTTCATGAAATGGCTAAAATTGAACTAATTCAAAATAGATTTTTGGCACCCGCATCCGACCAGCTGCTTTTCCACCTGAGAGGCGACCCAGTCTTACCAGTTACCACATGGCAACCCAGAAAGCACGGGTTACCATGGTGGAGTTTATTATTCCTATCCTCGCTGTATTGGTAAACTCCTATCTTCACTCCAAACGACCCCTTTCTTGGAGCAGTGAGAAGATGGGGCTTTTTTGCACCCCCTCCCCCCCAACATTTTATTTCTGTCTGAGAGCAAGATTACTGTACCCTAAAGGAACCTACACATTTAGCCTCATAGTAAATGGCTCTTGCATTACACGTCGCAGCAGCCAGACCATGCACCACAGGGCCCATGGTGGGTTTAAGCTTTCGTGAGGGATTTGGGAGGGTCCTGGTTTGAGGTAAAACAGAACCAATTTTCTGTTCAGTAACTTTACGTTTTACCTAAGCCTCTTCTAACTCCTGAAATTGACGGCATATTGTGCAGACACTGTCCGCTCTCAGAGTGAGAAGACCTGGTGTTTATAGCTGATGCCAAGGGATGGTTTGCAGAGAGGCTCGGGGTTATACTCATTGCCGTAACACCCAAGGGCAGCCAGCTTGGTTACTTGCCGCATTGGAGGGTCGGAAGCGGAAAAGCGTAGAGGGGTCTCACCTGCGGGGAGGAGCGGACAGGACAGGTGACCCAAAACTGACCGACGAGATACTCCATCCCATCTGCCTCATGCTCAGTGTGAAAGCTGAGGGATCAAAGGGTCAGCCCTCTTTTTCTTCAGTGGCCGGCGTCCGCGGAGGGCTCGCTCTGTTCATCTGCCTTCGATCCCGATCCTGAATCCAGATCTGGAATCCAGTTGCTGTCTGCCACTGAGTCCAGTCTGGGACTTCCCCAGTGCCAGCCAGTGACGTGACCGTCATCCTGGGAGCTTGGTATGGTTTTGTAGATATTTCATTATTTTTATTATTTTATTTATATTGTCGTTAATGTGATTTACTTTTATTTTCAACTCGTAAGTCTCTTTCTCTCTCTCGCTCTCCTCCCCGAAGGGAGATGCTCCCCAGAGGTCAGAGAGCATCTGTCGTTCGTTTCCATGGCCAGTCCGGCCCAAACCACGACAGGGAGGACACGAGGGAGGGTTTGCCGCAGGGTCGGACGGCGCAGACCGGCGACGCCTGGGCCCCTCAGAAACCAGCCGCGCGGTACCAACGACCGCGATCCCTACAGCACGGCCGCTTCCAGCGTAGCTTTACCCTTGACCAGCTCTCGGCGCCAAGTCGTTGCCATTTCGCTCGGGCAGGGGAAACCCCAGCGCTGGGTCTCCTCACAGGCGCCGGGCCGCCCTCACACCCAACGCCCGCCCCGCCCCGCCCCGCCCCGCCTTCGCTTCCGCCTCAGGGGCCTCACCCCGCCCTTCTCCCTCATAGAGGCCCTTCCCGCCGCCGGGGCGCAGCTGAGGGGAAGCTGCGCAGCCCCGCGCACGCCACTGCCTCCGAGGCACTCCCGGCCCCTTCGAACCGCTGCAGGGCGGGCGGCAGGGCGGCGGCAGGGCGCCGGAAGGGCGGCGGAGCTGGCGGAGCTGGCGGAATTTCGGACAGGCGCCGCGGGCAGCCCGCCGCGCCGGCGAGGAGGAAGGCCCCGCCGCGCCGGACGGAAGGAGGGCAGGAAGGCCCCGCCGCTGCGCCGGTACTGAGGTGAAGGGAGGCCGCGATGCCGCTCTACGAGGGGCTGGGCAGCGGTGGGGAGAAGACTGCTGTGGTGATAGACCTGGGCGAGGCCTTCACCAAGTGAGTGGCGCCGCGGTCCCCGCCCCGCTTGTCCTCTTTCTGTCGGGACAGGCTTCTCCGTGGAGTCAGTGTCGTGGCTGCGGGGCTGGCCTGCCGTCGGGATGAATAATTGTGTGTGTGTGTTTTTTCCCCCCTCACCCCTTTTCTGTGGTGATCTGCACTGTATGAAGCCGACGATAATAGCCTTATTTTTTTAATCTCGTGCTTTGGGTAAAAAAGGGTGTAACTCGGGGTGGAAGGAGAAATGCTCAGTGTTTAGTAATTTATGTCGTGGGCCAAAAACGTAGCAGTACCTTAAGCCCGCCCCATGTCAAAACACCCCGCTGTGTTAGAAGCCCCTGACTCCCCCCGTGTTCATGTCCCAGGTGCGTGCAGCCCTCGCAGAAAAGGGGCTGTTCATGCATTCCGGCCCTGCGTTTGGTGTTAAAATACACTGGAAATGCTCCCAGAGTTTCAGTGGCCTGTTTGGGAAGGCAGTTTGCACACTGAAAAAAAAGAATAATTGCAGGAAAAGTACCTCTTCAGATGTATTCTGCTCTTTTTAGGCTAGGCCCGCATCTCTGGTTGTGTCCATGTGGATGTATTTACCTGCTTGAAGCCCTGAGAATGTCTCTGCTTGGCTAAAGAGGCAGGAGTTGTTGGTTTTGTATTTATAAAGTTGTACTTTTTTTTTTTTTTAAGTGACTGTGTAATTGCAGATCAGCAGGCAGGCTTTGTTACCTGGAAATTGCTGTGGTGTGGTTATGGCAAGGATTTGACAAAGTCTTCACAGATGGAAACAAGTCATTCCACAAGTAGCTTCCTGTGGATTCATGTTGTGTTGCTGATCTCAAGCTTTTCCCAAATTTGAGGCAGTTGTGAGGTTTTATCTCATGGGCATTATTTGTCCAATAAAATGCTGTCACGTAAAATAATTTTCCCTGAATAGTGCGTTTTTAGAGTCTGTTAGAAACAGACCCTAAATTCTACCCTAATTCTTGTAGAAGACATGGCAACTTAATTATGTGAGAGAGATCTGTCCTTTTCCAAATAAGGCTGAAATTAACCAAAAGTTCAAAAGTTGTCAGCATGCGGGCAAAGACAACTTCATATACACACTGAGACTGCAAAAGTCTTTGGGAGGCCAGAAGAAAAAGTTCTCTGAATTATGTCTGGTTTAAGATTTATTTTTTTCTGAAATGATCTGAAGAAACAAGTTGACAGTTGTCAAATAACAAAATAAAGTATTCATTCACCTTTTGCATTAAAAGTACTCAAAGTCCAGCAGCTTTATAGTTTTCTACTAGTGTTTTCTGCCATAGTTTTCTTCTGATGCTTGTACGTAATAGGGGTGGGAGTGATGAAAGAAATGTCAAGCAGTGAGTTTCTTAAAATCTAATCTTGAATTTCTTTTATTTTTAAATTGCCTTCTTCAGTCTGTTGTTCTTGTCTTTTAAGGTGCAATCACTTTATGAAAACCAGATGGGTTTCCAAAAAGTTTGTTTTGGGGTTGCTGCAATTTTTATTCTGTTGCATCTAAGTTAGATGCAGAACTCTCATTTTTTGTCAGGAGTCCTGGAGTAGTAACCAGTTGTCTTCAGGTAGTAATGCCTTAAATCAGCTGGGACGCTTGTGAAGGGAATGCATTTCAGAGTATTAAACAAGCTGGAAGTAGGAAAACAGTGTCGACGGAATGGTGCTGGTCAGTAGTGAAATAGGCCATAGGACCTGCATGATTGTGGTCATTAACTCTTTTGTTTCTTCTAAATAAACATCACAGAAAATGAGGATTTAAAGATAACGCAATAACTTAATCTTGCCTGTGTTTAGTGAAAGCTTCAGTGAAAACTGGGACCATATGGAGGACCCAGGAAGGTATTTGGAAATGTAATAGATGGTAAGGAAGGTTGCAGGTGGATGACTAAACAGAAAACTCTTCTCAGTGGAAAGCAGGAGGCAGATCAGAGTCAAACGTTACAGGCCTTACAGAAGTGAAAACCTTGTTTTGTTTAATGCAGCTGAGAGGGAGTCAATAAAAAGATATAAAATCTTTCTCATAAAAAATGGCTGGATGGAAAAGCTATATGCAAAATACCTCTTTGCAGTCACAGAAATATCCCTAATTAATTACTCTTTGATGATTCCTAGGGCCAGTATGTTAAATAGTGACTCCAAATGATAAAGTTTTCAACATTGTCTTTTAGGTGTGGTTTTGCAGGAGAAACAGGACCAAGATGCATTATTCCTAGTGAAATAAAGAAACCTGACGTCACAAAGGTAAATTATTTTACCTGAGCTGTTTTACCGTTAGTGTTTCGTATGTTATGGTATAGAAAGGATTTGCAGATACGTTTTCTGTCCATCATGAGCTATTTTTCATTACCTTATAACTGCTGCTATTAGGAGATCATAACTAGATACAAGTAAGTGTGATACCAACACTGATATTAATTGGTACTCGTCACCCATGCAGCTTATGTTTGGGACATCTATTGAGAAATTTCTATGCCTGGCTATGCTTTTTTTTTTTTCCTAGTAGAGGATGGCAACTTTGGAGAACTAATGTTGAGTTAAGGTACCAGTATAAAAAATTAGCATTTGTAAACTCTGGAGTTTAGTTATTGGGTGAGTTTGAGATGCATTGTTAAGGATGTAGAGCAAATCAGGCAAGAGTGAGTATTTCTCTCTATGTATGTTCAGATATAATATCGTATATATATTTCTGTATATATAACCAATGCCTAGTATTTAAGCTGACTGTGGATATTTTTACCTTACAGCCTGTCAAAGTTGTTCAGTATAACATTAATACAGAAGAGCTATATTCGTATCTGAAGGAATTTATCCATATGCTGTATTTCAGGTAAGAGATACTTGGATGTTAGTTATTCAAGCCTTCCACGGCTCTTTTCCAAGTACATTGGGAGATGTTAGAGGTGTCACCGGAGGCTGCTGTCTAGTTGAGTAAGAAAACAGAAACAAGTTTTTGCAGCTGGCTGCCTGGCTGTGTTCTTGCAGGAGAAATTTAGTGGTGCTGAGACTCAGGCTACATTACAGAGAGTTAGTGTCCTGCAGCATCAGTTGCACTCTAGAAATAAAAAATATTTGATAAGTTGCCTTTTGACTGTAGAATTCATAAGGGACTTGATAGGGTAAAGTCATTACATAAGGAGTTGTACTGATTTTCATAGGGCTGAAGCTCATCTTCTATCAGTGCAGAACTCTCTCCGCATGACGGTGGTTTGGAAGGAGGAATCTTAACCTGTAGAATATTTTTGCCTCAGTAATACATCTTTTTATCATATTTTTAGTGCCATTAGTGGATAATGAAGTTGAACTTAGACTTTTCTCTTTACTTTCAATGCTAATTTTTACACAGTAAAAATCATTACTTGACACAGGGAAACAAGTACTTAATTTCTGTGCCCCAGAACTTCTGGTGTGGGTTTATTTTTTTGCCCTGTCCTTGATCATTGCTTTGTAATTGAAATCAGGACAATTCCATCCTCTTCCACTGAAATCAGGACATCTTTACGGTCATTCTTCCTCTCTTTTGTCAACACACTGTATGACACTGGACAAGCCATTAATGCCTATTATGCATGCCTATTTTTGCATTTCTTTGTATTGATTTAGGAATGTGTAACAGATACTCAGAACTCCAGTCTGCTGGCAGATAGCTCTATAACTTGTTTTCTGTAACTCATTTTCCTAACTTTCTTTTAGGAACGTGTTGGGTTTTTTTAAAATTTGGGAAAAAGACTTTGGGATCTGCTGTAGAAAATGCTATCTAAGTGCAATTTTTTACGAATTTTGAGGAGAATGGAATAGGAAAATAAGGCAGGTCTCATAATATGTGCTTAAACTTACCAGTGTTGTTTTACATGTCTTGCCTTTTTTAGACATCTGCTGGTGAATCCCAGAGACCGCCGTGTTGTGATCATAGAATCTGTCTTGTGCCCTTCACACTTCAGAGACACACTCACGAGGGTCCTTTTCAAGCATTTTGAGGTACGTGTTTTGCATAACTACTGTATGTGCTCAGTGTAGCACTTGCTGGTAGAAATTTTACTTACAGTCACTACCAGATGTGGACAAAGAAATGAAGATAATGCCAAAAGAATGAGCAAGGCATAAAGAAGATGAGAGCAAGCTGATGGTCATCTGGGGAAGTAGGGCTTGGAGCTTGGACTAAAGGCCGGTTTTGTTCCATTCTGACTCTTCATGAGGCCGCAAAACAGGAGCTATTAACAAGGATCTGAAAGGTTTCTCTGGCTTCTACAAAAATACAGCTCCCATCACACTGTTCCAGACAGATCCAATAATCCCCATTGAGCACTGCCTGAAGCAAAAAATTTATATTTAAACACTTGTTAGTGCTCTGTCAGCAAATCTCATGACTTCTACCAGAGTCAATACCTTTGCTTAGCACGTGATCTAACCTCTGGCTGTACTCGTTTAGAGACAAGCTTACCTGAAATTTATTATCTTCTTTGCTTAATCAGTCTTTTTGAAGAAAAGTCTGAACGTAATTCTTGCTTAGTTCTAATGGAAAATGTTTTGGAAGGTGAATCCATAGTTCTTCAATTCAGATAGAACAAAGGTTAAGGTTCTTCTATAAAAAGTGGTGAAATTAGTTTGTCTGCAGTACTTCTTCACTGTGCTTCCACAACACAGTTTACCAGCTGATCTTAAACTTCCACATTCTTTCCTACTGTTGATAAAATTTTCTGATGACTTGAAATTGCTGAGAGATTTGAGTGACTTGGGGTTTTTTTTTCCTAATCCCCTTACAGGAAAAAAAGTATGTCTCAGATAAAGCACTCCCATGTAAAATTGACTGTTGAAAATGACTCGTGACTTGGAAAGTCGTGTTTTGATGGAGAGATTTTTTGTAACTTGTTGTTAAGCCAGCTGGTACTGTTGCGAGATTAATTCTGGCTAGTGTTTCCATTTGGCGCAAAGAATAAGCATGGCATATTAATACAAGGCCACTGTTGTAACTTGCATCTCTGGGCTAAGTATCAGTAACGTTGCCCTTAAATGCAAGATTTATTGAAATTGCTCATTTAATTCACACTTCAAGGTGTTCCATTAAAGGAACTGTCGCTATCTAGGAAGCTTGCTTTATGGAAATCTGGGAGAAGTAATTAATTCGCGTGTAACTTTGACTTGAGTTTCCACGGTGCTTTGGGGAGAGTGTTTGGAGAGCCTCTGCTGTGAGGTTGTGTGCAACAGTGTGTTGTCATAAAGCACGCTTTTGTGGGTTTTCTGGCATCTTTGTTCACATCTTCAAGCCTTTATACAACATTTTAAGTAGCTGTGTTTTAGTTTCTTTAATTTCAGTAGCAACGACAGTAAAGAACCTGATCTATGACGTAAGATGGGTTCTGTAGTTAACACTTGCTTTTCTCACAAGCCCATTCCATGATCCATTATTAGAGAAGTCACTGGTATGCACCACAAATACGATGAATATAGAATTTAGAGTCCTGTTGAGTTTTTATTCGTTACTACGCTATCCTAAAAAAATAAATTAAAAATGGATACTGCAAGACAAAATTGTTTGGGTTTTGCTTTTAATATGACATCTAGGGAAAGCATCAGTGCTTTTTGTTTTGAGTGGTTTTTTTCCTGTCTTCTGTCAATTGTCCTTTTGGTTTCCATGTAGGTACCTTCCGTTTTGTTTGCTCCAAGTCATCTAATGTCTCTGCTGACACTTGGGATCAATTCTGCCATGGTGCTAGACTGTGGATATGCAGAAAGCTTGGTGCTGCCTGTATCCTTTAATAATACGCAAACAAAATTTTCAGCAATAAGGCTGTTGTGACAGAATAATATTTTTAAAGACTTCAAGAATGCTAAAAAGTAATGGGAACAGATCAGCCAGTCTGGCTTTTGACTATAAGACATCATGACTTGGGGAATCTCTTCACAGTTGACGTGTTAAATCTCTGGTGCCTTGAAACTTGGGAAGGGTGGTTCATAACTTCAGCCTTTATGTACTAGAAATTAGTTTTGGAGAAAAGCAGTTAGAAAGCGATTCCAGTTCCAGTTAACGCAAGAGAATGTTGGGAGGGAAAAGCATTTAGTTCCAACAGACTGAAAACTCGTAACAAAAAAAGGAAAATTTCCTGATCTTCACGTAGATATATGAGGGAATTCCAATTCTGAGCTGCTGGGGTTCCCTTCCTTTGGGAGGAAAGGCTATCCACAAGTAAGTTCACAATTACTCATTCCAAGTTACTGATGATTTATTTGTGAAAGTTCATCTTTGACTAATGACCAAAGATTCCTATTGAACTCGACTTAAATCATAACTGTTGCTGTGATAGCATCTGAGTTTTAAAGTTACCACTGTTTGGCTTTTGCTGATACAGTAAAAGCTGTGGAAATCAGATCTGATTCACTTGATATTTAGAAGAATATAATTGAAGAGAATAAATACTTTTCCTTAAGCATAATGTAGAGAATCAGCCTGAGTTAATAGCTATGTTTAACTAACTTCATGTGTGATATTTTAGGGAGCTGGAATACCAGTTGTTGGAGCAATGCACAGTTGATACAGGATTAGCCAAAGGACAAAGCCTTCCATCTGTGATGGGTAAGGTCTGTTTGATGTAGCATATGTGCTGTGAACTTCCACTGTGGAAAGTGGATTAATACTAAGAGTGAATAAAATGAATTTAGTATTCACTACATGTTACATGATCTACTTTCATGATTTCTTTCTCAGTATTAAACAAGTGTATTATTTTTATGATAAGCCACTCATAACAGTAGGTTTGAATGAAGGCTAATATAAAATTTCTGTAGTAATTTTTCAGTTTGTTTTGAGAGAAGACAGACTTGTTTTCTCTGTTCTTAATATTCTTTCTTCCTTAGAAATCTTCAAAAGCTGCTGTCAAAGTGAAACTTTTATGTACTAGATGTAATTCAAACATAGTTTCATTCTTAAATTCTCTTTCTACTTTAAAAGCTTTTGTTTTAAGTTATTTTTTTATTTCAGGCTCAGTTCCAGAAGACATAGTAGAGGATATAAAAGGTAAAATTTTACACTTCATGAAACTCTAGTTTAATAAATTGTGCAGTAGAGTATGTTAATAAGAAGTTTGCAATACTTTACATTTATGAATTTATTTTATCGTTTCTGTTTATCATATCTCTTATATACTGGAAGAACTTGCAGTGTTCTTGCTCTTTGAAAGCCAAACAAAAACCACGTTGAATTCCTCTCTCACGTTTAGCCTTTGTGTCTTCAAGATGTAGCTCGTAGATACATTTGGTAGACTAGCACAGAAAGGGTATTACACTATTGTATGTACCCTATGATCAGCAGATTCGGTTAACTTTGTGTTGTGTTTTTTAACTACGTTTTGTTTGCTGCGTATGAATGTGTACAGTGTGTACTCTATATGGGACTTAGAGTTAGCAGATCTAATGTTTAAAACCTGTTATCATAGATACATTTTGGTTGCAAGTGCAGCATTTAAGCAGTCTTAATATCATGACATAAGAATATTTTAGGTTAATTTTGTTTATAAATTAACTAGGATGGCTCAGATTGCCCTAAAGTCAATTCTACAAAAAAAAATAAAGTACATATAAAAGACATTTTGGTGTGTTAATCAGATAAGCAAGATGAGTCAAGGACTACATTTACACCAGAAGAAAGTAAGTGTCTATAAAGGCAGGACTTGGATGAATTCCTACGTAATGTTTCATGTGCAACAGATACAAAAATATATATAGTTGTAGAAAACAGAAACTAGTATATATCTCTTGGGCCAAATTAGGAAGAAACCTATCAGTAAAATGCAAAACAACTTAAATGCGGCTGGTGCTTTGTCAAATGGAAGTTGCTTTTCTAATTCCTGGGCTTGAACACAACTTCCTGATCAGTTCTGGTTTTTATGCAGTCTTTTGGAACCAAATATAATATGCTAGGGTTGAATTATGATTGCCTGTTTATTGAAGGGTTGTTTCTTTGTGACAGCCACTTATGAAGAAGATACTAATTTGTGCCAGATACAAATAAATAAGTATATAATATACTGACAGCTGAGGTACAAATGAAATTGTGCTCTGTCAGTGTTGCCTGGAGAGAAAAAACCCTCAGGAGTTCTTAACACGCTGAAGAGTTGCACTAGGAAAAATATTGCATGGTTACAGCTTGTTTGAAAAATGAGCAGTGTCTCGTCTGAATCCATGGTGCAAGACCCACAGTGGTGTGTTTGACACCTGGCACCTTGTGCAACCGAAGGCACAATTAGTAATGTCCCTCTGTCTTTAAATCTTATGTAGCTTGTCTGAGAGACATCTTGCCTATCCTAGCATAGTTTCAGTGTTGGCTTCATTTGAACTCGTTATCTAGATAACATCTGAACTCTGCTTCAGTGTAGAGACTATTATTTTTTTTTTTGCATTTGTTTGATGTCTGGGACCAGCAAGGCCCTAAAGTGTGTGGTGTTCTTGATGTTCTTTAAATTAATCAAAATTATTGTCTGTATTGGTGATGAAAGAATCCAACAGTCTCTTTTCTGCCCCTTGCTTTTCTTTTATGAAGTCCGCACTTGTTTTGTGAGTGATCTCCAACGTGGACTGAAAATCCAAGCAGCCAAGTTCAACATTGATGGCAGTGCTGAGGTGGGTGGAGAATGAAGCTTATCTTAGTCTTTGAAAGTGGATGTAGCCTTTCTGGCCTCTAAAATAATGTGCGTATGTGTTTTTCTAGCGTCCTTCACCGCCTCCAGATGTGGACTATCCTTTAGATGGAGAAAAGATTCTCCATGTAGTTGGCCCCATCAGGTGAGAAATACCATAGCAGCTTATTTGTCTTTAGGAGGAGGATATATTTTCAACTCTAAAAGCACATACATTTTCATAAAATTGAATTGTAATGAAACACTTGCATATGCTTTTAACATCTCAGATTAGACTTTGTGCTGGGCACAGTGCAAGCCCATAATAAGAGGTGTCGGCTTCCCCAGAGAGCTCTCAATTCACAGTGAGAGCAGATTGGAGGGATGGGGGAAAACAGAAATGGAGTATTAATGCAGGATGATGAGACAGGTTTAGTGAAGTGAACAGGGCATTGTCTTCTCCCCATGTGCACCGCCTGGTGCATGGACTGTGTGACAGAAGAAGTAGTGATGATGTGTTGTCAGCAGGATGTCCGTAGTTATTTCCAGCCCCGCTGTTCCTGTTACCTCGTAGTGTAGTATTGCTTCTCATTAACACTCATTTCCTGTCTTTTCAACAGAGACTCCGTTGTTGAAATACTGTTTGAACAGGATAACGAAGAGACATCTGTTGCCACTTTGATCTTAGATTCACTCATTCAGGTAACTTTATATTATAAACAATTTATTGAATGTCTCCAGCCTTAGAGAACCCGCTGTTATACAATTACTCTAGAAAGAGTAATTTATATTTTTCTCTCTAGTAATTTCTGACTACAGGTTGTGACTGGTTTAAAAAGTTTAGCACAGGCTGCTAGGGTTCTGCCACGTGGTGAACGTCTGTGGGGTAGCAAGTCACCATGTGTCATCCACTCTCTGGTAGTTTTCTTACTCTTTGGTATACTGCGGTGTGTCTAGGAGAGTTTTCTAAGAATTGTAGCGCTCACCTCTCAGCAAAAGCAATAAACTAGCTTGTGTTTATTTGGGGGTGAGGCTCTACATAAGTAATGACAAAGGAGTAGCTAATACTCGGTGTTAAAGAAATTACACTGCTTAAACCGAAATGGCAGTTACTCTGTTTCTTCTTTTTTCAAGGTGTTTTGCTCAGAGTTAGACTTCATGCATCCTGCAGACTGCTGGTTTATCTAAGATAGAATAAAATTAATTTGGACATCTCTGTTACAGGCGGTATATTAGATATATTATGGAAAATTTTCTTGGCATGTACAAATGCTTGATTTCATGTTATATTTAGGAAAAAATGCATTAGAAACCACTATAAATGGAAATTTTCATTATATGGTGGTATACAAACATTAATTAAAGTGGACTGCCTGTAGTTATTGATGCCATTTAAATTAGTTTGCTGAGACATAATTTATTGGAGAGCCATAGGCTTGGGTGACATGACAAACATTTCAATTAGAATTCCTTATGAAAACAAATTGTCTAACAAGGTCTGTGCCTGGACCCCTCACCTCTGTACTTCTAGGCATTTACTTCGCATCACTCTTTGGCCAGAGGAAAGACAAATGTTAAATTTACAAGTGTTAAATAGCATCCAGTTACTTCCACTGGACAAGAAGACCACAGAAGTCTGGATTTTTTTTTTTCAAAGGCTTAGTGCAGATCTGTGTGTGAGGGACAAAACTGTCAAAGCTTGGTTTTCTCATGCATTTGTGTCTCCGTGGATTACCTGATGCCTGAGGCAAGAAACTTTTTCTGCCACCGAGAGTGGAGCTGAAGAGAGTCAATCTCATGTAACTCTTACCTCTCTGAGAGCACTGGTCGAGGCTTCGCCTCTCTCTGGCACGTCTTCTCCCAGAACTCACGGGAATTACTGTTGCTGATACCTCTGTCGTCTTGGCCTGTCTCGGCTGAAGGGCTTTATAGGGAGACTCACAGAATGTTCATATAAGCCTCAACTAGGCAGTTCCTTAAGCCTGGTTTTCTTGGAAAGTCTGGGGGAAAAAAAAAATATGTTGGTTATGTTTCAGCTAAGTACAAGGGAACAGCAATGAAGCATAGAAAGACTGACTGAATTTCTAACAGACATGCAACTGTTCATGACAGAATGTTTCAGACAGTTCACGCAACTTCAGTTAAAGTGTTTTGTTGTGTTGTTTTTTTTTTTTATTATTATTCCTGTTTGCATTAGTGTCCCATAGACACCAGGAAGCAGTTGGCAGAGAACTTGGTAGTAATTGGTGGCACTGCTATGTTGCCAGGATTCCTTCACAGACTCATGGCTGAAATCAGATACCTGGTAGAGAAACCAAAATACAAAGAAGCGCTTGCTACTAAAACCTTCAGAATTCACACTCCACCTGCCAAACCCAACTGTGTGGCCTGGCTGGGAGGTAAGAATGAAAAGAGCTGTTAAGCGAAGGTACAAAGCGGACAAACAAATTTTGCAAGTAGGATTTGTAATGAATAAATAGCGGTAAAACTTAGGTGAACTATTGAAATCAAACTGCATTGGAGCTCTGTGGAATTGTTATGCCCTCCTACAAGAAATCTTGCAGAGTAAAGCTCCCTCGGGGACATTTGGAGGGCAGAATGGCACTGCAGGTTATGGGAGCTTTTAACAGGTGAGGTGCAATTTGCAACAGGGGTGTGGAAGTGTTGTTGTTGACTCAAGTGCAGTACAGGGCTACCGCCATATGGTGGCACCAGTAAAGTGATTAAGCAGAGCAGGGTCCTGCTGCGTGTGGGAAGATCTGCTTTTTGAAAAAAGAACTTTAATTACTGACTGAGGAGCTGTGAGCTATGGAGAGGCCGGAAGGCGCTAACTCCCTGTGCTGTTCCCAAGTGCCGATAACAAATACAGCAACTCTGCAATGGATTTTGACTGCCGTTAGGGGAAAAAAAACGGCTTTCCACTGCGAGCAATTCTTTTAAGGTTCAGAGGTTGATAAGAATTCATGCTTTTCTAAACTTTCAGTTAATAAGCTGAGCCCATCTGGTATGAATGAGGAATTAATTTTAACTGTAAAGGTAGATTTTATTTCCATATGCTTTGAAATGCTTATCAAATTTTAGTTCTGAGTCTACTAGGATTAGCAAACAAGAATGATTTCTATGCACTAAGTTCTCTGATATTTTTCTTCACTGGCAGTGCCAGTCAGCTGCTGTGGTCTGAATCTTCTCACAGCTTGTGTAAACTTCTTACAGCTATTGCATGACACCCTTTTGGGGAGAGGAAATTCCCTTGAACACAAGGTGATTTCCTTAAAGGGCTTAAAATTGAAACTTCTAGGAAACTTTGTTACAAGAAGCAGGTCAGCTAGGCCAGTTTTGCTGTTGGCAGAGACTAGGTGTTTCTTTGCTTTCAGTTGTTTTCAAGGGACAGAAATGGAAGCAATTTGGGACTATCTGGGCTACTGAAAAGGAAAGCGGCTAGATCCTTTCATTCCTTTAATTTTTGGGACGGAGAAAAAGAATACTGGAGATTCTTGATGGGAAGAAGTAGAAAAAGAAATTCAGTACATCAAATGGATGCAACTTCTTTTTTTTTTCTCCCAATAATGCAGGTGCCATTTTTGGAGCACTTCAGGACATACTTGGAAGCCGGTCTGTGTCCAAAGAATATTACAGCCAGACGGGCCGCATACCTGACTGGTGTTGTCTTAATAATCCTCCACTGGAAATGATGTTTGATGTTGGAAAAGCACCCCCACCATTGATGAAGAGGGCTTTTTCTACTGAGAAATGAGCACCTAAATGCTACATAAGGATTCTCCTCATCTGTCTCGATTAGATATATATGCATTGGCGCTTTTTTGTATGAAGTAATTTGTGTGTAACACTATTAAATATGAACAATGTGGATGTTTTGGGGAAGTATGGTGGCAGGTACTAACACTATTTAAAACCACACCCACTTATAGTTTAAAAACTTAACTCTGGCAACTACTATGCTATTTTGTCCTCTTTGAAGAAATTCTATACCGTTATGAATTGTAGCCTACTGAATTGTTTGTTATTTATCTGTACAGTAAATGACATTGTTGAAAGAATTTTGTTTTAAGATAATTTGATTTTTGCGTATGCTTAGAAGAATGAAGGGCAGTCTACTATGGGAAACATCTATGGAAGCTTTTCTGCCAAGTTCTGTATTAAAATATTCCCTCCTTGAATCACATGCGAGGAAATGGTTTGAGGCTGTTTAGCAAAGGCGCTGCAGCAGTATCCCCCCTGGCCACAGTCCTGTTTTGAGAGTTTTAGCAGAGCGCTCTTCTGCCTGTAATTCTCAGACAGTGCTGACCTAACAACTCTCCCAGCATCTCTCCTCCGAGAAAGAATTCACCCATGTAAGAATTATGAACAAGCACATGGAAGTCTTGAGTCTCTCATTGAAATGTCAACCTCAGAAATGCCTTCCCTCCCACCATCAGAAATATTGAACTTCATTGTCCCGCAGCAATATGTATTAAATGAAAATGCAATACAAAGGTCACTGCTTAAGAAAAGAATAAAGTACATTTGGATATTACCGCTATCTTTAGGAACTGTTGGCTAATTAATAGGCTCTTAGCAATGCTGTAACTTTGCATATTGAAGGAGAAGGAGCACTCCTGTGGGAAAATGCACATATACATTTCCACTGTGCTGCTGATCTTGGTTTGTCATGGTACTCGCTGTCCTTCCATCATAATGCTGTGAATTAACTTTGCATGCAGAGCTGTGGCTCCTGGTGGGTACTCCAGACAGTGCCAGTGCATCTCAGCAGCATCGTGTCTTGGGAGAGGCATTTACCCAGTGTCAAATGCTGTTAAACTTGCCGCCGACATGCTGAACTTGACTCACTGACTAAATGGTGACCCTGCTGGTTACCAAGGTTCAGATCCCACTCTGAGGAGTAATTGTTTAGCTCAAATTTGGGGATATACATATATGTAAAAATATTTGAAAGGAGGGATAGCGGAGTCATGCAAAACCCATGCTTTTTGCGGCTGATTTTCCTGTGTGGAGAGCTAACTACCTGCTGTGGTTCCTGCAGCATGTTTCTCAAAGCATATACTCACTCACCGAGACGAACAGCTCCGGCACGGGCACATCCGCAGCAGAGCCAGCCCATCTCAGCGAAAAGGGGCTTTTGCTCAGCTTTTTTTTGAGCCAGGGAAGCGCCAGGGCGGTGCAGGGAGCTGGCAGCTCCAGCGAGGGCGACTGAGGTAAAGGAGGGGGGACCAGCAGCAACGGCACCTCCCCCACTCCCATTAGAGGTGACCAGGCCATGGCGCGGCAGTTGGTGTGGAAGGGCATGCAGGAAGGGTGCTGCCAGTTCCAGAGGTGGTTTCACCTGGTGAGAGGAGCTCAGCCATGGTCTCTACCCGGCAGAACGCTATGTCTGCGGCGCTTGCCAGAGTAAGTGTAGCAACACAGACAGCGCTCCCTCAGAAGCACGCTGGCATTCAGGCCTCAGGCTGCGGGCGGCCAGACACCGGGAATAAAACGACATCACAGGGATCTCATCTCCTCGCCCTGCAGAGCTGAAGGCACCGAAGGCAGTGGCCTACCAGAAAACAGTGAACAGAGGCCAGTCTGTGCTAGGGGTGGCAAGCAAACCCCCTCCTTGCTTGCCTCCCCTCCTCAGGTGCCTCTGTACAACAGGTACAAGGAAGGGCTTCCTCTACTCCGCTCTCGTGAGACCCCACCTGGAGTACTGCATCCAGCTCTGCAGCCCCTAACATAAGAAGGACATGGACCTGCTGGAGCGTGTCCACAGGAGGGCCACGAAGATGATCCGAGGGCTGGAGCATCTCTCCTATAAGGAGAGGCTGAGAGAGTTGGGGCTGTTCAGCCTGGAGAAGAGAAGGCTCCAGGGAGATCTTATTGCGGCCTTCCAGTACCTAAAGGGGGTCTACAGGAGAGCTGGGGAAGGACATTTTCCAAGGGCATGTAGTGATAGGACGAGGGGGAATGGCTTTAAACTGGAAGAGGGCAGGTTTAGATTAAACATTAGGAAGAAATTTTCAACTTTAAGGGTGGTGAGGCACTGGCCCAGGTTGCCCAGAGAAGTTGCTGAGGTCCCACCCCTGGAGGTGTTCAAGGCCAGGCTGGATGGGGCCTTGGTCAACCTGGTCTAGTGGGAGGTGTCCCTGCCTATGGCAGGGGGGTTGGAACTCGATCTTCAAGGTCCCTTCTAACCACAGCCTGACCTGGACAGGCTGGAGAGTTGGGTGGAGAGGAACCTAATGAAATTCAGCAAGGGCAAGTGTAGGGTACTGCATCTGGGGAGAAATAACCCCATGCATCAGTACAGGTTGGGGGCTGACCTCCTGGAGAGCAGCTCTGTGGAAAGGGACCTGGGAGTCCTGGGGGACAACAGGATGAACATGAGCCAGCAATGTGCCCTGGTGGCCAAGAAGGCCAATGGCATCCTGGGGTGCATCAAGAAGAGTGCAGCCGGATAGTGGAGGGAGGTCATCCTCCCACTCTACTCTGCCCTGGTGAGGCCGCATCTGGAGCACTGTGTCCACTTCTGGGCTCCCCAGTTCAAGAAGGACAGGGAACTGCTGGAGACGGTCCAGTAAAGGGCTACAAAAATGATTACGGGATTGGAGCATCATATGAGGAAAGGCTTAGGCATGTGGGTCTTTTTAGTCTAGAAAAAAAGATTGACAGGGGATCTTATCAATACTTATAAATACTTAAGGGGAGGGTGCCAGGTAGATGAGAACAGTCTTTCTTTTAGTGGTGCCCAGTGATAGGGCTAGAGGTAAAAGGCATAAACTTAGGCATAGGAAGTGCCATCTAAATATGAGGAGGGACTTCTTCCCTTTGAGGGCGGCAGAGCAGTGGCACAGGCTGCCCAGAGAGGTTCTGGAGTCTCCCACGCTGGAGACATCCCAAACCCGCCTGGATGCCTTCCTGTGCAACTGCTGTAGGTGACCCTGCTGTGGCAGGGGGGTTGGACTAGATGATCTCCAGAGGTCCCTTCCAACCCTGACCATTCTGTGATTCTGTGATAGTGTGTTGTGTTCTATCTGTCAGGCCTAAACTTGGAAAAATGGATTAAATGCTATACCTAGACATATTGTCAAGGTTTAGATTGGGCTTGCCACTAAACAGATGTTTACTATTAACCCCTTCCCATCCCCACAAGAGGAAGGGAGAGAGACTTATGGGTTAGGGAAAAAAACTAAAGCTGGTTTAAAAATAAAAACAAAATATGATATCTACTGATATCAAGCTCCCAGGATGACAATCAAGTCACCGGCTGGCACTGGGAAAATCCTAGACTGGACTCAGTGATGGACAGGAACTGGATTCCAGATCTGCTCTGCCTTCATCTACACAGCCAGTCATGCCATCCTAGAATGGTTCCCCCTTGGAGAATCCATGCTGACCATTCCGCTAACCTTCTTTTCCTCCACGTGCCTACAGATGACATCCAGAATGAGCTGTTCCATTGCCTTGCCCTGGCACCTGGAGGTGAAGCCGACTGGCCTGTAGTTGCCAGGGTCCACTTTCTTGCCCTTTTTGAACACTGGTGGCACATTGGCTTCTCCAGTCCTCAGGCACCTCTCCTGATCTCCTTGACCTAGACGATGGAGAGAGGCTTCACAATAACATCTTCCACCCTCCCTCAGCTCTTGTGGGTGCATCCCAGCAGGGTCCATGGATTTGTGGGTGTCGAGTGTGCCTACATGATCTCTGACACAATCCTCCTCGGCCAAGGGAAAGTCTTCCTTCGTCCAGGCTCTCTCTCTTAACTCCAGGGTCTGGGATTCGTGAGGGCTGGCCTTAGCTAAAGACTGAAGCAGAACGCATTCAGGAATGCCTTTTCTGCAAAAGGCTCCCTGCCTGTGGCAGCTGAGCTGTCAGCACCCTGTGCCTGCGTTGCCCAACAAAGTGATGCACAGACACTCAGAGATGCAGTGTCTGTGTGTTAAACAAGTGGTTTATTGACATCTATGTACACACTAAAACTACCCGAGGGAACGGACTCAGGAAGAGGGAGGCCGGCAGCTATCCAGGGGGCCACGGGAGTCTCTGCTGCTGGTAACAGCGGGCTCTGCCTACTCGGTGCTCAGGAAGGCATACGAGTCACCTTGCTTCAGTCCGAACATCATCTCAATCCGCATGGTGCTACCGGAAGTGTGCGTCAGCCGGAGCTTGCAGGATTGGCTGGAGGGCAGCACCGTCAGACGGCAGAATTTGGACTGAGGCAGCACCGCCCAGGCTCTTTTTACCACGACCTGGAACCAGCGGGCGGTTTTGTCAATGTCCAGGTACGGGCCGGCGCAGAGGGTGCGTAGGAGGCTGGGACCCTGAGTTTTCCACAGCTCCTCCTGGGAGTGGTGGAGGAAGCACAGGATGTCCTCCTCCAGCGGCTCCTTCATGCACGTGCACTGCAGTTCCACGCGGAGGCCGCAGTTCCTCGCCGGCATGTCCTCCGTGGCGGTGCCCAGCTCCAGGTGGAACGTGTGTCCGCGGGGGGGCTGCAGGGGCACGAGCAGGTGGTAGATGGCATCCTCCTCACCGGGACTGACACATCCCAAGGCGCTGCTCACCCCAATGACTGGCTCCAGTTGCGGCATGAAGCTATTCCGGCACAGTTTTCCACAGACACGGAGCAGTTCGTTCACCAGTTCCTCCACCATGGTGAAGGATTCCGACAGGTCCAGGAGGTGGTTGGCGAAAATGGTGCGGACATGCTGTGCAGAACAGGGTTTTTCTTCTTGCTGCCTCATATGGACCTTGTGTCCGGTAGTGCCCTCGCTGCTGCTGGCTGGCCGGCGACTCCTTTTCCTGAGCCACCAGCAGAGCCCGAAGATCAGGACCAGCAGTGCAGCGACCGCCCACAACTGCCACCGCTGCAAGGCAGCAAAGAGCGGGGCTCCCCAGGCCGACTCGATCTGTTCCACCTCCCGCAGCAGCCGAGTCATCTGCTGGCTGAGGAACTCCTCACGCTGCTGCATGCGCTGGCGCGTCTCCTCATCCAGCTCCCCACTCCAGGTCTGCCGGCGCTGGATGATGCTTTTCAGAGCCAGGGCGAGCAACACTGTGGTAGCCATGGTCTGCAGGAGGAAGGAGAGAAGGGGTTCATTGGGGCTGGGAGGGAGGGAGCTGGCGGCGGGGGCAGCGGGGACGGGAGCCGCAGGGAGCTGGGGCAGGTAGGAGAGGGGCCGAGGCAGCGGGGAGGCAGCAAGGCCTGCGCCCAGCCCCGGGTGGCGGCGACGGCACCGTGCCCGGCCCAGGGCGCTGCCGCCAGATGGCGGGTGAGAACCTGCCCCCGGGGGTGCGCGTTTCTGCCCCGGCCCTCGTCCAGCCCAGCCTGCCCCGGTCTGCGCACTCACCGCTGGCCGAAGCCGTAGTGGGGCAGTGCTGCCTGCTGGTGCCTTTTATAGCCGCCCCCATTGTGACGCGTCGCCTGTGCTGTCACAGGCGGCAGAGCGCATCACAGGCACGCCTGGCAGCAGGCCCCACCCCGGCCCAGCGACTCTCAGCTGCACTGGTGCAGTGGTTCGGGCCCGGCTGGTGTGAATTTTCTTCACGGGAGCTGTCGTGGTGCTGTGTTTTGGATTGAGTCTCATCTGCCTGCCAGTGGCCATCTCGCAATCACAGAATATCCTGGGTGGGAAGGGATCCACGAGGATCCTGGAGTCCAGCCCCTGACTCCATGACGGGCGACCTTAAATTCAGTCATAGAATCACGGAATCATTTAGGTCGGTAAAGACCCTTAAGATCCTCGAGCCCAAACGCAACCCCAACCTTTTACATAGCTCCAGGGATGGTGACTCAACCGCTCCCCTGGGCAGCCTCTTCCAGTGCTCGATAACCCTTTCGGTGAAGACGTTTTTCCTAATGTCCATCCTAAACCTCCCCTGGTGCAACTCGTGGCCGTCTCCTCTGGTCCTATCGCCTGTTACTTGGGAGAAGAGACCATCACCCCCCCTCGCTACAACCTCCTTTCAGGCACTTGGAGAGAGCAAGAAGGTCTCCCCTGAGCCTCCTTTTCTCCAGGCTGAACAAACCCAGTTCCCTCAGCCGCTCCTCATGAGACTTGTGCTCCAGACCCTTCACCAGCATTGTTGCCCGTCTCGGAAAACACTTCAGCACCTCAACGTCTGTCCTGTGTGAGGGGCCCAAAACTGAACACAGTACTCGAGGTGCAGCCTCACCATGCCACGTACAGCGGGACAATCGCTTCCCTAGTCCTGCTGGCCACACTGTTCCTGATGCATGCCAGGATGCTATTCCGCACTCACCTGAGGTGAGTGACAGATGTTCTCCCCCAACTCTCTCTTCAAGGAGAGGAGGGAGAGAGAGAGAGAGACTTACTTATGAGTTTAGAAGAAACTATATGAATAAATGAAATATTAATCATAAAATGAAAAGAAAATAATGAAATATCTACAAAACCATACCAAGCTCCCAGGATGACGGTCACGTCACTGGCTGGCACTGGGGAAGTCCCAGACTGGACTCAGTGGCAGACAGCAACTGGATTCCAGATCTGGATTCAGGATCGGGATCGAAGGCAGATGAACAGAGCGAGCCCTCCGCGGACGCCGGCCACTGAAGAAAAAGAGGGCTGACCCTTTGATCCCTCAGCTTTCACACTGAGCATGAGGCAGATGGGATGGAGTATCTCGTCGGTCAGTTTTGGGTCACCTGTCCTGTCCGCTCCTCCCCGCAGGTGAGACCCCTCTACGCTTTTCCGCTTCCGACCCTCCAATGCGGCAAGTAACCAAGCTGGCTGCCCTTGGGTGTTACGGCAATGAGTATAACCCCGAGCCTCTCTGCAAACCATCCCTTGGCATCAGCTATAAACACCAGGTCTTCTCACTCTGAGAGCGGACAGTGTCTGCACAATATGCCGTCAATTTCAGGAGTTAGAAGAGGCTTAGGTAAAACGTAAAGTTACTGAACAGAAAATTGGTTCTGTTTTACCTCAAACCAGGACACCACCAGGACTCCCAGGTCCCTCACTGCAGAGCTGCTCTCCAGTAGGTCAGCCCCTAACCTGTACCGGTGCATGGGTTATTGCTCCCGACGTGCAGGACCCTACGCTTGCCCTGGTTGAACGTCATTAGGTTCCTCTCCGGCCAGCTCTCCAGCCTGGACACGTCTCGCTGTATGGCGGCACAGCCTTCTGGTGTGTCAGCCACTCCTCCCTGTTTTGTGTCATCAGCAAACGTGCTGAGGGTATCCTCTGTCCCCTCACCCAGGTGGTTGATGAATATAGTGAAGAAGACTGGAACCAGCAATGACCCCTGAGGAACACCGCTACTTTCGGGCCTCCTACCACACCCTGCGACGCTGATCACAACCCTCTGAGCTCTGCCACTCAGCCAGTACTCAATCCGCCTCACTGCCCACTCATCTAACCCACACTTCCTACACTTACCTATGAGGATGCTATGGGAGACGGTGTCAAAAGCCTTGCTCAAGGCAAGGTAGGCAACGTCCACTGCTCTGCCTTCATCTACACAGCCAGTCATGCCATCCTAGAATGGTTCCCCCTTGGGGAATCCATGCTGACCATCCCCGGTAACCTTCTTTTCCGCCACGTGCCTACAGATGACATCCAGAATGAGCTGTTCCCTTGCCTTGCCCTGGCACCTGGAGGTGAAGCCGACTGGCCTGTAGTTGCCAGGGTCCTCTTTCTTGCCCTTTTTGAAGACTGGTGGCACATTGGCTTCTCCAGTCGTCAGGCACCTCTCCTGTTCTCCTTGACCTAGACGATGGAGAGAGGCTTCACAATAACATCTTCCACCCTCCCTCAGCTCTTGTGGCTGCATCCCAGCAGGGTCCATGGATTTGTGGGTGTCGAGTGTGCCTACATGATCTCTGACACAATCCTCCTCGGCCAAGGGAAAGTCTTCCTTCGTCCAGGCTCTCTCTCTTAACTCCAGGGTCTGGGATTCGTGAGGGCTGGCCTTAGCTAAAGACTGAAGCAGAACGCATTCAGGAATGCCTTTTCTGCAAAAGGCTCCCTGCCTGTGGCAGCTGAGCTGTCAGCACCCTGTGCCTGCGTTGCCCAACAAAGTGATGCACAGACACTCAGAGATGCAGTGTCTGTGTGTTAAACAAGTGGTTTATTGACATCTATGTACACACTAAAACTACCCGAGGGAACGGACTCAGGAAGAGGGAGGCCGGCAGCTATCCAGGGGGCCACGGGAGTCTCTGCTGCTGGTAACAGCGGGCTCTGCCTACTCGGTGCTCAGGAAGGCATACGAGTCACCTTGCTTCAGTCCGAACATCATCTCAATCCGCATGGTGCTACCGGAAGTGTGCGTCAGCCGGAGCTTGCAGGATTGGCTGGAGGGCAGCACCGTCAGACGGCAGAATTTGGACTGAGGCAGCACCGCCCAGGCTCTTTTTACCACGACCTGGAACCAGCGGGTGGTTTTGTCAATGTCCAGGTAGGGGCCGGCGCAGAGGGTGCGTAGGAGGCTGGGACCCTGAGTTTTCCACAGCTCCTCCTGGGGGTGGTGGAGGAAGCACAGGATGTCCTCCTCCAGCGGCTCCTTCATGCACGTGCACTGCAGTTCCACGCGGAGGCCGCAGTTCCTCGCCGGCATGTCCTCCGTGGCGGTGCCCAGCTCCAGGTGGAACGTGTGTCCGCGGGGGGCCTGCAGGGGCACGAGCAGGTGGTAGATGGCATCCTCCTCACCGGGACTGCAACATCCCAAGGCGCTGCTCACCCCGATGACTGGCTCCAGTTGCGGCATGAAGCTATTCCGGCACAGTTTTCCACAGACACGGAGCAGTTCGTTCACCAGTTCCTCCACCATGGTGAAGGATTCCGACAGGTCCAGGAGGTGGTTGGCCGAAATCGTGGGCACATGCTCTGCAACACGGGGTTTATCATCTTTCTCACTCGTGTGGGCCTTGTGTCCGGTAGTGCCCTCCTCCCTGCTGCTGGCTGGCCGGCGACTCCTTTTCCTGAGCCACCAGCAGAGCCCGAAGATCAGGACCAGCAGTGCAGCGACCGCCCACAACTGCCACCGCTGCAAGGCAGCAAAGAGCGGGGCTCCCCAGGCCGACTCGATCTGTTCCACCTCCCGCAGCAGCCGAGTCATCTGCTGGCTGAGGAACTCCTCACGCTGCTGCATGCGCTGGCGCGTCTCCTCATCCAGCTCCCCACTCCAGGTCTGCCGGCGCTGGATGATGCTTTTCAGAGCCAGGGCGAGCAACACTGTGGTAGCCATGGTCTGCAGGAGGAAGGAGAGAAGGGGTTCATTGGGGCTGGGAGGGAGGGAGCTGGCGGCGGGGGGCAGCGGGGACGGGAGCCGCAGGGAGCTGGGGCAGGTAGGAGAGGGGCCGAGGCAGCGGGGAGGCAGCAAGGCCTGCGCCCAGCCCCCGGTGGCGGTGACGGCACCGTGCCCGGCCCAGGGCGCTGCCGCCAGATGGCGGGTGAGAACCCGCCCCCGGGGGTGCGCGTTTCTGCCCCGGCCCTCGTCCAGCCCAGCCTGCCCCGGTCTGCGCACTCACCGCTGGCCGAAGCCGTAGTGGGGCAGTGCTGCCTGCTGGTGCCTTTTATAGCCGCCCCCATTGTGACGCGTCGCCTGTGCTGTCACAGGCGGCAGAGCACATCACAGGCACGCCTGGCAGCAGGCCCCACCCCGGCCCAGCGACTCTCAGCTGCACTGGTGCAGTGGTTCGGGCCCGGCTGGCGTGAATTTTCTTCACGGGAGCTGTCGTGGTGCTGTGTTTTGGATTGAGTCTCATCTGCCTGCCAGTGGCCATCTCGCAATCACAGAATATCCTGGGTGGGAAGGGACCCACGAGGATCCTGGAGTCCAGCCCCTGACTCCATGACGGGCGACCTTAATTTCAGTCATAGAATCACGGAATCACTTAGGTCGGTAAAGACCCTTAAGATCCTCGAGCCCAAACGCAACCCCAACCTTTTAAATAGCTCCAGGGATGGTGACTCAACCGCTCCCCTGGGCAGCCTCTTCCAGTGCTCGATAACCCTTTCGGTGAAGACGTTTTTCCTAATGTCCATCCTAAAACCTCCCCTGGTGCAACTCGTGGCCGTCTCCTCTGGTCCTATCGCCTGTTACTTGGGAGAAGAGACCATCACCCCCCTCGCTACAACCTCCTTTCAGGCACTTGGAGAGAGCAAGAAGGTCTCCCCTGAGCCTCCTTTTCTCCAGGCTAAACGAACCCATTTCCCTCAGCCGCTCCTCATGAGACTTGTGCTCCAGACCCTTCACCAGCATTGTTGCCCGTCTCGGAAAACACTTCAGCACCTCAACGTCTGTCCTGTGTGAGGGGCCCAAAACTGAACACAGTACTCGAGGTGCAGCCTCACCATGCCACGTACAGCGGGACAATCGCTTCCCTAGTCCTGCTGGCCACACTGTTCCCGATACATGCCAGGATGCTATTCCGCACTCACCTGAGGTGAGTGACAGATGTTCTCCCCCACCTCTCTCTTCAAGGAGACCTATATGAATATATGAAATATATGAATATGTATATTCATATATGAATTCATATATGAATAAATGAAATATTATTCATAAAATGAAAAGAAAATAATGAAATATCTACAAAACCATACCAAGCTCCCAGGATGACGGTCACGTCACTGGCTGGCACTGGGGAAGTCCCAGACTGGACTCAGTGGCAGACAGCAACTGGATTCCAGATCTGGATTCAGGATCGGGATCGAAGGCAGATGAACAGAGCGAGCCCTCCGCGGACGCCGGCCACTGAAGAAAAAGAGGGCTGACCCTTTGATCCCTCAGCTTTCACACTGAGCATGAGGCAGATGGGATGGAGTATCTCGTCGGTCAGTTTTGGGTCACCTGTCCTGTCCGCTCCTCCCCGCAGGTGAGACCCCTCTACGCTTTTCCGCTTCCCGACCCTCCAATGCGGCAAGTAACCAAGCTGGCTGCCCTTGGGTGTTACGGCAATGAGTATAACCCCGAGCCTCTCTGCAAACCATCCCTTGGCATCAGCTATAAACACCAGGTCTTCTCACTCTGAGAGCGGACAGTGTCTGCACAATATGCCGTCAATTTCAGGAGTTAGAAGAGGCTTAGGTAAAACGTAAAGTTACTGAACAGAAAATTGGTTCTGTTTTACCTCAAACCAGGACACCACCAGGACTCCCAGGTCCCTCACTGCAGAGCTGCTCTCCAGTAGGTCAGCCCCTAACCTGTACCGGTGCATGGGTTATTGCTCCCGACGTGCAGGACCCTACGCTTGCCCTGGTTGAACGTCATTAGGTTCCTCTCCGGCCAGCTCTCCAGCCTGGACACGTCTCGCTGTATGGCGGCACAGCCTTCTGGTGTGTCAGCCACTCCTCCCTGTTTTGTGTCATCAGCAAACGTGCTGAGGGTATCCTCTGTCCCCTCACCCAGGTGGTTGATGAATATAGTGAAGAAGACTGGAACCCAGCAATGACCCCTGAGGAACACCGCTAGTTTCGGGCCTCCTACCACACACTGCGACGCTGATCACAACCCTCTGAGCTCTGCCACTCAGCCAGTACTCAATCCGCCTCACTGCCCACTCATCTAACCCACACTTCCTACACTTACCTATGAGGATGCTATGGGAGACGGTGTCAAAAGCCTTGCTCAAGGCGAGGTAGGCAACGTCCACTGCTCTGCCTTCATCTACACAGCCAGTCATGCCATCCTAGAATGGTTCCCCCTTGGGGAATCCATGCTGACCATCCCCGGTAACCTTCTTTTCCGCCACGTGCCTACAGATGACATCCAGAATGAGCTGTTCCATTGCCTTGCCCTGGCACCTGGAGGTGAAGCCGACTGGCCTGTAGTTGCCAGGGTCCTCTTTCTTGCCCTTTTTGAAGACTGGTGGCACATTGGCTTCTCCAGTCCTCAGGCACCTCTCCTGTTCTCCTTGACCTAGACGATGGAGAGAGGCTTCACAATAACATCTTCCACCCTCCCTCAGCTCTTGTGGCTGCATCCCAGCAGGGTCCATGGATTTGTGGGTGTCGAGTGTGCCTACATGATCTCTGACACAATCCTCCTCGGCCAAGGGAAAGTCTTCCTTCGTCCAGGCTCTCTCTCTTAACTCCAGGGTCTGGGATTCGTGAGGGCTGGCCTTAGCTAAAGACTGAAGCAGAACGCATTCAGGAATGCCTTTTCTGCAAAAGGCTCCCTGCCTGTGGCAGCTGAGCTGTCAGCACCCTGTGCCTGCGTTGCCCAACAAAGTGATGCACAGACACTCAGAGATGCAGTGTCTGTGTGTTAAACAAGTGGTTTATTGACATCTATGTACACACTAAAACTACCCGAGGGAACGGACTCAGGAAGAGGGAGGCCGGCAGCTATCCAGGGGGCCACGGGAGTCTCTGCTGCTGGTAACAGCGGGCTCTGCCTACTCGGTGCTCAGGAAGGCATACGAGTCACCTTGCTTCAGTCCGAACATCATCTCAATCCGCATGGTGCTACCGGAAGTGTGCGTCAGCCGGAGCTTGCAGGATTGGCTGGAGGGCAGCACCGTCAGACGGCAGAATTTGGACTGAGGCAGCACCGCCCAGGCTCTTTTTACCACGACCTGGAACCAGCGGGTGGTTTTGTCAATGTCCAGGTACGGGCCGGCGCAGAGGGTGCGTAGGAGGCTGGGACCCTGAGTTTTCCACAGCTCCTCCTGGGGGTGGTGGAGGAAGCACAGGATGTCCTCCTCCAGCGGCTCCTTCATGCACGTGCACTGCAGTTCCACGCGGAGGCCGCAGTTCCTCGCCGGCATGTCCTCCGTGGCGGTGCCCAGCTCCAGGTGGAACGTGTGTCCGCGGGGGGCCTGCAGGGGCACGAGCAGGTGGTAGATGGCATCCTCCTCACCGGGACTGCAACATCCCAAGGCGCTGCTCACCCCGATGACTGGCTCCAGTTGCGGCATGAAGCTATTCCGGCACAGTTTTCCACAGACACGGAGCAGTTCGTTCACCAGTTCCTCCACCATGGTGAAGGATTCCGACAGGTCCAGGAGGTGGTTGGCCGAAATCGTGGGCACATGCTCTGCAACACGGGGTTTATCATCTTTCTCACTCGTGTGGGCCTTGTGTCCGGTAGTGCCCTCCTCCCTGCTGCTGGCTGGCCGGCGACTCCTTTTCCTGAGCCACCAGCAGAGCCCGAAGATCAGGACCAGCAGTGCAGCGACCGCCCCACAACTGCCACCGCTGCAAGGCAGCAAAGAGCGGGGCTCCCCAGGCCGACTCGATCTGTTCCACCTCCCGCAGCAGCCGAGTCATCTGCTGGCTGAGGAACTCCTCACGCTGCTGCATGCGCTGGCCGCGTCTCCTCATCCAGCTCCCCACTCCAGGTCTGCCGGCGCTGGATGATGCTTTTCAGAGCCAGGGCGAGCAACACTGTGGTAGCCATGGTCTGCAGGAGGAAGGAGAGAAGGGGTTCATTGGGGCTGGGAGGGAGGGAGCTGGCGGCGGGGGCAGCGGGGACGGGAGCCGCAGGGAGCTGGGGCAGGTAGGAGAGGGGGCCGAGGCAGCGGGGAGGCAGCAAGGCCTGCGCCCAGCCCCGGTGGCGGCGACGGCACCGTGCCCGGCCCAGGGCGCTGCCGCCAGATGGCGGGTGAGAACCCGCCCCCGGGGGTGCGCGTTTCTGCCCCGGCCCTCGTCCAGCCCAGCCTGCCCCGGTCTGCGCACTCACCGCTGGCCGAAGCCGTAGTGGGGCAGTGCTGCCTGCTGGTGCCTTTTATAGCCGCCCCCATTGTGACGCGTCGCCTGTGCTGTCACAGGCGGCAGAGCACATCACAGGCACGCCTGGCAGCAGGCCCCACCCCGGCCCAGCGACTCTCAGCTGCACTGGTGCAGTGGTTCGGGGCCCGGCTGGCGTGAATTTTCTTCACGGGAGCTGTCGTGGTGCTGTGTTTTGGATTGAGTCTCATCTGCCTGCCAGTGGCCATCTCGCAATCACAGAATATCCTGGGTGGGAAGGGACCCACGAGGATCCTGGAGTCCAGCCCCTGACTCCATGACGGGCGACCTTAAATTCAGTCATAGAATCACGGAATCACTTAGGTCGGTAAAGACCCTTAAGATCCTCGAGCCCAAACGCAACCCCAACCTTTTAAATAGCTCCAGGGATGGTGACTCAACCGCTCCCCTGGGCAGCCTCTTCCAGTGCTCGATAACCCTTTCGGTGAAGACGTTTTTCCTAATGTCCATCCTAAACCTCCCCTGGTGCAACTCGTGGCCGTCTCCTCTGGTCCTATCGCCTGTTACTTGGGAGAAGAGACCATCACCCCCCTCGCTACAACCTCCTTTCAGGCACTTGGAGAGAGCAAGAAGGTCTCCCCTGAGCCTCCTTTTCTCCAGGCTAAACGAACCCAGTTCCCTCAGCCGCTCCTCATGAGACTTGTGCTCCAGACCCTTCACCAGCATTGTTGCCCGTCTCGGAAAACACTTCAGCACCTCAACGTCTGTCCTGTGTGAGGGGCCCAAAACTGAACACAGTACTCGAGGTGCAGCCCTCACCATGCCACGTACAGCGGGACAATCGCTTCCCTAGTCCTGCTGGCCACACTATTCCTGATACAAGCCAGGATGCTATCGGTGTCTTGGCCACCTGGGCATTACTGCTGGGTCATATTCCGCCAGCTGTCGACCAATATCCCCAGGTCCTTTTCCACCGGGCAGCTTTCCAGCCACCCTTCCTCAAGCCCGTAGCCTTGCATGGTTGTGAGCAAAGTGCAGGACGCGGCAGTTGGCCATGTTGAAACCTCATACCATTGGCCTTGGCCCATCGACCCGGCCTGTCCAGATCCCTCTCTAGAGCCTTTCCTACCCTCAAGCAGATTAAAAACACTCCCGCCCAACTTGGCGTCATCTGCAAACTTACTGAGGGTGCACTCAATCCCCTCGTCCAGGTGGTTGATAAAGATATTAAAGAGAACAGGCCCCAATACTGAGCCCTGGGCCACACCACTGGTGACTGGCCACCAACTGAATCATGAACGCAGGGCCCACTGCACCCAGCTCTTCACCAGAGACACAGAATGGTAGGGGTTGGAAGGGGCCTCCGGAGGCCATCTTGTCCAACCCCCCTGCCAAAGCAGGTTCACCTAGAGCACGTTGGACAGGAGTGCCATCCAGGCGGGTTTTGAACATCTCCAGAGAAGGAGACTCCACAACCCTCTCCGGGCAGCCTCTTCAGCACTCTGTCACCCTCAAAGCAAAGATGTCTTTCCTCATGTTCAGATGCAATTTCCTGTGTTCCGTTCGTGCCTGTTGCCCCTTGTCCTGTCGCTGGGCACCACTGAAAGAGTCTGGCCCCATCCTCTTGACACCCACCCTTTAGATATTGACAAGCATTGATGAGGTCCCCTCTCAAGGGGAACTGAATCACTCACCTGGGCAGCCTATTCCAAAGCTTGATAACCCTTTCAGTGGAAGACAGTTTTCCAATTTCCAATCTAAATCTCCCTGGTTGCACCTCGTGGCCATCTTCCTCTGGTCCTATCGCCTGTTACTTGGAGAAGAGACCATCACCCCCCTCGCTACAACCTCCTTTCAGGCACTTGGAGAGAGCAAGAAGGTCACCCCTGAGCCTCCTTATCTCCAGGCTGAACAACCCCATTTCCCTCAGCCGCTCCTCAAGGCCACAACCTCCTTGGTTTAACTACAACTGCTGGGCGCTTGCCAAAGCAACGGCGGGAGATTCAAACGTGGAGTAAACGGACCAACATGCCACAGCGTCCACCGCCCACCCCGGCTCGCGGCGGGGGGGCGGACGGGGACCGGGGCCGCTTACCTTGAGGGAACGACACGCAGAGCGCGGATCGGTGGCCGCGCAGCTCTCGCGAGAGGCGCAGAGGAGGGCGCGAGCCACGTTGCCGGAGCTACGGCGGGAGATTTAAAGGCGGGGGTAACGGGAAACTGGCCTGCCGGTCGCTGAGGGAAGCTGCTGCCGGGGCCGGCGCCGCCCGTGGCGGACCGGCAGAGCTCGGTGCTCAGGGGGTTTTCCTGAGGTAAGGCCGCTCCGTGGCAGCGGGCAGCCCCCGCCGGCAGCTCTGGTGGGAGGCGCTGCGGAGGCCTGGGCCTTGCCAGAGCAATGGTGACCACGGCGACGAAAGAGCCACGCCGGGGAGCGTGTGGACCAGAGCGGGCAAACAGGGTGTGGGGCGGCAGTTTGCGCCGGGAGAGTGCCTCTTTGAAAGGAGGGGGCATTCCCCGGCCGAGTGGGAGGCTTGAATGAGACATTACCTGGCAACTGGGCACCGTCCCTGTGAGCATCTGCACAGGTCAAGGGCACTCATCCTACCCGACCCCTCGAGGCAGAACAGCGGGGCGCTTGTTAGAGAGCAAAGGCCTGCAGCTCTGGCTGGGGGCTCCGCACATCTACCCCAGCGGTGACTGATGCCCTCCACCCCAGATGGAGCTGCTGAAGGGAGAGCTGCAGGAGGTGCCTTAATAAGGTCTTAGAAGTGACTGTGTTCCTCGGTTCTCTAAAAGGTCAACTCCTAAAAAAAGTGGCTTGATGTGCCAGTATGCAATTGAACTGCTTGTCTTAACCCACAGCCCTACACAAGTTGGATTGCACACAACTGGCTTTCTGTAAAAATGTTAGACCATAGTTTTCAGTTTATGCTAGAACTCTGGCACCAGTGTTAACTTTGGCATGGTGATCTTTATCTGGACTGAGGAATAGAATGTTTTGCCTGCTGGGGTACTAAACAAAACCCCCTGGGTATTGAATGAGCCAGCAGTCACCAGTGAAGTGTTACAAAGCACCGATGCTGATGATAACTTTACTTAGGGAGATTGTTTTTAACAGTGTTCAGTTAAGCAGAGTTTCAGGACCAAGAGGTAACAGGCACAAACTGAGCATAGGGAAGCCTCCATCTTAACCTGAGGAGGAACTTCTTCCCTTTGAGGGCGGCAGAGCAGTGGCACAGGCTGCCCAGAGGGGTTCTGGAGTCTCCCACGCTGGAGACATTCAAAACCCGCCTGGATGCCTTCCTGTGCAACTGCTGTAGGTGACCCTGCTGTGGCAGGGGGGTTGGACTAGATGATCTCCAGAGGTCCCTTCCAACCCTGACCATTCTGTGACCTTTCTCCTGGGGCAGGGATAGGTGGCAGACCTGTCTGCCAAAGGTGTGCCCAGGTGGAGGACCTCCTGCAGCAGGTGGCTGAGCTGCAGGAGGTGGTGAGCAGGCTGCATAGCATCAGGGAGGCTGAGAAGCAGATAGATAGCTGGTTCCAAGCATGGTCTTCAGTGGACCCTCATGCAAATTGGAGGACCCACAGCCAAACAAGCAAATACTCCCCCTATGACATCCGCAGTATGTCTGGCTACTGTCATAACTAGCAAAACAGCTATAGACTTAGAGAAAAATCCCTCAAATCTAAAGACCCAAACCAAAAAGTCCCTAACTAGGCTAACCAACCTTTGAAAATGAACTGTAGAGAACTACATTCGGATATTACAAAAACAGTATCCAAGTTTTTACCTTGAATCCCTAATGGTCAAAAACTAGAACCAAGTGCAACAGGAGAATTGGGCCAACAGAAGGGTTTGTTGTGTGAGAGTCACAGCTTTCAATAGAATCATAGAATGGTTTCGGTTGGAAGGGACCTTGAAGATCATCGAGTTCCAACCCCCCTGCCACAGGCAGGGATACCTCCTCACTAGACCAGGTGCCCAAGGCCACGTCCAGCCTGGCCTTTGAACACCTCCAGGGAGGTTGATCTCCTTCCCTCTGTTTTTTCACTTGTCTCTAACCAGATTTTAAATCACCTGATAGCAATAGAATGTGCTGGATGGCTGCGGATGGCAATTATTGCAATGCACCAGGAAAAATTAACATTAAACAGCTAGTGAAGGAGTTGATTTCAAAGGTATTAAAGACAAAAAAGCAAGCCCAGATGTGTGTACTATCTGTACATCAGTGTGCATACAATGGTTCTCTAAGTGTAGTTTTTGACACTGACTTTATTTTTGTATTTGTGTGAAGGGCAGCATAGCAAGCAAATGACTACTGAACGGAAATATTAAATATTAAAAATACTACAGTATTTATGATTGTTCCACCAGTGTTTAACCAGCAGTCTGGATAGAACCTTAGTTTATATTACCTTTTAGCAGTATATATTCTCTTGAGCAGGGGCTGCATGTTTGCAGCAATTATAATAGTGCCTTCTCTAAGACAATATACGTATACAATAATGATCTTCATAGGATTGCAGTGTTTCTCCTGCCAGAACTACACTAGCTTTGACTAATATGTCTAATAAGATTTCTGTTGTCAACACAACGCTCCTCTCCTTCGTTGATAGTCCTTTTTTTCCTGAAAACTGACTTGTACCCGGTTTTGAAAGAATATGCCATAGATCAAGGGTTCCCAGATATATAAAGTGTTGTACAACATCCTTGTACAATCAAATGCTTTGTGCTACACTGTGTGGCTCGAAACGGAGTTAGGAAATACATAATTATATAAATATTAAACAAGTGTCACAAAATTAGAAATAAGTGTCTATGCCCGGCTGATTTCAGTCACATCAGAATATGTCTGCTGATCTGGCTCTTTTCTTCTTGTAGTGCTGTGGATTCACTCCTAAGTATTACCAAAGGCACTGGAACTTTGACCTCTCCGTAGTGATGCTTTTAAAATGTTTCCACAAATTTTGGAGAGCTTCTGTAGAGATAATGCGTAGTCTGATTTCACTGTATTGGAATCATTTAAAGCCTGTATAGCAGAAGAGTTCACTGGTATGTTTTGTATTATCTTAAAACTTGTAATACATTTTACTTAGACGTAATTCAAATTTTTGTCCTATTCCTAAAGAATAACTTTCAACATTGGAAAAAGTTGCACTCTAGGTGGCACTCTACTTGCAGTCTCAGCAGAGATGCCAAAGATTGACTGAGTAAGGACAGAAAAATCTCTCTTTCATAAAGGTGTTTAGCAAAATGCCTCAGAGCTTTATCTGCTGCGGTTAATTTCAATTAATTTGACCCTGATTTTAGACTGTTGATACAAGGACTTGGTCTCTCCAGCTACTTATGTAACATAACATCCTGATTCCTTTAATAAAAATACCCCAATCTCTCAAAATATCTCCCCGAGCAGCTGGGAGATAGTAATCAGTATATTAATGATTTGGAGGAGTTTGGCATGTTCTGCGCAGTGGGAATTTGAATCTGTTCGGCAGAACTTCGTTTGTTTTTAAACATTCTCTGAATATTCAAGTATACTATGAAATGTCATTCATTAAAGCTACCATGAGCTTGTGAATAAGAAAAGAAGCAGTTACCCAGATTCACTGCGTCCCATTGCCATGAATTTTCTCTAAAGAGGTGTCTGCGTAGAAAATGATTTTAACAAGTCATAGGCTTCAAAATGCAAAGAAGGTATCTGCTTTGCTCTCCCATGGAACTTGAGTATGTGGATATTCTACACTGGAGAACTAGTTGAGTATGTATAGAAAAACAATGTCATTTTTTCTTACATTGTCACCTAGTTAACGTTTCTTATTTTGCTTATCACACTAACTTTTTCTGTCTGTGTTTTAACGTGACTACAATTTCTTGGGATGGCTGTTGGCTTTTTCAGTGTATTTCTGCAAAGCCTAGCTTAACGAGGCACAAATCTGAGCCGTGGCCTTTGCCTCTTGTCTCTCATTACCGATAATAATGTATTGCTGCTGATTACGATAAATTTTTCTAGTGGGTTTGTCTTTCACTTTCTTCATGGTTGGTAGGAATTTGGAGGCATATGTCTACTTCCAAAATAAAATGCAAATATTGTACAGCACCCACTAGGGTGGGGTACTCGGATAACTTTATGGACTAGAAAAGGATACTAAAAGATCAAGTTTTCAGCCTTAGAGAAGCCTTTATATAGTGTGCTCAGTGGCAAGTAGTACTGTGTTAATAGGTGGAGAGGGGAAATATTAGAATGTTTATTACATGCTGATTAATTGCTGTCAAGTTTTGCATTTAAAATGAGATCTGCATTTAAAAAGATTCTGATCTAGGAGTCTGACCACAGAGAAATCATGAACAATGGCTACAATTGTATGGGTACTGATATCGTAAAAAGTCATGGAGTAAGCAGCAATGTTCAGGAATATACAAAATAAGAATACCTGAAATACTGAGGTTGGAAGGACTCACTTTCCACAAAAGATTGAAATAAAGGAGTAAGAGATGTTACCAAAACCACATGCTATTTTTTTCAGCTGTCCACTTCAGAATCCACTTCATTGGTGGTTCCCTGCACAGTATCGCTCGCAGAGCAACACGGGGATGGAGTGGGGTGGAGATTCCACGGCCAAGCCCTGTGATAATCAGCAGATATGGGAACGAGATGGTCCTGTGGAACTGATAAGCTGCACACTTGCTACCCTGAGCCAACACTTTGTCAAATTTTGACAAAATGCTGTCCTTTGTGTGAACTTTGCTCATTATAATGTCATTATAATACCTAAACACACCTCCATCCCAAAGGCTACCCGCCTCCAAGGTGCGACCACTCCTTCTTGAGTCTGCACCCTGAATTTTTGATAAACTATACCTTTAAATGTGAAGTGAGAGAATTTTACACCAATAAAAGTATTTATGACTAAAGGCACTCAAACTCCACCTTGGAGATAAAAATCAGTATAAAAATAGCCCCAAAAAGGGGGAATATTAGGGAAGACACCATCGTGAACGAGTCGAAGAGGACTCCATCAAAACTGCCTTTGACTTCCGGGACCAGCCAGTGGGCTGAGCCTTTCTTCCCCCCCCATAGGGATGCCTTTGGGTAAGGCTTAGACTATACCAAGTGTTTCCTCAAAAAACTTAGAAATCTCTCTAGAGAGTCTTTTTCCTATGTTTATAGCCAGGCTGTACTGTATATAACTTTGTTGCGCGTTTTGTATAACTAACAACACTTTTATTTGCACGTGCTTTGCAGACAGTGTATTTATCACCGGCAATCCATAAGAACTTATGTACTGTTGCTAAAATAAACTGCGCTGCTTAAGTAGCTGGTCGTTTTGGTTTCTCATTGAACGCGACCATAAAAGTGGCCGTGGTAGTTCATGAGCACGACTGGACTGAGGGTGCAGTCCACTATTAGTGTATCCAGAATCGTGATAGCTTAATATATATATTAAACGCGACTGGACTGATAGTGGTGGATTGGGCATCACTCAGAATTCAAACCCAGCCGCACCTATCCTCCCACCTCGGTGAGGAGTGTTAGAACGCAAGGGGGTTTGTTTTCTGCCAAACTGTTCTGCCCTTTAACGCAACATCTTGAACGGCCAAGAGTTCATTGTAGCCTTTTTAAAGAATATTAAGAGCAAAATTTTTGATTTTTGAATATAAGAAAAATCAAAATGTGTGGATTCTTACAAAACAGTAGTAACTACCATATTAATATATGATGATAGACGCACCGTGATTATGTCATTACCTTTTTTGAAAAGTACTACCAACAAACAGATTTTTAGAAAGCACCATTAAATCCAAGCACTGGAATAAATATGAGCAAATTATTAAAGCAGATGAAAAAGATTAGCTTGTTCATGGCAAATCCTTTTATGTAAGTTTTGTCACTCAGTTACGCTCCCCTTGACTATTTAGACTTAAGGAGTTAAATAAAAAATTGCTGCTGAGAAATAATTACCCATTTCATTTAAAGAAGAAATTTGCTACAGACTTATGTGAGATATTTATGCAGTTACTAAAACTATTCAATTTATCAATTTTCAGGGATTGAAGTGTAAATTATAAATACTAAATATATCTCCTGTAACACATGCTATGCATTTGAGTACAGTCACGTTTCAAATTTAAATAAAATACATTGCAGTGAGGAGCCGGAGCTCTTCGCTGTCCTGTTTCACAGACATTAACCAGGATTTTGCTATGAAATCTTCAAACTTGAGAAGATTTAGAACATTTAGACTAACAGCTAACAATCGCTTCCCTAGTCCTGCTGGCCACACTGTTCCTGATACATGCCAGGATGCTATTCCGCACTCACCTGAGGTGAGTGACAGATGTTCTCCCCCACCTCTCTCTTCAAGGAGAGGAGGGAGAGAGAGAAAGAGACTTATGCCGGGTCCTGACTAACCGAGCTTTTAACAGAACATGAAACCATGTAGGCCAAGGAAGCTGCAATGCCTCTGACATCTCCTTAAATTGCTCAGAGTAGCAGCTGTGCCTGAATACTGTAGCCCTCTTTGCCCTTGATCTTCAGAAGCTACAGAGTATCAGTACAAACATAATAACTACCTCTTTGTCTAAACAGAATGTGTAAGCCTCTACTCCTCATGAGATTGCAAGGCAGTAGATAGTTTTAGGCCGCACCTTTATCTCGGGTACAGAGGCCGGGAAGGACACCAGAAGAGAAAGCTGGCAGCTAGAAAAGGAGCCAAAAGCCAGAGTGACCATCAAAGACCGAATAATAATGGGACACTGCAAGATGTTTGCAACATAAAGGCAACATCAAAAGGAACCAATGGAAGACAAAGACGGGTCGCATGGACAGTTCGTGCCCGGAGAATAAGCCAATTAACATTTAGCTAGTTGTGCAAACTAAGCTGATCTGTCTATAAAATCGGGCTTGTAGCGGAAACAAATGTTCGGCTTTGCATCGCATCGGTGTGTCCTGTCGTTCTGGTCCTGCATGATTCACAGATCTCGGCACAGCGGGACAATCGCTTCCCTAGTCCTGCTGGCCACACTGTTCCTGATGCATGCCAGGATGCTATTCCGCACTCACCTGAGGTGAGTGACAGATGTTCTCCCCCACCTCTCTCTTCAAGGAGAGGAGGGAGAGAGAGAGAGAGACTTACTTATGAGTTTAGAAGAAACTATATGAATAAATGAAATATTAATCATAAAATGAAAAGAAAATAATGAAATATCTACAAAACCATACAAGCTCCCAGGATGACGGTCACGTCACTGGCTGGCACTGGGGAAGTCCCAGACTGGACTCAGTGGCAGACAGCAACTGGATTCCAGATCTGGATTCAGGATCGGGATCGAAGGCAGATGAACAGAGCGAGCCCTCCGCGGACGCCGGCCACTGAAGAAAAAGAGGGCTGACCCTTTGATCCCTCAGCTTTCACACTGAGCATGAGGCAGATGGGATGGAGTATCTCGTCGGTCAGTTTTGGGTCACCTGTCCTGTCCGCTCCTCCCCGCAGGTGAGACCCCTCTACGCTTTTCCGCTTCCGACCCTCCAATGCGGCAAGTAACCAAGCTGGCTGCCCTTGGGTGTTACGGCAATGAGTATAACCCCGAGCCTCTCTGCAAACCATCCCTTGGCATCAGCTATAAACACCAGGTCTTCTCACTCTGAGAGCGGACAGTGTCTGCACAATATGCCGTCAATTTCAGGAGTTAGAAGAGGCTTAGGTAAAACGTAAAGTTACTGAACAGAAAATTGGTTCTGTTTTACCTCAAACCAGGACACCACCAGGACTCCCAGGTCCCTCACTGCAGAGCTGCTCTCCAGTAGGTCAGCCCCTAACCTGTACCGGTGCATGGGTTATTGCTCCCGACGTGCAGGACCCTACGCTTGCCCTGGTTGAACGTCATTAGGTTCCTCTCCGGCCAGCTCTCCAGCCTGGACACGTCTCGCTGTATGGCGGCACAGCCTTCTGGTGTGTCAGCCACTCCTCCCTGTTTTGTGTCATCAGCAAACGTGCTGAGGGTATCCTCTGTCCCCTCACCCAGGTGGTTGATGAATATAGTGAAGAAGACTGGAACCAGCAATGACCCCTGAGGAACACCGCTAGTTTCGGGCCTCCTACCACACACTGCGACGCTGATCACAACCCTCTGAGCTCTGCCACTCAGCCAGTACTCAATCCGCCTCACTGCCCACTCATCTAACCCACCCTTCCTACACTTACCTATGAGGATGTTATGGGAGACGGTGTCAAAAGCCTTGCTCAAGGCGAGGTAGGCAACGTCCACTGCTCTGCCTTCATCTACACAGCCAGTCATGCCATCCTAGAATGGTTCCCCCTTGGGGAATCCATGCTGACCATCCCCGGTAACCTTCTTTTCCGCCACGTGCCTACAGATGACATCCAGAATGAGCTGTTCCCTTGCCTTGCCCTGGCACCTGGAGGTGAAGCCGACTGGCCTGTAGTTGCCAGGGTCCTCTTTCTTGCCCTTTTTGAAGACTGGTGGCACATTGGCTTCTCCAGTCCTCAGGCACCTCTCCTGTTCTCCTTGACCTAGACGATGGAGAGAGGCTTCACAATAACATCTTCCACCCTCCCTCAGCGCTTGTGGGTGCATCCCAGCAGGGTCCATGGATTTGTGGGTGTCGAGTGTGCCTACATGATCTCTGACACAATCCTCCTCGGCCAAGGGAAAGTCTTCCTTCGTCCAGGCTCTCTCTCTTAACTCCAGGGTCTGGGATTCGTGAGGGCTGGCCTTAGCTAAAGACTGAAGCAGAACGCATTCAGGAATGCCTTTTCTGCAAAAGGCTCCCTGCCTGTGGCAGCTGAGCTGTCAGCACCCTGTGCCTGCGTTGCCCAACAAAGTGATGCACAGACACTCAGAGATGCAGTGTCTGTGTGTTAAACAAGTGGTTTATTGACATCTATGTACACACTAAAACTACCCGAGGGAACGGACTCAGGAAGAGGGAGGCCGGCAGCTATCCAGGGGGCCACGGGAGTCTCTGCTGCTGGTAACAGCGGGCTCTGCCTACTCGGTGCTCAGGAAGGCATACGAGTCACCTTGCTTCAGTCCGAACATCATCTCAATCCGCATGGTGCTACCGGAAGTGTGCGTCAGCCGGAGCTTGCAGGATTGGCTGGAGGGCAGCACCGTCAGACGGCAGAATTTGGACTGAGGCAGCACCGCCCAGGCTCTTTTTACCACGACCTGGAACCAGCGGGCGGTTTTGTCAATGTCCAGGTAGGGCCCGGCGCAGAGGGTGCGTAGGAGGCTGGGACCCTGAGTTTTCCAGCTCCTCCTGGGGTGGTGGAGGAAGCACAGGATGTCCTCCTCCAGCGGCTCCTTCATGCACGTGCACTGCAGTTCCACGCGGAGGCCGCAGTTCCTCGCCGGCATGTCCTCCGTGGCGGTGCCCAGCTCCAGGTGGAACGTGTGTCCGCGGGGGGCTGCAGGGGCACGAGCAGGTGGTAGATGGCATCCTCCTCACCGGGACTGCAACATCCCAAGGCGCTGCTCACCCCAATGACTGGCTCCAGTTGCGCATGAAGCTATTCCGGCACAGTTTTCCACAGACACGGAGCAGTTCGTTCACCAGTTCCTCCACCATGGTGAAGGATTCCGACAGGTCCAGGAGGTGGTTGGCGAAATGTGCGGACATGCTGTGCAAACAGGGTTTTTCTTCTTGCTGCTCGTGTGGCCTTGTGTCCGGTAGTGCCCTCCTCCTGCTGCTGGCTGGCCGGCGACTCCTTTTCCTGAGCCACCAGCAGTGCCCGAAGATCAGGACCAGCAGTGCAGCGACCGCCCACAACTGCCACCGCTGCAAGGCAGCAAAGAGCGGGGCTCCCCAGGCCGACTCGATCTGTTCCACCTCCAACAGCAGCCGAGTCATCTGCTGGCTGAGGAACTCCTCACGCTGCTGCATGCGCTGGCGCGTCTCCTCATCCAGCTCCCCACTCCAGGTCTGCCGGCGCTGGATGATGCTTTTCAGAGCCAGGGCGAGCAACACTGTGGTAGCCATGGTCTGCAGGAGGAAGGAGAGAAGGGGTTCATTGGGGCTGGGAGGGAGGGAGCTGGCGGCGGGGGCAGCGGGGACGGGAGCCGCAGGGAGCTGGGGCAGGTAGGAGAGGGGCCGAGGCAGCGGGGAGGCAGCAAGGCCTGCGCCCAGCCCCGGTGGCGGCGACGGCACCGTGCCCGGCCCAGGGCGCTGCCGCCAGATGGCGGGTGAGAACCCGCCCCCGGGGGTGCGCGTTTCTGCCCCGGCCCTCGTCCAGCCCAGCCTGCCCCGGTCTGCGCACTCACCGCTGGCCGAAGCCGTAGTGGGGCAGTGCTGCCTGCTGGTGCCTTTTATAGCCGCCCCCATTGTGACGCGTCGCCTGTGCTGTCACAGGCGGCAGAGCGCATCACAGGCACGCCTGGCAGCAGGCCCCACCCCGGCCCAGCGACTCTCAGCTGCACTGGTGCAGTGGTTCGGGCCCGGCTGGCGTGAATTTTCTTCACGGGAGCTGTCGTGGTGCTGTGTTTTGGATTGAGTCTCATCTGCCTGCCAGTGGCCATCTCGCAATCACAGAATATCCTGGGTGGGAAGGGACCCACGAGGATCCTGGAGTCCAGCCCCTGACTCCATGACGGGCGACCTTAAATTCAGTCATAGAATCACGGAATCATTTAGGTCGGTAAAGACCCTTAAGATCCTCGAGCCCAAACGCAACCCCAACCTTTTACATAGCTCCAGGGATGGTGACTCAACCGCTCCCCTGGGCAGCCTCTTCCAGTGCTCGATAACCCTTTTGGTGAAGACGTTTTTCCTAATGTCCATCCTAAACCTCCCCTGGTGCAACTCGTGGCCGTCTCCTCTGGTCCTATCGCCTGTTACTTGGGAGAAGAGACCATCACCCCCCTCGCTACAACCTCCTTTCAGGCACTTGGAGAGAGCAAGAAGGTCTCCCCTGAGCCTCCTTTTCTCCAGGCTAAACGAACCCAGTTCCCTCAGCCGCTCCTCATGAGACTTGTGCTCCAGACCCTTCACCAGCATTGTTGCCCGTCTCGGAAAACACTTCAGCACCTCAACGTCTGTCCTGTGTGAGGGGCCCAAAACTGAACACAGTACTCGAGGTGCAGCCTCACCATGCCACGTACAGCGGGACAATCGCTTCCCTAGTCCTGCTGGCCACACTATTCCTGATACAAGCCAGGATGCTATCGGTGTCTTGGCCACCTGGGCATACTGCTGGGTCATATTCCGCCAGCTGTCGACCAATATCCCCAGGTCCTTTTCCACCGGGCAGCTTTCCAGCCACCCTTCCTCAAGCCCGTAGCCTTGCATGGTTGTGAGCAAAGTGCAGGACGCGGCACTTGGCCTTGTTGAACCTCATACCATTGGCCTTGGCCCATCGACCCGGCCTGTCCAGATCCCTCTCTAGAGCCTTCCTACCCTCAAGCAGATTAAAAACACTCCCGCCCAACTTGGCGTCATCTGCAAACTTACTGAGGGTGCACTCAATCCCCTCGTCCAGGTGGTTGATAAAGATATTAAAGAGAACAGGCCCCAATACTGAGCCCTGGGCCACACCACTGGTGACTGGCCACCAACTGAATCATGAACGCAGGGCCCACTGCACCAGCTCTTCACAGAGACACAGAATGGTAGGGGTTGGAAGGGGCCTCCGGAGGCCATCTCGTCCAACCCCCCTGCCAAAGCAGGTTCACCTAGAGCACGTTGGACAGGAGTGCATCCAGGCGGGTTTTGAACATCTCCAGAGAAGGAGACTCCACAACCTCTCCGGGCAGCCTCTTCCAGCACTCTGTCACCCTCAAAGCAAAGATGTCTTTCCTCATGTTCAGATGCAATTTCCTGTGTTCCAGTTCGTGCCTGTTGCCCCTTGTCCTGTCGCTGGGCACCACTGAAAAGAGTCTGGCCCCATCCTCTTGACACCCACCCTTTAGATATTGACAAGCATTGATGAGGTCCCCTCTCAGGGGAACTGAATCACTCACCTGGGCAGCCTGTTCCAAAGCTTGATAACCCTTTCAGTGAAGACAGTTTTCCCAATTTCCAATCTAAATCTCCCTGGTGCACCTCGTGGCCATCTCCTCTGGTCCTATCGCCTGTTACTTGGGAGAAGAGACCATCACCCCCCTCGCTACAACCTCCTTTCAGGCACTTGGAGAGAGCAAGAAGGTCTCCCCTGAGCCTCCTTTTCTCCAGGCTGAACAACCCCATTTCCCTCAGCCGCTCCTCATAAGGCCACAACCTCCTTGGTTTAACTACAACTCCTGGGCGCTGCCAAAGCAACGGCGGGAGATTCAAACGTGGTGTAACGGACCAACTGCCACAGCGCCACCGCCCACCCCGGCTCGCGGCGGGGGGCGGACGGGACCGGGCCGCTTTCCTGAGGGAACGACACGCAGAGGCCGTCGGGGGCCGCGCAGCTCTCGCGAGAGGCGCTGAGGAGGCGCGAGCCACGTTGCCGGAGCAACGGCGGGGCGATTTAAAGGCGGGGTAACGGAAACTGGCTGCCGGTCGCTGAGGGAAGCTGCTCCGGGGCCGGCGCCGCCCGTGGCGGACCGGCAGAGCTCGGTGCTCAGGGGGTTTTCCTGAGGTAAGGCCGCTCCGTGGCAGCGGGCAGCCCCGCCGGCAGCTCTGGTGGGAGGCGCTGCGGAGGCCTGGGCCTTGCCAGAGCAATGGTGACCACGGCTACGAGAAGCAGCCCCGGGGAGCGTGTGGACCAGAGCGGGCAAACAGGGTGTGGGGCGGCAGTTTGCGCCGGGAGAGTGCCTCTTTGAAGGAGGGGCATTCCCCCGGCCGAGTGGGAGGCTTGAATGAGACATAACCTGGCAACTGGGCACCGTCCTGTGAGCATCTGCACAGGTCAAGGGCACTCATCCTACCCCCGACCCTCGAGGCAGAACAGCGGGCGCTTGTTAGAGAGCAAAGGCTGCAGCTCTGGCTGGGGGCTCCGCACCATCTACCCCAGCGGTGACTGATGCCTCCACCCAGATGGAGCTGCTGAAGGGAGAGGCTGCAGGAGGTGCCTTAATAAGGTCTTAGAAGTGACTGTGTTCCTCGGTTTCTAAAAGGTCAACTCCTAAAAAAGTGGCTTGATGTGCAGTATGCATTGAACTGCTTGTCTTAACCCACAGCCACACAAGTTGAGTGCACACAACTGGCTTTCTGTAAAAATGTAGACCATAGTTTTTCAGTTTATGCTAGAACTCTGGCACCAGTGTAACTTTGGCATGGTGATCTTTATCTGGACTGAGGAATAGAATGTTTTGCCTGCTGGGGTACTAAACAAAACCCCCTGTGTATGAATGAGCAGCAGTCACCAGTGAAATGTTACAAAGCACCGATGCTGATGATAACTTTACTTAGGGAGATTGTTTTACAGTGTTCAGTTAAGCAGAGTTTCAGGACAAGAGGTAACAGGCACAAACTTGAGCATAGGAAGCTCCATCTTAACCTGGAGGAACTTCTTCCCTTTGAGGGCGGCAGAGCACTGGCACAGGCTGCCCAGAGGGGTTCTGGAGTCTCCCACGCTGGAGACATTCAAAACCCGCCTGGATGCCTTCCTGTGCAACTGCTGTAGGTGACCCTGCTGTGGCAGGGGGGTTGGACTAGATGATCTCCAGAGGTCCCTTCCAACCCTGACCATTCTGTGACCTTTCTCCTGGGCAGGGATAGGTGGCAGACCTGTCTGCCAAAGGTGTGCCCAGGTGGAGGACCTCCTGCAGCAGGTGGCTGAGCTGCAGGAGGTGGTGAGCAGGCTGCATAGCATCAGGGAGGCTGAGAAGCAGATAGATAGCTGGTTCCAAGCACGGTCTTCAGTGGACCCTCATGCAAATTGGAGGACCCACAGCCAAACAAGCAAATACTCCCCCTATGACATCTGCAGTATGTCTGGCTACTGTCATAACTAGCAAAACAGCTATAGACTTAGAGAAAAATCCCTCAACTCAAAAGACCCAAACCAAAAAAGTCCCTAACTAGGCTAACCAACCTTTGAAAATGAACTGTAGAGAACTACATTCAGATGTTACAAAACAGTATCCAAGTTTTACCTTGAATCCCTAATGGTCAAAAACTAGAACCAAGTGCAACAGGAGAATTGGCCAACAGAAGGGTTTGTTGTGTGAGAATCACAGCTTTCATAGAATCATAGAATGGTTTCGGTTGGAAGGGACCTTGAAGATCATCGAGTTCCAACCCCCCTGCCACAGGCAGGGATACCTCTCACTAGACCAGGTTGCCCAAGGCCACGTCCAGCCTGGCCTTGAACACCTCCAGGGAGGTTTGACTCCTTCCCTCTGTTTTTTCACTTGTCTCTAACCAGATTTAATCACCTGATAGCAATAGAATGTGCTGGGATGGCTGCTGATGGCAATTATTGCAATGCCAGGAAAATTAACATTAAACAGATAGTGAAGGAGTTGATTTCAAAGTTATTTAAAGACAAAAAAGCAAGCCCAGATGTGTGTGCTATCTGTACATCAGTGTGCATACAAATGGTTCTCTAAGTGTAGTTTTTGACACTGACTTTATTTTGTATTTTGTGTGAAGGGCAGCATAGCAAGCAAATGACTACTGAACGGAAATATTAAATATTAAAATACTACAGTTTTTATGATTGTTCCACCAGTGTTTAACCAGCAGTCTGGATAGAACCTTAGTTTATATTACCTTTTAGCAGTATATATTCTCTTGAGCAGGGGCTGCATGTTTGCAGCAATTATAATAGTGCCTTCTCTAAGACAATATACGTATACAATAATGATCTTCATAGGATTGCAGTGTTTCTCCTGCCAGAACTACACTAGCTTTGACTAATATGTCTAATAAGATTTCTGTTGTCAACACAACGCTCCTCTCCTTCGTTGATAGTCCTTTTTTTCCTGAAAACTGACTTGTACCCGGTTTTGAAAGAATATGCCATAGATCAAGGGTTCCCAGATATATAAAGTGTTGTAAAACATCCTTGTACAATCAAATGCTTTGTGCTACACTGTGTGGCTCGAAACGGAGTTAGGAAATACATAATCTATATAAATATTAGAAACAAGTGTCACAAAATTAGAAATAAGTGTCTATGCCCGGCTGATTTCAGTCACATCAGAATATGTCTGCTGATCTGGCTCTTTTCTTCTTGTAGTGCTGTGGACTCACTCCTAAGTATTACCAAAGGCACTGGAACTTTGACCTCTCCGTAGTGATGCTTTTAAAATGTTTCCACAAATTTTGAGAGCTTCTGTAGAGATAATGCGTAGTCTGATTTCACTGTATTGGAATCATTTAAAGCCTGTATAGCAGAAGAGTTCACTGGTATGTTTTGTATTATCTTAAAACTTGTAATACATTTTACTTAGACGTAATTCAAATTTTTGTCCTATTCCTAAAGAATAACTTTCAACATTGGAAAAAGTTGCACTCTAGGTGGCACTCTACTTGCAGTCTCAGCAGAGATGCCAAAGATTGACTGAGTAAGGACAGAAAAATCTCTCTTTCATAAAGGTGTTTAGCAAAATGCCTCAGAGCTTTATCTGCTGCGGTTAATTTCAATTAATTTGACCCTGATTTTAGACTGTTGATACAAGGACTTGGTCTCTCCAGCTACTTATGTAACATAACATCCTGATTCCTTTAATAAAAATACCCCAATCTCTCAAAATATCTCCCCGAGCAGCTGGGAGATAGTAATCAGTATATTAATGATTTGGAGGAGTTTGGCATGTTCTGCGCAGTGGGAATTTGAATCTGTTCGGCAGAACTTAGTTTGTTTTTAAACATTCTCTGAATATTCAAGTATACTATGAAATGTCATTCATTAAAGCTACCATGAGCTTGTGAATAAGAAAAGAAGCAGTTACCCAGATTCACTGCGTCCCATTGCCATGAATTTTCTCTAAAGAGGTGTCTGCGTAGAAAATGATTTTAACAAGTCATAGGCTTCAAAATGCAAAGAAGGTATCTGCTTTGCTCTCCCATGGAACTTGAGTATGTGGATATTCTACACTGGAGAACTAGTTGAGTATGTATAGAAAAACAATGTCATTTTTTCTTACATTGTCACCTAGTTAACGTTTCTTATTTTGCTTATCACACTAACTTTTTCTGTCTGTGTTTTAACGTGACTACAATTTCTTGGGATGGCTGTTGGCTTTTCAGTGTATTTCTGCAAAGCCTAGCTTAACGAGGCACAAATCTGAGCCGTGGCCTTTGCCTCTTGTCTCTCATTACCGATAATAATGTATTGCTGCTGATTACGATAAATTTTTCTAGTGGGTTTGTCTTTCACTTTCTTCATGGTTGGTAGGAATTTGGAGGATTATGTCTACTTCCAAAATAAAATGCAAATATTGTACAGCACCCACTAGGGTGGGGTACTCGGATAACTTTATGGACTAGAAAAGGATACTAAAAGATCAAGTTTTCAGCCTTAGAGAAGCCTTTATATAGTGTGCTCAGTGGCAAGTAGTACTGTGTTAATAGGTGGAGAGGGGAAATATTAGAATGTTTATTACATGCTGATTAATTGCTGTCAAGTTTTGCATTTAAAATGAGATCTGCATTTAAAAAGATTCTGATCTAGGAGTCTGACCACAGAGAAATCATGAACAATGGCTACAATTGTATGGGTACTGATATCGTAAAAAGTCATGGAGTAAGCAGCAATGTTCAGGAATATACAAAATAAGAATACCTGAAATACTGAGGTTGGAAGGACTCACTTTCCACAAAAGATTGAAATAAAGGAGTAAGAGATGTTACCAAAACCACATGCTATTTTTTTCAGCTGTCACACAATTGACATAGCTATATCCTATTTATGTAGGAGCTAATGAAAAGCTTTCCAAAGTACTGCATGCAAAAATGTGGTCACACTTGTTTCCTTGTCAGTCTTCTGTGCTAAAAATCACTTGCATGAAGTTTCCTGCATTTTTCTTTAATGGAGTTTCAGAAAACAAGTAATCAGTGAAAACTTGCATGGAAGATCTGACAGAACTTTTTCCTCTGCCTGGAAAGCAGTCTGGCCTTTAGGAGAAGAGGATTCATCTTGTCTATATTCAGACGTCTGTATCTGAGATGGCTACCTTGGGGTGAGATGGACTGACTGTTTGAAGTGTCTGTTTCTCTGTGCTGACTTTAAAAGAAGTCTAGCTGACTAGCTCATGTGTAGATGTCTGCATTTTGTCAGGCGAATCTCACTCTGGAAACCTACAGTAAAATGTAGTCCTCTGCCAACGTGTAGAGCAAGAAGAAAACATGGTACAGGAAAATTTTTGGCATGGTGTTCTTTTCCTCCCAGTGTAACCCTAATAGGATCCACCCACAGCAGCAGATCTACTAACTGCATAACCATCCTGGTGACAGGACTTCCACAAAGACAAGAAAAAGCAAAGCAAGGTTGATACTAATCCATTTCTCTGGGGCTTTTTTGTTTGTTTTCTATCTTTCAGTTGAAGAAACTGTTGATCTTGTGTGGCATAATTACTAAAATAACCAAAATACAGCATTGTTCACACATTAAGGAAAAAGCTTAAAATCAAAAAGGCTCCTAGGGTAGAATACAGCCGCAGCTGGTATGCGAAGAATCCGCTTCATTGGTGATTCCCTGCACAATATCGCTCGCAGAGCAACACGGGGATGGAGTGGGGTGGAGATTCCACGGCCAAGCCCTGTGATAATCAGCAGATAAGGGAACGAGATGGTCCTGTGGAACTGATAAGCTGCACACTTGCTACCCTGAGCCAACACTTTGTCAAATTTTGACAAAATGCTGTCCTTTGTGTGAACTTTGCTCATTATAATGTCATTATAATACCTAAACACACCTCCATCCCAAAGGCTACCCGCCTCCAAGGTGCAACCACTCCTCCTTGAGTCTGCCTTTGACTTCCGGGACCAGCCAGTGGGCTGAGCCTTTCTTCCCCCCCCATAGGGATGCCTTTGGGTAAGGCTTAGACTATACCAAGTGTTTCCTCAAAAAACTTAGAAATCTCTCTAGAGAGTCTTTTTCCTATGTTTATAGCCAGGCTGTACTGTATATAACTTTGTTGCGCGTTTTGTATAACTAACAACACTTTTATTTGCACGTGCTTTGCAGACAGTGTATTTATCACCGGCAATCCATAAGAACTTATGTACTGTTGCTAAAATAAACTGCGCTGCTTAAGTAGCTGGTCGTTTTGGTTTCTCATTGAACGCGACCATAAAAGTGGCCGTGGTAGTTCATGAGCACGACTGGACTGAGGGTGCAGTCCACTATTAGTGTATCCAGAATCATGATAGCTTAATATATATATTAAACGCGACTGGACTGATAGTGGTGGATTGGGCATCACTCAGAATTCAAACCCAGCCGCACCTAGCCTCCCACCTCGGTGAGGAGTGTTAGAACGCAAGGGGGTTTGTTTTCTGCCAAATTAATTTGCCCTTTAACACCAATTGGGCATCACTCAGAATTCAAACCCAGCCGCACCTATCCTCCCACCTCGGTGAGGAGTGTTAGAACGCAAGGGGGTTTGTTTTCTGCCAAACTGTTCTGCCCTTTAACGCAACATCTTGAACGGCCAAGAGTTCATTGTAGCCTTTTTAAAGAATATTAAGAGCAAAATTTTTGATTTTTGAATATAAGAAAAATCAAAATGTGTGGATTCTTACAAAACAGTAGTAACTACCATATTAATATATGATGATAGACGCACCGTGATTATGTCATTACCTTTTTTGAAAAGTACTACCAACAAACAGATTTTTAGAAAGCACCATTAAATCCAAGCACTGGAATAAATATGAGCAAATTATTAAAGCAGATGAAAAAGATTAGCTTGTTCATGGCAAATCCTTTTATGTAAGTTTTGTCACTCAGTTACGCTCCCCTTGACTATTTAGACTTAAGGAGTTAAATAAAAAATTGCTGCTGAGAAATAATTACCCATTTCATTTAAAGAAGAAATTTGCTAGAGACTTATGTGAGATATTTATGCAGTTACTAAAACTACTCAATTTATCAATTTTCAGGGATTGAAGTGTAAATTATAAATACTAAATATATCTCCTGTAAAACATGCTATGCATTTGAGTACAATCACGTTTCAAATTTAAATAAAATACATTGCAGTGAGGAGCCGGAGCTCTTCGCTGTCCTGTTTCACAGACATTAACCAGGATTTTGCTATGAAATCTTCAAACTTGAGAAGATTTAGAACATTTAGACTAACAGCTAACAATCGCTTCCCTAGTCCTGCTGGCCACACTGCTCCTGATACATGCCAGGATGCTATTCCGCACTCACCTGAGGTGAGTGACAGATGTTCTCCCCCACCTCTCTCTTCAAGGAGAGGAGGGAGAGAGAGAAAGAGACTTATGCCGGGTCCTGACTAACCGAGCTTTTAACAGAACATGAAACCATGTAGGCCAAGGAAGCTGCAATGCCTCTGACATCTCCTTAAATTGCTCAGAGTAGCAGCTGTGCCTGAATACTGTAGCCCTCTTTGCCCTTGATCTTCAGAAGCTACAGAGTATCAGTACAAACATAATAACTACCTCTTTGTCTAAACAGAATGTGTAAGCCTCTACTCCTCATGAGATTGCAAGGCAGTAGATAGTTTTAGGCCGCACCTTTATCTCGGGTACAGAGGCCGGGAAGGACACCAGAAGAGAAAGCTGGCAGCTAGAAAAGGAGCCAAAAGCCAGAGTGACCATCAAAGACCGAATAATAATGGGACACTGCAAGATGTTTGCAACATAAAGGCAACATCAAAAGGAACCAATGGAAGACAAAGACGGGTCGCATGGACAGTTCGTGCCCGGAGAATAAGCCAATTAACATTTAGCTAGTTGTGCAAACTAAGCTGATCTGTCTATAAAATCGGCTTGTAGCGGAAACAAATGTTCGGCTTTGCATCGCATCGGTGTGTCCTGTCGTTCTGGTCCTGCATGATTCACAGATCTCGGCACAGCGGGACAATCGCTTCCCTAGTCCTGCTGGCCACACTGTTCCTGATGCATGCCAGGATGCTATTCCGCACTCACCTGAGGTGAGTGACAGATGTTCTCCCCCACCTCTCTCTTCAAGGAGAGGAGGGAGAGAGAGAGAGAGACTTACTTATGAGTTTAGAAGAAACTATATGAATAAATGAAATATTAATCATAAAATGAAAAGAAAATAATGAAATGTCTACAAAACCATACCAAGCTCCCAGGATGACGGTCACGTCACTGGCTGGCACTGGGGAAGTCCCAGACTGGACTCAGTGGCAGACAGCAACTGGATTCCAGATCTGGATTCAGGATCGGGATCGAAGGCAGATGAACAGAGCGAGCCCTCCGCGGACGCCGGCCACTGAAGAAAAAGAGGGCTGACCCTTTGATCCCTCAGCTTTCACACTGAGCATGAGGCAGATGGGATGGAGTATCTCGTCGGTCAGTTTTGGGTCACCTGTCCTGTCCGCTCCTCCCCGCAGTGAGACCCCTCTACGCTTTTCCGCTTCCGACCCTCCAATGTGGCAAGTAACCAAGCTGGCTGCCCTTGGGTGTTACGGCAATGAGTATAACCCCGAGCCTCTCTGCAAACCATCCCTTGGCATCAGCTATAAACACCAGGTCTTCTCACTCTGAGAGCGGACAGTGTCTGCACAATATGCCGTCAATTTCAGGAGTTAGAAGAGGCTTAGGTAAAACGTAAAGTTACTGAACAGAAAATTGGTTCTGTTTTACCTCAAACCAGGACACCACCAGGACTCCCAGGTCCCTCACTGCAGAGCTGCTCTCCAGTAGGTCAGCCCCTAACCTGTACCGGTGCATGGGTTATTGCTCCCGACGTGCAGGACCCTACGCTTGCCCTGGTTGAACGTCATTAGGTTCCTCTCCGGCCAGCTCTCCAGCCTGGACACGTCTCGCTGCATGGCGGCACAGCCTTCTGGTGTGTCAGCCACTCCTCCCTGTTTTGTGTCATCAGCAAACGTGCTGAGGGTATCCTCTGTCCCCTCACCCAGGTGGTTGATGAATATAGTGAAGAAGACTGGAACCAGCAATGACCCCTGAGGAACACCGCTAGTTTCGGGCCTCCTACCACACCCTGCGACGCTGATCACAACCCTCTGAGCTCTGCCACTCAGCCAGTACTCAATCCGCCTCACTGCCCACTCATCTAACCCACCCTTCCTACACTTACCTATGAGGATGTTATGGGAGACGGTGTCAAAAGCCTTGCTCAAGGCGAGGTAGGCAACGTCCACTGCTCTGCCTTCATCTACACAGCCAGTCATGCCATCCTAGAATGGTTCCCCCTTGGGGAATCCATGCTGACCATCCCCGGTAACCTTCTTTTCCGCCACGTGCCTACAGATGACATCCAGAATGAGCTGTTCCATTGCCTTGCCCTGGCACCTGGAGGTGAAGCCGACTGGCCTGTAGTTGCCAGGGTCCTCTTTCTTGCCCTTTTTGAAGACTGGTGGCACATTGGCTTCTCCAGTCCTCAGGCACCTCTCCTGTTCTCCTTGACCTAGACGATGGAGAGAGGCTTCACAATAACATCTTCCACCCTCCCTCAGCTCTTGTGGGTGCATCCCAGCAGGGTCCATGGATTTGTGGGTGTCGAGTGTGCCTACATGATCTCTGACACAATCCTCCTCGGCCAAGGGAAAGTCTTCCTTCGTCCAGGCTCTCTCTCTTAACTCCAGGGTCTGGGATTCGTGAGGGCTGGCCTTAGCTAAAGACTGAAGCAGAACGCATTCAGGAATGCCTTTTCTGCAAAAGGCTCCCTGCCTGTGGCAGCTGAGCTGTCAGCACCCTGTGCCTGCGTTGCCCAACAAAGTGATGCACAGACACTCAGAGATGCAGTGTCTGTGTGTTAAACAAGTGGTTTATTGACATCTATGTACACACTAAAACTACCCGAGGGAACGGACTCAGGAAGAGGGAGGCCGGCAGCTATCCAGGGGGCCACGGGAGTCTCTGCTGCTGGTAACAGCGGGCTCTGCCTACTCGGTGCTCAGGAAGGCATACGAGTCACCTTGCTTCAGTCCGAACATCATCTCAATCCGCATGGTGCTACCGGAAGTGTGCGTCAGCCGGAGCTTGCAGGATTGGCTGGAGGGCAGCACCGTCAGACGGCAGAATTTGGACTGAGGCAGCACCGCCCAGGCTCTTTTTACCACGACCTGGAACCAGCGGGCGGTTTTGTCAATGTCCAGGTAGGGCCGGCGCAGAGGGTGCGTAGGAGGCTGGGACCCTGAGTTTTCCACAGCTCCTCCTGGGGGTGGTGGAGGAAGCACAGGATGTCCTCCTCCAGCGGCTCCTTCATGCACGTGCACTGCAGTTCACGCGGAGGCCGCAGTTCCTCGCCGGCATGTCCTCCGTGGCGGTGCCCAGCTCCAGGTGGAACGTGTGTCCGCGGGGGGCTGCAGGGGCACGAGCAGGTGGTAGATGGCATCCTCCTCACCGGGACTGCAACATCCCAAGGCGCTGCTCACCCCAATGACTGGCTCCAGTTGCGGCATGAAGCTATTCCGGCACAGTTTTCCACAGACACGGAGCAGTTCGTTCACCAGTTCCTCCACCATGGTGAAGGATTCCGACAGGTCCAGGAGGTGGTTGGCGAAAATGGTGCGGACATGCTGTGCAGAACAGGGTTTTTCTTCTTGCTGCCTCGTATGGGCCTTGTGTCCGGTAGTGCCTCCCTGCTGCTGGCTGGCCGGCGACTCCTTTTCCTGAGCCACCAGCAGAGCCCGAAGATCAGGACCAGCAGTGCAGCGACCGCCCACAACTGCCACCGCTGCAAGGCAGCAAAGAGCGGGGCTCCCCAGGCCGACTCGATCTGTTCCACCTCCCGCAGCAGCCGAGTCATCTGCTGGCTGAGGAACTCCTCACGCTGCTGCATGCGCTGGCGCGTCTCCTCATCCAGCTCCCCACTCCAGGTCTGCCGGCGCTGGATGATGCTTTTCAGAGCCAGGGCGAGCAACACTGTGGTAGCCATGGTCTGCAGGAGGAAGGAGAGAAGGGGTTCATTGGGGCTGGGAGGGAGGGAGCTGGCGGCGGGGGCAGCGGGGACGGGAGCCGCAGGGAGCTGGGGCAGGTAGGAGAGGGGCCGAGGCAGCGGGGAGGCAGCAAGGCCTGCGCCCAGCCCCGGTGGCGGCGACGGCACCGTGCCCGGCCCAGGGCGCTGCCGCCAGATGGCGGGTGAGAACCCGCCCCCGGGGGTGCGCGTTTCTGCCCCGGCCCTCGTCCAGCCCAGCCTGCCCCGGTCTGCGCACTCACCGCTGGCCGAAGCCGTAGTGGGGCAGTGCTGCCTGCTGGTGCCTTTTATAGCCGCCCCCATTGTGACGCGTCGCCTGTGCTGTCACAGGCGGCAGAGCGCATCACAGGCACGCCTGGCAGCAGGCCCCACCCCGGCCCAGCGACTCTCAGCTGCACTGGTGCAGTGGTTCGGGCCCGGCTGGCGTGAATTTTCTTCACGGGAGCTGTCGTGGTGCTGTGTTTTGGATTGAGTCTCATCTGCCTGCCAGTGGCCATCTCGCAATCACAGAATATCCTGGGTGGGAAGGGACCCACGAGGATCCTGGAGTCCAGCCCCTGACTCCATGACGGGCGACCTTAAATTCAGTCATAGAATCACGGAATCATTAGGTCGGTAAAGACCCTTAAGATCCTCGAGCCCAAACGCAACCCCAACCTTTTACATAGCTCCAGGGATGGTGACTCAACCGCTCCCCTGGGCAGCCTCTTCCAGTGCTCGATAACCCTTTCGGTGAAGACGTTTTTCCTAATGTCCATCCTAAACCTCCCCTGGTGCAACTCGTGGCCGTCTCCTCTGGTCCTATCGCCTGTTACTTGGGAGAAGAGACCATCACCCCCCTCGCTACAACCTCCTTTCAGGCACTTGGAGAGAGCAAGAAGGTCTCCCCTGAGCCTCCTTTTCTCCAGGCTAAACGAACCCAGTTCCCTCAGCCGCTCCTCATGAGACTTGTGCTCCAGACCCTTCACCAGCATTGTTGCCCGTCTCGGAAAACACTTCAGCACCTCAACGTCTGTCCTGTGTGAGGGGCCCAAAACTGAACACAGTACTCGAGGTGCAGCCTCACCATGCCACGTACAGCGGGACAATCGCTTCCCTAGTCCTGCTGGCCACACTATTCCTGATACAAGCCAGGATGCTATCGGTGTCTCGGCCACCTGGGCATACTGCTGGGTCATATTCCGCCAGCTGTCGACCAATATCCCCAGGTCCTTTTCCACCGGGCAGCTTTCCAGCCACCCTTCCTCAAGCCCGTAGCCTTGCATGGTTGTGAGCAAAGTGCAGGACGCGGCAGTTGGCCTTGTTGAACCTCATACCATTGGCCTTGGCCCATCGACCCGGCCTGTCCAGATCCCTCTCTAGAGCCTTCCTACCCTCAAGCAGATTAAAAACACTCCCGCCCAACTTGGCGTCATCTGCAAACTTACTGAGGGTGCACTCAATCCCCTCGTCCAGGTGGTTGATAAAGATATTAAAGAGAACAGGCCCCAATACTGAGCCCTGGGCCACACCACTGGTGACTGGCCACCAACTGAATCATGAACGCAGGGCCCACTGCACCAGCTCTTCACAGAGACACAGAATGGTAGGGGTTGGAAGGGGCCTCCGGAGGCCATCTCGTCCAACCCCCCTGCCAAAGCAGGTTCACCTAGAGCACGTTGGACAGGAGTGCATCCAGGCGGGTTTTGAACATCTCCAGAGAAGGAGACTCCACAACCTCTCCGGGCAGCCTCTTCCAGCACTCTGTCACCCTCAAAGCAAAGATGTCTTTCCTCATGTTCAGATGCAATTTCCTGTGTTCCAGTTCGTGCCCGTTGCCCCTTGTCCTGTCGCTGGGCACCACTGAAAAGAGTCTGGCCCCATCCTCTTGACACCCACCCTTTAGATATTGACAAGCATTGATGAGGTCCCCTCTCAGGGGAACTGAATCACTCACCTGGGCAGCCTGTTCCAAAGCTTGATAACCCTTTCAGTGAAGACAGTTTTCCCAATTTCCAATCTAAATCTCCCTGGTGCACCTCGTGGCCATCTCCTCTGGTCCTATCGCCTGTTACTTGGGAGAAGAGACCATCACCCCCCTCGCTACAACCTCCTTTCAGGCACTTGGAGAGAGCAAGAAGGTCTCCCCTGAGCCTCCTTTTCTCCAGGCTGAACAACCCCATTTCCCTCAGCCGCTCCTCATAAGGCCACAACCTCCTTGGTTTAACTACAACTCCTGGGCGCTGCCAAAGCAACGGCGGGAGATTCAAACGTGGTGTAACGGACCAACTGCCACAGCGCCACCGCCCACCCCGGCTCGCGGCGGGGGGCGGACGGGACCGGGCCGCTTTCCTGAGGGAACGACACGCAGAGGCCGTCGGGGGCCGCGCAGCTCTCGCGAGAGGCGCTGAGGAGGCGCGAGCCACGTTGCCGGAGCAACGGCGGGAGATTTAAAGGCGGGGTAACGGAAACTGGCTGCCGGTCGCTGAGGGAAGCTGCTCCGGGGCCGGCGCCGCCCGTGGCGGACCGGCAGAGCTCGGTGCTCAGGGGGTTTTCCTGAGGTAAGGCCGCTCCGTGGCAGCGGGCAGCCCCGCCGGCAGCTCTGGTGGGAGGCGCTGCGGAGGCCTGGGCCTTGCCAGAGCAATGGTGACCACGGCTACGAGAAGCAGCCCCGGGGAGCGTGTGGACCAGAGCGGGCAAACAGGGTGTGGGGCGGCAGTTTGCCGGGAGAGTGCCTCTTTGAAGGAGGGGCATTCCCCCGGCCGAGTGGGAGGCTTGAATGAGACATAACCTGGCAACTGGGCACCGTCCTGTGAGCATCTGCACAGGTCAAGGGCACTCATCCTACCCGACCCTCGAGGCAGAACAGCGGGCGCTTGTTAGAGAGCAAAGGCTGCAGCTCTGGCTGGGGGCTCCGCACCATCTACCCCAGCGGTGACTGATGCCTCCACCCAGATGGAGCTGCTGAAGGGAGAGGCTGCAGGAGGTGCCTTAATAAGGTCTTAGAAGTGACTGTGTTCCTCGGTTTCTAAAAGGTCAACTCCTAAAAAAGTGGCTTGATGTGCAGTATGCATTGAACTGCTTGTCTTAACCCACAGCCACACAAGTTGAGTGCACACAACTGGCTTTCTGTAAAAATGTAGACCATAGTTTTTCAGTTTATGCTAGAACTCTGGCACCAGTGTAACTTTGGCATGGTGATCTTTATCTGGACTGAGGAATAGAATGTTTTGCCTGCTGGGGTACTAAACAAAACCCCCTGTGTATGAATGAGCAGCAGTCACCAGTGAAATGTTACAAAGCACCGATGCTGATGATAACTTTACTTAGGGAGATTGTTTTACAGTGTTCAGTTAAGCAGAGTTTCAGGACAAGAGGTAACAGGCACAAACTTGAGCATAGGAAGCTCCATCTTAACCTGCGGAGGAACTTCTTCCCTTTGAGGGCGGCAGAGCACTGGCACAGGCTGCCCAGAGGGGTTCTGGAGTCTCCCACGCTGGAGACATTCAAAACCCGCCTGGATGCCTTCCTGTGCAACTGCTGTAGGTGACCCTGCTGTGGCAGGGGGGTTGGACTAGATGATCTCCAGAGGTCCCTTCCAACCCTGACCATTCTGTGACCTTTCTCCTGGGGCAGGGATAGGTGGCAGACCTGTCTGCCAAAGGTGTGCCCAGGTGGAGGACCTCCTGCAGCAGGTGGCTGAGCTGCAGGAGGTGGTGAGCAGGCTGCATAGCATCAGGGAGGCTGAGAAGCAGATAGATAGCTGGTTCCAAGCACGGTCTTCAGTGGACCCTCATGCAAATTGGAGGACCCACAGCCAAACAAGCAAATACTCCCCCTATGACATCTGCAGTATGTCTGGCTACTGTCATAACTAGCAAAACAGCTATAGACTTAGAGAAAAATCCCTCAAATCTAAAGACCCAAACCAAAAAAGTCCCTAACTAGGCTAACCAACCTTTGAAAATGAACTGTAGAGAACTACATTCGATATTACAAAACAGTATCCAAGTTTTACCTTGAATCCCTAATGGTCAAAAACTAGAACCAAGTGCAACAGGAGAATTGGCCAACAGAAGGGTTTGTTGTGTGAGAGTCACAGCTTTCATAGAATCATAGAATGGTTTCGGTTGGAAGGGACCTTGAAGATCATCGAGTTCCAACCCCCCTGCCACAGGCAGGGATACCTCTCACTAGACCAGGTTGCCCAAGGCCACGTCCAGCCTGGCCTTGAACACCTCCAGGGAGGTTTGACTCCTTCCCTCTGTTTTTTCACTTGTCTCTAACCAGATTTAATCACCTGATAGCAATAGAATGTGCTGGGATGGCTGCGGATGGCAATTATTGCAATGCCAGGAAAATTAACATTAAACAGCTAGTGAAGGAGTTGATTTCAAAGGTATTTAAAGACAAAAAAGCAAGCCCAGATGTGTGTACTATCTGTACATCAGTGTGCATACAAATGGTTCTCTAAGTGTAGTTTTTGACACTGACTTTATTTTGTATTTTGTGTGAAGGGCAGCATAGCAAGCAAATGACTACTGAACGGAAATATTAAATATTAAAATACTACAGTTTTTATGATTGTTCCACCAGTGTTTAACCAGCAGTCTGGATAGAACCTTAGTTTATATTACCTTTTAGCAGTATATATTCTCTTGAGCAGGGGCTGCATGTTTGCAGCAATTATAATAGTGCCTTCTCTAAGACAATATACGTATACAATAATGATCTTCATAGGATTGCAGTGTTTCTCCTGCCAGAACTACACTAGCTTTGACTAATATGTCTAATAAGATTTCTGTTGTCAACACAACGCTCCTCTCCTTCGTTGATAGTCCTTTTTTTCCTGAAAACTTACTTGTACCCGGTTTTGAAAGAATATGCCATAGATCAAGGGTTCCCAGATATATAAAGTGTTGTACAACATCCTTGTACAATCAAATGCTTTGTGCTACACTGTGTGGCTCGAAACGGAGTTAGGAAATACATAATTATATAAATATTAAACAAGTGTCACAAAATTAGAAATAAGTGTCTATGCCCGGCTGATTTCAGTCACATCAGAATATGTCTGCTGATCTGGCTCTTTTCTTCTTGTAGTGCTGTGGACTCACTCCTAAGTATTACCAAAGGCACTGGAACTTTGACCTCTCCGTAGTGATGCTTTTAAAATGTTTCCACAAATTTTGGAGCTTCTGTAGAGATAATGCGTAGTCTGATTTCACTGTATTGGAATCATTTAAAGCCTGTATAGCAGAAGAGTTCACTGGTATGTTTTGTATTATCTTAAAACTTGTAATACATTTTACTTAGACGTAATTCAAATTTTTGTCCTATTCCTAAAGAATAACTTTCAACATTGGAAAAAGTTGCACTCTAGGTGGCACTCTACTTGCAGTCTCAGCAGAGATGCCAAAGATTGACTGAGTAAGGACAGAAAAATCTCTCTTTCATAAAGATGTTTAGCAAAATGCCTCAGAGCTTTATCTGCTGCGGTTAATTTCAATTAATTTGACCCTGATTTTAGACTGTTGATACAAGGACTTGGTCTCTCCAGCTACTTATGTAACATAACATCCTGATTCCTTTAATAAAAATACCCCAATCTCTCAAAATATCTCCCCGAGCAGCTGGGAGATAGTAATCAGTATATTAATGATTTGGAGGAGTTTGGCATGTTCTGCGCAGTGGGAATTTGAATCTGTTCGGCAGAACTTAGTTTGTTTTTAAACATTCTCTGAATATTCAAGTATACTATGAAATGTCATTCATTAAAGCTACCATGAGCTTGTGAATAAGAAAAGAAGCAGTTACCCAGATTCACTGCGTCCCATTGCCATGAATTTTCTCTAAAGAGGTGTCTGCGTAGAAAATGATTTTAACAAGTCATAGGCTTCAAAATGCAAAGAAGGTATCTGCTTTGCTCTCCCATGGAACTTGAGTATGTGGATATTCTACACTGGAGAACTAGTTGAGTATGTATAGAAAAACAATGTCATTTTTTTCTTACATTGTCACCTAGTTAACGTTTCTTATTTTGCTTATCACACTAACTTTTTCTGTCTGTGTTTTAACGTGACTACAATTTCTTGGGATGGCTGTTGGCTTTTTCAGTGTATTTCTGCAAAGCCTAGCTTAACGAGGCACAAATCTGAGCCGTGGCCTTTGCCTCTTGTCTCTCATTACCGATAATAATGTATTGCTGCTGATTACGATAAATTTTTCTAGTGGGTTTGTCTTTCACTTTCTTCATGGTTGGTAGGAATTTGGAGGCATATGTCTACTTCCAAAATAAAATGCAAATATTGTACAGCACCCACTAGGGTGGGTACTCGGATAACTTTATGGACTAGAAAAGGATACTAAAAGATCAAGTTTTCAGCCTTAGAGAAGCCTTTATATAGTGTGCTCAGTGGCAAGTAGTACTGTGTTAATAGGTGGAGAGGGGAAATATTAGAATGTTTATTACATGCTGATTAATTGCTGTCAAGTTTTGCATTTAAAATGAGATCTGCATTTAAAAAGATTCTGATCTAGGAGTCTGACCACAGAGAAATCATGAACAATGGCTACAATTGTATGGGTACTGATATCGTAAAAAGTCATGGAGTAAGCAGCAATGTTCAGGAATATACAAAATAAGAATACCTGAAATACTGAGGTTGGAAGGACTCACTTTCCACAAAAGATTGAAATAAAGGAGTAAGAGATGTTACCAAAACCACATGCTATTTTTTTCAGCTGTCACTTCAGAATCCACTTCATTGGTGGTTCCCTGCACAGTATCGCTCGCAGAGCAACACGGGGATGGAGTGGGGTGGAGATTCCACGGCCAAGCCCTGTGATAATCAGCAGATATGGGAACGAGATGGTCCTGTGGAACTGATAAGCTGCACACTTGCTACCCTGAGCCAACACTTTGTCAAATTTTGACAAAATGCTGTCCTTTGTGTGAACTTTGCTCATTATAATGTCATTATAATACCTAAACACACCTCCATCCCAAAGGCTACCCGCCTCCAAGGTGCGACCACTCCTTCTTGAGTCTGCACCCTGAATTTTTGATAAACTATACCTTTAAATGTGAAGTGAGAGAATTTTACACCAATAAAAGTATTTATGACTAAAGTCACTCAAACTCCACCTTGGAGATAAAAATCAGTATAAAAATAGCCCCAAAAAGGGGGAATATTAGGGAAGACACCATCGTGAACGAGTCGAAGAGGACTCCATCAAAACTGCCTTTGACTTCCGGGACCAGCCAGTGGGCTGAGCCTTTCTTCCCCCCCATAGGGATGCCTTTGGGTAAGGCTTAGACTATACCAAGTGTTTCCTCAAAAAACTTAGAAATCTCTCTAGAGAGTCTTTTTCCTATGTTTATAGCCAGGCTGTACTGTATATAACTTTGTTGCGCGTTTTGTATAACTAACAACACTTTTATTTGCACGTGCTTTGCAGACAGTGTATTTATCACCGGCAATCCATAAGAACTTATGTACTGTTGCTAAAATAAACTGCGCTGCTTAAGTAGCTGGTCGTTTTGGTTTCTCATTGAACGCGACCATAAAAGTGGCCGTGGTAGTTCATGAGCACGACTGGACTGAGGGTGCAGTCCACTATTAGTGTATCCAGAATCGTGATAGCTTAATATATATATTAAACGCGACTGGACTGATAGTGGTGGATTGGGCATCACTCAGAATTCAAACCCCGCCGCACCTATCCTCCCACCTCGGTGAGGAGTGTTAGAACGCAAGGGGGTTTGTTTTCTGCCAAACTGTTCTGCCCTTTAACGCAACATCTTGAACGGCCAAGAGTTCATTGTAGCCTTTTTAAAGAATATTAAGAGCAAAATTTTTGATTTTTGAATATAAGAAAAATCAAAATGTGTGGATTCTTACAAAACAGTAGTAACTACCATATTAATATATGATGATAGACGCACCATGATTATGTCATTACCTTTTTTGAAAAGTACTACCAACAAACAGATTTTTAGAAAGCACCATTAAATCCAAGCACTGGAATAAATATGAGCAAATTATTAAAGCAGATGAAAAAGATTAGCTTGTTCATGGCAAATCCTTTTATGTAAGTTTTGTCACTCAGTTACGCTCCCCTTGACTATTTAGACTTAAGGAGTTAAATAAAAAATTGCTGCTGAGAAATAATTACCCATTTCATTTAAAGAAGAAATTTGCTACAGACTTATGTGAGATATTTATGCAGTTACTAAAACTATTCAATTTATCAATTTTCAGGGATTGAAGTGTAAATTATAAATACTAAATATATCTCCTGTAAAACATGCTATGCATTTGAGTACAATCACGTTTCAAATTTAAATAAAATACATTGCAGTGAGGAGCCGGAGCTCTTCGCTGTCCTGTTTCACAGACATTAACCAGGATTTTGCTATGAAATCTTCAAACTTGAGAAGATTTAGAACATTTAGACTAACAGCTAACAATCGCTTCCCTAGTCCTGCTGGCCACACTGTTCCTGATACATGCCAGGATGCTATTCCGCACTCACCTGAGGTGAGTGACAGATGTTCTCCCCCACCTCTCTCTTCAAGGAGAGGAGGGAGAGAGAGAAAGAGACTTATGCCGGGTCCTGACTAACCGAGCTTTTAACAGAACATGAAACCATGTAGGCCAAGGAAGCTGCAATGCCTCTGACATCTCCTTAAATTGCTCAGAGTAGCAGCTGTGCCTGAATACTGTAGCCCTCTTTGCCCTTGATCTTCAGAAGCTACAGAGTATCAGTACAAACATAATAACTACCTCTTTGTCTAAACAGAATGTGTAAGCCTCTACTCCTCATGAGATTGCAAGGCAGTAGATAGTTTTAGGCCGCACCTTTATCTCGGGTACAGAGGCCGGGAAGGACACCAGAAGAGAAAGCTGGCAGCTAGAAAAGGAGCCAAAAGCCAGAGTGACCATCAAAGACCGAATAATAATGGGACACTGCAAGATGTTTGCAACATAAAGGCAACATCAAAAGGAACCAATGGAAGACAAAGACGGGTCGCATGGACAGTTCGTGCCCGGAGAATAAGCCAATTAACATTTAGCTAGTTGTGCAAACTAAGCTGATCTGTCTATAAAATCGGGCTTGTAGCGGAAACAAATGTTCGGCTTTGCATCGCATCGGTGTGTCCTGTCGTTCTGGTCCTGCATGATTCACAGATCTCGGCACAGCGGGACAATCGCTTCCCTAGTCCTGCTGGCCACACTGTTCCTGATGCATGCCAGGATGCTATTCCGCACTCACCTGAGGTGAGTGGACAGATGTTCTCCCCCACCTCTCTCTTCAAGGAGAGGAGGGAGAGAGAGAGAGAGACTTACTTATGAGTTTAGAAGAAACTATATGAATAAATGAAATATTAATCATAAAATGAAAAGAAAATAATGAAATATCTACAAAACCATACCAAGCTCCCAGGATGACGGTCACGTCACTGGCTGGCACTGGGGAAGTCCCAGACTGGACTCAGTGGCAGACAGCAACTGGATTCCAGATCTGGATTCAGGATCGGGATCGAAGGCAGATGAACAGAGCGAGCCCTCCGCGGACGCCGGCCACTGAAGAAAAAGAGGGCTGACCCTTTGATCCCTCAGCTTTCACACTGAGCATGAGGCAGATGGGATGGAGTATCTCGTCGGTCAGTTTTGGGTCACCTGTCCTGTCCGCTCCTCCCCGCAGGTGAGACCCCTCTACGCTTTTCCGCTTCCGACCCTCCAATGCGGCAAGTAACCAAGCTGGCTGCCCTTGGGTGTTACGGCAATGAGTATAACCCCGAGCCTCTCTGCAAACCATCCCTTGGCATCAGCTATAAACACCAGGTCTTCTCACTCTGAGAGCGGACAGTGTCTGCACAATATGCCGTCAATTTCAGGAGTTAGAAGAGGCTTAGGTAAAACGTAAAGTTACTGAACAGAAAATTGGTTCTGTTTTACCTCAAACCAGGACACCACCAGGACTCCCAGGTCCCTCACTGCAGAGCTGCTCTCCAGTAGGTCAGCCCCTAACCTGTACCGGTGCATGGGTTATTGCTCCCGACGTGCAGGACCCTACGCTTGCCCTGGTTGAACGTCATTAGGTTCCTCTCCGGCCAGCTCTCCAGCCTGGACACGTCTCGCTGTATGGCGGCACAGCCTTCTGGTGTGTCAGCCACTCCTCCCTGTTTTGTGTCATCAGCAAACGTGCTGAGGGTATCCTCTGTCCCCTCACCCAGGTGGTTGATGAATATAGTGAAGAAGACTGGAACCAGCAATGACCCCTGAGGAACACCGCTAGTTTCGGGCCTCCTACCACACCTGCGACGCTGATCACAACCCTCTGAGCTCTGCCACTCAGCCAGTACTCAATCCGCCTCACTGCCCACTCATCTAACCCACCCTTCCTACACTTACCTATGAGGATGTTATGGGAGACGGTGTCAAAAGCCTTGCTCAAGGCGAGGTAGGCAACGTCCACTGCTCTGCCTTCATCTACACAGCCAGTCATGCCATCCTAGAATGGTTCCCCCTTGGGGAATCCATGCTGACCATCCCCGGTAACCTTCTTTTCCGCCACGTGCCTACAGATGACATCCAGAATGAGCTGTTCCCTTGCCTTGCCCTGGCACCTGGAGGTGAAGCCGACTGGCCTGTAGTTGCCAGGGTCCTCTTTCTTGCCCTTTTTGAAGACTGGTGGCACATTGGCTTCTCCAGTCCTCAGGCACCTCTCCTGTTCTCCTTGACCTAGACGATGGAGAGAGGCTTCACAATAACATCTTCCACCCTCCCTCAGCTCTTGTGGGTGCATCCCAGCAGGGTCCATGGATTTGTGGGTGTCGAGTGTGCCTACATGATCTCTGACACAATCCTCCTCGGCCAAGGGAAAGTCTTCCTTCGTCCAGGCTCTCTCTCTTAACTCCAGGGTCTGGGATTCGTGAGGGCTGGCCTTAGCTAAAGACTGAAGCAGAACGCATTCAGGAATGCCTTTTCTGCAAAAGGCTCCCTGCCTGTGGCAGCTGAGCTGTCAGCACCCTGTGCCTGCGTTGCCCAACAAAGTGATGCACAGACACTCAGAGATGCAGTGTCTGTGTGTTAAACAAGTGGTTTATTGACATCTATGTACACGCTAAAACTACCCGAGGGAACGGACTCAGGAAGAGGGAGGCCGGCAGCTATCCAGGGGGCCACGGGAGTCTCTGCTGCTGGTAACAGCGGGCTCTGCCTACTCGGTGCTCAGGAAGGCATACGAGTCACCTTGCTTCAGTCCGAACATCATCTCAATCCGCATGGTGCTACCGGAAGTGTGCGTCAGCCGGAGCTTGCAGGATTGGCTGGAGGGCAGCACCGTCAGACGGCAGAATTTGGACTGAGGCAGCACCGCCCAGGCTCTTTTTACCACGACCTGGAACCAGCGGGCGGTTTTGTCAATGTCCAGGTACGGGCCGGCGCAGAGGGTGCGTAGGAGGCTGGGACCCTGAGTTTTCCACAGCTCCTCCTGGGGGTGGTGGAGGAAGCACAGGATGTCCTCCTCCAGCGGCTCCTTCATGCACGTGCACTGCAGTTCCACGCGGAGGCCGCAGTTCCTCGCCGGCATGTCCTCCGTGGCGGTGCCCAGCTCCAGGTGGAACGTGTGTCCGCGGGGGGCTTCAGGGGCACCAGCAGGCGGTAGATGGCATCCTCCTCACCGGGACTGCAACATCCCAAGGCGCTGCTCACCCCGATGACTGGCTCCAGTTGCGGCATGAAGCTATTCCGGCACAGTTTTCCACAGACACGGAGCAGTTCTTCACCAGTTCCTCCACCATGGTGAAGGATTCCGACAGGTCCAGGAGGTGGTTGGCGAAATGGTGGGACATGCTGTGCAGAACAGGGTTTTTCTTCTTGCTGCCTCGTGTGGGCCTTGTGTCCGGTAGTGCCCTCCCTGCTGCTGGCTGGCCGGCGACTCCTTTTCCTGAGCCACCAGCAGAGCCCGAAGATCAGGACCAGCAGTGCAGCGACCGCCCACAACTGCCACCGCTGCAAGGCAGCAAAGAGCGGGGCTCCCCAGGCCGACTCGATCTGTTCCACCTCCCGCAGCAGCCGAGTCATCTGCTGGCTGAGGAACTCCTCACGCTGCTGCATGCGCTGCGCGTCTCCTCATCCAGCTCCCCACTCCAGGTCTGCCGGCGCTGGATGATGCTTTTCAGAGCCAGGGCGAGCAACACTGTGGTAGCCATGGTCTGCAGGAGGAAGGAGAGAAGGGGTTCATTGGGGCTGGGAGGGAGGGAGCTGGCGGCGGGGGCAGCGGGGACGGGAGCCGCAGGGAGCTGGGGCAGGTAGGAGAGGGGCCGAGGCAGCGGGGAGGCAGCAAGGCCTGCGCCCAGCCCCGGTGGCGGCGACGGCACCGTGCCCGGCCCAGGGCGCTGCCGCCAGATGGCGGGTGAGAACCCCCCCGGGGGTGCGCGTTTCTGCCCCGGCCCTCGTCCAGCCCAGCCTGCCCCGGTCTGCGCACTCACCGCTGGCCGAAGCCGTAGTGGGGCAGTGCTGCCTGCTGGTGCCTTTTATAGCCGCCCCCATTGTGACGCGTCGCCTGTGCTGTCACAGGCGGCAGAGCGCATCACAGGCACGCCTGGCAGCAGGCCCCACCCCGGCCCAGCGACTCTCAGCTGCACTGGTGCAGTGGTTCGGGCCCGGCTGGCGTGAATTTTCTTCACGGGAGCTGTCGTGGTGCTGTGTTTTGGATTGAGTCTCATCTGCCTGCCAGTGGCCATCTCGCAATCACAGAATATCCTGGGTGGGAAGGGACCCACGAGGATCCTGGAGTCCAGCCCCTGACTCCATGACGGGCGACCTTAAATTCAGTCATAGAATCACGGAATCATTTAGGTCGGTAAAGACCCTTAAGATCCTCGAGCCCAAACGCAACCCCAACCTTTTACATAGCTCCAGGGATGGTGACTCAACCGCTCCCCTGGGCAGCCTCTTCCAGTGCTCGATAACCCTTTCGGTGAAGACGTTTTTCCTAATGTCCATCCTAAACCTCCCCTGGTGCAACTCGTGGCCGTCTCCTCTGGTCCTATCGCCTGTTACTTGGGAGAAGAGACCATCACCCCCCTCGCTACAACCTCCTTTCAGGCACTTGGAGAGAGCAAGAAGGTCTCCCCTGAGCCTCCTTTTCTCCAGGCTAAACGAACCCAGTTCCCTCAGCCGCTCCTCATGAGACTTGTGCTCCAGACCCTTCACCAGCATTGTTGCCCGTCTCGGAAAACACTTCAGCACCTCAACGTCTGTCCTGTGTGAGGGGCACAAAACTGAACACAGTACTCGAGGTGCAGCCTCACCATGCCACGTACAGCGGGACAATCGCTTCCCTAGTCCTGCTGGCCACACTATATCTGATACAAGCCAGGATGCTATCGGTGTCTCGGCCACCTGGGCATACTGCTGGGTCATATTCCGCCAGCTGTCGACCAATATCCCCAGGTCCTTTTCCACCGGGCAGCTTTCCAGCCACCCTTCCTCAAGCCCGTAGCCTTGCATGGTTGTGAGCAAAGTGCAGGACGCGGCACTTGGCCTTGTTGAACCTCATACCATTGGCCTTGGCCCATCGACCCGGCCTGTCCAGATCCCTCTCTAGAGCCTTCCTACCCTCAAGCAGATTAAAAACACTCCCGCCCAACTTGGCGTCATCTGCAAACTTACTGAGGGTGCACTCAATCCCCTCGTCCAGGTGGTTGATAAAGATATTAAAGAGAACAGGCCCCAATACTGAGCCCTGGGCCACACCACTGGTGACTGGCCACCAACTGAATCATGAACGCAGGGCCCACTGCACCAGCGCTTCACAGAGACACAGAATGGTAGGGGTTGGAAGGGGCCTCCGGAGGCCATCTCGTCCAACCCCCCTGCCAAAGCAGGTTCACCTAGAGCACGTTGGACAGGAGTGCATCCAGGCGGGTTTTGAACATCTCCAGAGAAGGAGACTCCACAACCTCTCCGGGCAGCCTCTTCCAGCACTCTGTCACCCTCAAAGCAAAGATGTCTTTCCTCATGTTCAGATGCAATTTCCTGTGTTCCAGTTCGTGCCTGTTGCCCCTTGTCCTGTCGCTGGGCACCACTGAAAAGAGTCTGGCCCCATCCTCTTGACACCCACCCTTTAGATATTGACAAGCATTGATGAGGTCCCCTCTCAGGGGAACTGAATCACTCACCTGGGCAGCCTGTTCCAAAGCTTGATAACCCTTTCACTGAAGACAGTTTTCCCAATTTCCAATCTAAATCTCCCTGGTGCACCTCGTGGCCATCTCCTCTGGTCCTATCGCCTGTTACTTGGGAGAAGAGACCATCACCCCCCTCGCTACAACCTCCTTTCAGGCACTTGGAGAGAGCAAGAAGGTCTCCCCTGAGCCTCCTTTTCTCCAGGCTGAACAACCCCATTTCCCTCAGCCGCTCCTCATAAGGCCACAACCTCCTTGGTTTAACTACAACTCCTGGGCGCTGCCAAAGCAACGGCGGGAGATTCAAACGTGGTGTAACGGACCAACTGCCACAGCGCCACCGCCCACCCCGGCTCGCGGCGGGGGGCGGACGGGACCGGGCCGCTTTCCTGAGGGAACGACACGCAGAGGCCGTCGGGGGCCGCGCAGCTCTCGCGAGAGGCGCTGAGGAGGCGCGAGCCACGTTGCCGGAGCAACGGCGGGAGATTTAAAGGCGGGGTAACGGAAACTGGCTGCCGGTCGCTGAGGGAAGCTGCTCCGGGGCCGGCGCCGCCCGTGGCGGACCGGCAGAGCTCGGTGCTCAGGGGGTTTTCCTGAGGTAAGGCCGCTCCGTGGCAGCGGGCAGCCCCGCCGGCAGCTCTGGTGGGAGGCGCTGCGGAGGCCTGGGCCTTGCCAGAGCAATGGTGACCACGGCTACGAGAAGCAGCCCCGGGGAGCGTGTGGACCAGAGCGGGCAAACAGGGTGTGGGGCGGCAGTTTGCGCCGGGAGAGTGCCTCTTTGAAGGAGGGGCATTCCCCCGGCCGAGTGGGAGGCTTGAATGAGACATAACCTGGCAACTGGGCACCGTCCTGTGAGCATCTGCACAGGTCAAGGGCACTCATCCTACCCGACCCTCGAGGCAGAACAGCGGGCGCTTGTTAGAGAGCAAAGGCTGCAGCTCTGGCTGGGGGCTCCGCACCATCTACCCCAGCGGTGACTGATGCCTCCACCCAGATGGAGCTGCTGAAGGGAGAGGCTGCAGGAGGTGCCTTAATAAGGTCTTAGAAGTGACTGTGTTCCTCGGTTTCTAAAAGGTCAACTCCTAAAAAAGTGGCTTGATGTGCAGTATGCATTGAACTGCTTGTCTTAACCCACAGCCACACAAGTTGAGTGCACACAACTGGCTTTCTGTAAAAATGTAGACCATAGTTTTTCAGTTTATGCTAGAACTCTGGCACCAGTGTAACTTTGGCATGGTGATCTTTATCTGGACTGAGGAATAGAATGTTTTGCCTGCTGGGGTACTAAACAAAACCCCCTGTGTATGAATGAGCAGCAGTCACCAGTGAAATGTTACAAAGCACCGATGCTGATGATAACTTTACTTAGGGAGATTGTTTTACAGTGTTCAGTTAAGCAGAGTTTCAGGACAAGAGGTAACAGGCACAAACTTGAGCATAGGAAGCTCCATCTTAACCTGAGGAGGAACTTCTTCCCTTTGAGGGCGGCAGAGCACTGGCACAGGCTGCCCAGAGGGGTTCTGGAGTCTCCCACGCTGGAGACATTCAAAACCCGCCTGGATGCCTTCCTGTGCAACTGCTGTAGGTGACCCTGCTGTGGCAGGGGGGTTGGACTAGATGATCTCCAGAGGTCCCTTCCAACCCTGACCATTCTGTGACCTTTCTCCTGGGGCAGGGATAGGTGGCAGACCTGTCTGCCAAAGGTGTGCCCAGGTGGAGGACCTCCTGCAGCAGGTGGCTGAGCTGCAGGAGGTGGTGAGCAGGCTGCATAGCATCAGGGAGGCTGAGAAGCAGATAGATAGCTGGTTCCAAGCATGGTCTTCAGTGGACCCTCATGCAAATTGGAGGACCCACAGCCAAACAAGCAAATACTCCCCCTATGACATCTGCAGTATGTCTGGCTACTGTCATAACTAGCAAAACAGCTATAGACTTAGAGAAAAATCCCTCAAATCTAAAGACCCAAACCAAAAAAGTCCCTAACTAGGCTAACCAACCTTTGAAAATGAACTGTAGAGAACTACATTCAGATGTTACAAAACAGTATCCAAGTTTTACCTTGAATCCCTAATGGTCAAAAACTAGAACCAAGCGCAACAGGAGAATTGGCCAACAGAAGGGTTTGTTGTGTGAGAATCACAGCTTTCATAGAATCATAGAATGGTTTCGGTTGGAAGGGACCTTGAAGATCATCGAGTTCCAACCCCCCTGCCACAGGCAGGGATACCTCTCACTAGACCAGGTTGCCCAAGGCCACGTCCAGCCTGGCCTTGAACACCTCCAGGGAGGTTTGACTCCTTCCCTCTGTTTTTTCACTTGTCTCTAACCAGATTTAATCACCTGATAGCAATAGAATGTGCTGGGATGGCTGCGGATGGCAATTATTGCAATGCCAGGAAAATTAACATTAAACAGCTAGTGAAGGAGTTGATTTCAAAGGTATTTAAAGACAAAAAAGCAAGCCCAGATGTGTGTACTATCTGTACATCAGTGTGCATACAAATGGTTCTCTAAGTGTAGTTTTTGACACTGACTTTATTTTGTATTTTGTGTGAAGGGCAGCATAGCAAGCAAATGACTACTGAACGGAAATATTAAATATTAAAATACTACAGTTTTTATGATTGTTCCACCAGTGTTTAACCAGCAGTCTGGATAGAACCTTAGTTTATATTACCTTTTAGCAGTATATATTCTCTTGAGCAGGGGCTGCATGTTTGCAGCAATTATAATAGTGCCTTCTCTAAGACAATATACGTATACAATAATGATCTTCATAGGATTGCAGTGTTTCTCCTGCCAGAACTACACTAGCTTTGACTAATATGTCTAATAAGATTTCTGTTGTCAACACAACGCTCCTCTCCTTCGTTGATAGTCCTTTTTTTCCTGAAAACTGACTTGTACCCGGTTTTGAAAGAATATGCCATAGATCAAGGGTTCCCAGATATATAAAGTGTTGTAAACATCCTTGTACAATCAAATGCTTTGTGCTACACTGTGTGGCTCGAAACGGAGTTAGAAATACATAATTATATAAATATTAAACAAGTGTCACAAAATTAGAAATAAGTGTCTATGCCCGGCTGATTTCAGTCACATCAGAATATGTCTGCTGATCTGGCTCTTTTCTTCTTGTAGTGCTGTGGATTCACTCCTAAGTATTACCAAAGGCACTGGAACTTTGACCTCTCCGTAGTGATGCTTTTAAAATGTTTCCACAAATTTTGGAGAGCTTCTGTAGAGATAATGCGTAGTCTGATTTCACTGTATTGGAATCATTTAAAGCCTGTATAGCAGAAGAGTTCACTGGTATGTTTTGTATTATCTTAAAACTTGTAATACATTTTACTTAGACGTAATTCAAATTTTTGTCCTATTCCTAAAGAATAACTTTCAACATTGGAAAAAGTTGCACTCTAGGTGGCACTCTACTTGCAGTCTCAGCAGAGATGCCAAAGATTGACTGAGTAAGGACAGAAAAATCTCTCTTTCATAAAGATGTTTAGCAAAATGCCTCAGAGCTTTATCTGCTGCGGTTAATTTCAATTAATTTGACCCTGATTTTAGACTGTTGATACAAGGACTTGGTCTCTCCAGCTACTTATGTAACATAACATCCTGATTCCTTTAATAAAAATACCCCAATCTCTCAAAATATCTCCCCGAGCAGCTGGGAGATAGTAATCAGTATATTAATGACTTGGAGGAGTTTAGCATGTTCTGCGCAGTGGGAATTTGAATCTGTTCGGCAGAACTTAGTTTGTTTTTAAACATTCTCTGAATATTCAAGTATACTATGAAATGTCATTCATTAAAGCTACCATGAGCTTGTGAATAAGAAAAGAAGCAGTTACCCAGATTCACTGCGTCCCATTGCCATGAATTTTCTCTAAAGAGGTGTCTGCGTAGAAAATGATTTTAACAAGTCATAGGCTTCAAAATGCAAAGAAGGTATCTGCTTTGCTCTCCCATGGAACTTGAGTATGTGGATATTCTACACTGGAGAACTAGTTGAGTATGTATAGAAAAACAATGTCATTTTTTCTTACATTGTCACCTAGTTAACGTTTCTTATTTTGCTTATCACACTAACTTTTTCTGTCTGTGTTTTAACGTGACTACAATTTCTTGGGATGGCTGTTGGCCTTTTCAGTGTATTTCTGCAAAGCCTAGCTTAACGAGGCACAAATCTGAGCCGTGGCCTTTGCCTCTTGTCTCTCATTACCGATAATAATGTATTGCTGCTGATTACGATAAATTTTTCTAGTGGGTTTGTCTTTCACTTTCTTCATGGTTGGTAGGAATTTGGAGGCATATGTCTACTTCCAAAATAAAATGCAAATATTGTACAGCACCCACTAGGGTGGGGTACTCGGATAACTTTATGGACTAGAAAAGGATACTAAAAGATCAAGTTTTCAGCCTTAGAGAAGCCTTTATATAGTGTGCTCAGTGGCAAGTAGTACTGTGTTAATAGGTGGAGAGGGGAAATATTAGAATGTTTATTACATGCTGATTAATTGCTGTCAAGTTTTGCATTTAAAATGAGATCTGCATTTAAAAAGATTCTGATCTAGGAGTCTGACCACAGAGAAATCATGAACAATGGCTACAATTGTATGGGTACTGATATCGTAAAAAGTCATGGAGTAAGCAGCAATGTTCAGGAATATACAAAATAAGAATACCTGAAATACTGAGGTTGGAAGGACTCACTTTCCACAAAAGATTGAAATAAAGGAGTAAGAGATGTTACCAAAACCACATGCTATTTTTTTCAGCTGTCACACAATTGACATAGCTATATCCTATTTATGTAGGAGCTAATGAAAAGCTTTCCAAAGTACTGCATGCAAAAATGTGGTCACACTTGTTTCCTTGTCAGTCTTCTGTGCTAAAAATCACTTGCATGAAGTTTCCTGCATTTTTCTTTAATGGAGTTTCAGAAAACAAGTAATCAGTGAAAACTTGCATGGAAGATCTGACAGAACTTTTCCTCTGCCTGGAAAGCAGTCTGGCCTTTAGGAGAAGAGGATTCATCTTGTCTATATTCAGACGTCTGTATCTGAGATGGCTACCTTGGGGTGAGATGGACTGACTGTTTGAAGTGTCTGTTTCTCTGTGCTGACTTTAAAAGAAGTCTAGCTGACTAGCTCATGTGTAGATGTCTGCATTTTGTCAGGCGAATCTCACTCTGGAAACCTACAGTAAAATGTAGTCCTCTGCCAACGTGTAGAGCAAGAAGAAAACATGGTACAGGAAAATTTTTGGCATGGTGTTCTTTTCCTCCCAGTGTAACCCTAATAGGATCCACCCACAGCAGCAGATCTACTAACTGCATAACCATCCTGGTGACAGGACTTCCACAAAGACAAGAAAAAGCAAAGCAAGGTTGATACTAATCCATTTCTCTGGGGCTTTTTTGTTTGTTTTCTATCTTTCAGTTGAAGAAACTGTTGATCTTGTGTGGCATAATTACTAAAATAACCAAAATACAGCATTGTTCACACATTAAGGAAAAAGCTTAAAATCAAAAAGGCTCCTAGGGTAGAATACAGCCGCAGCTGGTATGCGAAGAATCCGCTTCATTGGTGATTCCCTGCACAATATCGCTCGCAGAGCAACACGGGGATGGAGTGGGGTGGAGATTCCACGGCCAAGCCCTGTGATAATCAGCAGATAAGGGAACGAGATGGTCCTGTGGAACTGATAAGCTGCACACTTGCTACCCTGAGCCAACACTTTGTCAAATTTTGACAAAATGCTGTCCTTTGTGTGAACTTTGCTCATTATAATGTCATTATAATACCTAAACACACCTCCATCCCAAAGGCTACCCGCCTCCAAGGTGCAACCACTCCTCCTTGAGTCTGCCTTTGACTTCCGGGACCAGCCAGTGGGCTGAGCCTTTCTTCCCCCCCATAGGGATGCCTTTGGGTAAGGCTTAGACTATACCAAGTGTTTCCTCAAAAAACTTAGAAATCTCTCTAGAGAGTCTTTTTCCTATGTTTATAGCCAGGCTGTACTGTATATAACTTTGTTGCGCGTTTTGTATAACTAACAACACTTTTATTTGCACGTGCTTTGCAGACAGTGTATTTATCACCGGCAATCCATAAGAACTTATGTACTGTTGCTAAAATAAACTGCGCTGCTTAAGTAGCTGGTCGTTTTGGTTTCTCATTGAACGCGACCATAAAAGTGGCCGTGGTAGTTCATGAGCACGACTGGACTGAGGGTGCAGTCCACTATTAGTGTATCCAGAATCGATAGATAGATTTGCATATATATATATAATTCAAACGCGACTAGACTGTGAGGAGTGTTAGGGTTGGATTGGGCATCACTCAGAATTCAAACCCAGCCGCACCTATCCTCCCACCTCGGTGAGGAGTGTTAGAACGCAAGGGGGTTTGTTTTCTGCCAAACTGTTCTGCCCTTTAACGCAACATCTTGAACGGCCAAGAGTTCATTGTAGCCTTTTTAAAGAATATTAAGAGCAAAATTTTTGATTTTTGAATATAAGAAAAATCAAAATGTGTGGATTCTTACAAAACAGTAGTAACTACCATATTAATATATGATGATAGACGCACCGTGATTATGTCATTACCTTTTTTGAAAAGTACTACCAACAAACAGATTTTTAGAAAGCACCATTAAATCCAAGCACTGGAATAAATATGAGCAAATTATTAAAGCAGATGAAAAAGATTAGCTTGTTCATGGCAAATCCTTTTATGTAAGTTTTGTCACTCAGTTACGCTCCCCTTGACTATTTAGACTTAAGGAGTTAAATAAAAAATTGCTGCTGAGAAATAATTACCCATTTCATTTAAAGAAGAAATTTGCTACAGACTTATGTGAGATATTTATGCAGTTACTAAAACTATTCAATTTATCAATTTTCAGGGATTGAAGTGTAAATTATAAATACTAAATATATCTCCTGTAAAACATGCTATGCATTTGAGTACAATCACGTTTCAAATTTAAATAAAATACATTGCAGTGAGGAGCCGGAGCTCTTCGCTGTCCTGTTTCACAGACATTAACCAGGATTTTGCTATGAAATCTTCAAACTTGAGAAGATTTAGAACATTTAGACTAACAGCTAACAATCGCTTCCCTAGTCCTGCTGGCCACACTGTTCCTGATACATGCCAGGATGCTATTCCGCACTCACCTGAGGTGAGTGACAGATGTTCTCCCCCACCTCTCTCTTCAAGGAGAGGAGGGAGAGAGAGAAAGAGACTTATGCCGGGTCCTGACTAACCGAGCTTTTAACAGAACATGAAACCATGTAGGCCAAGGAAGCTGCAATGCCTCTGACATCTCCTTAAATTGCTCAGAGTAGCAGCTGTGCCTGAATACTGTAGCCCTCTTTGCCCTTGATCTTCAGAAGCTACAGAGTATCAGTACAAACATAATAACTACCTCTTTGTCTAAACAGAATGTGTAAGCCTCTACTCCTCATGAGATTGCAAGGCAGTAGATAGTTTTAGGCCGCACCTTTATCTCGGGTACAGAGGCCGGGAAGGACACCAGAAGAGAAAGCTGGCAGCTAGAAAAGGAGCCAAAAGCCAGAGTGACCATCAAAGACCGAATAATAATGGGACACTGCAAGATGTTTGCAACATAAAGGCAACATCAAAAGGAACCAATGGAAGACAAAGACGGGTCGCATGGACAGTTCGTGCCCGGAGAATAAGCCAATTAACATTTAGCTAGTTGTGCAAACTAAGCTGATCTGTCTATAAAATCGGCTTGTAGCGGAAACAAATGTTCGGCTTTGCATCGCATCGGTGTGTCCTGTCGTTCTGGTCCTGCATGATTCACAGATCTCGGCACAGCGGGACAATCGCTTCCCTAGTCCTGCTGGCCACACTGTTCCTGATGCATGCCAGGATGCTATTCCGCACTCACCTGAGGTGAGTGACAGATGTTCTCCCCCACCTCTCTCTTCAAGGAGAGGAGGGAGAGAGAGAGAGAGACTTACTTATGAGTTTAGAAGAAACTATATGAATAAATGAAATATTAATCATAAAATGAAAAGAAAATAATGAAATATCTACAAAACCATATCAAGCTCCCAGGATGACGGTCACGTCACTGGCTGGCACTGGGGGAGTCCCAGACTGGACTCAGTGGCAGACAGCAACTGGATTCCAGATCTGGATTCAGGATCGGGATCGAAGGCAGATGAACAGAGCGAGCCCTCCGCGGACGCCGGCCACTGAAGAAAAAGAGGGCTGACCCTTTGATCCCTCAGCTTTCACACTGAGCATGAGGCAGATGGGATGGAGTATCTCGTCGGTCGTTTTGGGTCACCTGTCCTGTCCGCTCCTCCCCGCAGGTGAGACCCCTCTACGCTTTTCCGCTTCCGACCCTCCAATGTGGCAAGTAACCAAGCTGGCTGCCCTTGGGTGTTACGGCAATGAGTATAACCCCGAGCCTCTCTGCAAACCATCCCTTGGCATCAGCTATAAACACCAGGTCTTCTCACTCTGAGAGCGGACAGTGTCTGCACAATATGCCGTCAATTTCAGGAGTTAGAAGAGGCTTAGGTAAAACGTAAAGTTACTGAACAGAAAATTGGTTCTGTTTTACCTCAAACCAGGACACCACCAGGACTCCCAGGTCCCTCACTGCAGAGCTGCTCTCCAGTAGGTCAGCCCCTAACCTGTACCGGTGCATGGGTTATTGCTCCCGACGTGCAGGACCCTACGCTTGCCCTGGTTGAACGTCATTAGGTTCCTCTCCGGCCAGCTCTCCAGCCTGGACACGTCTCGCTGCATGGCGGCACAGCCTTCTGGTGTGTCAGCCACTCCTCCCTGTTTTGTGTCATCAGCAAACGTGCTGAGGGTATCCTCTGTCCCCTCACCCAGGTGGTTGATGAATATAGTGAAGAAGACTGGAACCAGCAATGACCCCTGAGGAACACCGCTAGTTTCGGGCCTCCTACCACACCTGCGACGCTGATCACAACCCTCTGAGCTCTGCCACTCAGCCAGTACTCAATCCGCCTCACTGCCCACTCATCTAACCCACCCTTCCTACACTTACCTATGAGGATGTTATGGGAGACGGTGTCAAAAGCCTTGCTCAAGGCGAGGTAGGCAACGTCCACTGCTCTGCCTTCATCTACACAGCCAGTCATGCCATCCTAGAATGGTTCCCCCTTGGGGAATCCATGCTGACCATCCCCGGTAACCTTCTTTTCCGCCACGTGCCTACAGATGACATCCAGAATGAGCTGTTCCATTGCCTTGCCCTGGCACCTGGAGGTGAAGCCGACTGGCCTGTAGTTGCCAGGGTCCTCTTTCTTGCCCTTTTTGAAGACTGGTGGCACATTGGCTTCTCCAGTCCTCAGGCACCTCTCCTGTTCTCCTTGACCTAGACGATGGAGAGAGGCTTCACAATAACATCTTCCACCCTCCCTCAGCTCTTGTGGTGCATCCCAGCAGGGTCCATGGATTTGTGGGTGTCGAGTGTGCCTACATGATCTCTGACACAATCCTCCTCGGCCAAGGGAAAGTCTTCCTTCGTCCAGGCTCTCTCTCTTAACTCCAGGGTCTGGGATTCGTGAGGGCTGGCCTTAGCTAAAGACTGAAGCAGAACGCATTCAGGAATGCCTTTTCTGCAAAAGGCTCCCTGCCTGTGGCAGCTGAGCTGTCAGCACCCTGTGCCTGCGTTGCCCAACAAAGTGATGCACAGACACTCAGAGATGCAGTGTCTGTGTGTTAAACAAGTGGTTTATTGACATCTATGTACACACTAAAACTACCCGAGGGAACGGACTCAGGAAGAGGGAGGCCGGCAGCTATCCAGGGGGCCACGGGAGTCTCTGCTGCTGGTAACAGCGGGCTCTGCCTACTCGGTGCTCAGGAAGGCATACGAGTCACCTTGCTTCAGTCCGAACATCATCTCAATCCGCATGGTGCTACCGGAAGTGTGCGTCAGCCGGAGCTTGCAGGATTGGCTGGAGGGCAGCACCGTCAGACGGCAGAATTTGGACTGAGGCAGCACCGCCCAGGCTCTTTTTACCACGACCTGGAACCAGCGGGCGGTTTTGTCAATGTCCAGGTACGGGCCGGCGCAGAGGGTGCGTAGGAGGCTGGGACCCTGAGTTTTCCACAGCTCCTCCTGGGGGTGGTGGAGGAAGCACAGGATGTCCTCCTCCAGCGGCTCCTTCATGCACGTGCACTGCAGTTCCACGCGGAGGCCGCAGTTCCTCGCCGGCATGTCCTCCGTGGCGGTGCCCAGCTCCAGGTGGAACGTGTGTCCGCGGGGGGGGCTGCAGGGGCACGAGCAGGTGGTAGATGGCATCCTCCTCACCGGGACTGACACATCCCAAGGCGCTGCTCACCCCGATGACTGGCTCCAGTTGCGGCATGAAGCTATTCCTGCACAGTTTTCCACAGACACGGAGCAGTTCATTCACCAGTTCCTCCACCATGGTGAAGGATTCCGACAGGTCCAGGAGGTGGTTGGCGAAAATGGTGCGGACATGCTGTGCAGAACAGGGTTTTTCTTCTTGCTGCCTCGTATGGGCCTTGTGTCCGGTAGTGTCCTCCCTGCTGCTGGCTGGCCGGCGACTCCTTTTCCTGAGCCACCAGCAGAGCCCGAAGATCAGGACCAGCAGTGCAGCGACCGCCCACAACTGCCACCGCTGCAAGGCAGCAAAGAGCGGGGCTCCCCAGGCCGACTCGATCTGTTCCACCTCCCGCAGCAACCGAGTCATCTGCTGGCTGAGGAACTCCTCACGCTGCTGCATGCGCTGGCGCGTCTCCTCATCCAGCTCCCCACTCCAGGTCTGCCGGCGCTGGATGATGCTTTTCAGAGCCAGGGCGAGCAACACTGTGGTAGCCATGGTCTGCAGGAGGAAGGAGAGAAGGGGTTCATTGGGGCTGGGAGGGAGGGAGCTGGCGGCGGGGGCAGCGGGGACGGGAGCCGCAGGGAGCTGGGGCAGGTAGGAGAGGGGCCGAGGCAGCGGGGAGGCAGCAAGGCCTGCGCCCAGCCCCGGTGGCGGCGACGGCACCGTGCCCGGCCCAGGGCGCTGCCGCCAGATGGCGGGTGAGAACCCGCCCCCGGGGGTGCGCGTTTCTGCCCCGGCCCTCGTCCAGCCCAGCCTGCCCCGGTCTGCGCACTCACCGCTGGCCGAAGCCGTAGTGGGGCAGTGCTGCCTGCTGGTGCCTTTTATAGCCGCCCCCATTGTGACGCGTCGCCTGTGCTGTCACAGGCGGCAGAGCGCATCACAGGCACGCCTGGCAGCAGGCCCCACCCCGGCCCAGCGACTCTCAGCTGCACTGGTGCAGTGGTTCGGGCCCGGCTGGCGTGAATTTTCTTCACGGGAGCTGTCGTGGTGCTGTGTTTTGGATTGAGTCTCATCTGCCTGCCAGTGGCCATCTCGCAATCACAGAATATCCTGGGTGGGAAGGGACCCACGAGGATCCTGGAGTCCAGCCCCTGACTCCATGACGGGCGACCTTAAATTCAGTCAGTCATAGAATCACGGAATCATTTAGGTCGGTAAAGACCCTTAAGATCCTCGAGCCCAAACGCAACCCCAACCTTTTACATAGCTCCAGGGATGGTGACTCAACCGCTCCCCTGGGCAGCCTCTTCCAGTGCTCGATAACCCTTTCGGTGAAGACGTTTTTCCTAATGTCCATCCTAAACCTCCCCTGGTGCAACTCGTGGCCGTCTCCTCTGGTCCTATCGCCTGTTACTTGGGAGAAGAGACCATCACCCCCCTCGCTACAACCTCCTTTCAGGCACTTGGAGAGAGCAAGAAGGTCTCCCCTGAGCCTCCTTTTCTCCAGGCTAAACGAACCCAGTTCCCTCAGCCGCTCCTCATGAGACTTGTGCTCCAGACCCTTCACCAGCATTGTTGCCCGTCTCGGAAAACACTTCAGCACCTCAACGTCTGTCCTGTGTGAGGGGCCCAAAACTGAACACAGTACTCGAGGTGCAGCCTCACCATGCCACGTACAGCGGGACAATCGCTTCCCTAGTCCTGCTGGCCACACTATATCTGATACAAGCCAGGATGCTATCGGTGTCTCGGCCACCTGGGCATACTGCTGGGTCATATTCCGCCAGCTGTCGACCAATATCCCCAGGTCCTTTTCCACCGGGCAGCTTTCCAGCCACCCTTCCTCAAGCCCGTAGCCTTGCATGGTTGTGAGCAAAGTGCAGGACGCGGCAGTTGGCCTTGTTGAACCTCATACCATTGGCCTTGGCCCATCGACCCGGCCTGTCCAGATCCCTCTCTAGAGCCTTCCTACCCTCAAGCAGATTAAAAACACTCCCGCCCAACTTGGCGTCATCTGCAAACTTACTGAGGGTGCACTCAATCCCCTCGTCCAGGTGGTTGATAAAGATATTAAAGAGAACAGGCCCCAATACTGAGCCCTGGGCCACACCACTGGTGACTGGCCACCAACTGAATCATGAACGCAGGGCCCACTGCACCAGCTCTTCACAGAGACACAGAATGGTAGGGGTTGGAAGGGGCCTCCGGAGGCCATCTCGTCCAACCCCCCTGCCAAAGCAGGTTCACCTAGAGCACGTTGGACAGGAGTGCATCCAGGCGGGTTTTGAACATCTCCAGAGAAGGAGACTCCACAACCTCTCCGGGCAGCCTCTTCCAGCACTCTGTCACCCTCAAAGCAAAGATGTCTTTCCTCATGTTCAGATGCAATTTCCTGTGTTCCAGTTCGTGCCTGTTGCCCCTTGTCCTGTCGCTGGGCACCACTGAAAAGAGTCTGGCCCCATCCTCTTGACACCCACCCTTTAGATATTGACAAGCATTGATGAGGTCCCCTCTCAGGGGAACTGAATCACTCACCTGGGCAGCCTGTTCCAAAGCTTGATAACCCTTTCAGTGAAGACAGTTTTCCCAATTTCCAATCTAAATCTCCCTGGTGCACCTCGTGGCCATCTCCTCTGGTCCTATCGCCTGTTACTTGGGAGAAGAGACCATCACCCCCCTCGCTACAACCTCCTTTCAGGCACTTGGAGAGAGCAAGAAGGTCTCCCCTGAGCCTCCTTTTCTCCAGGCTGAACAACCCCATTTCCCTCAGCCGCTCCTCATAAGGCCACAACCTCCTTGGTTTAACTACAACTCCTGGGCGCTGCCAAAGCAACGGCGGGAGATTCAAACGTGGTGTAACGGACCAACTGCCACAGCGCCACCGCCCACCCCGGCTCGCGGCGGGGGGCGGACGGGACCGGGCCGCTTTCCTGAGGGAACGACACGCAGAGGCCGTCGGGGGCCGCGCAGCTCTCGCGAGAGGCGCTGAGGAGGCGCGAGCCACGTTGCCGGAGCAACGGCGGGAGATTTAAAGGCGGGGTAACGGAAACTGGCTGCCGGTCGCTGAGGGAAGCTGCTCCGGGGCCGGCGCCGCCCGTGGCGGACCGGCAGAGCTCGGTGCTCAGGGGGTTTTCCTGAGGTAAGGCCGCTCCGTGGCAGCGGGCAGCCCCGCCGGCAGCTCTGGTGGGAGGCGCTGCGGAGGCCTGGGCCTTGCCAGAGCAATGGTGACCACGGCTACGAGAAGCAGCCCCGGGGAGCGTGTGGACCAGAGCGGGCAAACAGGGTGTGGGGCGGCAGTTTGCACCGGGAGAGTGCCTCTTTGAAGGAGGGGCATTCCCCCGGCCGAGTGGGAGGCTTGAATGAGACATAACCTGGCAACTGGGCACCGTCCTGTGAGCATCTGCACAGGTCAAGGGCACTCATCCTACCCGACCCTCGAGGCAGAACAGCGGGCGCTTGTTGAGAGCAAAGGCTGCAGCTCTGGCTGGGGGCTCCGCACCATCTACCCCAGCGGTGACTGATGCCTCCACCCAGATGGAGCTGCTGAAGGGAGAGGCTGCAGGAGGTGCCTTAATAAGGTCTTAGAAGTGACTGTGTTCCTCGGTTTCTAAAAGGTCAACTCCTAAAAAAGTGGCTTGATGTGCAGTATGCATTGAACTGCTTGTCTTAACCCACAGCCACACAAGTTGAGTGCACACAACTGGCTTTCTGTAAAAATGTAGACCATAGTTTTTCAGTTTATGCTAGAACTCTGGCACCAGTGTAACTTTGGCATGGTGATCTTTATCTGGACTGAGGAATAGAATGTTTTGCCTGCTGGGGTACTAAACAAAACCCCCTGTGTATGAATGAGCAGCAGTCACCAGTGAAATGTTACAAAGCACCGATGCTGATGATAACTTTACTTAGGGAGATTGTTTTACAGTGTTCAGTTAAGCAGAGTTTCAGGACAAGAGGTAACAGGCACAAACTTGAGCATAGGAAGCTCCATCTTAACCTGCAGAGGAACTTCTTCCCTTTGAGGGCGGCAGAGCACTGGCACAGGCTGCCCAGAGGGGTTCTGGAGTCTCCCACGCTGGAGACATTCAAAACCCGCCTGGATGCCTTCCTGTGCAACTGCTGTAGGTGACCCTGCTGTGGCAGGGGGGTTGGACTAGATGATCTCCAGAGGTCCCTTCCAACCCTGACCATTCTGTGACCTTTCTCCTGGGGCAGGGATAGGTGGCAGACCTGTCTGCCAAAGGTGTGCCCAGGTGGAGGACCTCCTGCAGCAGGTGGCTGAGCTGCAGGAGGTGGTGAGCAGGCTGCATAGCATCAGGGAGGCTGAGAAGCAGATAGATAGCTGGTTCCAAGCATGGTCTTCAGTGGACCCTCATGCAAATTGGAGGACCCACAGCCAAACAAGCAAATACTCCCCCTATGACATCCGCAGTATGTCTGGCTACTGTCATAACTAGCAAAACAGCTATAGACTTAGAGAAAAATCCCTCAAATCTAAAGACCCAAACCAAAAAAGTCCCTAACTAGGCTAACCAACCTTTGAAAATGAACTGTAGAGAACTACATTCGGATATTACAAAACAGTATCCAAGTTTTACCTTGAATCCCTAATGGTCAAAAACTAGAACCACGTGCAACAGGAGAATTGGCCAACAGAAGGGTTTGTTGTGTGAGAATCACAGCTTTCATAGAATCATAGAATGGTTTCGGTTGGAAGGGACCTTGAAGATCATCGAGTTCCAACCCCCCTGCCACAGGCAGGGATACCTCTCACTAGACCAGGTTGCCCAAGGCCACGTCCAGCCTGGCCTTGAACACCTCCAGGGAGGTTTGACTCCTTCCCTCTGTTTTTTCACTTGTCTCTAACCAGATTTAATCACCTGATAGCAATAGAATGTGCTGGGATGGCTGCGGATGGCAATTATTGCAATGCCAGGAAAATTAACATTAAACAGCTAGTGAAGGAGTTGATTTCAAAGGTATTTAAAGACAAAAAAGCAAGCCCAGATGTGTGTACTATCTGTACATCAGTGTGCATACAAATGGTTCTCTAAGTGTAGTTTTTGACACTGACTTTATTTTGTATTTTGTGTGAAGGGCAGCATAGCAAGCAAATGACTACTGAACGGAAATATTAAATATTAAAATACTACAGTTTTTATGATTGTTCCACCAGTGTTTAACCAGCAGTCTGGATAGAACCTTAGTTTATATTACCTTTTAGCAGTATATATTCTCTTGAGCAGGGGCTGCATGTTTGCAGCAATTATAATAGTGCCTTCTCTAAGACAATATACGTATACAATAATGATCTTCATAGGATTGCAGTGTTTCTCCTGCCAGAACTACACTAGCTTTGACTAATATGTCTAATAAGATTTCTGTTGTCAACACAACGCTCCTCTCCTTCGTTGATAGTCCTTTTTTTCCTGAAAACTGACTTGTACCCGGTTTTGAAAGAATATGCCATAGATCAAGGGTTCCCAGATATATAAAGTGTTGTAAAACATCCTTGTACAATCAAATGCTTTGTGCTACACTGTGTGGCTCGAAACGGAGTTAGGAAATACATAATTATATAAATATTAAACAAGTATCACAAAATTAGAAATAAGTGTCTATGCCCGGCTGATTTCAGTCACATCAGAATATGTCTGCTGATCTGGCTCTTTTCTTCTTGTAGTGCTGTGGATTCACTCCTAAGTATTACCAAAGGCACTGGAACTTTGACCTCTCCGTAGTGATGCTTTTAAAATGTTTCCACAAATTTTGGAGAGCTTCTGTAGAGATAATGCGTAGTCTGATTTCACTGTATTGGAATCATTTAAAGCCTGTATAGCAGAAGAGTTCACTGGTATGTTTTGTATTATCTTAAAACTTGTAATACATTTTACTTAGACGTAATTCAAATTTTTGTCCTATTCCTAAAGAATAACTTTCAACATTGGAAAAAGTTGCACTCTAGGTGGCACTCTACTTGCAGTCTCAGCAGAGATGCCAAAGATTGACTGAGTAAGGACAGAAAAATCTCTCTTTCATAAAGATGTTTAGCAAAATGCCTCAGAGCTTTATCTGCTGCGGTTAATTTCAATTAATTTGACCCTGATTTTAGACTGTTGATACAAGGACTTGGTCTCTCCAGCTACTTATGTAACATAACATCCTGATTCCTTTAATAAAAATACCCCAATCTCTCAAAATATCTCCCCGAGCAGCTGGGAGATAGTAATCAGTATATTAATGATTTGGAGGAGTTTGGCATGTTCTGCGCAGTGGGAATTTGAATCTGTTCGGCAGAACTTATTTGTTTTTAAACATTCTCTGAATATTCAAGTATACTATGAAATGTCATTCATTAAAGCTACCATGAGCTTGTGAATAAGAAAAGAAGCAGTTACCCAGATTCACTGCGTCCCATTGCCATGAATTTTCTCTAAAGAGGTGTCTGCGTAGAAAATGATTTTAACAAGTCATAGGCTTCAAAATGCAAAGAAGGTATCTGCTTTGCTCTCCCATGGAACTTGAGTATGTGGATATTCTACACTGGAGAACTAGTTGAGTATGTATAGAAAAACAATGTCATTTTTTCTTACATTGTCACCTAGTTAACGTTTCTTATTTTGCTTATCACACTAACTTTTTCTGTCTGTGTTTTAACGTGACTACAATTTCTTGGGATGGCTGTTGGCTTTTTCAGTGTATTTCTGCAAAGCCTAGCTTAACGAGGCACAAATCTGAGCCGTGGCCTTTGCCTCTTGTCCTCTCATTACCGATAATAATGTATTGCTGTGATTACGATAAATTTTTCTAGTGGGTTTATCTTTCCACTTTCTTCATGGTTGGTAGGAATTTGGAGGCATATGTCTACTTCAAAATAAAATGCAAATATTGTACAGCACCCACTAGGGTGGGTACCTCGGATAACTTTATGGACTAGAAAAGGATACTAAAAGATCAAGTTTCAGCCTTAGAGAAGCCCTTCTATATAGTGTGCTCAGTGGCAAGTAGTACCTGTGTTAATAGGTGGAGAGGGAAATATTAGAATGTTTATTACATGCTGATTAATTGCCTGTCAAGTTTTGCATTAAAATGAGATCTGCATTCTAAAAAGATTCTGATCTAGGAGTCTGACCACAGAGAAATCATGAACAATGGCTACAATTGTATGGGTACTGATATCGTAAAAAGTCATGGAGTTAAGCAGCCATTGTTCAGGAATATACAAATAAGAATACCTGAAATACTGAGGTTGGAAGGACCTCACTTTCCACAAAGATTGAAATAAAGGCAGTAAGAAGATGTTACAAAACCACATGCTATTTTTTCAGCTTGTCACACTTCAGAATCCATTCATTGGTCGGTTCCCTGCACAGTATCGCTCGCACGAGCAACACGGGGATGGAGTAGGGGGTGGAGATTCCACGCCGCAAAGCCCTGTGATAATCAGCAGATTATGGAACGAGATGGTCCTGTGGAACTGATAAGCTGCACACTTGTACCTGAGCCAACACTTTGTCAAATTTTGACAAAATGCTGTCCTTTGTGTGAACTTTGCTCATTATAATGTCAATTATAATACCCTAAACACACCTCCCATCCATAGGCTACCCGCCTCAAGGTGCGACCAACTCCTTCTTGAGTCTGCACCCTGAATTTATGACTAAACTATACCTTTATATGTGAAGTGAGAGAATCTTTACACCACATAAAAGTATTTATGACTAAAGCACTCATACTCCACCTTGGAGATAAAAATCAGTATAAAATAGCCCCAAAAAGGGGAAATATTAGGACAGACCACCATCGTGAACGAGTCGAAGAGGGACCTCCATCAAAACTGCCTTCTGACTTCCGGGACCAGCCAGTGGGCTGAGCCTTTCTTCCCCACCCCATAGGGATGCCTTTGGGTAAGGCTTAGACTATACCAAGTGTTTCCTCAAAAACTTAGAAATCTCTCTAGAGAGTCTTTTTCCTCATGTTTATAGCCAGGCTGTACCTGCTATATAACTTTGTCGCGCGTTTTGTATAACTAACAACACTTTTATTTGCACGTGCTTTGCAGACAGTGTATTTATCACCGGCAATCCATAAGAACTTATGTACTGTTGCTAAAATAAAACTGCGCTGCTTAAGTAGCTGGTCGTTTTGGTTTCTCATTGAACTGCGACCCATAAAAGTGGCCGTGGTAGTTCATGAGCACGACCTGGACTGAGGGAGCAGTCCACTATTAGTGTATCCAGAATCGTGATAGCTTAATATATATATTAAACGCGACTGGACTGATAGTGGTGGATTGGGCATCACTCAGAATTCAAACCCAGCCGCACCTAGCCTCCCACCTCGGTGAGGAGTGTTAGAACGCAAGGGGGTTTGTTTTCTGCCAAACTGTTCTGCCCTTTAACGCAACATCTTGAACGGCCAAGAGTTCATTGTAGCCTTTTTAAAGAATATTAAGAGCAAAATTTTTGATTTTTGAATATAAGAAAAATCAAAATGTGTGGATTCTTACAAAACAGTAGTAACTACCATATTAATATATGATGATAGACGCACCGTGATTATGTCATTACCTTTTTTGAAAAGTACTACCAACAAACAGATTTTTAGAAAGCACCATTAAATCCAAGCACTGGAATAAATATGAGCAAATTATTAAAGCAGATGAAAAAGATTAGCTTGTTCATGGCAAATCCTTTTATGTAAGTTTTGTCACTCAGTTACGCTCCCCTTGACTATTTAGACTTAAGGAGTTAAATAAAAAATTGCTGCTGAGAAATAATTACCCATTTCATTTAAAGAAGAAATTTGCTAGAGACTTATGTGAGTTAGTAACTATGCAGTTACTAAAACTATTCAATTTATCAATTTTCAGGGATTGAAGTGTAAATTATAAATACTAAATATATCTCCTGTAAAACATGCTATGCATTTGAGTACAATCACGTTTCAAATTTAAATAAAATACATTGCAGTGAGGAGCCGGAGCTCTTCGCTGTCCTGTTTCACAGACATTAACCCAGGATTTTGCTATGAAATCTTCAAACTTGAGAAGATTTAGAACATTTAGACTAACAGCTAACAATCGCTTCCCTAGTCCCTGCTGGCCACACTGTTCCTGATACATGCCAGGATGCTATTCCGCACCTCACCTGAGGTGAGTGACAGATGTTCTCCTCCACCTCTCTCTTCAAGGAGAGGAGGGGAGAGAGAGAAAGAGACTTATGCCGGGTCCCTGACTAACCGAGCTTTTAACAGAACATGAAACCATGTAGGCCAAGGAAGCTGCAATGCCTCTGACAATCTCCTTAAATTGCTCAGAGTAGCAGCTGTGCCTGAATACTGTAGCCCTCTTTGCCCTTGATCTTCAGAAGCTACAGAGTATCAGTACAAACATAATAACTACCTCTTTGTCTAAACAGAATGTGTAAGCCTCTACTCCTCATGAGATTGCAAGGCAGTAGATAGTTTTAGGCCGCACCTTTATCTCGGGTACAGAGGCCGGGAAGGACACCAGAAGAGAAAGCTGGCAGCTAGAAAAGGAGCCAAAAGCCAGAGTGACCATCAAAGACCGAATAATAATGGGACACTGCAAGATGTTTGCAACATAAAGGCAACATCAAAAGGAACCAATGGAAGACAAAGACGGGTCGCATGGACAGTTCGTGCCCGGAGAATAAGCCAATTAACATTTAGCTAGTTGTGCAAACTAAGCTGATCTGTCTATAAAATCGGGCTTGTAGCGGAAACAAATGTTCGGCTTTGCATCGCATCGGTGTGTCCTGTCGTTCTGGTCCTGCATGATTCACAGATCTCGGCACAGCGGGACAATCGCTTCCCTAGTCCTGCTGGCCACACTGTTCCTGATGCATGCCAGGATGCTATTCCGCACTCACCTGAGGTGAGTGACAGATGTTCTCCCCCCACCTCTCTCTTCAAGGAGAGGAGGGAGAGAGAGAGAGAGACTTACTTATGAGTTTAGAAGAAACTATATGAATAAATGAAATATTAATCATAAAATGAAAAGAAAATAATGAAATATCTACAAAACCATATCAAGCTCCCAGGATGACGGTCACGTCACTGGCTGGCACTGGGGGAGTCCCAGACTGGACTCAGTGGCAGACAGCAACTGGATTCCAGATCTGGATTCAGGATCGGGATCGAAGGCAGATGAACAGAGCGAGCCCTCCGCGGACGCCGGCCACTGAAGAAAAAGAGGGCTGACCCTTTGATCCCTCAGCTTTCACACTGAGCATGAGGCAGATGGGATGGAGTATCTCGTCGGTCAGTTTTGGGTCACCTGTCCTGTCCGCTCCTCCCCGCAGGTGAGACCCCTCTACGCTTTTCCGCTTCCGACCCTCCAATGCGGCAAGTAACCAAGCTGGCTGCCCCTTGGGGTGTTACGGCAATGAGTATAACCCCGAGCCTCTCTGCAAACCATCCCTTGGCATCAGCTATAAACACCAGGTCTTCTCACTCTGAGAGCGGACAGTGTCTGCACAATATGCCGTCAATTTCAGGAGTTAGAAGAGGCTTAGGTAAAACGTAAAGTTACTGAACAGAAAATTGGTTCTGTTTTACCTCAAACCAGGACACCACCAGGACTCCCAGGTCCCTCACTGCAGAGCTGCTCTCCAGTAGGTCAGCCCCTAACCTGTACCGGTGCATGGGTTATTGCTCCCGACGTGCAGGACCCTACACTTGCCCTGGTTGAACGTCATTAGGTTCCTCTCCGGCCAGCTCTCCAGCCTGGACACGTCTCGCTGTATGGCGGCACAGCCTTCTGGTGTGTCAGCCACTCCTCCCTGTTTTGTGTCATCAGCAAACGTGCTGAGGGTATCCTCTGTCCCCTCACCCAGGTGGTTGATGAATATAGTGAAGAAGACTGGAACCAGCAATGACCCCTGAGGAACACCGCTAGTTTCGGGCCTCCTACCACACCCTGCGACGCTGATCACAACCCTCTGAGCTCTGCCACTCAGCCAGTACTCAATCCGCCTCACTGCCCACTCATCTAACCCACCCTTCCTACACTTACCTATGAGGATGTTATGGGAGACGGTGTCAAAAGCCTTGCTCAAGGCGAGGTAGGCAACGTCCACCGCTCTGCCCTCATCTACACAGCCAGTCATGCCATCCTAGAATGGTTCCCCCTTGGGGAATCCATGCTGACCATCCCCGGTAACCTTCTTTTCCGCCACGTGCCTACAGAGGACTTCCAGAATGAGCTGTTCCATTGCCTTGCCCTGGCACCTGGAGGTGAAGCCGACTGGCCTGTAGTTGCCAGGGTCCTCTTTCTTGCCCTTTTTGAAGACTGGTGGCACATTGGCTTCTCCAGTCCTCAGGCACCTCTCCTGTTCTCCTTGACCTAGACGATGGAGAGAGGCTTCACAATAACATCTTCCACCCTCCCTCAGCTCTTGTGGCTGCATCCCAGCAGGGTCCATGGATTTGTGGGTGTCGAGTGTGCCTACATGATCTCTGACACAATCCTCCTCGGCCAAGGGAAAGTCTTCCTTCGTCCAGGCTCTCTCTCTTAACTCCAGGGTCTGGGATTCGTGAGGGCTGGCCTTAGCTAAAGACTGAAGCAGAACGCATTCAGGAATGCCTTTTCTGCAAAAGGCTCTCTGCCTGTGGCAGCTGAGCTGTCAGCACCCTGTGCCTGCGTTGCCCAACAAAGTGATGCACAGACACTCAGAGATGCAGTGTCTGTGTGTTAAACAAGTGGTTTATTGACATCTATGTACACACTAAAACTACCCGAGGGAACGGACTCAGGAAGAGGGAGGCCGGCAGCTATCCAGGGGGCCACGGGAGTCCTCTGCTGCTGGTAACAGCGGGCTCTGCCTACTCGGTGCTCAGGAAGGCATACGAGTCACCTTGCTTCAGTCCGAACATCATCTCAATCCGCATGGTGCTACCGGAAGTGTGCGTCAGCCGGAGCTTGCAGGATTGGCTGGAGGGCAGCACCGTCAGACGGCAGAATTTGGACTGAGGCCAGCACCGCCCAGGCTCTTTTTACCACGACCTGGAACCAGCGGGCGGTTTTGTCAATGTCCAGGTACGGGCCGGCGCAGAGGGTGCGTAGGAGGCTGGGACCCTGAGTTTTCCACAGCTCCTCCTGGGGGTGGTGGAGGAAGCACAGGATGTCCTCCTCCAGCGGCTCCTTCATGCACGTGCACTGCAGTTCCACGCGGAGGCCGCAGTTCCTCGCCGGCATGTCCTCCGTGGCGGTGCCCAGCTCCAGGTGGAAGGTGTGTCCGCGGGGGGCCTGCAGGGGCACGAGCAGGTGGTAGATGGCATCCTCCTCACCGGGACTGCAACATCCCAAGGCGCTGCTCACCCCGATGACTGGCTCCAGTTGCGGCATGAAGCTATTCCGGCACAGTTTTCCACAGACACGGAGCAGTTCGTTCACCAGTTCCTCCACCATGGTGAAGGATTCCGACAGGTCCAGGAGGTGGTTGGCCGAAATCGTGGGCACATGCTCTGCAACACGGGGTTTATCATCTTTCTCACTCGTGTGGGCCTTGTGTCCGGTAGTGCCCTCCTCCCTGCTGCTGGCTGGCCGGCGACTCCTTTTCCTGAGCCACCAGCAGAGCCCCGAAGATCAGGACCAGCAGTGCAGCGAACCGCCCACAACTGCCACCGCTGCAAGGCAGCAAAGAGCGGGGCTCCCCAGGCCGACTCGATCTGTTCCACCTCCCGCAGCAGCCGAGTCATCTGCTGGCTGAGGAACTCCTCACGCTGCTGCATGCCGCTGGCGCGTCTCCTCATCCAGCTCCCCACTCCAGGTCTGCCGGCGCTGGATGATGCTTTTCAGAGCCAGGGCGAGCAACACTGTGGTAGCCATGGTCTGCAGGAGGAAGGAGAGAAGGGGTTCATTGGGGCTGGGAGGGAGGGAGCTGGCGGCAGGGGGCCAGCGGGGACGGGAGCCGCAGGGAGCTGGGGCAGGTAGGAGAGGGGCCGAGGCAGCGGGGGAGGCAGCAAGGCCTGCGCCCAGCCCCGGGTGGCGGCGACGGCACCGTGCCCGGCACCAGGGCGCTGCCGCCAGATGGCGGGTGAGAACCCGCCCCCGGGGGTGCGCGTTTCTGCCCCGGCCCTCGTCCAGCCCAGCCTGCCCGGTCTGCGCACTCACCGCTGGCCGAAGCCGTAGTGGGGCAGTGCTGCCTGCTGGTGCCTTTTTATAGCCGCCCCCATTGTGACGCGTCGCCTGTGCTGTCACAGGCGGCAGAGCGCATCACAGGCACGCCTGGCAGCAGGCCCCACCCCGGCCCAGCGACTCTCAGCTGCACTGGTGCAGTGGTTCGGGCCCGGCTGGCGTGAATTTTTCTTCACGGGAGCTGTCGTGGTGCTGTGTTTTTGGATTGAGTCTCATCTGCCTGCCAGTGGCCATTCTCGCAATCACAGAATATCCTGGGTGGGAAGGGACCCACGGAGGATCCTGGAGTCCAGCCCCTGACTCCATGACGGGCGACCTTAATTTCAGTCATAGAATCACGGAATCACTTAGGTCGGTAAAGACCCCTTAAGATCCTCGAGCCCAAACGCAACCCAACCTTTTAAATAGCTCCAGGGATGGTGACTCAACCGCTCCCCTGGGCAGCCTCTTCCAGTGCTCGATAACCCTTTCGGTGAAGACGTTTTTCCTAATGGTCCATCCTAAACCTCCCCTGGTGCAACTCGTGGCCGTCCTCCTCTGGTCCTATCGCCTGTTACTTGGGAGAAGAGACCATCACCCCCCCTCGCTACAAACTCCTTTCAGGCACTTGGAGAGAGCAAGAAGGTCTCCCCTGAGCCTCCTTTTCTCCAGGCTAAACGAACCCAGTTCCCTCAGCCGCTCCTCATGAGACTTGTGCTCCAGACCCTTCACCAGCATTGTTGCCCGTCTCGGAAAACACTTCAGCACCTCAACGTCTGTCCTGTGTGAGGGGCCCAAAACTGAACACAGTACTCGAGGTGCAGCCTCACCATGCCACGTACAGCGGGACAATCGCTTCCCTAGTCCTGCTGGCCACACTGTTCCTGATACATGCCAGGATGCTATTCCGCACTCACCTGAGGTGAGTGACAGATGTTCTCCCCCACCTCTCTCTTCAAGGAGACCTATATGAATATATGAAATATATGAATATGTATATTCATATATGAATTCATATATGAATAAATGAAATATTATTCATAAAATGAAAAGAAAATAATGAAATATCTACAAAACCATACCAAGCTCCCAGGATGACGGTCACGTCACTGGCTGGCACTGGGGAAGTCCCAGACTGGACTCAGTGGCAGACAGCAACTGGATTCCAGATCTGGATTCAGGATCGGGATCGAAGGCAGATGAACAGAGCGAGCCCTCCGCGGACGCCGGCCATTGAAGAAAAAGAGGGCTGACCCTTTGATCCCTCAGCTTTCACACTGAGCATGAGGCAGATGGCATGGAGTATCTCGTCGGTCCGTTTTGGGTCACCTGTCCTGTCCTCTCCTCCCCACAGGTGAGACCCCTCTACGCTTTTCCGCTTCCGACCCTCCAATGCGGCAAGTAACCAAGCTGGCTGCCCTTGGGTGTTACGGCAATGAGTATAACCCCGAGCCTCTCTGCAAACCATCCCTTGGCATCAGCTATAAACACCAGGTCTTCTCACTCTGAGAGCGGACAGTGTCTGCACAATATGCCGTCAATTTCAGGAGTTAGAAGAGGCTTAGGTAAAATGTAAAGTTACTGAACAGAAAATTGGTTCTGTTTTACCTCAAACCAGGACACCACCAGGACTCCCAGGTCCCTCACTGCAGAGCTGCTCTCCAGTAGGTCAGCCCCTAACCTGTACCGGTGCATGGGTTATTGCTCCCGACGTGCAGGACCCCTACGCTTGCCCTGGTTGAACGTCATTAGGTTCCTCTCCGGCCAGCTCTCCAGCCTGGACACGTCTCGCTGTATGGCGGCACAGCCTTCTGGTGTGTCAGCCACTCCCCCTGTTTTGTGTCATCAGCAAACGTGCTGAGGGTATCCTCTGTCCCCTCACCCAGGTGGTTGATGAATATAGTGAAGAAGACTGGAACCAGCAATGACCCCTGAGGAACACCGCTAGTTTCGGGCCTCCTACCACACCCTGCGACGCTGATCACAACCCTCTGAGCTCTGCCACTCAGCCAGTACTCAATCCGCCTCACTGCCCACTCATCTAACCCACACTTCGACTTACCTATGAGGATGTTATGGAGAGAGGCTTCACAATAACATCCGTCACCTCCCTCAGCGCTTGTGGGTGCATCCCAGCAGGGTCCATGGATTTGTGGGTGTCGAGTGTGCCTACATGATCTCTGACACAATCCTCCTCGGCCAAGGGAAAGTCTTCCTTCGTCCAGGCTCTCTCTCTTAACTCCAGGGTCTGGGATTCGTGAGGGCTGGCCTTAGCTAAAGACTGAAGCAGAACGCATTCAGGAATGCCTTTTCTGAAAAAAGCTCCCTGCCTGTGGCAGCTGAGCTGTCAGCACCCTGTGCCTGCGTTGCCCAACAAAGTGATGCACAGACACTCAGAGATGCAGTGTCTGTGTGTTAAACAAGTGGTTTATTGACATCTATGTACACACTAAAACTACCCGAGGGAACGGACTCAGGAAGAGGGAGGCCGGCAGCTATCCAGGGGGCCACGGGAGTCTCTGCTGCTGGTAACAGCGGGCTCTGCCTACTCGGTGCTCAGGAAGGCATACGAGTCACCTTGCTTCACTCCGAACATCATCTCAATCCGCATGGTGCTACCGGAAGCGTGCGTCAGCCGGAGCTTGCAGGATTGGCTGGAGGGCAGCACCGTCAGACGGCAGAATTTGGACTGAGGCAGCATCGCCCAGGCTTCTTTTACTACTATCTGGAACCAGCGGGCGGTTTTGTTCATGTCCAGGTAGGGACCCGTGCAGAGAGTGCGTAGGAGGCTGGGACCCTGATTTTTCCTCAGCTCCTCCTGGGAGTGGTGGAGGAAGCACAGGATGTCCTCCTCCAGCGGCTCCTTCATGCACGTGCACTGCAGTTCTACGCGGAGGCCGCAGTTCCTCGCCGGCATGTCCTCCGTGGCGGTGCCCAGCTCCAGGTGGAACGTGTGTCCGCGGGGGGGCTTCAGGGGCACGAGCAGGCGGTAGATGGCATCCTCCTCACCGGGACTGCAATATCCCAAGGCGCTGCTCACCCCAATGACTGGCTTCAGTCGTGGCATGAAGCTATTCCGGCACAGTTTTCCACAGACACGGAGCAGTTCGTCCACCAGTTCCTCCACCATGGTGAAGGATTCTGACAGGTCCAGGAGGTGGTTGGCCGAAATCGTGGGCACATGCTGTGCAACACGGGGTTTATCATCTTTCTCCCTCGTGTGGGCCTTGTGTCCGGTAGTGCCGTCCTCGCTGCTGCTGGCTGGCCGGCGGCTGCTTTTCCTGAGCCACCAGCAGAGCCCGAAGATCAGGACCAGCAGTGCAGCGACCGCCCACAACTGCCACCGCTGCAAGGCAGCAAAGAGCGGGGGCTCCCCAGGCCGACTCGATCTGTTCCACCTCCCGCAGCAGCCGAGTCATCTGCTGCTGAGGAACTCCTCACGCTGCTGCATGCGCTGGCGCGTCTCCTCATCCAGCTCCCCACTCCAGGTCTGCCGGCGCTGGATGATGCTTTTCAGAGCCAGGGCGAGCAACACTGTGGTAGCCATGGTCTGCAGGAGGAAGGAGAGAAGGGGTTCATTGGGGCTGGGAGGGAGGGAGCTGGCGGCGGGGGCAGCGGGGACGGGAGCCGCAGGGAGCTGGGGCAGGTAGGAGAGGGGCCGAGGCAGCGGGGAGGCAGCAAGGCCTGCGCCCAGCCCCGGGTGGCGGCGACGGCACCCGTGCCCGGCCCAGGGCGCTGCCGCCAGATGGCGGGTGAGAACCCGCCCCCGGGGGGTGCGCGTTTCTGCCCCGGCCCTCGTCCAGCCCAGCCTGCCCCGGTCTGCGCACTCACCGCTGGCCGAAGCCGTAGTGGGGCAGTGCTGCCTGCTGGTGCCTTTTATAGCCGCCCCCATTGTGACGCGTCGCCTGTGCTGTCACAGGCGGCAGAGCGCATCACAGGCACGCCTGGCAGCAGGCCCCACCCCGGCCCCAGCGACTCTCAGCTGCACTGGTGCAGTGGTTCGGGCCGGCTGGCGTGAATTTTCTTCACGGGAGCTGTCGTGGTGCTGTGTTTTGGATTGAGTCTCATCTGCCTGCCAGTGGCCATCTCGCAATCACAGAATATCCTGGGTGGGAAGGGACCCACGAGGATCCTGGAGTCCAGCCCCTGACTCCATGACGGGCGACCTTAAATTCAGTCATAGAATCACGGAATCACTTAGGTCGGTAAAGACCCTTAAGATCCTCGAGCCCAAATGCAACCCCAACCTTTTACATAGCTCCAGGGATGGTGACTCAACCGCTCCCCTGGGCAGCCTCCTTCCAGTGCTCGATAACCCTTTGGTGAAGACGTTTTTCCTAATGTCCATCCTAAACCTCCCCTGGTGCAACTCGTGGCCGTCTCCTCTGGTCCTATCGCCTGTTACTTGGGAGAAGAGACCATCACCCCCCCTCGCTACAACCTCCTTTCAGGCACTTGGAGAGAGCAAGAAGGTCTCCCCTGAGCCTCCTTTTCTCCAGGCTAAACGAACCCCAGTTCCCTCAGCCGCTCCTCATGAGACTTGTGCTCCAGGACCCCTTCACCAGCATTGTTGCCCGTCTCGGAAAACACTTCAGCACCTCAACGTCTGTCCCTGTGTGAGGGGCCCAAAACTGAACACAGTACTCGAGGTGCAGCCTCACCATGCCACGTACAGCGGGACAATCGCTTCCCTAGTCCTGCTGGCCACACTGTTCCTGATACAAGCCAGGATGCTATCGGTGTCTTGGCCACCTGGGCATACTGCTGGGTCATATTCCGCCAGCTGTCGACCAATATCCCCAGGTCCTTTTCCACCGGGCAGCTTTCCCAGCCACCCTTCCTCAAGCCCGTAGCCTTGCATGGTTGTGAGCAAAGTGCAGGACGCGGCAGTTGGCCCTTGTTGAACCTCATACCATTGGCCTTGGCCCATCGACCCCGGCCTGTCCAGATCCCTCTCTAGAGCCTTCCTACCCTCAAGCAGATTAAAAACACTCCCGCCCCAACTTGGCGTCATCTGCAAACTTACTGAGGGTGCACTCAATCCCCTCGTCCAGGTGGTTGATAAAGATATTAAAGAGAACAGGCCCCAATACTGAGCCCTGGGCCACACCACTGGTGACTGGCCACCAACTGAATCATGAACGCAGGGCCCACTGCACCAGCTCTTCACAGAGACACAGAATGGTAGGGGTTGGAAGGGGCCTCCGGAGGCCATCTCGTCCACCCCCCCTGCCAAAGCAGGTTCACCTAGAGCATGTTGGACAGGAGTGCATCCAGGCGGGTTTTGAACATCTCCAGAGAAGGAGACTCCACAACCTCTCCGGGCAGCCTCTTCCAGCACTCTGTCACCCTCAAAGCAAAGATGTCTTTCCTCATGTTCAGATGCAATTTCCTGTGTTCCAGTTCGTGCCTGTTGCCCCTTGTCCTGTCGCTGGGCACCACTGAAAAGAGTCTGGCCCCATCCTCTTGACACCCACCCTTTAGATATTGACAAGCATTGATGAGGTCCCCTCTCAGGGGAACTGAATCACTCACCTGGGCAGCCTGTTCCAAAGCTTGATAACCCTTTCAGTGAAGACAGTTTTCCCAATTTCCAATCTAAATCTCCCTGGTGCACCTCGTGGCCATCTCCTCTGGTCCTATCGCCTGTTACTTGGGAGAAGAGACCATCACCCCCCTCGCTACAACCTCCTTTCAGGCACTTGGAGAGAGCAAGAAGGTCTCCCCTGAGCCTCCTTTTCTCCAGGCTGAAACAACCCCATTTCCCTCAGCCGCTCCTCATAAGGCCACAATCCTCCTTGGTTTAACTACAACTCCTGGGCGCTGCCAAAGCAACGGCGGGAGATTCAAACGTGGTGTAACGGACCAACTGCCACAGCGCCACCGCCCACCCCGGCTCGCGGCGGGGGGCGGACGGGACCGGGCCGCTTTCCTGAGGGAACGACACGCAGAGGCCGTCGGGGGCCGCGCAGCTCTCGCGAGAGGCGCTGAGGAGGCGCGAGCCACGTTGCCGGAGCAACGGCGGGAGATTTAAAGGCGGGGTAACGGAAACTGGCTGCCGGTCGCTGAGGGGAAGCTGCTCCGGGGCCCGGCGCCGCCCGTGGCGGACCGGCAGAGCTCGGTGCTCAGGGGGTTTTCCTGAGGTAAGGCCGCTCCGTGGCAGCGGGCAGCCCCGCCGGCAGCTCTGGTGGGAGGCGCTGCGGAGGCCTGGGCCTTGCCAGAGCAATGGTGACCACGGCTACGAGAAGCAGCCCCGGGGAGCGTGTGGACCAGAGCGGGCAAACAGGGTGTGGGGCGGCAGTTTTGCGCCGGGAGAGTGCCTCTTTGAAGGAGGGGCATTCCCCCGGCCGAGTGGGAGGCTTGAATGAGACATAACCTGGCAACTGGGCACCGTCCTGTGAGCATCTGCACAGGTCAAGGGCACTCATCCCTACCCGACCCTCGAGGCAGAACAGCGGGCGCTTGTTAGAGAGCAAAGGCTGCAGCTCTGGCTGGGGGCTCCGCACCATCTACCCCAGCGGTGACTGATGCCTCCACCCAGATGGAGCCTGCTGAAGGGAGAGGCTGCAGGAGGTGCCTTAATAAGGTCTTAGAAGTGACTGTGTTCCTCGGTTTCTAAAAGGTCAACTCCTAAAAAAGTGGCTTGATGTGCAGTATGCATTGAACTGCTTGTCTTAACCCACAGCCACACAAGTTGAGTGCACACAACTGGCTTTCTGTAAAAATGTAGACCATAGTTTTTCAGTTTATGCTAGAAACTCTGGCACCAGTGTAACTTTGGCATGGTGATCTTTATCTGGACTGAGGAATAGAATGTTTTGCCTGCTGAGGGTACTAAACAAAACCCCCCTGTGTATGAATGAGCAGCAGTCACCAGTGAAATGTTACAAAGCACCGATGCTGATGATAACTTTACTTAGGGAGATTGTTTTACAGTGTTCAGTTAAGCAGAGTTTCAGGACAAGAGGTAACAGGCACAAACTTGAGCATAGGAAGCTCCATCTTAACCTGAGGAGGAACTTCTTCCCTTTTGAGGGGGCGCAGAGCAGTGGCACAGGCTGCCCAGAGGGGTTCTGGAGTCTCCCACGCTGGAGACATTCAAAACCCGCCTGGATGCCTTCCTGTGCAACTGCTGTAGGTGACCCCTGCTGTGGCAGGGGGGTTGGATTAGATGATCTCCAGAGGTCCCTTCCAACCCTGACCATTCTGTGACCTTTCTCCTGGGGCAGGGATAGGTGGCAGACCTGTCTGCCAAAGGTGTGCCCAGGTGGAGGACCCTCCTGCAGCAGGTGGCTGAGCTGCAGGAGGTGGTGTGCAGGCTGCATAGCATCAGGGAGGCTGAGAAGCAGATAGATAGCTAGTTCCAAGCACGGTCTTCAGTGGACCCTCATGCAAATTGGAGGACCCCACAGCCAAACAAGCAAATACTCCCCCTATGACATCTGCAGTATGTCTGGCTACTGTCATAACTAGCAAAACAGCTATGGACTTAGAGAAAAATCCCTCAACTCAAAAGACCCAAACCAAAAAAGTCCCCTAACTAGGCTAACCAACCTTTGAAAATGAACTGTAGAGAACTACATTCAGATGTTACAAAACAGTATCCAAGTTTTACCTTGAATCCCTAATGGTCAAAACTAGAACCAAGTGCAACAGGAGAATTGGCCAACAGAAGGGTTTGTTGTGTGAGAATCACAGCTTTCATAGAATCATAGAATGGTTTCGGTTGGAAGGGACCTTGAAGATCATCGAGTTCCAACCCCCCTGCCACAGGCAGGGATACCTCTCACTAGACCAGGTTGCCCAAGGCCACGTCCAGCCTGGCCTTGAACACCTCCAGGGAGGTTTGACTCCTTCCCTCTGTTTTTTCACTTGTCTCTAACCAGATTTAATCACCTGATAGCAATAGAATGTGCTGGGATGGCTGCGGATGGCCTATTATTGCAATGCCAGGAAAATTAACATTAAACAGCTAGTGAAGGAGTTGATTTCAAAGGTATTTAAAGACAAAAAGCAAAGCCCAGATGTGTGTACTATCTGTACATCAGTGTGCATACAAATGGTTCTCTAAGTGTAGTTTTTGACACTGACTTTATTTTGTATTTTGTGTGAAGGGCAGCATAGCAAGCAAATGACTACTGAACGGAAATATTAAATATTAAAATACTACAGTTTTTATGATTGTTCCACCAGTGTTTAACCAGCAGTCTGGATAGAACACCTTAGTTTAATATTCACCTTTTAGACAGTATATATCTCTTGAGCAGGGGGCCTGCATGTTTGCAGCAATTATAATAGTGCCTTCTCTAAGACAATATACGTATACAATAATGATCTTCATAGGATTGCAGTGTTTCTCCTGCCAGTACTACACTAGCTTTGACTAAGATGTCTTAATAAGATTTCTGTTGTCAACACAAACGCTCCCTCTCCTTCCGTTGATAGTCCTCTTTCTTTCCTGAAAACTGCCTTGTACCCCCGGTTTTGAAAGAATAACTTGCCATAGATCAAGGGGTTCCCAGATATATAAAGTGTTGTACAACATCCCTTGTACAATCAAAATGCTTTGTGCTACACTGTGTGGCTCGAAACGGCAGATAGGCAAATATACATAATCTATATAAATATTAAAACACGTGTCACAAATTTAGAAATAAGTGTCTATGCCCGGCTGATTTCCAGTCACATCCAGAATATGTCTGCTGATCTGGCTCTTTTCCTTCTTGTAGTGCTGTGGATTCACTCCTAAGTATTACCAAAGGCACTGGAACTTTGACCCTCTCCGTAGTGATGCTTTTAAAATGTTTCCACAAAATTTTAGAGAGCTTCTGTAGAGATAATGCGTAGTCTGATTCACTGTATTGGAATCATTTAAAGCCTGTATAGCAGAAGAGTTTCACTGGTATGTTTTGTATTATCTTAAAACTTGTAATACATTTTACTTAGACGTAATTCAAATTTTTGTCCTATTCCTAAAGAATAACTTTCAACATTGGAAAAAAGTTGCACTCTAGGTGGCACTCTACTTGCAGTCTCAGCAGAGATGCCAAAGATTGACTGAGTAAGGACAGAAAAATCTCACTTTCATAAAGATGTTTAGCAAAATGCCTCAGAGCTTTATCTGCCTGCGGTTAATTTCAATTAATTTGACCCTGATTTTAGACTGTTGATACAAGGACTTGGTCCTCTCCAGCTACTTATGTAACATAACATCCTGATTCCTTTATAAAATACCCCAATCTCTCAAAATATCTCCCCGAGCAGCTGGGAGATAGTAATCAGTATATAATGATTTGGAGGAGTTTGGCATGTTCTGCGCAGTGGGAATTTGAATCTGTTCGGCAGAACTTCGTTTGTTTTTAAACATTCTCTGAATATTCAAGTATACTATGAAATGTCATTCATTAAAGCTACCATGAAGCTTGTGAATAAGAAAAGAAGCAGTTACCCAGATTCACTGGTCCCCATTGCCATGAATTTTCTCTAAGAGGTGTCTGCGTAGAAAATGATTTTAACAAGTCATAGGCTTCAAAATGCAAAGAAGGTATCTGCTTTGCTCTCCCCATGGAACTTGAGTATGTGGATATTCTACACTGGAGAACTAGTTGAGTATGTATAGAAAAACAATGTCATTATTTTCTTACATTGTCACCTAGTTAACGTTTCTTATTTTGCTTATCACACTAACTTTTTCTGTCTGTGTTTTAACGTGACTACAATTTCTTGGGATGGCTGTTGGCTTTTTCAGTGTATTTCTGCAAAGCCTAGCTTAACGAGGCACAAATCTGAGCCGTGGCCTTTGCCTCTTGTCTCTCATTACCGATAATAATGTATTGCTGCTGATTACGATAAATTTTTCTAGTGGGTTTGTCTTTCACTTTCTTCATGGTTGGTAGGAATTTGGAGGCATATGTCTACTTCCAAAATAAAATGCAAATATTGTACAGCACCCACTAGGGTGGGGTACTCAGGATAACTTTATGGACTAGAAAAGGATACTAAAAGATCAAGTTTTCAGCCTTAGAGAAGCCTTTATTAGTGTGCTCAGTGGCAAGTAGTACTGTGTTAATAGGTGGAGAGGGGAAATATTAGAATGTTTATTACATGCTGATTAATTGCTGTCAAGTTTTGCATTTAAAATGAGATCTGCATTTAAAAAGATTCTGATCTAGGAGTCTGACCACAGAGAAATCATGAACAATGGCTACAATTGTATGGGTACTGATATCGTAAAAAGTCATGGAGTAAGCAGCAATGTTCAGGAATATACAAAATAAGAATACCTGAAATACTGAGGTTGGAAGGACTCACTTTCCACAAAAGATTGAAAATAAAGGAGTAAAAGATGTTACCAAAACCACATGCTATTTTTTTCAGCTGTCCACTTCAGAATCCACTTCATTGGTGGTTCCCTGCACAGTTATCGCTCGCAGAGCAACACGGGGATGGAGTGGGGTGGAGATTCCACGGCAAGCCCTGTGATAATCAGCAGATATGGGAACGAGATGGTCCTGTGGAACTGATAAGCTGCACACTTGCTACCCTGAGCCAACACTTTGTCAAATTTTGACAAAATGCTGTCCTTTGTGTGAACTTTGCTCATTATAATGTCATTATAATACCTAAACACACCTCCATCCCAAAGGCTACCCGCCTCCAAGGTGCGACCACTCCTCCTTGAGTCTGCACCCTGAATTTTTGATAAACTATACCTTTAAATGTGAAGTGAGAGAATTTTACACCAATAAAAGTATTTATGACTAAAGTCACTCAAACTCCACCTTGGAGATAAAAATCAGTATAAAAATAGCCCAAAAAAGGGGGAATATTAGGGAAGATACCATCGTGAACGAGTCGAAGAGGACTCCATCAAAACTGCCTTTGACTTCCGGGACCAGCCAGTGGGCTGAGCCTTTCTTCCCCCCCCCATAGGGATGCCTTTGGGTAAGGCTTAGACTATACCAAGTGTTTCCTCAAAAAACTTAGAAATCTCTCTAGAGAGTCTTTTTCCTTTGTTTATAGCCAGGCTGTACTGTATATAACTTTGTTGCGCGTTTTGTATAACTAACAACACTTTTATTTGCACGTGCTTTGCAGACAGTGTATTTATCACCGGCAATCCATAAGAACTTATGTACTGTTGCTAAAATAAACTGCGCTGCTTAAGTAGCTGGTCGTTTTGGTTTCTCATTGAACGCGACCATAAAAGTGGCCGTGGTAGTTCATGAGCACGACTGGACTGAGGGTGCAGTCCACCTATTAGTGTATCCAGAATCGTGATAGCTTAATATATATATTAAACGCGACTGGACTGATAGTGGTGGATTGGGCATCACTCAGAATTCAAACCCAGCCGCACCTAGCCTCCCACCTCGGTGAGGAGTGTTAGAACGCAAGGGGGTTTGTTTTCTGCCAAACTGTTCTGCCCTTTAACGCAACATCTTGAAAGGCCAAAAGTTCATTGTAGCCTTTTTAAAGAATATTAAGAGCAAAATTTTTGATTTTTGAATATAAGAAAAATCAAAATGTGTGGATTCTTACAAAACAGTAGTAACTACCATATTAATATATGATGATAGACGCACCGTGATTATGTCATTACCTTTTTTTGAAAAGTACTACCAACAAACAGATTTCTAGAAAGCACCATTAAATCCAAGCACTGGAATAAATATGAACAAATTATTAAAGCAGATGAAAAAGATTAGCTTGTTCATGGCAAATCCTTTTATGTAAGTTTTGTCACTCAGTTACGCTCCCCTTGACTATTTAGACTTAAGGAGTTAAATAAAAAATTGCTGCTGAGAAATAATTACCCATTTCATTTAAAGAAGAAATTTGCTACAGACTTATGTGAGATATTTATGCAGTTACTAAAACTATTCAATTTATCAATTTTCAGGGATTGAAGTGTAAATTATAAATACTAAATATATCTCCTGTAACACATGCTATGCATTTGAGTACAGTCACGTTTCAAATTTAAATACAATACATTGCAGTGAGGAGTCGGAGCTCTTCACTGTCCTGTTTCACAGACATTAACCAGGATTTTGCTATGAAATCTTCAAACTTGACAAGATGCCATGTAGAGGTGAACAGGTGAAAGAGAAATGTTAATTTCCATTTAAATAGATTGCTTTTTTTTATACATTGGTAACAGACTAAAGGTACTATCCAGCTTTCATCATGTAAGCTGCTAGTTTGTGTGTTATCATGTCCAGATCTCTGAACGATATCTAATATGTTTCTACCTGACCAACAAAAATCAAGGCCTGACACCTTGAATATGACACTTAAACAAAACAACCCAAAAACCTAGCTTTTTTTTTATAAATTACTAGAAAAAATGAAAACAGTAATAGTACACAGGGTTGGGCTCGTTGTACACTGTGGCACAATGATAGCAAATTGTGTGAAACAGACTGCCAGTGCAGTAAGTCCTACTTCTGCCAAAGTCCTTATGTATATTTCGGCTTATCTTCCTGCAATAATTGCTACTTTTAATCTCCTTTTTTTTTTTTAATTAAACCTTGTAACAAGCCAAAGTTTTATGCTTGCTTTACTATAGACTCATAGGCTGTATCTGTTGGGAAGGCTACACTGCTAGGAATGTACAGTCCAGGAGGTTACTCCAATGCATTGATGCTAACTTCTTAACTCAGGTGGTGGAAGACCCCCCAAGAAGGGGTGTACTACTGGACTTAGTACTGACAAACAAAGAGGGACTGGTGGAGGATGTTAAGGTTGGGGGCAGACTTGGTTGTAGTGATCATGAGAAGATAGAGTTCAGAATTAAGCGCAGTATGCACAAAATGACAAGTAGGGTTGAAACCTTAGACTTCATGAGGGCTAACTTTGAGCTTTTCAAGAAATTGATGGGAGAAATCAAATGGGAGAGGGCTCTAGAGGGTAAGGGGGCTCAAGAGAGCTGGCTGGTATTCAAGCACCACCTCCTCCAAGCTCAGGATAGGTGCATCCTGAAGAGCAAGAAATCGGGCAATGGAAGGAGACCTGCATGGCTGAGCAGGGATCTTCAGAAAAACCTCAGGTGGAAGAAGGGACTTCACAAGATGTGGAAAAGGGGGCTGATGACTTGGGTTGACTATAAGAACGCTGTCAGGGTATGCAGGGAAGAAACTAGAAAAGCTAAGGCAGCTTTGGAATTGAACCTGGCAAGGGATGTCAAGACCAATAGGAAGGGTTTCTTTAAGTATATAGGAGGCAAAAGGAAAACCAGGGAAAATGTGGGCCCACTCTTGAACGAGACGGGTGCTGTGGTGACAGATGATGCAGAGAAGGCAGAGTTGCTGAATGACACCTTTGCTTCTGTCTTCACTGCTCGGGCCAGCTCTCGGGAGTCCCAGACTTTGTGGGTAACAGAGAAAGTCTGGAGGAAGGAAAACTTTCCCTTGGTTGAAGAGGAACAAGTCAGAGAACAATTAAGTAAACTGGGATTGCATGTTTGCAGCAATTATAATAGTGCCTTCTCTAAGACAGTATACGTATACAATAATGATCTTCATAGGATTGCAGTGGTTTTCCTGCCAGAACTACACTAGCTTTGACTAATACGTCTAATAAGATTGCTGACTTAGATGATCTCCAGAGGTCCCTTCCAACCCTGACGATTCTGTGATTCTGTGTTTATTTGGGGTTCATTTTCTATCTTTCACTATTTGTGCTAATGTGCTTATGATAATGCATTGTATAGAACACTTGTTTAAGGCCGTCCATAAGCAAAGTTTACTACCTTAGTTTGGTCTGCAGTTCATGAGCACTTGATAATTTTGGGGGTTTTTTTTTTTTGCCTGCACCAGTACAGCATGTATGGCATGTATAGGCTTAATAGGTTAGCCCGTGATAGGTGATACTTTCAGCTATTATTTCATCCACAGTCTTCTGTTTTTAGACACTTTTGGTGAAAAAGAATAAATTGTCTTGTACGGAGCCACGAACTGGGTTTGTACTTGTTTGGTATGCTGGGCTCATACTCATTTAGGTTTTCTTCCTCATTTATTAAAGGTGTTGAAGATGGAGGAAATAAATTAGGAATAGGCAAAGTAAAAGATGCTGTGAAGAAGCACACGAAAAATTGAGATGTTACAGCTTGTGATCTTGAAGCTGATTTTACTCTTGTAGCTGGTAAGGGATTTTTGGGTGGATGGAGAGTTGCTCATGTTTGAGAATAGAACTGACAAGAAAACATCTGTCTTTCCAACTAATTTGTATTGGCCCTTTCTTTGTATGTCCAAGTCATCATCAGCAAACAAATCTGTCTCTGGATTTTGTCCATTTTCTGAATAGTTAAGCAACTACAGTTCCAGCAGGAATGACTGAAAACCGAGGATGTTCCATGGAGAAAGTGCATTTATTTGGAAATAGTTGGGCAAATCCTGAATATTCTTGAAAAAAATCACACCTTAAATAAAACAACAAGGAAGACTGCAGAAGTGATCTATGTGGGAATTAAAATATCTATATGGATTTTCAGTATAATTGCTTAGCTTCTGTGGGTGTGACCCTGTCAGGGTCATCAGTCATATTGCTCTTGCGTGAAGAGATGGTATGTCCTTTCAACAGCCGCTTGAAGACAGCTATACATTCTTAATGTCCAACAAAAGTTGAATGCCATAGCTAAAATTCTCTTCTACCGTGATGTCTTAACCAGCATGAAATAAAATTCGCAGTGAGAGAGACATGTTCAGCAAGGACCAATTTATGACCTGAATGGTCCATATTGTACGTAGGCTCAGGTTTCTCAGTTTCTAACCTAGGTATCGAACACTCTTGATACTAAACCAGCAATTTTGGGGGAGAAATGAGAATGTGGTGATAATTACATCTACTTCTTATGGCTCTATGTATATAGTTTCTATGGTGGCTGTTTTGGCAGTTCTGATTTTTACTTTGAAAACAACTGTCACACCCAGACTCTGCAAAGAAAAGTGAGGCAGAGGTTTGGACATTAAGTGTGGAAAACTACATGCACTGAAACAACTTCCACACTTTTTGAAGAATTTTCCTATTCTGCATCTCTGCAAAAGGTATCAGGCAGCAGAGAGAACTTCTCACAGCAAGTTTCAAATCTAATTGTCTCCAATAGTCTTGACAAAGAAGCTGTCACACAAGACTGTGGTCTGATTTGATAACAGCTGTTCTGGTTTGAGGTAAAACAGGACCAACTTTGTTCAGTAACTTTGCAGTGGTTTACAGCACGGTATACGTCCTGTCTCAAGGCTTGGCCATCACTTGTCACGAACAAAGAGCAAAATAGCAATACACATGAGCTAAAGAAGGGTGTGGGGAAGATAGATGATAAGAAGACAGTGACTACTATGGAGGGATGTGATTTATTGTTTTGAAGAAATCATTGTGACTGGAAAAACACCATGTAATTTTGCAAAACTTGCTATGGTCACCTTAAACTCCTTCCAGTACTCTCTTGAATCATTTTTTTTTTTTTTAAATGGTTATTTCCAGCTGATGCCATTCTCTCTTAGTTCTTTTGGCAACTTCTAGTACCAGCTTTGAAGACAGACCTTCAGGGCCCAGTCTATTTCTCCAGGCTAATAAACCCCCATAAGGATAATTTCATTTGTTATTTTTAGTAACTGAACTACTTCACCCTGCGCTGTTAGGTCAGGTTAATTCTGCCTGGTACTGGTAATTTGTGAAACCATTCCCAAGTTTCCCACCTTGCCTTGAACATCTCCAGCGCTGCCAGGATCTGATATTCCACAACTCTGATGGGCAGGGAAGCAATTGTTAGGATAAAATTGTTCAGTGAAGCTTACCACAAATGATTATTTTTTTCCCCCTTTTGTCTAAAAATGTAGACCTACAATTTGAATTCTCTCAGCACAGCTGGGTTCATGTTTAACAACAACAACAGAAAATAAATGTGTTAATCTCTTTATATCCATTTAACATCCAGGTTGTAGTCATTTCACATCAACTAACGATTTCTGGAGAACTTCCATGTTCTGTCTTAAAGTCACTAACCTTTGGCTGATCATCTAATATGCCCCCAAACATCCAGATGGTCAGAAATTATTTCCAATCACATGGTGTTCCTTAATCCATCATTTTTCTAAAGCTAAGTACTAGCCATTTTTACAATGCACTTACACTTCAAGCTTTCCTCGTTACAGAAAAAAGTAAATTCTGTATTTTAATTCTTCATCTGGAGATCCTATGTTCTGACCTCAATTAACTGAAATCAGAAAAGGTCTGTTCCCTTCACAATCAGCTCCCAAGTTTGAGGAATAGCTGAAGAATATCAAATAGGAAAAAGGCTTCCATGACAAGGTGTCTCTCTAAAGGACCTGGGCTTCAGCTTTTCCCTCCCACCTCATTTCTTACCTGATGGTGGCTCTTACCTGGGAACCACTGCATCTAGCGGAATTTAAAATAATGACTTGAGCAGACTGCAAAATGACTGCACCAGCTGCGGCAAGACAGGCGCCTATACCAAAACTTTCCTTAATATTCTCAGGAAGGCCCAAGCGCCACAGCATTGTGTGCTTCAACAGTTGTTCCATGTTATAACCTCTGTACTTAAAATTATCCCATACTTGAAAGGTACTATGTAAGCCTTAAGTACATTTTTATTCCAACTCACTAGAACTGAGAAAGTAAGTAATTGTAATCAGAAATAATCAGTAATCAGAAAGTGACAACTAAGGTGTCAGTGACTGGGCAGGTATTTATAGCAAAAGCCGATCTACAGGAACTGACAACTCGCAGATCAATTCCTCAGCAGTCCAGCCTGCAGGGCAATCGAGCACATGCCTCCAAAAAGGAGCTGAAACAAGGGAGAAACATCAGTCTTTAGTGATCTGGCCAAGAATCAGTGTTGAGAGGGAATTTCTGGAAGAATTTCAGTTTACCAAAAACATTCAGTATGGTCTAAAATTGCTGTATGTTCTAAAATTGCTGTATACCACACAATTTACAAGTTGTTGCAAAACTATGGTTTGCAATTAAAATAGTAGAACGTTGCTTTTGCCATTCTCTTCATGTTCAAAGATGAGTAATTTCTGACTTTTGTAAGGAGTCCTGAGAGAGAAGCACAAAACAGGTTGTACAAAACGCAAGCTTGGTCAAACTGACAGCATGCTTGGCGCTGTCTGAAGTGGTCAGAGAAGCACAAGAATCTAATGACCTAATAGTCACTTAATTTGCATGATCAATCCTCTTAAGTCTTCATTAAGAAGGTTACAATCAAACGGAAAGATTTCTGATATGTCTTTTGTGGCAACGTTATAAAAACAAATGTAACTCTGCCACACAGAGATGCAAATCAATACTGAGGCTTACACAGAGCTACTGAAGACAGATTTCCATCCAGCACCATGAATCATGGTTGGTTGGGGTTTTTATTTTTTCCCAAGGGAAAAAAGAAGTACAACATCCATCTATTTTATTTTAATATTTATTATAAACAATTTTGTAGTTTCTAGAATGGGATTACTAGATACTAGACAACAAAAACATCCTCAGCTGAATCAGTTTCAGCTTTTACTAGATTAAATCAGAACCAGCAAAACAAGTACTATTTTTTTAAGGATTTAGTCTATTGCGAGAAAAGCAGCTTTACAAACATGAAATAGAATTAAAGATATGCATTTGATCATATATACATAAGCAGCTGATGACACTCTGGACAGAAAGATACAAGGAACTTTTTGCACATAAATAGATTTTTAAAAGTATATTTCTCACATGTATACAAAATTATTTTGCTTTCTATACTGAGCAAAGTTCTTGCAGACATAAACAAGGATTTCTAAGAGACAAAATCCCACATACTGCTTAGGATATGGGCTGTCATGCACACAAGGATGTAATAATTCAATTTACACAGCATTCCTATACAATACTTGAGCTTCTTATATACATACAAGACACTTTTGTACATGAGATGCCACCTTTCCAATTGAAATGGCATCTCCCCTGAAAGGCTGCATTAGTTCCAGTGTTTGTATAAAAGATAAAACAAGTTTCAAAAGGCAGCACCACTTGGCTTGCAGAGTCAAGGACCCACTGAGCTGCAGCTACAGTGAAGGCAGTAGGGTAATTACGCCGGCCTCTCTGTGTTACACAGACCCAGCGCGGAAGGTTCAGGTGTGACCCTTGAAGTCTACATGTTACCTCTATAAAATGTGGCTGTGGCAAGAAGAATTGATTTTAACAGATCCATGGCTAAAGCCACACACTTTTGCTCTTCAGCTTTCTCTCTGAGCTACATAAGCCAAGTGTCTGCTTCTGTCTTTGGGGGAGGAGTTTGGCTTTTATATGACCTTTTCAGTATGATCAATGGCAGGGCTGGGTTCAGTGCACACATGTGACCTGTTAACTCTTCTTTAATGCAAGTAGGAGGGGGGCAGAATGCAGTGATGACAGAGGACCCTGCTGAGCTCCTCCTGCAGTGGGGAATGCTCAGCACCTGTGAGAACCAGGTACCAAGCCTGCTATGAGATTAGGTCAGGCTTCCACTTTATTTCAGGCACAACAGTGTCAAAAGAAGGGCTGGGGTTTTGCTCCTTGTTTCTCTTAATCATACTTTGTCCAGCTAAGAAACAGCACCTGGAGAACACTCAGAGCAGCATGCAGGTGATGCCTTTTAAGACCTGGCACAGTGTCTTGACAAATGCTACCCGGATGCCAGCAATGCCAAACACACATACTGCTACCTGCATCCATGGGTTACACACACCCATACTCATACCAAACTGTCTGCTGATCCCCCTGGGGTTCTGGAGACCCGGGAGTACTGTTGGAGCTGCCTCCTCTCATGGGTTCCTCTATAGTCCCAGCGCTGCCTTCCGGCAGCTTACCCTGGCACTTGGTAAGTAGGGCATCACCCTGGCCATGCCCATGGGACATATTTCCCTCGGTGCTGCTGGAAACAGCTCTGGCAGGAGCCACTGTGGCCACCTCCCCAGAACGAGGGGCTGGCTTGGGTTTGACTTTAGAGGGAGTGTGTGATGCGGGCGAGTAGTGCTGCCCAGGGTTCACACGCTCCTGTTGCGACACGTTCAGATTGCTGGTGGATGCAGTGGGTGAGGCAGAGAACTGATGGAAGGAGAGTGGCCTCTCATCCTTCGGTGGGGCGAGGGAAAGGCGCCTCGTGTCAAGCTGCCGACAGCGGGAATCGATGCCTTGCGTTGAACCTGCCACCTTTGCTGACTGTGGCCTCTCTCTTAAGGTTGCCTGGGAGCTCGCGGGCACAGAAGCCCTAGCAGTCTGACTGACAGCGTCCTTACCCCCATGCAAGTCTGCTGCTGACTTCTGAGGGCTCTCCTGCCTGTACGTCTCCGGGCCGGTGGCTCTGAGGAGGTCTGCAGAGGCTAAGCTAAACGCCCTGCTCAGTGATGTACTCCTCCTGCTTGTGGTTCCAGGCTGCTGAGGCTGTGCCATCTGCCGCATCGCACTGGCGGGCTGGTGCTGTGGTGTGTGAGGAAGCTTAAGGGATCCCTGGGAGTGTGCCAGAGGCTCAGGTTCAACTTGTCTGAGGTTTGGCTTCATGTAATTGCCAGGCTTAGCTGTTCTTCCTTCTTCATTGGCGATGGTCATCTTTACAGTTGGAGCAACAAGACCAGTGGGCATCTTAGCAGCATCCTTTCTGGACGGCTGAAACAGCTGGTTCCCAGTAACTGAAGGCTCATTTGCTTTCCTAAAATAATCGCTGAGCAAGTCATCTCTGTTACTGGAGGTGTCCTGGTGTGAGAAAATATGCACAGGCCACATTAATGACAACACTTTTTGTGTAAAGAATCGTGCAGAGCTTTGTGTTCAGATTATCTTCCTTCCCACTTAATTCAACCCAAACGCAACCCTAGATTTTATATTTCAAGTAGGGAAGGGAAGATACAATTGTCTACAACAGGTATAAATCCAAATCAAGGAGTAACATGCTCATCATAATTAGATCACGACAGCCTTGTTTGCCAGATTAATTGTCATAAATTTTAAAACTTTCATTTCACTTGTAACCTGGGCAGCAGCTCTTTTGCTTTCTTTCACATCAGCCACTGTCACTGTGATATCAATATCATATTAATGACATTAGCCATTGGTATCAGCAGATATCAATGATGGTCTGTCACCTTCCAGAATGCAGTTCATCTGGGTAACACTCTGCTGCAACCTCGGGGATATAACAGGACAGAATACGCTGGGGAGATGTGCTAGCATTACAGGAGAGTTTCATTGCTCCTCCATTCCCCTCATCTCTCCCAGTCAATATACTGTGTACGTTAAAGCTGCATGTACAATATAATGAAGCATACAAAACATAACAAAAATGGAAATACGATTGCTTGCCCACAATTAACTTTCAAATTTCACGTCAGACAATTAACCTGGCAGCAAAAGAAAATATACGATGAATATTTCATGGGGATGGTCCATGCAATCCAAAAATAGTGACGTTTGATCAGCTGCCATTGGACTATTAGTATGAGGCATGCTTAGAATAGTTAAGGGACATGCTGTCTTCACGAAAAGCGTGCTGTAACAAGCTCATGAAATTTATTTCTTTACTGTTCTCTAGGGAGTATGTTAAAGCCTAATATATTCATTTCACTAGCATTTCAAACATTTCTTCCAGTCACAAAACTCGTTTGCTAGAGGTGAACACTATCAATGGTAATAGTGCAGCGGGAAGACTTCTATGCTCAATGAAAAGTTAAAGTGTTAGGATTATTTTTAACTTCACTTTAAACTGCTGTTACGCACATTAACATTACAGAATGACTAGTCCTCCAAAAACACGCATGTTTATGAACAAGCACGGGAAACGCTTTAAGAGCAACTAATGCAAGTGATCAGGCAGCCTTTAAAATAACAGCTAAGAGTTCCAGTATGCTTCTATAGGTATTAATATGCTAGCAAAAGCTGTGGTAAGTTGGGAGCTGTTGCCTTCATAGCAAAAACAACATATACCCTGGGGATATACAGTGAAGTAGATCTCCTATTGCCCCTGCCTGTTCTGTGCCTCACGCTGTCAGGACATGAATGACTGAGGACTGATTCAAGTGACTGCGAAGGTTCCTGATGGAGGGGAGGACATGGGGAGTAGCAAGAGGGATACAGCGCGTCAGCTTCTAACAGAAATTGGTGCAATGAAATCATTTCACTCTCATCTAAACTGCGCCGACGCTGAAAAGGAAACAAGGATGACAGAAAGAATGAAAATGGAGACATGGTTAGGTAGTTACAGACACACACACAAAAAAAATCAAATTTTAAACGTCTCTAAAAGCTAAGACAAAGCACTTCCGCATGTGACATATTCTTGCAGTTATTGAACCAACAGCACGGTGCCAGTCAGCACACAAACATGCAGCATGGTGAAAACATCAAGAATTTCTTTCAGCAAGAAAAATATTCTCTCTCAAATGCACTGATGGTCTTTTCAGATTAGGAGATGGTTTGAACAACCGCGCATTTTGCACTTCAATTGAAAGCTTCTGTTAAGTTTCATTTCTAATTACGGATTTAGCAGCTGAAAATTACATAGAAAACTGATCAATTCACAAATAAAAGTACCTGAAGCTAAGAACTGATGATATAATATGAAACTTTGACCCCAAGTGTTTGATATTAAAAAGCCCCAGCAGTCCAATACATAGTACTTGCAGTGAATTATCTGCCTGACTTGCCATAGCTGATACACCAAAATAAATTGGCAGTGCTGTGTCAAAGTCAATCTTGCCTTAGTTGTTGGAACTGTTTCATTCATTTTGCAAGATTCGATAGACCTCTGCAAGTTCCACATGTATGAACAAGGATCTTCTTGTCCTCCCCTGTTTCCCTGTGCCCTCACCCCTCTGAATCAGCTTTGAGCAGTTATTTGACATCTGAGATTGCTCTATCCAGCTCTATTTACTTACGCTTGGCGGAGACAGTCTGTTGCTCTCTTCCAAGAACTCTTCCAAAGTTACCATCTCACTGCCAGGTGAGGCAGACCGTTGCCTGCCTGTGTAAGACTGGGATGGAGTACTCTTCTGAGGTACATCGTAAGAGATCAAACCATTCCTGTGGGAGGAGGACTCATGCCTGCAGCTAAGGCTTAAGCTGGCAGAAGCAGAGTGAAATGGATAGGTGTCTCGGAGCAAGGCTGGTGCCTCTCTGCTTGGCACCATATCTTCACTGCTGAGGCTCTCAGTTCTACCATGGATATGATCTAAGGAACCTGAGGAGAAGCATAAATATTACTAAAGACACTGTTCTTCCCTCATTTCAGTAGATTTTCCACTGAGGTAGGAACTTGATCATCCAGGGCCATTTCCACACAGACTAGGCGGCATTTTTGGCCTTACTTTCTTCTCCCACAGAACTCAAGGCAGTCAGAACTCTGAAATATCAGGACTAGTAAACATACTTTGAGCCCCTGTGTTAAACAAGCACAACTACTTGTCCAAAGAACAGGAATAACACAGACAGTAAGGGGGCCTCCCTACCACCTCTGTACCACTAGAAGATTGCCCAGTCTTGGCTGCGTGTGATCTGAGAGCCAGAACCTGCCACTGGGAAAGCAGAAAGCGGATTTTTCCACAGTGTCAGGACTCCTGGCATCCTTCAAGGATGCACGAGTTCAGCAAAAGCAAATCTCCAGAGCACACAGATTCCATACACAAGCTGTGTACAGAGTAAGAACAGCAGAGGTGTGTTGTTGTAAAAGGAGTCTGAGAGTGGCCTGATACCTCCCACAATATGATGCCAGTCAGACTGAAGCAAAACTAGGCTGCCTGCTTTAAAAGCCACCCCTTGCCAGAATCAGTCTTAGAAAAATACTTCTTGCCAGCAGTTTTGATTCCCAGGACAGCCATATCCAGATTGCATAACCATTACAATTTCAAAACAACAGTTTCCAAATTTAATTGGAAGGGAAATGGCATTTTGCACATAGTTTCAGAGAATTTCACTTCCTGTTTGTCAGAACTCAGCTGTAAAACCTTTACCTTTCACATTGAGAGGTGAACTACTGCTGGAAGCGTTTCTACTGCTCTCTAAACTGTTTGGCCTGGACACTGAAAAACACAAAACAAGCATTGAACAAACAGATCTTAAGTTCCTCCGATTCTCTAAAAGACTTGGTTACAGTTTGCCTTCTGAAAATAGGACCTGTGCAACTAAGTTACTTTGAAAATATTAACAACGTAATATACATGGGATGCCAAAGTCTGGACAGAGTAGAAACCATTTTCATTTTTCAGGTCAAGATGTTCAGGATCCATCTTGTTTTTCTCACTTATTTTTTGCACAAAGAAGTACGTTCTGGGTTTTGCTTTGACAGCAATTATAAACAAAGTAATGTAAATACTGAAGAAGTTCAACAATAACTTGCTCTCTCTTTCTCAGTTTGGTTCTTTGAAAGGAGCTGGTAATCAGCCTGCAAATTAAGTCTTCCACAAATCTGTACGTAGGTAGTGCTGCTGCTGCACCAGTGTTCCCACTGTGCATCCAGACCCCCCACCCCAAATCTTTTTTAGTGTTGATTCACTCCCTTAAGGAAGGAATTGAACATTATCCAGAAAAATAAGCAACAAATCCGTAGGACGTGCATTAAAGGGTCTGTTGCTGGGGCAAGGCAACTCGTCTCAACATCAGCATTGGTTTTGAAAATTTATTTTGGGAAAACGTCCATTAAAAGCGTCTCAATAGAAAAATAGAAGTACTTAGACCCACATTACCAAAATGTTGTTGTGTTACTACATCTCATTCTATCATGTTAATTTAACTAAAATGCTCCAAAACAGTTCACGTGGATGCAATGAAACAAGTCTTAATGCAGAGGTTTGGAGCATTCGTATATGCTATAAGCTTACCGTGCTGTCTGGTGCTTATAAACTCCACCTCAGGGGCCTGTTCACACAGATTATCTTCTGAATTGTAGCCTGAAAAGAATACAAAACTTAAAAGGGAATGTTAAAGACAGGAAGGTTAATCCTTCAGGTCAGTCTCCAATGCATTCTAGCAGTGTAGAGGACTGAGGCAACCAAGAGGGTTTTATAGAGCCGACATTGGAAGAGCAGCCATCTTCTAACCACTGCTGTGAACCACTGGGCAGGGAACCACGGGAGAACAGACATCCACATGCGGTCTGTCAAGTCGATGACATTACAAGAGTAAAGAAACCCTGTATCTGATCAATTAAGCCAGATAAAGTAGGAGAGAAACTACTAGTGCTCTGTTTTTGTACTTGAATGCCACCAGAAGCCATGTTTCACCCAAGCAGGAACTACGAAGTAGCCTGACTTGTACAGTTAACAGCTGGTACATGGCATGCAGCACACACCTTTTGGTCTGCCCTGGAGCCTGGCAATGGGGGTAGAAGTGTGCAGATGAATAGCCGAGGTTGAGTAAGTCCTGAGACCCAGCTCCGCACAGCAGTGTTTTGTCGCAGAGTCTGCTGAGATTTCAACGTTATCATTGCTGCCTCCGTGATGGGAATTCCTCTTTTGCTTTAAGTCCATTAGCACTGAGGGGGAGAGAGGTAAATAAATACGAGTCAATGAAAAATAGCATTAGGAGATTTGTATTTATCTGCCCATACAAACATGACAAGCAGGCACAAAGAAACTGCACAACAGAGGCGCTAGTTTTGCAAGCTTTTCCATAAACAGTTCAGTATTGGATAGGAAATCTCTGCTACCAGTTTGTCAATCGTGTGCTCTCTGTAACGTGTGGACTGACAAGGGCTGCTTAGTGCCAGTGGGGGGGGGTGGTATTATACGTGCAACAATTATCATGAAAGGAGGAAGAAAAGGAGCAAAGACACGAATGCAGAAAAGATAAGTGATGTGTGAAATTCCCATAACGTTATTCCTTGCAGGTACATTTTATAAGCACTTGCTTCAGTAATAAAATAGAATAAGGAAAGACTGACAGAAGTCATGCTTTTATTCAAAGAGAAATAATGCTGTATTGGAAACCATGTTGCATGATCTCCACGCTAAGCTAATTGCTTTCAGGTTTACATCTTTGCTGTGGTAAGAGCTCAGTCTCTACAAGGCTAAAACTCTGCTGCTCTCGTGATGCTCTGGTGCAATGACTTTTAAGTGGAATTTGTGGGATCTTAGCGTGAGAACAACAGAAACTACCTGCTAGAATATACTGTTTAGTTTCAGAAGGCTGAAGACATCTTTCCTAGTGATGAGGTAGGTTAATTCATTTCTTGTAATGTGAATGTAACGCTTTAAGGCACACATAAAATAGAACAAAATTTAAAGAATTTAGTATAGGAAACACCCTTAATGAGATGCAAGATTCTAGTTTTCTATATATTTCTACGGAGTACTTGTTTAACTAATAGTAACTAAATGCTGAAAACACAGCAGAGTGAACAAACAACTTGCAAAGACAATGGACAGACAGTTAGTTCAAAGCACAGAGCAGCAGCAAAGCTGTATTAGAGAAATGGACCGAGTTACCGTCATCTTAGATGACTCCTGGAAGCTGACTTCAGAAAAAACGTGTGTCCCCCCCCAAATCTGCATGCGGTCCGTGGCACAGGGCTGGCACTTCCTCTCAGAATTGAACTTTATGGCATGCCTGTAGGGGCAATTACTGGCTAAAGCTTGCCATGCAAATCTGTATTTCTAATTGACTTTGTAGATGCACTTAACACCTTCCATAGATTCCAGAATTATTAATTGCCCTGGAGACAAACATTTTCTACAAATGCCAAAATGGGCAGCAACAGGCTTGTCCTTGGCTGTGCCACAGAGGGACCACTTCTCAGAGTGAGAGGGGAGATGAGATCTTTTGGCCTCTCTGCTGAGCTCCCCGTAGCGTACTGCCTGTGCTGCAGACGTTTCTCTAACGCAGAGTGGGGACTGGACCCACACATTCATCTCAGAAGCCACCAGACTGTGACTACAGATGTGACTATAGCAATAAGAATTTGGGGCAATGGATCCATGATGAAGGTTATTGCTTATCTCAAGAGAACAAATCGACTTTCTTCTTCCAAAAAAATCTGTCAAAACTGAAGCAGCAGAAACTGAAACTTTAGCTCAATTCAAGATGAATTTTCATAGCTGGAAGTGTGAAACCTTGCTAAACAGCAGGTTTGAATGCAAACGCCAAGACGCTTTGCAGAGAATAATTTTCCCAGTAGCTTCCACTCTATAATCAAAGCTAGACTATTTAAAAGCATAGATGTTAAAAAAACTGCCATTTTTAGCATTTAGCTGCACAGAATATTGGAAAACTCTCCAGGATTTAAGACTCCTTTACATTAGATTTGTATTTTAGTAGGACTACAACATTGTAGAAAGCAGAGCAACAGCAAATCAGTTCAACACTTTAACTGGACACAATGCAAGTATGTGATTGCAAGAAAATATCGAAGCACATAGCAACTTCACTTACTTATAACATGCACCACAGCCAATATACATACGCAAAGTGTATGCCATGAGGTCCCCTAAAAATGTGCTGCATTGAAGAAATGATCCACAGTGTGCAATAGTGATTCATCTTCTACAGGAAATCTTAAGTCCATGTTCACTAATCTGTGCTTGTATTTAGAGTATTGTAAAGACAATGCTGAGTGTTTCTATCAAGGTGTGTGTTCTTTTAAGGCATGTGGGGTTTTGGGGTGGTTTTTTTTTGGTTTAAAATATTTGTCAGAAATAAATGAGGATAAATGCTAAAGAGAAGGTGTTAGAAATCTCCCAATTCCGGGAAAGAAAGAGGTTCATTAGGAGAGGATGGGATGTCGGAAGAAGACCAGAACCGGAGCCGATTAGAGAGAGACTGATGATTCGATGGAGACTTAGGAGACTTTTCTTTATCCTTGATTTTGCTTCTCAAAAAGGCAATCTTTTTGCGCTGCGCAGCTAAATTGTTATCACCCAGGTATCCCAAAAAGAAGAAGAAAAAAAAAAGTAAAAAAACCCTTGTAAATAAAACTTAAAGTGTCTTAAAACAGATTAAAGACTACACAACCAGTAAAAACGAAAAAGGCTAAACAAAGACTAACACATATATTTGGAGGACTGACTAATGCATAGTTAATCATAGTTAATCTGACTCAGATTAACATATTGATTAACACATATACATAAAATATAAGCAAGACCATTAAGAAATTACTGTTAGATCACCCAAAATCAAATAGGTGTCGTGTGACTTGGTGATAATATACTCAAATTTCCTAGATGTCTTCTAGGCTTTAATACTGATGCGCATCATCTCAACATAAGCATGTTTCATATAACATCAAAAAGAATGAAGCCCCAGAGACTTTCTGTTATCTCTGGTGCTCCACGAGGGCCTTGTTCTGTGGAAACCCAAGCCCAAGTTCCCAGGTTGAACTCTGAATACACGTTAAACACTTAACATCTCCTGGAATCGCATGGGTGATCGGAGACATGCATTTTTATTTTACATGAATCAAGGACCTCGAAGCATTAGAATGGAGAAAGGGAAATATAAAACCCAATGAAACCAAAAACTCCAGCCAGAAAGACCCTTACAGTAGTTTATAACCACAGTTCTACGCTCCTGCTGCTCCCCTTCTGCTTCCCACACCCCAGTGGAAAGACAGGAGTTATAATTTAAGGATTAATTTCAAAACTGCTTCTTGAAAAGTGTTCCTGGAGAGCAACGATCTATATATAGAAACTGAGAAAAGTGATCTCAATAGAGTAAGCAAAGCTTGGGATATATATTAGCTTTAATAAAGATTACAGAGTATTTATTTTGAGGAGCTTTCTTTTAAATTTCCCATAATTAAGAACACCTGATTTACTGTATGAACTAACTAAACAGAAATCATTCCGTCTTCCTTACGTTTGCCTTAGACTGTTCAAAAAAATAATTTCATCAATTTACATTAAGTAATTCTTAGTTTGATTCAAAGTCAAAACACGGTATCATCCTCCAAAATAATTAGATTACAATAAATTAGCATTTTCTATGTTATTGCTTCTGCATGTGCGCCATCTCCTGGCACTAGCTGTAAGACCAGCTATTACCCATGTGAAGAATAGTTGCTAATGAACCATAATATTATATTGTCCAACTTTAAACTGCTTTGTTGCAAACCCCCACTATATGAAGTATTTCCACCAACTTATTAAGTAACATGCAATACATTCAGGCAAACCAAGAAAATACATACAAAACCTGAAGGGAGAAGTAGGAGATAAAAAGAACAAACTAAACTAAAACCAAAACAAAACACAAAACCCCATACCTTTTAGTTTACTCAGCTTTTTAGTTTAGGGGGTTTTTGCTTACTAAAACTTTTATTTTACGTAAAAAAAGCTATATAAACCATAATGTGATAGAGTATCAATATATCCTATATATTAGACCTTTTTAAAATCTCTTCAAAAAATACTGTTCAGCTCACAAATTGAGGCTGAGTATTCCTTACCTTTATTTGAAGAACCCCCAGGGTTCTCTCTCTCTTCCATAGAATTTGACCCTTGAGAGTTATTATCCTGAGTCTCTTGTTGATGTTTCAGTTTTTGGGAGGCAGACGGAGAATTTACCGTCTCTGGGGATTCAGAGTGCCATGGAGGGCTTTCTGCTGCTGGTTTCAACCGCTCCCTTGTAGTCTCCTTCTTTGGCTTGATTAGTTTGACTAAGGCTCTGGCTCCAATCCAGTGGTTTTTCCTGATAAAGCAGGTTTTGTGAACAGAATTCATAAAACACTACAAGAAATACTCCCTGAAGACGTTTACAGCTGTGCTAAAGCCATCAAGGCCATCCTACATTCTTATTTGTTTACTGTCATGAATTGGTTAGAAAGATGCCACATGAATTTCACAGATCTTGAGATCCATTTCTCTCCCAAAGTCAAAATTATTTTACAGAAATATTTCTTCAGCATGAGAAATGTGACAAAGACAATCGTTCCCTCTGCTAGAAATATAAACTACACATATGGACGCACACAAGATATTTTAACAGCGTAAAAAGCTCTACTACAGGAACAGACTGAGAAGGAAAAAAATGAAAATGGCTTTAAAGGGGAATCCCTCTCTTTGCTAAGGCTGTCAGTCAGAACTATGTGTGGTGGAATTAGCTTGGCTCTTTGTTGTTCTTAATATAATTTTTTAAGTCATTTCTCTCTGATGGACTGCTTATCCCCTTTGAAAGAGCAGCTCTGGAAGCTTCTGCTGCTGCTTAGTCACCATATTAGGGGTCCCTCCACCCTGCTAGGGACAAGATGGTATACATCAGGGCAAAGCAGCACTTTTCCAATTAATACTGTTTCAGATTACAGTATTAAAACAGAGGGCCCCACATGAGGTACTGTGCTCTACGTTAACACAACCTGCTGCTTCAGGGAATGGCTTGCGGAGCGAGAGCGAGGAGAGAACTGGAGATGACACTGTCCTTATTTCAGATGAAATTTCTGTTATTTCCAGTTCTGGAGAGCCCTTTCTTGCCCTCGAAAATCTGTACAATAGAACTGAACCCCTATGGGACTTACTTTTTTGGAGAAGGATCATAAAACTTGTACTGATCCATTATCTTCTCTTCAAGTTTTTCCTTGTGTCTCCTTAAGGCATTCAATTTATCACTGTGAGGGGGAAAAGCACATTCTGAACCATCTGTACGAAATTAAGCGTAATCAAAAAACTGAAGACCAAAAGCCACCAAGAAAGGAAAGAGACTGAAATATCTTCTTATTGCATAACCTTCAGAATCCTACTGAGCTCGTTCACTGTCTGTTTAGAAAGGGAAAATGCAAAAGTCCACCAAACTTGCTGATGGGTGATTTTTGTGGAATAAGCATGAAAAGTGAAAGAACAACAGTAGACTGGTGCTAGATTACTCACTAACAACTCAAGAGTTTGTTTGGCAGGTGTTAAGATTAATCTTATTTTGTTTTTTGAAAATTCATTTGCTGACTGTTCAGTCTTATTCACAGATCACTGACAATTACTCAAGGGTCAAGATCCTTACATAGTCTGAACTTCTTGTCTACATGATAACTGGGTATTTTGTTCTGCTTACTCTGTTGTAACTAGAGAAATAAATAATGTTCCATATTTTAAAGACTACTTTGGTGTCCTGCAAGCAGTATCAAAAGCACTTTCAGCACTGCCGTGTAATCTTACTATTTTTTTTACTCATTATTTTATTAACCTGCACAGTGGGTGTTAGGAAATCTTTTTTCATCCAAGTAGTGGGCCTAATGTACCTCCGTCACAGAACTGTCAGACACCTGGATAAATATGCTTTGAGTACATCTGAGCTGTATTCAGCCAATTTCAGCAAATTCTAACATTTCAACCATATAATCCAGTACTGAAATAAAACTCAGTAACTCCCACATCAGCACGAGGTACTTAGACTAAAATTCCTGGGATTAATAACACTTTTCTTCCTTCTTTCATACCTATAAGAGAAATTCACTGTGGTGAGAACAGGATTTATTGTAAACGGACTCTATGTTTAAACAGGGTATCTCACTAAAGCGTGTCACCCTGTGCATGGGGGATGCAGTGATGTATGTTGACACTCGTATCCTTAAAAACAGTATCAAACGAAGTATTTCTTATAATGCAAAAGACAAAAACTAGAGGAGTATGAATATTTGCCATTCTTCCAGAATCTAAGTATAAAATAACTCTCATAAGACTAAATTTTTGTTGCAACTCAGCTGTTTTCCAAGCTCTTCAGAAAGTTTTTAGAAGCACCACTGTGTTTAGCATTCCATTTTTTATAACTAAATTTTCCACATAGGTTCATCTATATTATTTGAAAAGAGCTGTGCTTGTTCAGGTGTCTCCTGAACATCCCTTTGCAGTAAGGCAATGCGGAGAAATTGTGTAGCTTCTCCCTATGACATGTACCTCCTCCTAAACATCCCCTTTTTTAGCCAGATATCAAGTAGACCTATCATTCCTCCACCTGTCCTTCTACTCCTGATAGATGATTTGTATTCTATGTTTGTCTAGATGATTTTTTTGGGTTTCACAATTCAAACCTCCAGTTTCTTACATGTACTGTTTCTGTTCTTCATGATACTGCTCCTTGTTCTCCATGTTCTGCTCCAGTAACATCTGATTCTGCTGGCTCAGCATCTGAATCTGACTCAGGAGATGATGGTTTTCTTCTTCCAGGTTTCCCTTTAGACGGGACAGGAGCTATTAAACAAGACAGATTAATCTCTCCTCTGCATCTGGCTTCCCTGGAAGCACACCACAATCAAGCTAACACAACAGCATAGCAACCTCGGATACAAATTGATAAACTTCAAAGTATACAGGGGTGTTATCATCACATAGCTCGACCTTCTATATATAGCATGCCAAAAGCTTCACACGATGAATGTTAGCAGTCTGACAGGAGCCCAGCAGTATTCCTGCCCACAGCTACTCACCTCACAGTGGTTATCCAGCTTGGTCAGAGAAATATCCATGGACTGGTGCTGTTCTTTCAGCTCATCGTAGCGAGCCTGCCAACGATTCAGCTCCAGCTGAGAGTTGTTCAAGGAAGTTTTCAGCTCTTTAGTGTGTGAATGCAGCCCTTCGTACTCTGCCTTTAGTTGGTTGTGCAAGAAATTCACCCTAAACACAAAGAAGCCAGCAGGCTTATGAAGTACACGTCATAGAAAGTACCTCACATTCAAAGACCACACCATCAGTGTGCAGCTGTCACTAAATCAAACATTAAGTTCCAAAGACTAACTCCTAAAGACATTTTTATTCTAAGCATATCATAAAATTCTATTAAGAAAGTAGTAATAGCATTTTAAAATATTTCAGATCTCCAAAAGAACTGAAAGGAAAATAGATGAAACATGAAACTGCTATTTCCTCAACACGTAAGAAACACACCACAAATTTCTGCGGCACACTGTATTTAAGAGCATTTGGATATAAAGGCAGCTCTATTTGGCCCAAATAAAGAACACAGATTTCCCCCCCCCCCCCCCCCCCCATGCATGAAATAAGCATTGAAGTGTCCTGAACTGTGAGACATTGCAATGTTGTAAGATGATCCTGTGGCATTCTTTTATAGCTTTTGGTAAATCTAAAAGGGCCTACAAATCACAAAGATCACGAAGGCATAAAATTAAATAAATATTTAAATAAATAAAAAATATTAAGTTCTGTATCTGCTGACAGATCAGCTAAGCCTTGCTCTCTGCCAGCATTGCAATCAGCATTTTGAAACATCTTCCTTTGCCCCTGGAGAAACTGAGTTGAAAACAGCAAGCTTGAGGAAACCTCCTTTGCGGAGTTCTACAGTGTTTTAAAGGACACTATAATTGGGACAGCACATGAAACTTTCATGACCAAACTTAACATGATTTTTAAATATGATTCAATCTGACATTGCTTTAACTTGATATTACCTTGGCCCCTTATTTGTACCAAACTCCTTCTCAAAACACCTTTGTAGTATGAACAGTGGCACTGAACTGGTTATAATGGAGAGAGCCCCGGCAGGGATACAGATTGGGGGGAGCGTACATTTTACTGCTGCGTTATGCGAAGTTTGGATGCTGGCTCACAAAAGGGGTTTTGACATGAGTTAACAGGTACCCAGTGATCTTACGAATCACTAAGCCCACTGTATAATAACAAGAATCAAGTCTCTCTTGAGTTATTAACAAATGGCAGCTTTCCCTGGGCAGCAGAAAATAAACAGTAATGGTAACTTCTAGAACTAAATCGTATTTTGTAAAGAACACTGTACAGCTCTCCTTAAGGGAAAAAAACTGAGTAGGAATCACTTCACATAACTCTAGATATTATTGGGGGGGTTGGGAATTTGTAGTTCTACTTAAAGACAAGCACTTGGAAACAACTCATTACAGAAACACTTGTGAAACCGCTTGTGGAAGCTTGTTTTGAATTAGCAAAAGCCCCGGGATCAGACCATGTTTGAAGCACCAAATAACAGTATTTGACGGTGTCCATGAAGCAGATAATCTTTAATGAATTAAACAGAATGATCAAATTAACAAGTCAGAAATTGAGAAAAATTAACAGACATTAATTAAGGTATTCTGGAGCTACAGTTAACACAGCAAAACAACTTTGTGTTTTTTTTGCATAATTGACTTTTTAATGATATATACAAGAATATAGCAAGAGAACCATACCTGTCCAGTTCCTCTCTCAGCTTCTGGTTTTCCCCAGTGGTTATTGCATTTGATCTCCTCTCTTGCTGCAGAACCTCTCTCTCTGTTTTTAAAACTATTTCCAACTCTTCCAGTTCTGCCTTGTGTTTCATTAAACTGTTGTATCTGCAAAAAGAGGAGCGGTATATTCTCAGCTCTCATTTAGCCATTTTTCCTCCTCTAGTTTAAGATTGTTAATAGGTAATACCACAATGACCAGAAAGGATTTCTTTTCCTGCCTGCTTAGTTTCATACACATTTGTGTGGTTAAACATGTAGAATTCCACACTATGCATGGAAATTGAACTTAGTCTGTAAGTCAACAGGGAGGCTTTTAGAAAAAAAAAAAGCAAAGCATTTTTAAGCAAGTGGAATGCAATTGCTAAATCTTATTTCAATTCCAGATTCTGACCATTTGGTAAAAAGCATGCGAGTCTCTAGGGAGAGCGGGAACTGCACCTTTAAACTGGAATCCCATTCACAAATAATTGTCAGTGGCGGGTTTCAAAACCCTGACTAAAAAGCAGAAAGCAGCAGCCAAAAAGCAACAGGAAAGCAGCGGAATGAGCAATAGTTTATTAGATAACAACCTACTGCATATTAGGTTACATGCATAGGTAATAGCATCCTGATAGTTAGACATCTCCTGCGTATCCCAGGCAGACGCTGAGGCCAGCGTCAGTGAGCTGGCAGCAAAACACCTTTAAGCAGGGGCTAAGCCACCTGCTGGAGTGACTCTGCTTCTTCTCTGGTGAGACACCCATGAGGAACACCGGTGTTCACGTCCAGGCTTCCACTGTTACTTGGTCTATACAATTTGTGCATAAATCATTCGGGGGGGGGACACGACACGACGATGACACGGGACACACACAGATGCCATCAACAATGTCTTTAATTTCGATAAATAACAGAGGTGTGGAACAACTCCCCCGCTACTTGGCACAGGCATCGATGAGGCAGATTCAGCCTCCCTGGGCTGCTACACTGCCTACATTCCGAAAACGCTGCGAAGAACGACGTGGCTTTAGACCACTTTACAGAACAGCGAGCTGTTCTCAGAAGGTTTTTTTTTTTCCCCTCTGGTGGCCTCTGTCAGGGTCTGTTCCCATACACACGCACCAGCAGGAGCCACTGGGGACACTGGTGCAGTGAATGCCAGAAGTCATCAGCACATTTTTCTGTGACTGTGATAAAAGAGTGTTGCCCCAAAATATCCGCGGGCAGTTAGATACACCTGTGCCAGTCACGGAGAAACATCCTTCTAAGCACTTTTGAAACAGCGACTAGGTGGAAGATGCAGCATTGCTTGAAAAACCTAGAGAGAACAAACATCGTCTATCTGCAACTTTCACCCCAGCGGAGATGAATGCAGAGCACAGTTACTCTGCAGTCACAAAAACTTCAAAACAAAAACAAAAGCAGCAGACAGCACCAAATGCACTGACTCCTGCCAACTTGTTTTTCTTTCAGGTTACCATTCCCTTCATCCCAGGGTCAAATTACAGCCTGTCCCAAATTCCAGCCCATTGAAGGGCCACACAGAAAAGTACCTGTCTCCCAGACAAAAGCTGCTTTTTGCTATTCATTACCAGTAACAGCAGTGGCGTTTAATTAACCTTATTTATTTGTTTTCTTCCTCCATTCAGCTCCAGGACATTTCAAATTCAATGTCCGTACAAGTGGAAGAACCTGAAAGCAAAGGAAGGTTTCACATCCAGCTCCAAGAAGGATTTAAGACAGACCGTGCCAATCCAGAGTCGGAGAAGACAAACCCCACAGTCAGTCCCTTGGTGGAGGTTACCATGGCTGCCTCTGCAGAAACTGCGTTGTGAATCCTTTTGCCGTTTCTGTGTGATAGGGCTACTCTGTTCATTTTTATTCAAGCCCTCTATTTTTTAAAGAGGGCTGCTTAGAGGGAAGCAGTATGCTGGTCCAGTTTTACCAGTTTGGCCTAGCTCCACATGCTGCCTGTGAGCATGCGAACCCCACAGCTGCTGCCCTAGATATTAGGTAAAAGGTAAGAAAGAAGAGACTGTGTACAAAAATGAAAGTGATTCTGCATCTCTGGAGCCCTAATGAAATCCCCAGGCAAATTTTTCTTGCAGTCCAGATTTAGCACGGAGTCTACCATTTGAGCAGGATTTGTGCAACCTGACAAGCTCTACCACCGGGAGCAAGGTTACCCATCCTGTAGGCTATTCAACACTCACATCACACCACCTCTTTAACATCAGGCATTTGGAAAGAGGAGGCTTTTTTTAAAATATTTTCTCATACATGCAAATAAAATCCATTTTGGCTCAGATGCAGTCCATTCCTGGGATTGAACAATCATATTCCTCTCTACTCCTTTTGGCTTTCGCTCTTTCTGCTGCTTCGTTAGAAGAAATACTGTGGGTAGGTATTTGTGACTGAGAGAACTTTAAAAATGCTCAGCTATGATAAAAAGCATGTGGCAAAAGGAATCCAGAAAAATAATCACCAGCCATGACTGGAAACACAGTAACACAAGTTCCTGCAATACGTAACCCTCTGTCCTGGTTTTGGCTGGGATAGAGCTGACTTTCTCACTACCTGCTGATGTAGTGCTGTTTTGGATTTAGGATGAGAATAATGTTGATAACACCCTAATGATCTGAGTTGCTGCAAAGCAGTCAAGGCCTTTTCTGCTCCTCACACTGCCCTGCCCGTGAGAGGGCTGGGGATGGACAAGAAGTTGGGAGGAGACACAGCCGGGACAGCTGACCCCAACTGACCAAAGGGATATTCCATACCACGTAACGTCATGGCAGCATACAAAGCTGGAGGAAGAAGGAGGAAGGGGGAAGACGTTCGGAGTCATGGCGTTTTGTCTTTCCAAGTAACAGTTACACGTGATGGAGCCCTGCTTTCCTGGAGCTGGCTGACCACCTGCCTGGCTGTGGGAAGCAGTGAATTAATTCCTTGTTTTGCTTTGCTTGCGTGCACAGCTTTTGCTTTGCTTTTTTCTAATAAGTTTCTACTAAAGCCTTTTATCTCAATACAGGAGTTTTCCTCATTTTTCCGATTGTTCTCCCGATCCCACTGCAGAGGAGAAGTGAGCAAGAGGCTGCGTGGTCCTAGTTGCTGGCTGGGGTTAAACCACGACACCCTCCACAGCAGGGATTGTGTTTTTCCAGTGAGATGAGTTCTTCCAGTGTCTCTGCAGGATTAGACTTTTCCAGAGTACGCCACAAAGAAATGCTCAAGGATCTGCTAATCAATTGTAGCTAGTAAGTTATAACCTCCCCTTAGTAATGTGCAGTATGTAAAGCATTTTAAAAAATGCAGCAAGAGAGTCCTGCCTTTCCGTGTTCACTGGGACAGTCAGCCAAACATCGCAAAGTCAAGAAACTGCTATTAATGGTAAATGGTCCTAACGTACTACACTCCCCTCCTCTTGCTAAGTCCAACCCACATGCCTGTGGTTTGCTGGGCCATGACAGGCCGTTTCACTGCAGTTACACACAACCCATTATTAAATCCCCACTGCAGTGCTAACACCGTGCAGATAGAGCCGAGGGAGGTTTAATGAAGTTTGCTCAGGTGCAGAAAATACTCTGTGGTTAGAACGCATCAGAGTGAACTACACAAACCTTGGGGACCTTGGCTGTACACGGTGTTAGGAGACCATGAGCTAACTAAAGTTGCTGTGGATTTTTCTAGATGAGCTGCAGTCCTAGGTTTGTGCAGGAGTGCGATCCTGCCTTAAGCAACAAAAGTGTGATTACAGTGCTGTCACCAACTGAGAAAAAACAATTACCTGGAGTTGGGACAAGCAAAACCCATCTCTTAGACACTGCACAAGCAAACTTCTTGGCTGCACTGGGCTGCTCTGGGAAAATTTAGCAGGTGGTGCATTCTAGCTGAAAGTTGAAAGTGAGATATTTCGTCTTAGCAGGTAAATGCCTCAGAGCGGCAGAAGACAACAGTTTCCTTACAGCTGTTTTTCCGTCTCCCCTCTGCTCCCTCAGCCAGCTGAACGGCATGTGGCACATGATGGAGGGAAAACAAAACACACACAAGAACAGTGGCTTGTCTGTTTTTTCTGACAGCCAAATGGAGAGACAGGATGTCCTCTGACAAATCACCTTGATAAGTATCTTTTGAGACTGATCCTCTGAGAAGGACGCTGCACTTTTAACTCTGCCAAAATCTACCTGCTTTGAGTACAGAAAAGGCCACCATCTGCTCCCCTGCAACATCTCGGACTGGCAGTCACATCTCGGTAACAGACAGTCCAAATGGTTAATGTTCACAATGGTGATCTGAGCACTTATCACTAGAGATAACCTATTTTTAGAAAACTACTTTTTCCTTAGGCTAGAACTGTTTAATAATTGGTACTCATCAAGAAAAGAAAGAACCCAGCAAACTGCCTCACCACACAATAATCTTTGCTTGATAATCTCAAGCAAAGCCTGAATCAATGAGAACCATTAATCAGTCTGAGAGAGATGTGGTGAGCAGGAGCTGTGGCTGTGTAATCACTTACAGCTCATTTAGTTGACAGCCAGGCAGCTGTCCTGTCACACAGTCCTGGTGGGTATTTTAACCACAATAGGTTTATTTCTGTATTTTATCAAAATCTGCCACACATTGTATTGCCAGCTCCTCAGTCTTTGGGAAAGAAAAGTTTAGCAGCAGTTTGTAGACCACCTTCAAAGATCACCACTGAGTTTCTCTAAACCCAACTCATGGTCTTGCACAGAAACTGAACCTAAACACAGATATTTTGAGAAAAATCACTGAATTGTATAAAAAAAGTTTTGAGAGGTAGGCAGAGTGGCATTTACGTAGTAGTGCATTAAGATTGTTCGATCCACACACAATTACCAGAAAACGACAGTGACTAGAGACTAAACAATAAACAGATAACTTTGATTTCACAATTCATTTGAAGAGCCTGAAGCACAAGCCTTAGATAGTGTATTATTTCTTTTCTTCTAGTTCTCACAATCTCATAGCTAGCTCGATACGGCTTCCTTCAGAGAGCCTCCTCTCTGTCATAAGGTTGATGCCACACACAATTTTCAATTATTTAAATTTCTCAAGATACATACTACTCACACACAGGTAATTACCTAGGGGACTTGCAAACCTTACTGAAAAGGTTTGCAAAAAGATACCCCACACAGCAGAAGTGGGAGAATCTTTTTAAGGCTGCATGTTATTATAGCACAGATCCTTAAATGTAGTGAAGACATTTAAGCTACTTCTGACAAAGCATCCCCAAGACCTAAGCCCATGTTTGCTAAATATCACCAAAGTCACCTATGGTCTGCCACATTTAGAGGTCTAAAATCTACAACTTTGCAAATATTTTCATCTAATCTCCTAATGATGGCAAGAATGAGAAGACACTTTTTCAGGGGAACAACTTACTCAGTAGTTTCCGTTTGTAATTGGAGCTCAAGATTTAAGGCTAAGATTGTAACGTGGGCACATTCCAGCTACACTACACCCCTGAGCAGCGAGCGTACCTCTCACCCAGACCTTTGTGCTCCAGATCCAGGTTTTTGTGCAACGTTTTCAGGCAGCTGTGCTGGTTTATTAGCATTTCATATTCTGTGGACTGCCGTTCATGCAGTGAAGCAAGGTGTTCATGGTCCTGAAGCAGTGACTCATACTCCGCTTTCAGCTGCTCCTTCTGTTTCAGTAGATTTTCATTCTCATTCTCCTTGGCTGTCTGCTGATTTTGGAGTAAAGCATTCTGGGCCATCAGTGAAGCACTCTGGGAGCTGAGGGTTGAATTTTCTACCTAAAGTTTCTCAAATAAAAAGCAAGCATTACTTATTTACACCTACTGGTACCTACAACAAACATGTAGTAGCAGCTTGTATCTGTACGGTGTTAATCAAGAATGCATCCATTGCTTTGGAGACTTAAGACATTTATGGGAATTTGGCATAATTTTGGTATTGTTGGCAATATGCACCATACAATGCCATGCTATCAGCGACCTGAAATGTATCAGGATAACTCCAAACTGAAACAACACTGTTTTACTAGCAAAAGCTCTTGAGCCTGAAGACTAAGATGAGCTGGAATACTTGCAACTCGGCTGCATCTCTGACAACCGTGTACAAAGGCAAAGTTACCCCATGCTGTGTCCAAGTAATGAAAACTTAAGTTCACACAAACTCAACAAAATTAACTGTACCACTCTGTATGGGGGCAGCACTCCTAACAAGTCTGATTTCAGTAGATAGGTAGTGCATTGATTTTATATGTTGCTTACGTACTTCAACTGCAGGTGAGAAATAATAAAGAGAGCAAAAAAAAAATTATCTGTGAACATGAGAGAGGAAAGGCTTGAAAAGGAAAATTCCCACAAAAAAAATTAGAGCTAATCCAATGTTGTCCTTTAAAACTGTTCTCCTTCTCAAGCTAAGTTTATTTTTCAAAATTAAAGTAATGTTTTAGAGTATCTGTTTTCCATCGGCAACTTTGACATTTTGTCTGAAAGTGTGAAAAGTGTGACTGGAACCCATTATACAATGCCTCTTGGGAGCTGACTCGTGTCCTCTTCCCATTTCTTCCAAGCTCCTTCACAGGCATGGCATTAACAGAAAAAAAGAGCAAAGATCTTTTGCTGCACTTCTGGAATAAAAACATCTGGATTTTGCTGTACTGATTTTCAAAATCTCTCTCTAAATAACTACCTTAATGAAGATAGCTACCAGATATTAGCTACAGAGCCAATTTTCCTCCTAGCCTGGAGAAATTCAGACCTCAAACTAAGCTCCACCTTATGGGCGTCATCTTTACATCACTACATCAGCCTACCAATACAAACTTTTTTCTTATTAGCTGTCATCTTCTCCACACTACTATAATCAAATCCAGTCTGCTGGCACAGAGGTGCAAGGCTCTCCTGACCTGGAGTTTGGCCGTCTGCGTCTGCAGGGCAGTATTGTGTTCCTGAAGGAAGACATTCTGCTTCTGTAGTGTCAGGATCTGATTGTTGAAGGAGACATTCTGTGTTTCCAAATGCTTCAGCTGTTCTTTAAGCAGCTGCTTCTCAGTATGCAGCGCTGCATTCTGAAAGAGAGATGGCATTGAAGGGCTGACAGGAAGAAATGAAACAGCTGTCCTGATCATTTGGAGTCCTATCAAAAATGAGAACCAATTGGTGATGGTCATTCTGCAACAAATGTGCAAAAGCAAACTCTTCCCAGCATTAAATGAAGGTAGGACAGATGTTATAGACAGGATCAATCCCTGCAGTGATGTTATACAAGACATATATAGCATTAAACTGCCATGCAGTCCAAAGAGATACTTGAGGAATTTGGTAGACTTATGTGCTCCAGAAAACCCAGTGGATTCCTGTAAGCTCAAAAATCCAGTTCCCAGCAGCCCACTCATGACTGCAAGGAAAGTCTGAGGGATAATAGAAAAGAGAAGAAGGCTTACATTCCTTTCCAGTTCAATTGCCCTGTCCTTCAGTTTCAGCAGCTCCATGGTAGCTTCTCGGTGTCCCGTTTCCAATTTCTCATTCATTTGGTGGTTGGGAATGAGTTTCTCTGCAGAATACCTCAGTGACTTCTGTGCATACTGCCCATCTTGTTGAGTCTGCTTAAGTGCATCAAAGTCCTTCTTTACCTGCAGAGCCAACAAGCAACAACCTTCAACACGGATTTAACAGTGGGATTTTGTATGAGTAATGATGGGATATGCAGTTCTCCTCTTGCACTGTAGGGAGTTCAAGGGATTGAAGAACCATTACCCTCACTTGACAGAGGGGGAAGTGGAGACACAGACAGGCAGAGGAATCCATGTCTCTGGGCTTCCACCAGGTGCCCTTTGACTCAAGCTCACTGTCACCTAACAAACAATGCTGTTCTTAGGTGAGATGTTTCAACTGCAGTCTTCCCCAGCCTATGCTTTCATGTAACAAGGCAGAACACTACCAACACGGCAACAAAAAAAACATGGGAAAACAGAGATTGCAAATAGCGGTTATGTAAAAAAACTCATGCCATGCCCCCAGCCCAACAATTTTGCTGAAATTGGTGCCATTATATAGAAAGGAACAAGAGAAAGCAGTCGAGTCAAAAAAAGTTTTGGGGAAGTGCATGTACATGGAGGGGGGGGAGGAAAGTAGAGATAACTTGTTCTTGAGTAAAAAAACACAAAAGCACACCAAAAAAAACCCCAACAAACAACAAACAGCCAACCAACCACATCGTCAACAATTAAAATACAGTCAATCTCTTACCATATTTAGATCATTCTGTAACTGCTGGTTCAAGTTCAGAGAGTCTTTCACTTGAGCTTCCAGCATTGCAATCTTTTCCTCTTTCACAGCTAGTGTTGTTTTTAGTGCCGATTCAGTTTTGCTCTCCAAAATCTTGTATTTTCTGAAAGACAGGAGAATAGCTTTCCAATGTCTGCCACTAGGATAGGAGCACCATCTATATAGGGGACTTCACCTTCACCCATTCCAAATCTCACCACATGTTACATTACACGTTTGCTGCTTCTTATTTCCTCTGCTGCTGCAGGTAGCCACTGATATATTGTAGCTGGGAAACCTGCTTTTGGAAAATCCCATCAATTTTAATAGAGTTAACTCCAGCATGTTTCTACAGAAACATCTACAAGCTACATAACTTAAAATATTTCTTTCAAATTTTCCACTAATTATACTACAGAAATGTCTTCTCTTGGCTCTTTTGTACATTTGTACATTCTTGACAAGGAGAAAAATCTGCAGTAGACGCTAAAGACTCCTATGAGGTAGGTATGTTTCTCTAATTAGGTCTCACCAAGAGGCCTATATACACAGGGGTTGTGGGGTTTCCTTGTTCATTACTACAGGTCTTGCAAAAGAATTCCTTGCAATCAGGAATTTTTTAGGCGACAACTATGTTTATATTAACAGGTGGATGGATCACCAATTACAGGGAGTAATGACAGACTGTCTAATAGACACTATTCTTACTTGTAAAGAGAATATGAGGAGGAATGCACACTGAAACAGCTACCCAGCTACTCTACTGGGGAAGTAGAAGGAGATTGTAGTAACACTGGCTAGCATGGAGAGAGAAAATGGCAATTCCTCCTTCCATCCAAGAAAAAGTTTTTCAAAACTTGCAGTATACTGCCAAGCTTGCTCCAGAAAAACATGCTTTATGCCGAAAATTGCTAAGGGTAATTGGAGCGAGACAGATGAGAACCAAAAAGAAAGGCAAAGGGCTTGAGTTAGGCCGAGGAAAAGCCTGCAGAGTCAAAAGACTGACGAAGAGAGCTCAGCTTCCTTACGTGTCGTCATTGCCGTTGTCATCCTGTAGCAGCAGCTCTTTGTTCAATCCTATCTTCTCCAGTTCCTGGCTCAGTTTGTCCAGCTCACCAGACAACTGTTGACTCTTCAGCTTCTCCAGGACCAAATCCTGTAAAAGCACTAACGTGATTAGTTGCTGTGCAAAGGGTGGTGATAATTATCCAGCACTATGGATTTTTTTTTTTTTTAAAAGTACTGAAAAAGTAATTGGATAAAATCCTAGTTCTGAGAAGGTCAGCTAAAATTCTTCATCAACGACAGCTGAGTGCAGAATTAAACTAATTGCTTTTATTTATAGTTTACTTGGAATAAATCTGAAGAATGCTTCTTTTGGCCTTTGTCTCGCTCACTGTACTGAATTACTTCTGCCAACACTGGCATCCTGCCCGCCTGCCAAAAGAGGGAATGTGTGCTGGCCAGGAGACATCCCGCCCCTGTGCCACAGAAGGGAAGCGTGCAGGTCAGGGGACACCAGCAGAGGGAGTTCCCACCTCTCCGCTAGGACAGAAAGCCCTGCGGAAAAGCCCAGCCAACGCTGGCACACACACGGACGAGACAAGACTTCAGTATGAAAGTTTCCCCAGATAACACGGTTAAGATGTTATTACCAAGGGACTTAGTAACAGTGCATTTTCACTACTGACTCTGAGTTTCTGACATAAGGAAAATTACTGCTAAAATTAAAAAGTGTAATTACATTGTCATGTAAGAGACAGGACAGCTCTGGGGACTAGAGAGGGTCACTTATTCTGGTATCTACTGGCCTGTTCTGGTTTCATTGAGGTTTCTTTGGAAGAAACCTAAGCAGAACCAAACAAGGAAGTCATATGAGGAGATTTGATGGAGTTGTTCCAGAAGGTATATTGGGACAATGCTTTGCTGTTATGCCAGTAAAGTGGTCTGTGTGGAAATGGCCTGAGGAGCCATAATGCCAGCCTGCATGTTTAAAAAGGACAAATCATTTCTGGTGTACAGCCAAGTTCAAAGATTCCTACCATTCAAAATTCTCTGAAATGCAAATGTACCTTAGAGAAATACATTGCTCATGTCTCTGCTCAAAAGTTGTCTTAAATAAGGCATGAAGAAAGAACAATGAAGTTACTGAAGCACTTCAAGTAAGAAAAAAAAATTATCTTGGATATCAAACAGAAGCAAGAATAAAATTTTAAAAAAATAATTTGTTAAATAGAAACTGTAGGTATTCAACAGTCCCCTGATATCACAAATTTAGCCACATATTCATTCACATGGCAGGGGAAAAACAGGTAAGGTTAAGGTCTCCTTCTGTAGAATCTACAGAAAGTAGTTAAGGAAAAGAAGATATGCTCCTGTATAGGTCTGCACCACTGGACATTTGCAGAAGTCTGAGAAGGGAAAGATTAAAAAGGAGCCTTCTCAGAAATGCTATTACTTTCTTTATTTTTATAGAATCATAGAATAGTTTGGGTTGGAGGGGACCTTTAAAGGTCATGTAGTCCAACCAATTTTTAAGGAAAGTTGTACAGAAAAACAACTTGGGACTGTTTCAAATGTTTCCAGTAAACTTCTTTTCCTCCTCAAAATTACACTAATGCTTCAAAAACTAAAATAAAACTAAATCTTCAAGTAAGTAATTGCTTACTGCATTAGTCTTGCTAAACTTTATTTCACTGAGCTACTGCAGCATTGACCGTTTTCCTTTGAATGCTCTTTCACAGGAAATCCTGTTTCCGTCAGGACAACAGCAGCTGGGGCAGGCAATGAGAGCAAGTTGCAATAACCTCAATCTGCTCATAGGCCGCTTACAAGAGTGCCAGTTCTGGCACACACATCATTAGTTTGAGAATGTCCTACGGCTTATTGTGCGTTTTTAAAAGATCACTACTAGGAAAAATGCGATTAGTGCATTCTGCAGCGAAGAGGGGTGCTGGAAGAGATCGCTGCTGCTTAACAACAGAGCTGCTTAGCACACTCTCACTCTGCAGGGAAGCTTTTGCGGAAAAACGCTGTAGGTACTTGTAAAGCAAAACCGTGGTGCAGCTGTTACTGTAAAGAGTTACGGTGGTCATCTGGGATGGTTCTTGTCTTAGCTAAGTCTGTTTCAGAACAGGGATGTTAATGTGTCCTCAACAAGTGCCCTAATTTCTAGGCTTAAAAGTCAATCTCCCCTGCTGGAGCTCTCATGTTAGCAAACAATTTTGTGGTCACAGGGTTAGAGAAAGTATCAAAGTCTTTGGCTTACAACTACCACGTGGGAGCTGTGTTAAAACCCTATTCTGTAGGAAAAAAGATGTCATTTGGAGACATTGTGTTTGTGGATACAAAGCGGTACATTGCAGTTTTTGGCACGTTCCACTTTCCAAGGCAATGCTATCTAGTGATGGCTGTTAAGGCTGTGAAGATCTCCTGGCTTGTGTGTTGAATAGTCATGGGACAGATGTCTCCCTTTGATACTTCACAGAGATGAAATAAAAAATAGCATCGTATTGAAACCAGTAGTATTATTTCGCTTACCTCTCTCAATGTAGCTAGTGTTCTTTTATCAATTGTAACTTGCTTTATGAGATCTTTATTGTCCTTTTCAAATTCTTTCAGCTTATTAGATGAGTCTCTGAATCGAGCAATTTCCTTTTCTAGTGTCTTGTTTTCTTTCTCAGCTACTGCCAACTTCACTGTACTGTCATCCAAAATAGCATCTTTCAGCTCCACTTGCTGCCAAAGCCGTTTTGTTTCTTTCTCTAGCATTTTTTTGTCTTTCTCAAGCTGAGACATTTCTTGTTCTAGCGCTTTGTTCTCCTTTTCTAACCTCTCAAGCCGTTTGGCAGAAATCTTTAGCTCCTCCAGGTTTCTCTGAAGGACCTGATTTTCACTCTCCATTCCCTGTACTTCTTTTTCTAACTCCTGGATCTTTTTGCTGCTGTTCTCCACGATTTGCTGAAGCCTCTGGTTTTCAGAGTTGACACTCTGGTAGCTTAGCTCCAGCCTCTCTGATTTCTTGCTCATTGCTTTTAACATTTCCACATTCTTTCTTAAGTCCTCTTTTTCCCTCTCCAAATCCTTATTTTCTGCTTCTATTTGTGCCATTTTTGTGCTGGTAAATCTCATGGTTTCCACCACTCTCCTAAGCTCCAGATTTTCTTCATCCAACTGCTTGTTGTCCCTTTCCAGGTCCCCAAGCCGGATGGAAATATTCTGCAATGTGTCCAGGGATTTCCTTAGCTTCCTATTTTCCACTTCCAGATCCCCATTCTCCTGCTCAAGAACTTCCACTTTTTCTGTCACTATTTTCATCGCTGCTGCCTTCTTTGTGAGCTGTTCATTCTCCCTCTCCAGCCGATGGAGCTCTTTTTCCATTTCTTCCACTCTTTCCACTTTCTCTTTAACCTGGTCAAAATCCTTTTGCAATTGTTTCTTCTCAAATTCCAGCTTGCTCAGTTTGCTACTGGTCTCAGTAACTGTTTCATGAAGGATCTTGTTCTCTTTTTCAATATCTTTTACTCTTGCCTCGCTGCTCACTTGAGATCTTTGTCTCAGGGATAAGACCACTTGATTAAGGTGATCATTTTCTTGTTTAAGGTCCTTTATCTACATAAACAATAAAAGTGATGTAAATGTTACTCATCTACCTTACAAAATGCAGTATAAATTAGTCCTGAGCCAGACAGATTATTGTTACCAAAACCACGTCCATTTAATCCAAGACAAATTTCTCAACAGTTTTCCCTAAAACCAACAAACCAAACTAATGAAATAAATTGTTGCCTCTGGTAACCCGTGATTCTAACAAATTTAAAATAGTGCTATATTCCTGCTACCAGCTAAGAAGGTCGAGGCAGAGGGACAAAGTAGACGGGGAACCTTCAGAGAACACCTTGGAGAACATGCTTCTTTAGGAATCATTTCTAATCAAAGGGTCTGTTTCTGTCTAGGTTTACATTCATCATTGAAATTTGAAGACACAAATTATCTCTGATAAGGTGTCAGAAACACCAAAATGTTTGAAAATTTATAGCAGTTATGGATCTCATTACGGACATGCTTTCTGTAAGAACAGAACGCTTACCCCACTCGTCAAATTTCAGCTGAAGCACTTGTGATTTAGCCTGCAATTTGCATTTGATTCTTATCTAGACAACATTCACAGAAATCAGAAAGGACTTAGACCCGAAAAAATCAGAATCTACCCTTTTCTGATGGTTGAGGATACTTCTGGCTCTACCTCCTGCCCTACGTGTGAAGCATTCATTAATTCTTACCACAAAGAGTCTGTATGTGTTCTAACCGAAATGTAGGGCTTTGCTGGTAAAGTGCAGTTTCCCAGGTAGAAGTCTGGGCATGAATTCTCCTCAAGATGAAAAGCACTACACAAATAAGACATTTTCTTATTTAACCTTCACCCCACAAAACTTGGAGTAAATTTTAATACAGGTTGAAAAGAGACAGACCAATCTCCAATGATCTGTGTCTGTATTTTCTTCACCAGTCATATTAATACAGATGATACCTTGCACAAACCTATAATGGAATAATTTCAAGGTATTGCACATGAACTGCAGCACAGCAGTAAAAGCTGTGGGGCATTTAAAGTATCAATCCAGACGACATAAATGCTATCTCAGCATCTTTTTAAAATAGAGCAAAAAAGATTGAGTGGTGAAAGAAAAAAAAAAACAACCAAAGCAATCAGGACATAGAGCTGGCAGAAGACCAGTCTTCTGCAATAAAATGGGGTTTTATTTGCACACCCTAAAACCAGTTGGTATCCCATTTAGTAAGATCCAGGGCTTTTTTTCCCCCAAAGAGGGAAGATCTATCCTTACAACAGCCTGAAGTTCCCCCTATGGTAACACAGGCAGTAGGTAGCAAAACATGCTGGGTTTTTTGTGCTTGAAGACACATTTTACCTACATTTGAACAAGTTCAACCTGCACTTAATAGCTTTCAAATTGCCCTGAAAGAACCAGATGCTCTAAATGACATCACTAAATTACCTCTACCCAGCATACGCTTTTATATTACATTTGTGAAGTTTGTACCTGTCTGTCTTTGTCAGCTTTTAGAGTCTCCATGACGACTTGTAGCTGCTCTTTATCCTTTAGCAGCTCCTCGCTCAAGGCCTCCAGATCTTGATTACTTTGCTTCTCTTTTTCAATTTGATTTTGCAACTTCTCAATCTGCGTGGAGAGAACACACCAAAACACATCAGCCACAGCTTGACGCAAGGACTGTTTGCACCTTAAGTTATTTTGAACACCAGAGAGGAACGAGATGGGGACTATGGCTGAAAGATGTAATCCTTCCCTTCTGCAGCTTGTCGGTCTCAGAGGAGGAAACAGGCTGTTTTGTTTTTCTCACAGTGCCAAGAATCTCCTTCATGCCTATTAAGATCAGAGCACATACAGTACAGCTGTACGAAATGCTTCGCCTGCCTGCCCGAATGCCCTGTTGTTCTCCTGTCCTTGGTGATTAAGCTTCTCGTGCTCACCTCTCTGAGGGACTTGGCTCCTCCTAACCTCTCCAAAGTTATTAAACACAATTCAGTGAGCAACTGAATAAAAAAAATAAAATAGAATCAGGAACAGAGCAAAAGCACTGGAGTTTCCAAGTTTACCATCCCTCTCCCTGTGCTCTGTCGGCCCTCTTTTCCCCAGCAGGTGACAATACTGGATTTGAAAGATCCGTGAATAAGGTCCTAGTCCTGCAATGAACAATGTCTTACTCCCGTCCTTTTGAAACTTGTACTCATAATGCACCAAGCACTGAAAAACAGTAGCTCTTCAGTATTTAGAAGATGTTCAGAGAGCTGAGCTCCCCAAGTCAGGAAGCATTCCTTTTTATGCCTGTAAAGTACCGTGTGCACCTACAGCTCCGCACAAGTACCAGCTCATTTTTTTGTGTTGGTATTACGAACTTTGCCAACAGTGAAAATGTCAATGAAAAAGGTATTAACAATAATTCTTACAAGTGGGAAATAGCTGGAGGCTGGGCTCTGCCTATGTCAACATGCGCCTCATTACAGGAAGTGTTTAAACAAGCAGGGGCTGCCCAGATTGGAGATAAGAAGGGCTTAACAGTTCGAAACGTAACCATGTTAAGGTTCATTGGGCTCAAAGGAGCTGTTCAGAGAAAGCTGGAACAAACTCAGTAACTCAGCAATAGCTGGTGTTCATTAGCACCTCCCAGAGAACTGGCGGCAAGTAAGAAGCTACTGTTTACAGCTTGTTTCAGTCCAAGAATTCAGGAATGCAGAGGAAACGGATAGGTGCTTGGACTGCTACTACTTGACTGTGCCTGAAAGGAGGGTTCTCTATTATTAGCTCCTCTGAAAAACTTGCAAGAAAGGAAAAAAAGATGCATGCGACTTTTCCTTCATACAATCTCCTCTTGTACTACGTGAATAATCCTGTTCTGGCTACATGATCCTTCCAAGCACTGGATCAGTAGATAGCCAACCATACTCAAACAACAATTTTTGAAAGTCTCAGGCAGTGGATGAAATCTGACTCCAGTTAAACGACTTTGGGGAGGCAACATTTTACTATGGGTATCTCAGGAAAGTTACAAAAAAAACCACAGGCACAACATGTTTGAGAAAAACACTTCTTTATCTCTTGTCCTGTGACTTTATACGTGCTTGTCTTTAACAGTCCTTAAGAACCGTTGCCCTCTCCTCTGCCTACTGTAGTAACCACTCCGCAATGAATCAGAGCGACTTCCCCTCTTATCCCCCTTCCCCCTAGCACACCTCCCCTGTGGACATGATTACCCTCTAATTATGGGGATACACGTGTGAGAGAAATACAGAAACACATTAGAGAAAGAGAAGATAAAAAAACCAATAAAACATCTCAGATCAAGATTATCTTACATCTCATGTATCGGGTCTCTGTACACTGAGAGACAACTGTATGTCTTGTACAGACTACAGAATACTTTTTTCCCCAGATCTCCCTGAATAGGAAGTGAAGTCCATCAACAACTTGCCTGGCCTGTGGTGTTCAGTCAACAGCTCCCATCATATTCTCTGCTTCTCTGGTGAAGAGTTCACGCATTTCAATTGCTCTTAGTAGTATTATTTTTATCTGCCATTTTTTTCCTTATTGATCTGATGGATACAGTGCCCCACTTTCCCCACACAGGCATTCCCCACTACTGGTTTTTGCCTTATTTAACTACCAGACCTGCAGGTGACCCCACCATGTCAACGAATTCATCATCATCAAAAACATCAGACTAATTCTGGAATCACAACTGTTGGCACCAGTACGGTGCCATAACGAGAGACGCCCACAGGAATCTGCCTGGGGCAAAGCCAAAGGTTGTCCACAGTTGTCCACGTGACTTAAATTGCTGTACACCACAGGTATCTGCTGAGTGCTTTATATGCCTTGATCTCAAATTTTAAGCATGTAAATTAGAGCTGGAGTGAATTACTCATACACAACAGGTCATAAAAGGGAGCGTGGAAGGAGGAGTACAGTGAACTGAATTTTTACAGTTTTCCTTGTTCACAGAAGAAAGCCAAGAAGCAAAACTGGTCTCTCAACATGGCTGAAGAATCTCTCCCAGAAGATGGAATGATCCAGTGATGGATACTTATTCTCTTGGCAATGAAACTGGCACTCTGCTAGTTACAGTCTGGTAATCCATGACCAGCATTTCATATCCAGATTCTTTCTCTCCTTGTCATTTGAAGCATTGTTAGCCCACAGGCAGGCCAGAGAGGACTGAAATCCTTCTGTCAATGTCTCACACACAAAGAGGTTACAGCAGTAATGGGAAAAGAAGAAATGAGCGTATATTCTGGATAATATAGTGAAGGTAGGAATATGGAAAAAAACTGACATGGAAATTTTTTTATACTCAAACTAGCAAGTATCCTCTTTCCCCACTGGCACTTGGCTTAATTAATCAGAGTTCAGGATGCAAGTTACCAGCCAGACAAAAATAAAGCTAGTGGCTGGAAGTGAACTGAGCACTGTGTTTCACAAGGACAAGCACTGAGCTGGCATTTGAGCTAAACATAATCACAGTTAATAATAGAGTGTAACACACATATATATAAAAATAAATTTAAGAAGTGATGACCTGCATGTTTGTTACAAAGATCAAAAGAACGCAGCTCTTTGCACTAATACACTAATAGCCAAAAGGACAAAATAAAGAGCTGATCCAGGACTATGGGCAGCAAAAAACTTTTTAAAAAATATACTGACCTGAATTCACCCGTGTGATTTATTCAACTTACGTGGAAACAATATTAAAACTTTCAAACAAACATAATAGTTCAATGCAGCCATGGCTTCCTTACTTAGTAGTGACTGCCATAAGACCGCAAAAAGGGACACAATCAACAGACGGGGCAAACAAGCACTGAAAGACAGCTTTTACAAAACAGGAACAGTCATTTTTGCTTACAATGACACATGTAAGTAAGCAGTGAAATAGAAGGCAATAGAATACACCAATGCTAGAATGCAATTAAATAGATAGGCCCAAAAACATGCCCAGGTTTCTGGGGAATGTGGGTGAATGCCCTGCAATCCCTCATTGTTCAGGAATGCCGTACAGCCCTGTGTGCATAGTGTTTAAAAACCAAAGACCTCTGTTTGTTCCTGTGAGCAAATTACCTTTTTGCTAAGCTGTTGGTTTTCCTTTTCCAGTTCCACAAACTTTAGGCTGCTCTCTCTGGAGGTCAAGGAGGCATCTCTCAGCTCTTGGATTGTGTTCTGCAAGCTCTGATTATCCTTCTCGAGCTTCAGTATGCGACTCGAAGCACATTCATTCAACTCAAACACAAAGGACTTTCTGGCTGTTGAAACATGAGAATCAGAAAGTGGCACTAACCAATTCACAAGCATCTCCCTTCCTAGGGCCTTAAGATTCACTTGTATGAAGATAATTGCAGTGAGATCCTTATCATTTCAGCTTGACTGCTAAGTAAACACTTTGTTAAAAACGTTCTGTTTTCACAGATAACAATTAAGACCTTTAATAAATGGGGAACAGATATCTGAACAGATAACCATCTCAAAGGTTGCTTTTCTAACCCTTCTTAAAGTTGCTTTAGTCATGTTAGTAGCATGTTTAATGTTAGTAGCAAAATATACTTTGATACCCTGTCATACTTCCATCAGAGGAAATAAATTGAGGCAGAATGTAAACCACTGCAAACTGTTTGCTAAAACAGCAAGATGGTGCACTTTGAAAAGCTAGTGAAAACTTAGGTATTCGATCATACTTAGTCGTGGAAAAAATTCTTATAAAAGTGAGTTCCAATGCTTATCTTCACAGCTACTTCATCAAGAATCTGCTGAATCAGGGAGGGTATTTTACTGCCAGGTACCCAGGCACAGGACATCCATCAGAATGTTGATTGTAGAGAATGTCTGAAGTTGAAATCTCAGAACTAACAACATTTATGCAAGTTTTACATCGGAGATGTTATTTTACTCTGAATGTTTGTAGATCAAAAGTCTCGCTACCTCTCAGCCTTAACTCCCAGCACCAAAGCCTCATTGTTCTGTTCGTTTCTCTGCTCAACACCTGATTAATTATAAGAGCAACCCTCTGTTTCACATGGAATAATTGCTACCCTTCACCTCAAAAACACATTTCATATGAAGTTGACTTTAACATTGTCTTTAAGTCTCCGAAAATTATTCCCTCCTGCTAAATAATCAGCACTATTACATACAGCACACTGACTACTTTAGAACTGGCAAGTTTCTGAGAATGGTAAAATCCCATTTGGCTCTTTCATGGAGCATCACCTGGAGAGTTTTGGTCAAATGAAGACTCAAGTAGTAAACATTAACTCAGTAATCCAGTTGAGTTCTGTCCTAAAGCAAAGCCCATCTTTTTCCCATGCTTATTTTTTAAATTATTTTGAATAAAATATTCCAAAATAGCAGGTAAAATTTTCTGCCCTCCAGGAGCAGGAGTTTTTCCAAAAAAGCTTTGCAGACTGACTCCATTTGGACAAACAAGCTGCATTCGGAACAGCAACATGCATTGAAACAGAACTTCTTAAAGAGAATTATTGTAAAAGTAGGACAGCACTTCCATGAAATAATTTAAAGTTTCAAAGTTTAATGTTCTTAGTTTTTTAAAAATCAGACTTCCGTCACTATTTTTTTTTTCCTACTGAATACAAAAGATGACTGATGCTCTCAGTTCCTCTTATACTCTCTTCTTCTTTGGTTAATCAGGGAGGTTCTGGAGCTGCACTGCTGAAACGCTAAGCATCAGTGCAAATGAAGGAATCTCATCTTTTTTCATTTTTTTTAAACCACTCTGTTGAGCAAATTTTGAAAGTTATGTTTGACAGAAATGAGTAAATAACAGATAAGAAATTAAAACCAGCATCCTTCCTTCTATTACTTACATCACTAGTGAAACCAAACTGGAAGTGGGCAAAACTTACTATTTGAAACAAGACAGAAAATTAGATAGTTTTACATTTTCCTGAAATACTCTTCATCAAAATTTGTAAGTTTTGAGAGAATTGTGTTTTTTCCCCATTGACTAATATAATAAGCAATATCCTTGATTACACATGAGGCAGCAAGCAGATTTGAGAATCGGTGTCAGGCACACATTCAGTGATTTTCCAAAACAAAGCTATTCTTCTAGACAGCTTTACTGAAAAGTGAACATCTGCTTACTCTAATTTCTTTGTCTTCAAGTTAAACCATTTCTGGTACCCAAAGCCAAACACACAAGTCTTAGCAGAATCAGGTGAGCAATCAATAAAAGCTGCACACTGAACTGCAGGAAATAGCTTATATTTCCCAAGTTCCGTTTAGCATTGTTATTTAGGCTGGCACTATAGACAGAATGAATGTAAGACACAAACCAATGCTAAAACCTGACTAGTGAAGGAAGCATTAGTTATGTTTGTGATAGCCACGGAAATCGAATCAACCATTCAAAAAAAATAATCAGCCAGTTATTTTAACTGTACGCATTTTTCAGTATCTAGTAAAAATAAATGACTTCAGCATACACTACTTCCTGGGACTTAAAGACCAGCTAATTGTCTGTGCTAATTGTACTAAAGAATACCAAAGATCACAGACTCCTCCCAGCCATTCAGTTAGAAATACCCAGTGTTTGGTGTGACATTTCTGCTGTGTCATCTACAAAGCTTTCTTTTTTTTTAATTTTTATCATTTTACTTAAAAGTCACTCTCTCAGTGACAAACAAAATAAAAGGAAAACATTTTAATGCTTTCAAAAGAAAGTGAAAGAAACCAGAATGAGTATATTTTCAAAGTTCTGAAGAACTAAGTTCAAAATCAAGTGGCTGAACGAGGGAAGTTCTCCAAACTAGGACTCAACTTCTGTTCCTCGTCTCAGTCAGCCAACCTGTCTACTCTGAAAGAGACCACAAACATAACAGCAGCTACCCCAGCTGGTACTCACTATCTGCAAGATCCGTGCTTTTAGACAGTTGTTCTAGTTCCCAGCCTAGATGTGCGGACTCGTTCATGCTCTGTTTCTGTGCAATCTCCAAGACCATGTTCTCCTCCAGCAGCTCTTCAATTCTCTTCTTGTCCGTGTCTCGGTCCTGTGCAAGACACGCGTGAACGAAAATGCATATTCAGCTTATCCGTAAGATTGTTCTGTCAGTTGAACTGCTACAAGCACAATACATGTTGAGCTTAGAAGAACCTCTTTAAACACTGTGTGCTTTTTTACTGAAATACATGTCCAGCATTAAATGTTTGCTGTGGGCTGCCGTATGTGCCACAGAATGCAGCGCAGAGACACCCAACTGGCCCTGTTTAGAGTCAACTCAGGTCCATGATGCACTTGGAAGGAGGGTGACTGGAGTGAGAACGTACTGGGTGATGACAGGGCCAGTACAAGCCAGGCCAGTACAAGCCAGGCTAGCAAGGCAGGCTGGATTCAAGCTGTCTCCAGACCTAAGCTCTTCAAAAAAATGTAGCATCATGCACTCACACACTGGTGACTCTGCAGATATAATCTTGAATTCTATTGAGCTTCTACAACTCATCATGTCAAATTTGGATCCAGTCATACGGATCGGCAAGTAACATCTGCCTCATAATTTGGGTTTTAAAATATCCAGAAAACAGATCTGGAGAATGAATCTACTGTTGTTTCTTGTGACTATCTTGGCCATTTGCATTTGTGGGAGCTGAAGTGGTGCCTCAGAGGGTTCCAAATTTTCAGAAAGCATTACCCCAAAATTGATCAAGTGACCTGGAAAAGCGTCATTCAAAATTACCAGCCACTTTGGAAAAGCTAGAGCATGACATGATCCTTATGATGCCCTGAATCAGTCATTAAACATAACTCCATACAGCACCCTCAACATCTTTGTTTCCAACAGACCCTGTTGGAAACCCTGTATAATTAAACCCCTATACAGTTTCATCCACAACAATTCAAAACACAGGGGAATAAGAGGAGGACTGTTAAGTAAAATACAAGAGATGAAAGAGTATTTATTATTTCCAGCCGGATTATAAAATCCAATGTTGCTTTTTGTTTGTAGACAGTAATCTGCCACTTCTTATATTTCCTTCTCTATGAAGCAATAAGCCACGTCTCTGATTTACACAAAAATAAATTTTGGAATTTTGTGGCTTTTACAGCGGTAACGGATTCCTAAAGTCACTGTAACAGCTGGAGGTTTTGTTTCCAACAAGAAAGATCATTTAGTATCTGCAGTAGATTTCATTTGCTATATCTAAGAGATTTCTACTTAACTGACAGATTTTAACATCTCCGTTATCAGTATGTATGAAAGCAATCTGTATTTTAAAATTGTGATATATCTTCTCGCATAAAATTAAATTCATCAGTCTCACACAAAGTAGCATTGGCAATATTTTCACTGTTAACGTTATAATACTTGAAGAATTTGTGTACACAAAGTTCAAATTAAAGACCTCTTCAAAAGCACTGCTGAAATATTTGCCCGTCTCCACTGGTTTCTGTGACATGAATCCACGACCTAGCACAAAAACAGAAGTTCAAAAAACTAGTGTAATGAAAAAGAGAGGGCGTACCAGCTCTACATCATGAAGTTTGGATTTCAACTGCAAATTTTCTTTCTCTAATTCATGCAGTTTATCACCACGAGCTCTTGCTATCGTTAGCTGTTCTTCTAGCATGGCCTTTGTTTCAATTAATATGATGTTGTCCTCTCTTAACTCCTAGGGAGAGAAAGTAACAATGTTAATCTCTTTACATAAACTGACTTTTCAAAGACCAGGTGACTTTAATAAACTGATATTGCAAAATACAGGAAAGAAATTTGACATGTTTCTCTGTTTCATAAAAAAGTTTTTACCTGATATTTTAATGGGAGATGATACTATGTTTAATTATATGTGAGTCATTAATGCAAGTAAATCTAATATTTATTATTGTTTTTTCTTGACTATTAGAAGTTTAATGGAGTTCCTTTTTCTTTATATGAGACTAGATCAAGAAGTACACCAAAGAGACTCAAGACACAGAAGGGCAACTGTTCAATTCCAATTCCACTGTTGTAACTCCATTTCCTTAGCCAACTCACTGCAGTCCCCAGCTTCAAAACAGATTTACTTTCAAAAGATGTTATAGCATATTCAAAACACATTGGGGAGCACTATCCATCAATATATACTGTGTCTATATCCCTGTTTCAGTACAGTTACGTGTAAATGCCTGTTTGATAAAGTTTCTCTCTCGTGAACAGAATTTTAATTCACTTACATAAAAGACGTTGTTTTATACTTACCACACCCTGCCCCATCCCCAATTAACACATGAGCATTAACCGCACAAGCCGTGTTGCTTACCCATTACAGCTTTTGGATCTGTTTTTACTGAGTAAAAGTTTAACTCATCATTCTGCTGCAGCCACAGCATTAGAAACAATTACACTGTACTTCCAAATGTTCTTTGCAAAGCAATAAATGAAGCTCTGTGTGTTCAAGTATCTTATCTCCAGAAACATGAAATGTCCAAAGCATAAAATCTGGCCATGTATTCTTGGTCATGTTTTAAACACATTTATTAAATTATGTCTTATTTCAAGTTAAAATATCTGACTGCTAGCTTTTACTCTTGTTGATCCTCAGATAAGTCTTGAGTCAGAGACAGAATTTTCTACAGCAGGAACGAACCAGCATTTAAAAGATTAAATGTATACAGGAAGGATTTTTGCCCAGAAGAGTTACAATAGGGCAAGAAGCAGATTATTTAATTCTCTAAACAAATTTCCTTTTGTCTTTCCTTGCTTTCCTCCCTCCGCTCCCCCCCATCCCTTCCCCTACTCCAGTGAAACATGCAAAACCAGAAAATGCGCACACAGGCAGGATGAAACGCTTATGGCTCGACAAGTTTATTCCTGGACAACTGTCTTCAAAATGTGAAGTCTCTGCTGACATCAGTGTTCCTGTCTGCTCTCAGACCACAAACATCCAAACCAAGTAGATTCCTGAAAGATCACCAGGCATGAGCAAAACACTTTCACTGCTTAATCAGCAACTAACTTCTCATTTTGGGGTGGTAAAATCAGCCTTAAGGAGCCTTATGTGGCTCAGTTATTTAAAAAAATGGAAAAATGGAAAGTAGCTGTAAAGCACAAGTTAAGAGTAATGACAGCCACCCCCCTTGCCTTTCGATACCAGAGGGGGCCGTGATTTAACAGCCGTACATAGCAAATAATCTTAGTTGTTTGCTGCGTGTTGACTGTAGGTGGCATAACGTGGAAAGTCTACCTTATGCAGTACCAAATTGCTCCTGATCTCTCAGGGGGTCAGCTACCAACTTGCAAAATATGAGAGGAAAAACTTTCCTACTTTAATAGCATTAAAAGGACAAGTATGTTAGTGCTTGTGAAGTGGTTCAACTACCACAATTAAAATGTCTGAATATGCAAGTAACTAAAATAATAATAATACTGAAACACTAATTTTATAGACTCAGCATTTTGGGCCAAATCTGATCTAACAGGGTTACTTCAGGGTGGGCAAACTAAAAAGGCTGACACTAAACAGATGACAGACCAGAGGACGTAACCGACACAAAATGTGCTGGGTGTCGTGTAAGCTGCGGGAATACCTGTAATGAAACAGCAACATGACAGGAGTTTACTTTGCTAGATCATCACACTCAATCTGGACCACAGCCCAAAGAAGTAAGGTGGTGTCTGACCGCAAAGCCATGGCCTCAGAACTACCCCCAAAACTGCCTACCAAGCAGGAACCAGTTATTTTAGTGTCTCATGAAGAGTCAAGCTACGTGCCAAGTACACACACATATCCAGGCTCTGGTACAAACCACACATCACTGGGAGCTGCAATATATGGAAGACTGAAGCGCTTTCCATCGAGCGCCCAGGAGGGGTGGACATGTCAGTTCAAAGCAGTTCTGATGAAATCCTCAATTAATAACCTGGTGGAAATGCCTGCTATGGCGAGGTCAACATTGCTCACTGCTGTAGCCGTGATCTGAGGTTGTCTTAATATTGAAAAGTTCATATAATTTAAATAATTACTCCATGGAAGCTTTGTAGACTTACATCACAAGGCCTGGAAGGTAAAACTGTCCTAAGTAAAACATGTCAGCACTACCATCTCCCCGAAGTCTGTGGGATAACGTAGTTGAGCTAAAAATGTGTCTGGCTACAAATCACACTTGTTAGACAATCAGCAGGTGGTGGTGATGGGGTGGCGGTGCTTTTGCTGGAATTAAGGTTGTGTTGTTTTTTTTTTTAATTAACAAACCCATCAACATTATTTTGTAATTAAGAGTTTATTTTTAAATCAACAGCTAAAATAGTTGGTTGTGGATGTATTTTTTTTTAAAATATACTGAATTTACTAGGCAAAGGATTAAAGAAACCTTTGTTTTATATCACTTAAATTGTGATGGTTTAATATCCAAGATACGTAATTCTGCTTTTGTAATTTCTGAAACAAATTACATACTGTGGTTTGATCCTGTATCACTGTGCCTTGAAATAGCTTTAAGAATGTGCATTGTGTACTCATATGGTTATAATTAACTCTGAGGGTAAGCGGTTGCACAATCAGGGTGTGTTGCTACTGGAAAACATTTTCAGAAACTAAAGTAGCAATCGGATTGTTTAAATCTGAAACTAGAGAATTTGCACATGCATCCAGACGTAGTTATTAAACACAGCCCAAGCCCCTCCCCTCTGGCAGTTCAGAAGCTGCCCCTACCGAGCCTTGACACAGCTAACATCTTGTGACAATCAAACACTGCCTCGGATAGCTATATGAAAACATACAATAGATGCTTTTGCTTTTTTTAACATTCACAGAAATTCTTCCCGCCATCCCACATGGAAATGTGATTGCAGTGAGAAGGAGGAAGAATGGGCAAGGCAGACTGCCTGGCCTCGGAAACTAATCTGATCTCCTGGAGCAGCACAAGGTTCAACGGAGAGGAATGCCGGAGGGCAGCTTTACATTGGAGAGATGCACCTCCTTGGAGGAAGCCCTGCATTAAGCCTGCTCCTCCACATTCACAGTTACGACCTCATTAAGCCACCCCAGCAGGAAGGTCTCCAGAGCATTTTTATCTCCATGTTCCTTGACCGACGGTCAAATTAAAACATCGTTCCTGAACAACTTTGTCAAGACATACAGAGAAGGAAAACAATACACATGCATAAATGTGTTATGTTCACGTAAGAAACACTTGCTCCTTTTGCACTCCTCCTGCAATAGCTCCTGAAATCTCTTCCTGCCGCCACTGCCAATTTGTACCGCGTGCTTTCAGAAACTACTTGTAAGCTTGCTCACAATTCTGAAAGCTTGTCACAGTACCATACACAGAGCACATTCCGTATTTTTTGCTCAAACTACCAAATGTATATGTGAACTACAAGAAGGAAAAGATTTTTAAGTGCTTACTTAATAGCTTTCTGCATTGGTGCACAAAGGCAAACCCGCTTTTTCTTCTTACTTACTGATTTGGCACTGCTTATTAACAACCCTGTCAGCACCCTACGAGCCTTAAGGTATCACGCTACCATAGAAAAGTGGCTTATGCTGTACTTTACGCCCTTATATTTTCATTGCTGTGCCTCTGTAGGAATTGTTCAGGTCTTAAGACTCAGCGCTTAGGAAGCCAGCCGCCACCAGTAAATGCCATGAGATGAATCAGCACTGTACTGTCTAGTGGTCAAAATCTCTACCACATTACATCCCTGCACAGACCTTACAACTTGGAACTGTAAGTCAAACAGTTTTTGAGGGAGTGAGAGGAATCTGAGCAGACACTGAACTGACTCCAGGAGGGGTGGAGGACTTGAGACAGATACAACAGATAACTAAGAGGCCACGAACGGTAGATACTGGCTACTATGCACAGCCTTTGTGCTACTCCATGACTGTAAAAAAGACAGAAGAGCGCCCTGTGGAATCCTCTGAATGTATCAGCACGAAACCAGTGGAGTCTTCCTGACGCTGCCACTGCTCAACACCGGCAGTCCATGGCTGCGCCAAGACTTGGTCAATGATGGGAGAGGGAGCGGTGAGAATGCGAAACTCTCTGGGTATCCTAGACCACAGGGCAGCCTGCAGACAGCTGTGCAATCCTGCCACATGTCAGAAGAGCTCAGCCCCTATAGCAGCAACACAATGTGGCCCGGAATAAGAAATGTGCCATATCGATGGGAAATATTCTTTGTCCCACTACTGTATTTCAGGGAGGTATCCTTGGAGAGCCAGCACTCATCTCTGATGTTCTGTACTTTCCCCAAAAACTTGACAGAGTGGAAGAGGGAGTGAGAAAACTTGGAACAAATTTGAAACTGAAGTGGAGGTCTCTTTACTGAAGGACGTATTAAGCAAGATTAGCATGCAGGCAGCAGAGCAGGAAACTGCTGGCTCGAGGACAAGCAAGGAGGCTGCGAGCTCAAGAACAGAAATAGCTACTCGCTCGATCTCAGATGAAGGCAAGACCAAAAAACTCCTCTCCTAGCTCTGGCTAAATTATCTGAGCAGCAGTTAGAAGCTAAGCACAGCCAAAAGGGAAATGCCAGGATGCCACGCTGATAGCTAGCGTGCCAGGTTAATGCACGGCTGATTTGCCAGCTTGAGGGAGGAAAACAGAGAGAGCCAGAACTTCATACTACCTAATGTAAACTGGGAATTACTGAGAGGGAAGACAGGCTTTTGTAGTCTATTACTACATTCAGTAACCATCCATTTAGTGAAGCTATTCATAAGAAGCAGCAGCTAGCTGGGCCCTTAGGTTAGAGAGGGAAAAAACGCCTAAAAGTGGAGTTTATAGAGCAGAAATAAGGTCTGTGTTCTCAGCCAGGGGCCTGGTAAACATGAGTTTCAACATCACTCTTCTACCTCAGACCTGGGATTTTATCTAATTATAGTGAGGTTGTCAATTACTAAACCTCCATGTGTTCAGCAAGTCTGGATATTTATTTGACTTCAGCTGAAGTGTTACATATGTGGATTACTGACAGTTTACGTGAGAATGGCTCAAAGAACTGCAAGGAGAGAAAATAAGAGCAATCTGACCTAAATTTAAGGTCAGCCATGATGTGAGCAACGGGTTTGTCTAGATGGTTTCCAAGGTCTTTTCCAACCCAAGTTAATTAATAATTGCAGGATGGGCATAGCTGTAGGGGACTAAGTTGAGTAACTGATATTAGTACTGGAACAAAGCTATACATTTCTCATTGTCATACCCTACTCAGGGCACTAGGGAAGATCCAAATTTTCTCTCCTTTCTACTACAAGGAACAGTTGCAAAGAAGGGTGGTTAGAATTTGTCGTCTGAGGTTATGCTTAAAAATGCCCAGCCATTTTAACAACAGTTGCAATCTGCTACAAAACCCTAAGGAAAAAAACACCCAGACATTCATTTAGCTAATTTATACATGACATCTAAAACATTGGTCAAAGGAACAACTCTGGAACACAGACATTTTACCTAAGAGTAAATTTTCAAGGCTAGACTAAAGGTCCGGATTCTCTAGAAGAAGCATCCAGAAAAGGTCTGTCCTGTTTAGTCACATAATGCTGAACTAAGAAGAGCTTATTAAAACTAATGGGTATTTATTTTTTGTGCGCACCAAGTCCTTCTTGCCGCTGAAAGAAGTTTTAATGTTGCTAAGTCAATAACTATGACGTATGTTATGAAATTTCCACTTGCTCTGATGTTTTGCTACAGTCAGCTCAATGACAAATGACACATGAACCGGTAACACAACAAAAGCCAAACGTTAAGGATTACTCAGCAAATCTTTTGCCCAATTTTCACTTGCCTCCATGCGAGCTTTGTAAAAATCCACATCATGAAGTTTCTCTTTGCACCGAACAAGTTCCATCTCAAGTCTCTCCACACGGTTTGCCCTCTCTCTCAGAGAGTCGAGCTCATCTCTGTATGCTCGGGCAGAGCGAGCATCTGAGGCCAGGTGGATATTCTGTGGAAGTGAGGAATAAGCAGGGAGAAAAGTCTTAGTTAATACTTCAAAGCATGTTCTTTAAACTTTATTTTTATTTATTTACTTGCTTATTTTAAGCATAGACAAATAGCTTTCCGCTGGTTCAGGAGTAAGAGAATTCTCTTATTAGTCAGTAAATTCTCTACAAGACAGAGAGGTTCTTCAGCCTGTTGGGACTCTGACATTTCTAATGCCTGATGCTGCATAAGCTTCAGCCATTACGAGGCTATTTGCAAGCTGAACAGTTGAGACTGCTCCCACCAGTTAAGTGGAAAGCGTAGCATTGCTATGCCGTAGCCATAATCATCAAACAACTTGCTGGAGTAACTCGATTTCTTCATTAAAAAATAGACATAGTAGTATTTCTAGCCTCACACTGAAAGAGGCTTTTTTAAATAGGGAAGACAGTAAAACAAGCCTATCTTACCTCTTGTTTTATTTTCTGCAGCTCTAGGGTGAGCTGCTCAACTTCATGTTTGGAATCTACAAGCTGCTCAGACTTCTCTTCCCTGAAAAGGATTAGAAAAATCTTAGTAAACAATTATTTTTTTTCCCCCTAAAACAATATTGATTCTATGGACACTGCAGGGAATCTGGAAAGGACGTCAGAAATCTCCTAGCATATTTTGAACATAGAGCCTCTTTGTCACGACAGCTTCATAAAAGCAAGAGGATTTTTCTCATGATACCATATCCATACCATGGATCTGAGTTTGCAACTCTATTTTTATACTAAGTACCTCTGTTTAAATCCCACCAGTGCACTGCTGTCATAGCAAGCTTCACTGGCCTCTGGACTTCCCACTAACAATTAAAAAGTGCAGCTAGACGTTGGCATATTGAAAAGGGGAAGAGAGATGAGACACAAAACCAAAAATGGAAGTAGCCATCACTCTGTGTTTAAAGACCAGTTAATAAAGAAGAAAGACAGAACACCCATCCTAGCTTCCTACTGCTATGAATAAAAAATGTGAAAGATGTGATTCTGAGAGCTCCCACGGAGGCCAGTGTACTGAAACTGACAGGCACCCGCATTTTCAGGATGCACAAGACTTAATATACAAGTCTCTCTAGAAGCACAAATCACTGGTGACTCACAGCTCCTGCCGGATTCTTCTCAATTTAGCCTTCGTGTCTGCCAGCTCAACTGCAAGGTGCTGCTTGTCTTCATTAGAAAGAGGGTTGGCTGGGTTTGGTGAAGAATCTGGACTTGGCGCTTTCAGAGGACTTGGTGGTTGCTGAGACTGCAGATAATCTCTCTCTTGGGTAAGATCTACAATGACCTGGAAATACAGAGAATTATGTAGTGTCAAGACATAAACAGTATAATTATACACTGCTTTCCAAGTATGTAAAAATTATTTATAAATGTAGAAAATTATTAGCCTGGCATTATACAGAATTCAAGTGATAGCCAGGAGGGAAGGTTACACAGAGAAGGAAGGGAATCTCCACTATGCTCAGATTACTAAAACATTCTCCTTCCAATGTTCAAAATAAGCAGTCTGTTTTGCTTGGAAAATTCATAAAACCCTCTAACAACTAACAGTTTTAACTAACACAATCACCGTCAAAAGCAGGACAGAAAATTAAAAGGTTAAAGAAGGGGAGAAGCCTCCTCCAGAGATCTGAAGGGAAAAGAATTGATCAGTCAGAAACAGATATGCCTGTCTTCACACAGAAAAAAAACTAGAGAAGACACTGGAACCCACGATGGAGAGACAGGCAAGCAGTCACTCAAAGATGAATGACTGAGCAGACACACCGAGACAAATATCTCAAGACAAAGTCACAACTTCAAATATTTTAGTCTCTCCACTTCATGGAGAGACCGCTACACTCCTCTTCAGCAATCATTGCACCAGACCTTAGTGTTTACGAAAGAATCAATGGAAAATTCAAAATCTTTCTACAGATTTTCAGAGGTGTAGTAGAAAGGTGCAGAAGAAATAGAAACCCAGTGCACAAACACGACACAAGAGAAGGAATGGAGCCTGCATCTTCTGCTTCACATGAGCTCTGTATGGGAGGGATAAGGCATCGTACTTCTGTGCATTCATCTCTCTCGTCAATCAGCCTCTTGAGGTGGAAAACCATATTCCTGGAGAGAGACTCTAGTTCTTCTGGGGCCATATCTGGGAGCTCCAGCCACTGCAAGTCGAAGACATTCTCCTGGTTGTGAGTCACCTAGTAAGAGGAACAAAACAAAATGCCTTTCCACTAATTTGTTTGCTGTATATGCTGCTTCCCCCAAGTTCTTCTATTGATCAATTAAAAAACATACCACATTTCACCAAAACCAGGCTGTAAATAACAAACCTTAACTGTAACACTACCCAGAAATTTCTGGTATTTAGATTTTTTTATAATTATTAAGGCTGATTTTTAAACGTGACCAGATACATAGTATGATCAATATCACGTACACTCGTATATTAGATGTATACAACTGTCTTATTGCAAGGTGGTCACCCTTGCGGTTAAGGACCCTGTGGTGGTCACCGCAGGGATTTGAAGGGACTGACCCCACACTGAACAGTCAGGCTCGCTGAGAAGAGGCCCTGCTTTCAATGAATTTACAATTCGCAGCGGATACAGCTGGGAGGATCTGCCTTTAGCAGAAATGTCTCTGGTTGCTGCTAGCAGTGTACCTTTCAACTGCTATCTTACCCAAACTGATTTCCTCTGAATCATTTAGCAGAAATGTCAGGGAAGTCTCTCAAGGTCAGTTAAAGTCTGTTCCTGCTTTTGTCATAACCATGTGCTTAGCTCATCACGATTTTATTTTTTTTTAAAGCAGAACTTTTTTTTAAGTGTTACGAAAAAAGTTCCCATCTTAGACTTTCACTATTTGTTCCTCAAATCTAAGCATACTGGTCTTTCTACACCTGCAGCACTGACACCCGGCCGCAGCCAGTGCCTGCTCCCGGCAAGGGGAAATCCCAGCCGGGGCTGTTTCCACTTGGCTCTCCTTTGGTTCTCCAAAGCAAGCTGGCTCCTGACACCTACCTCTATTTCTTCCTTCTGCAGAAGCCTTAGAAGTCCAAGAATACTTATCACTGGATCAAGCTTCTCTTTAAAAACAGAGTTTATATCCAATTTCAGCTGCAGAGTACACTTTTCAAGACCATGTGAGCTCAGAGGCCGCTGCCCGAAGCAAGCCACTTGGGGAGGCTGTGTCTCACCTACCACCAGACTTGGGGACTAAGTGCCGGCACCACTGCTGCAAGGGGCACCGCAGCTCCTAAACCATACATGCTTTTTGGAAATATTACACACGTATCCTTACAACAATTCCTTCTGCATAGCCTATAACTGGCAAGCAAAGCATTTATCACTGCATCTCTTTAGAAGTCCCCTGAGCCAAGTAATGTTCCCAGCACCTATCATTTTCATCTTATAATCTGATTGCAGTAATATATTCAATCTTTTTTTTTGGTGAAGTTCATGAATCCATTATGAAATTCCAAGCCCTAATATTTGCAAAAATCCCTGCTGAGTCAAGGAAGGGAGAGATAAAAAGTCAAAATAGACAATACTGAGAGTCCCACCTCCTGAATGTGTGACACAATGGCAGCTTGGGTGTCAATATCCAGTTGTTTTATTCTTTCAATAAACTCTTCTTTTCTTTCACACTGTTAAAAGAAAACACATCCTGAAACAGTGCTACATAACCTAAAACTTACTGCACCATTTTTCATGTAAATAATAAAAAAAATCCTCACATTGCTAACGACAAAATGTTCAAGATCTACACTTTGTCACACTAGAAGGTATGACACTTCATTGCTCCATATGGAGCACGAAACAAATTATGCACTAGATTATTTAAACTTTTTACAGTCAGTACAATCAAGGCTGAGTTAAATGGCTGGTTTTGCTCTTTAAAAACAAGTTCAACACGCAATGAGATCAAGAGGTGGGGCAACAGCCGGAGGAAATCATCACGGCTTCATTAACGGAGCTGCACAAACGCAAACCTACATTTACATTGCATCATTTAACCTGTCTGCTTTGCTGTTTGCATTTTGCTTGGTTTTGGCAATGAAAAGAGATGCATCACTTCAGATACTATTCACATCAATGCAGAATGTTGCTTGTCGGACTACGTCAACATGTGCTTTAGATTAAAAATGGGGTTGGGAAACATTCTGGATAAAAATGAGTGACGTTTCAGACAAACAGATTTTAGTAAGTCTTTTACTTAAGGCTTTAAAAGAGGCAGACATCTGCTATCTGCGTATCTGTGATTGTACACTAACAACATTATTGCCTTCTTGGAACAACTCTGCATTATGGAGAAGTTAAGCATTACTGAAGAGGTTTTTTTAAACTCATTTACAGCGTCCTTTTGGAGCCTGGTTCTGAGTCTCAACCACTCCTTTCCCTGGGAAGAACCTCAGACCCGTACACGGGGACTGAGGGTGCACAGCAGCTCGCCAAATCAGACCTTTATTCTTTGTGCCGCAGTGCAACACTGAGATAGAGATAGTTCAGAGCAGCCATATGTAGACAGCTTCACCCTGACATAATTGACTTGACATAGCTGAGCAGGCTAAGTGTCCTAAGGCATGACAAAAACACTAGACAGACCTACAAACGGTCAATTATAAGCAAGGGCTAGCCTGCAACGTGTCTATTGTGTACCGCCACAGAGGTTTGGTGAGCAGAACACTGATTTCTTTATCTGGTAACTGTCGTGCATTTCTGGGGAGTTTCCCATATACATTGCCTGTCTATTTATTTTAACAAGTGCCGCATAAAAATCCCTACATGAATATACAAAGTATCTATTCATTTCAGATTTTCGACACGTAACATGCAATCAAAAGATTATGCAAATAAAATCAGGATTCATTAAACAAACATTTAGACTGTTAGCTTATCTATTTGTTTGGCATTCATGCGTACTGTTCCACTCCATATTTTAAAATAGTAAGAAAATAAACCAACAACAATCTTGATACCAAGAACACTGTTCAAAGCTTATCTCTTCCCACTTTGTTATCAAAGTGGACTACTTAGTTGCAAGAGTACGTATCCTGTGGCTGATTAAGCACCGGCAACAAATTGAGGCTGCCGCTATCACAAAGTGTGCTTCCTTCCCCCTGCATTTCTTTCATTCACCCATTGTAGCTTCTCACAATTTCAGCTCACAAGACGTCTTGAGCTGGAGATTTGTTCATACAGCACTGATCTTTGGGTGGATTTTCTCAGTCCAGAAAAAAAAAACAACAACAGATTCAAAAAAATGTTATTTTTCAAGCTTTTAATGAATGCTCACCTGCACAGCACATCCCAGAACCAACAACAGCAGCTTCTTAATTTCATCCATACTTTTACCTAGAGAGGAAAAAAGGGAATCAGTACATATGTACAACAAATTAAGTATTTGCTACTGATCCTCTCTAAAATATCCACCTGAAAAGAGAAATAAGACCTTTAAACAAGTGCCTGAACAACATATATGTGCCCATTATTACGTTACCACACTCTCCCTGTAACAACGCAGTTCTTACAGATTAGTTTAAAATCTCAAATCCAGCAAGACTTTTTTTCCTCAATGTGGTATCCTCACCTACATTTTCTGAGGCTTTTCTGATAAATGAAGGGGAAAAAAAGCACCTTTATATAGTTCAACACACATGCCCAATGCTTGTCGCTTTGTTTTGTGATTAACAAGGGTGCAAAAAAGCTGAGCAAACCACCACCACCTCTCGCCCCCCTCAAAAAAAAACCCACCAAAACAAAAAACACCCTGAGCAAAGGAGGGTTACTCTCAAAGGAAGAACTTGTCTTAAATTCTCTGTCTGTAAAATAGTTGCCACTCAGACTTCCCAGAGCTGAAGCATTCCGCACATAAAAATTCTCTCCGAGAGATGTTTTAGCAAATAAATTCTGCCTCTGTTCTGCATCAAAGCCTGCTCACACTTTGAAGCGCAAACCCCACGTGCTAAAGAGGGATGAAAAATGAGCGATGAAGAAGGGAGACTATGCAGCCAGCCATATGCTCGGGGAGCCGTGGCGGGGAGGAGGCACAGGCAGGTTGTTACTGCAGGGAATCCTGCCACGACCAACAGCCCCGCCGGCCGCCTCCGAAGGTTCGGAGAGAAAACGCCACACAAGGGGAACCCCTGTGGCTAGGAGCCAACCCCAGATCTTCTTTCAACAAAATCAACATGAGGATTGTTGTGTGGTAAAGAAACTTACATATATCAAAGAGATAAAGGGAGAGGAAAAGCAAAGAGCTTCAGGGAGGAAATAAAAAAATCGTTATGGAGTTAGGTTCAGGAAAAGCCTGTCCTCATTCACACAGAGAAAAAGAGAGAAACAGGCCATGTATAGTTTTCTCTCATCCCTATACACCTACATGCTTCCTGACACAGAGTGTATAACTGTGGCATTAACACTTTCATTTTATACCCTGCTTTACTTGGGTGTTCAATTGCTCCTATCACTAAACAGACAAAAAACAATTTCTGAGTGCAACTGTGTTCCTCCACCACCACCATGCCCTTGTAAGGCTGCTCTGGCAGAAAGTTAGAGGCATGTGCAGGACCCAAGGCTGGGGAACTGGAGTTAAACTGACTCATCAGTTAAGCTGCTGCTGCCCCGCAGATGCACCAATGCACACTGACCTCAATTACCACAAGGGTTACTTCCACGCTGAGAACCTTGCAAGCCACCACGTGCAGGCAGCTTGGGACACAATTTGTTTTTCTGATTTCAGAATCATAGGATTGTTTAGGCTAGAAAAGACCTTCAAAATCATCAAGTCCAACCATTAACCTAGCACTGCCAAGTCCACCGCTAAACCACATCCCTCAGCACCACATCTATAAGTCTTTCAAATACCTCCAAAGATGGCAATTTCACCACTTCGCTGGGCAGCCTGTTCCAATGCTTGATAACCCTTTTGGTGAATAATTTTTTCCTAATATCCAATCTAAACCTGCCCTGGCGCAACTTGAGGCCGTTTTGTCTCATCCTATCGCCTGTTATTTGGGAGAAGAGACCAACACCCCCACCCCTCGCTACAACCTCCTTTCAGGTAGTTGTAGAGAGCGACAGACACCTGGCAAGTTGAAGTCCTCCACAAGAACAAGGGCTACCAATTGTGAGACTTCTCCCAGCTGCTTATAGAATATTTCATCTACCTCTTCACCCCTGGTTGGGTGGTCTATAACGCACTCCCACCATGACATCTGCCTTGTTGGCCTTGTCCCTGATTCTTACCTATAAACACTCAACCCTCTCATCACCATCATTAAGTTCTAGACAATCAAAACACTCTTTAACATACAGGGCCACCCCACTGCCTCTCCGTCCTCACCTGTCCCTCCTGAACAGCCTGTAGCCATTGACAGCCGCACTCCAGTCATGAGACTCGTCCCACCAAGTTTCACTAATGGCAACTGTATCACAGCTCTCCTGCTGCACAATGGCTTCCATCTCCTCCTGTTTGTTGCCGATCCTGCGTGCATTGGTGCAGAGGCACTTCAGCTGGGCTCTTGGCCCTGCCACCTTCTTAGAGGAACACCCCTTAATTCCTTTGAGGTATTTCACTGCTGTTTCCCTCTTGGCTCCTATGACCTCAGAAGCCCCTGGCTCATCTCTGTAAAACTTCCTGTAGCCAGCACATCCCAGAGCAACAGGCTGAGAGCCTCCAACCTTGGCATCTCATCCCACAGCTTGTCACAGGCAAGCCTGATACTATCCCTCTCTCCCTTCAAGCCCAGTTTAAAGCTCTGTCAATGAGCCCCACTAGCTTGTGAGCAAAGACACTCTTGCCCTTTTCAGAAAGGTGAATCCCATCCGACACCAGCAAACCTGGTGCCATGTAGGCCATCCCTTTATCGAAAAGCCCAAAATTGTGTTGGTGACACCAGCCATGGAGACAGGTATTAATAGACTGGGCCCATCTGTTTCTTTCCATATCACTGCCCGCAACTGGAAGGAGACAAGAAAAAATAATAACCTGTGCTCCAGACCCCCTTACCAACCACCACAAGGTCCTGAAGTCTCTTTTGACACATTATGGCTTCATTGCCACCCATACAGAAGAGCAGTAATGGGTAACAGTCCGAGGGCTGTACCAGGCTAGGAAGTTTCCTAGTGATGGCCTTAACCCAGGGAGGCAACAGACTTCCCTAAGAGGAGGGTCTGTCCGGCATATTGGACCCTCTGTTCCCCTCAGAAAGGAGTTGCCTACAACCATAACCTGCCTTTTCTTCCTTGTGGAGGTGGTCGTGAGATGGGGAGTAGGCCTTTCTGATGTTGGCAACACTTCTGGTGAAGATGGCCCACCATCCACATCATCCATTGACTGCCTTGCACACCCAGAGCCTCATACCTGTTGTGCAGAGGCACCTGGGAAGGTGAGGTGGGCAAGAAGGGGGTTCACCTGCCGTGCTGAGAGAGGACTTGCCTCCATTCACTCCCCTCTTTTAAGCTACTGCCTTCAGCCTGGCAGGGGGAGGACACACGATCCCCTTGAGCTCTGCAGTCTGAGACCTGGATGACTGCATCTTCTCGTGGGAGTGCTGTCTGGGTCACCACATCCATTCTGCCGCGCTCAGAGGATATGGCTTTCTGCCGGGTGGATACCATAGCTAAGCTCCACAAGATCGTTAAGATTCTGCAAGGAGGAATTCCTCTCTTCTGCAGAGACAGACATATTTACAATGTGCTAGTTCACACTTCACCCTGTAAATACAATATTGTTTATTTCCCTGAAGAATATTTTAAAACTGTTTTTGAAAGATGTACAATCATTCTTACTCTTCTGCCCGCATCCAGCAGCACACATGGCTTGCTCTTTTCTGAAAAGTTACAATTTAATATAGAAATACATTTCAGCCTGTGAAAGTCTGATTGTTCTGTATGATTCTGGGTAACACAACCTTAAATGTAGACAGTGTCACCAAAAAAAAAAACCAACCCTCAGAAACAACAAAAAAAGATCTGTTACTTGATGAACAGTTCCTTTGAGGGCACTACTAGCCCAAGGAAGTACTTAGTTTGGTCAGAAGACCATTTTTTCATGAAACTGAGTTCTCATTAGAGTTTCAGCACTGGGTTTCATTCTGCATCGGCTTCAGAGCAGATCCAGACCAGCGATTAAATGCAGAGCATGCCTGCAGGACATGAGAGCAAACTGCTAAATTATGGAGAGAACAGCGACGAGTGTGTGTGTCTCATTCTCCCAAACTTACTCAGGGCAGAACATCATCTCCATGAGAGAAAGGAGGAGTAGCCACCAGGCTGCTTGCTCTGGATCACACCACACAAGTGCTCTAACCCTTGTGTGCTCTGGGCACCTGCATCTGTTGACCACAAATTCCAATCCGTGCACCATGGCATCACAGCTATCCTCCTGGTGAGCCTAGTGGCTTGGAATCACTCATTTTAGAAAACATCAGGGTTACTTTCCAAAAGTGAAAGCATCTCTACCATCCTAAAGATATGCGAGCTACTCAAGCCATTCAAAGCACACTCTACCTCTCTGCACCAAAGCTTTGCTCTTCTCTCCATGAGATAACAGATGGGCATTGGGGATGCTGCATGACCCTGTGAGGTGAAAGACCTTCAGCTGTTACTGCAGAGTAACTTAGCCTGGTCAACCCTCTTCTCCCACCAGGGACTGACCTTGCCTAGAAACACCGTTCTGAGCCCTTGTCCCCACTTAGGCCCCATCAGGAACTGAATCCGAGGCAGACAGAGCAAGCCCCTTTGGCAGGGAAGGCCAAGCCAGAGTTTATAGAAAGGAGAAAGAAACTAAAAGACTCAAGGTAATCATAAGATTATTAGTTTGTTATTGTTTTAAGGATAACATTTGGCAGTCTGCTCTCTCCACTGGCAGCTTTCACAAAAAACTTCACTGTCAGGATTTTTCCAATATTTCTTTTTTAATAAATTATTTTATGCTTGCAGACATGCTGTATACACGTAATGAAAGCGAGATTGTACTACCCTTTTAACGCTTTTAAGGTTGAAAGGTCTACTTAGCAGATCTACTCCGCCAGCCACCCAAGTGTTTCAGAAGGTCATGTGTGAGTGTTTTGAAGAGTTCCACTCCTTGGGCTTTCATTCAGAAGTTGTTTCCCATGCGGTGGAGACAGTTTGTTGGCATTAAGGTACCCTGAGATCACTCATACTCAAGCTAGGTTTGAGTAACATTTTAAAGCCTTGTAGAATGACATTATTTACAGGAGATATTTAGAATAAACAGGATACAAGTATGAAAAAGCCTCTCTACCAATTTGAAGTGCTTAAGAGAGAGTTTGCAATTAAACCTCAGAATAAGCCAGGAAGGGATTAATCACCCCTCTCCCCTTTCATCTCACCCACAGGAGAGTTGAGATACCACACACTCAAGTGGAGTTCCCAAGGTTACTACGTGAATCGGAAGCACATCTAGGATTGTTACACAGCGCAGCGGCTAAGTCCTGCGCTCAGGACAGTGCACGTATCCTGTAATGCACGTTGAACAAAAGCAGGCAATCTTTATCCCCAGTTCAGTTATGCCTCCTGAACAGTGAATGATTCGGCGGTCTTTTTCACAAGGCTTGATTTGTGCTAATTTAATAAGGCGGTAAAGTTCCTTGTGCAACTGCTTAAGCAGGAATGTGCAGGCCTCCCCGTGCTGGCTCATTGGGATGACACAAGTCCTTCCTAGACAGCTGGGAAGAAAGTCTGCTGGGTCCACCCAGGCTTATTAGCTGACCTTAGCAAGACAGTGTCCTCCTACGACCTAGGATGCAAACGCTTAGGTCTGGAGCAGCTCCTGGCAGACAAGTACCCACAAGCTGAAATGAATGGACAGGATTCAAACTAGCACTTAGAAAGGTGCTAATTCAAAAAAAACCCTCTTTTCTTTTACACCTTTTTGAAAATTCCAGGGCAGCTGCTCTCAGGCAGCATGTTTGTGCCTGCAAGGGAGCCAGCCACCTGGGGGATCTGCAGAAAGACCATCTGCTCCCAACCGTGAGAGAGGGCCAGCGGGTTTTCTGGAAAATAAAGGGAGGGAAAGCCCGAGCACCACCTGTGCATCCTGGGAGCCTCCCTGTGCCAGAGCCAGGAGACCCCTCTGCTCTCACAGGGGATGGAGGGTGACAAACAGATGGCAGGACTCAGGGAGAAGGCAGGCGGAGGGATTAAGGGACACAACAACAAAAAAAAGGAGGATCAAGGTACAGAGGGAATACAGCCAATGCGGGGGGGGGGGGGGGGGGGAAGAGAGGGGGGTAGGAAGGATGGCAGAGAAAATGGAAATGAGAGTGCCCAAGCACGTGAAATCTTGAGCTTGTGACGCTTCTTTCTGCACATTTCTACTTAGCTGTTCCTCCAGCGGAGGAGAGGGAGCGCCAGCGCACACAGTGCTACATGTGGTGGCCGGTGGATATGAGGAGAAGGTGGGAAGGCGTGAAACACACAAGTGCCATTTTTCCCAGCTGTAGCAACATCCTGAGTGAGAAAAGCATGAACGCTAAATTTACACTATTGAGGCAGTGTTTTGTTATTAATTTTATATTTTATGAACCTTTGTGCCTCTGGAGGATTGTGAAACAAAACGAGGAAGGAAACCAGACATGAAAAAACACACCAGTGAGAGTAGACATCTTCTACAATTTTAATGAAAAACAGTTTCTATAGACACTTATTAGCAAGGACTTTGGGCACTTTCATTCACAAACTTAACATGTAATTTGAAAAGGGGATCTAAGTAGCAAAGTTTTTTGAAGAGACAGAAGTGAACCTACTTCAGGCAAATAAAACCTCATTTCCATTCTTGGTCTGAAGAAAGTTAAAAATCCCCCCCTCCCCCTCATTTAACTATGACTGTTTCAAAGGATTAATTGCCATTAGTTTCCAAGAACACTCACTAGCTGTGTTAATCTAAGCATGTCTAGAAACTAAGAAATTAACCAACACCTCTAAATAGAGGTTCAGGACCAATACTGTATACTGATATTCCTTGTGTGGGCACATGAATGAGTGGCCATTTATAAGGCATGCTAAAACCAGAGGGAATTATAAAAGGTGATTACAGTGATGTATACAGATGATAAATACGCTGAAAATTCTCATACTGAGCACAGGGGGATTCGTGGTGCAGTAATGAATTGAAAAAGCTGTTCAGCAAGAAAAAACATGGAGGAAAATAAAAACTAAGAGGAAATGTAATGGTAGTAGCCATCTACTGTACAGTGAAGAGAATAAATCCTATAAAGTCAGCTGCATCATTCTGCAACTCAGATTCCTGGGAAAACTTTCTAAATCCTTTAATTAAACTTTTGAGTTTCTTTTCAGCTCCCTATATTCTAGAAACCAGTCAAAGCCTTCATCTTGTTACAAATATTTTTGCAACTTTTATGCCCATGGCCAAATGAACTGAAATAGGCAAAATTGCCGTGAAACGAAACAATTTAGAGGACATGAAAGCAAGGAAAGCTCCTAAACCCAGCAGACGTGCCATCTCCTATGCAAAAGCCCAACTGCTACTACATTTTTAGTAGTGGCAACTCTGTTTTTTTTGTCTCACATTCAAATAAGAGCTGCAGAAGCCCTCAATAGTCCCAACTGTTGAGTGCCAAATCGAAGCTAAATAGCAAGAACAGCATTCTCAGCTTTAGATCTGTTCAATTTATAATTTAATACATATAACACCACTGTTGGCTGTGTTTTAGAAGGAAAAAGTAAAATTTGCAGATAGCACTGGTGAACAGACAGCTCTGAAAAACACATATAGCAAAACATCACATGGGCTGGTTACAAGGAGTAAGTCAATGAAATTGTTACACAGTGAATCATATTAAATGATCTAACAGCTCTCTGGTCTTGGACCTGTGGAGTCCATGCAGTCATTAGGAGCCTTCCCAGCTCAAAGAGTACAAAGCAACACTGTATTTGTTCCAGGAATGTGACCATGGGATCAATTTTTCTTCATCTGGTCAAGAGGGACCTTTCATTCAGGTAACTTACCTACAGAATGGAGAAGGCAAAACTGGGATTTCATCACTGCCTTTCAGATCCACCCCAGCCCTGCAGACCACCCACACCTCTGGCTCCAGCTCCTAGTGCTCCCCACATTGCCCAGCACTGTCTCTGCAGATGCCCCCTCCAGGACTCTTCATCTTCGCTTTCTGTTCTGGACTGAATCACTGACACAGAGAAAGAGGTTTCTCCTCTAGCATTCTTGCCACTTTTAAGCACTTCCCTCAAACAACTGTCTCCATCATCTCTTCTCCCCATACTGATGTCACCTCCAGCCTCCTCGCTTCTCTGTCAGCTTTCCCTGGGGCGTCTCTGTATTTATGCCAGGAGAACCTCTTTCAATGCTGATGACTGCTTTGTTCTCACACTATACTCACACTCTATTCAATCTGCAGCCCCCCTTTAGCTCTCACTGACAGAGAGAATCTCTTATTTAACTTGTTTTTCCCCTCCCAAGTGCCCCTGCCTTCCTCTCACTCTTCTCTGCAAGACACTCAGTAACAAAGACATCAACCTGACAGTCACCTGGTCATCGCTCACCACAGCCTATTCCTTTTTGGTTTGGTTTTACTAACTTCTCAGCCTTCTCCTCCCTGTTCCTGAGCTTCCCCATCAGCCCTCAGCCAGGTTCCTCTTCCTGAAGGAAGTTCTAGTCTTCCACTTCTCAAACTGTTTCTTCAGCACATCTTACCAGCGGTCATCTACCTAAGGGTAAGATTAAGATGAGCTTCTCTTGAAATCCTATCTGTCAGACACTCTCCTTCTTGAACACATTCTTTGGAGCAAGTACATCTCAAGTCTGTCTTTGTTGACCACCTTCCCCTGCAGTGCCTAACCTGGGACCCGTTCTGAAAACCATTATATAATCTGGCTAAACAAGGACTTCATATTTTTTTATACACACGACCCATCAATTTCGGACATCCAGAAGATACACTTTTGCATTCTTTATCCTCTCTTCCCATGTTCTGAATAATGCCAGTGATATGTCAGCAGTGGATAAAAAATTTTAAAAGACCACATTAAAAAAAAAACAAACAAAACCAAACCACCACATTTTAAAAGACATCAGAAAGTAAAGCAAAATTTCTGGTTGTAATTAAAAGAGCTGGGAGATGGGAACACATGGATGACCAGTATTTCTCCTACAAGAGACACACCAGGTACTTTCTTCAAAGAAAGAAAGATCTACATTGCCAACAAAAACCAGCAGGTCAATGATGGGAAATTATAGCTAAATACAGAACAGCTTTCAAGTGTGCAGCTTCCCCAGGAACCAACACTGTGGTTACTGAATTATGAGTCTCCTGCCAGCTGTCACTCAGCAATGGCCATGATGAGAAACCAGCCAGCCTTTTCCACTGACACTGAGCCAGCAGAGACACTGCCGTGTTGGCCCAGACATCTCTATTCACTAGCACTCCCGATGCTGGCAGCTCAGGCCCTGCCCATTGCCCATATGACTGAGAAAAGCAACAGCACTTGTATTTCTATTTTCTCCTTTATCCATAACAGTAGCCTGTACAGCAGAATTAAGACTGGCATTGCAGACTTTAATCTGCTTGCTGAAGAAGTGGATGCCTTACCCTCCGCTTGATTTTATTGCCAAAGCGCCAAGACTATGAGTTTCAGTGATCCAACATCTGTAAGTTAATACTCTCTTCTGATATAAACCCTTTTTTGTACATACACACACTACTGCTGCTAAGAGCAGCAAAATAAAATCTTCTGCCAAGCTTTCTGCCATTTGTTTGTCCTGGAGATGCCGATTACCATGTCATTCCCCATCACTGCTGACAGGGTTTATCCAGTTTCCCTTCTTTGGTAAAAACAAATACATTGTCCTTTGCACTGGCACGGGGCTAAGGCAGAGATGGAACAGGCATGCAAAAAGAAAAGTAAAAACCACAGTAACAAAACCTTTCATTTCAGAAACATGTTTCTAAAGAAAAGTCAACTTTGTTGTCAGGCTAAAAGCTTTCATTTTGTCTCACCAAAGACACTGGACTCTGGATCATGAGCTCATTGGCTTCCAGGTCACTTTCGACGCAACACCTCATGCGACAGATGTCCTTGCCTAGACAACATGGCCAGACAGATGGTTTTCTCCTTATCCATTCTCTTCCTCACTTTTCCCAATTTGTCATATACGCATTTTTCTCTCCATCCTCACGTATTTGTCTTCCCCCACTTCATTTGCAACAATTCCTTCACACTTTAGGGCAATTCTGCAAGACTTTTCTAGTGTATACACATTGCCACAACTGAACCAATTATATAGGCACAAAGGACAGAAGACCTGGAGGACAAACAGTTCTCCTATGGCAGACTGAATCCTGGGTCACTTGCAGAAAGGAGTGAAGGCTTTCAAGGAAACAGTTGCTCCTCTGGCTTTGGCAAGAACTAACTCACTATCACATGTGTATGTGTATGACACGCAGACACACATATATCAGATATTGTATTTGTATGTAGAGGTATGTAAATGTAAGTATTACATACTAGATACATTAAACTGAGACCGAGATACTCAAATATTTGTAGTTTGGCTACAAATACATATAGTTTGTTTAAAAGCATGATTGTTATTTAAAAAAATATTAAAAATACAAACTTTGTTTAGCATTTCAGAAGAGGGGGGTGAAGAACCCAACAAACTACTCACCAGAAAGAGGATCTTTGCCAATCATCAAAACATTTGGTAAATTCATTACAATCAGCTGCTGGAGGACCTCCTAAACAAAAGGGAACAACAGGCAGAGTTCAGTGTGAAGGAATTCCAATCAATTACACCACAAAGAATAGAGCGCTCCATCGATTACAAAGCTTTAAATGTACCGGCAGGTCAGAGGTCACAGGAGGAAGCCCCACTTGAGAGAGAAATCCCTATTTGAAGATGGCATCAGGTTGCACAGCTAACATACACTAATGGCCTCTTTTAACAATGGCTAATACGGAACTTAAAGGGTCCCGTGGCACTAATCAGGATAAATGCGTGGCCATGCCAAGCACACCCATCAGTCATGCCTTTACCCCAGGCATGACCTGTAATCATTTGATGTTCAACATACAGCTGCTGTCATGTTTCAGGGCATAAAAACGCAGTGGGTTCATCAAAGGTACCTAAGCCATTCTGCGAAGTTTCAGTAATTCAAATAATTAGTCAAATTATTTCGTGGGTCTGAGATTTTAATGATGGGCTGGGGAAGTGGGTGTGGGGAAGAGCTACGGCACAGACATCTTGCAGTGCTGATAGAAGCTGCATTTAAAGTTCTAGATTTGTTTGCACTGTTTTTACTGGGGAGTAAAACAGATTTAAGTATGTCATGAACATCGTTTAAAGGTCACTTCATCTGGGGGGAGACGAGTGAAGGGAGTTGCATTGCTTGGTCAGGTTCAGTATTTAAATGTCAGCTGCCCAAAGCTACTCTGAAATGACAGAATGGGCTTAAGGGACAGGAGAGGCTACAAGCCCTGGCGCAGGCAAAATGCTCAAAGATGGACAAATAAACACATTGCAAAGAAGACTCTGCATGGTAATGCGTTCAGCCACGCACCCCAGTAACATACAGAACACAGGAGTACAGTCGTTACCTTCAACCTGCAGTTAGCAGCACTCACTTGTGATGATCTGAATGAAACATTTTACAGGCAAGTATTTATTTCACATAAAAAGCCTGGGAGGAAAATGGTTGTGCGATTAAAGCACTGTGCCGGTATTCAGGACACAAAAGGTTCGCACATACAACTCTAGCAAACATTTGGCAGGCGCCTTTTCCCTGCTTGTCTCCATTCCCCAGCCCACCTACAGGCCGCCGGGAGGGCACAGGCATTGGTACTGGCAGAGCACTGGGAGCCAGGGGAAAAACTGCTGCAGCCCAGAAACACATTTCCTGAAACAATCACCCATTCACCCAAACACTTCCCCTCCGAGTTACCCCATTGTTATTTCTCTCTTTTCAAAGTTACCATAGGAGGAAAATTAAGCCTGATTGAAAGAGGAAATACTTCGGTGAGCCTGCAGCGTTTGATAAGTAATCAGTGGATATTCTAAAAAAAAAAAAAATAAATGTTTTGGACATAACACTTTTTTTTTTTCTTCTGATCCATACCCAAAGCATACTCCTCAGCAGTTTCTCTTTTGGATGAAGTAGAAATACCTCAGTGTCACAGCTGGTGGGGGGTTTTGGTGCTGCTAAGAAAGAAGACTCCGCAGATCTTTATGCGATGTGAAGTTTGGCTAATGCAGACCAAACATTCGCCGAGTCATTAGCCAAATGCATTTTGTAGTTTGTGCATTTGAGCCCCGTTAAACAACAGTTTGTTTGCACCTGTTACCAAAACAGGTGCAAAAATCTATTGGATTTAACAGCACATGGCTGGACTGCAGTATCTGCTATGACAAAACAGCACAGCATTAAGGCTTTAAACAAACAAACAATAAAAAAAATCAAAATTTGCATATACCGAAGTATTGAGCTTTAACCAACAATTTCCATGGCAAAAAAAGAGAAAGAATTGTGCTTCCAGTCACCCGGCATGTGGAGCGACACTGAGGCAGGAATGCATAAGGAATTTGCGTTGTCTTTGTGTAATCATCAGATCGCTAGCTATTTAACTGGCAGACACAAAAGACACTGCAGCTAACCTTTATGCTGTTAACACTCCCATGAGCTCCTTCCGTAAAATTATTTGAGTATACCATCCAACATAACCACGACTGAATGCCCCCGTAGCTGTTTGAACTTAACATTTTCTGGCAAGAATCCGACAGTTACCGAATGCAAGCAGAAACGGCCCCGAGCCTGCGAAGAGTGATTTCTCTAATTCCGACTGAAAGATTCAAATTGTTGCAAGAGGTGATACTCTGACCTGTTTATTTTTAAAATAAATTATTTAAACAGATAACTATCTTCATTGTTCTAGATGCCTTCACTCTCAGATTAGTGCTTGTGATGATATTACTTAGCCCTTGCGCAGTGCCGCTCACTGTACGTGTCAACACTTTAAAGGAAGGTCAATGTCATTGCTCTGCTTTTTCAAGATAAGGAAAGTGAGTCACAGAAACAAAGTTACTTCAGTTTAATAAACTATCGTCTGTTAACAGGGATGTACCAATGAACCATCCATTCACACAGCTACAAGCGTGAGATAAAATGTGTTAACTGAAAGCTCTTACACTGACATTGATGAATTTAGCTCAGATTTTGACCAGGCTAAAAACACAGAAAGTTAATAAGGCTCAGCTGACACCCAGGGAGCTGTAATAATGTGACTGTGTCTCAGGTCCACTGCTTAAAATCCCACATCTGGAAACACAAAGTCCCCCCGCAAGAGCAAATCGGGAACTCTTCAACTTCTATCCACTTATCGATACTTTCTTGTTTTCCTTACCTGAAGCAACAGCAACACAGGCTGACCAGTAAAGTCCTGTGCCTGGCCTCTCTGCTCCCCTCACATCTCGCCACCCCACCCCAAAGCCTCCCAATGAGGTCAAATTTGGCCTTCGGGCAGGGAGCTGTGCTGTTAGAGCCCCTCAGCTGGCACCGAGCATCAAAGGGCTCCACGGACCCCATCGCCTCCCAGGGCACAGCTCCACTGGACACGGGGTTAACCAGGACACGCTGCTGCAGCCCAGCCAGCAAAAGAAATAGTAGATAAAATGCAACATATCCCACTAGGGCAGCAAGTTATTGTATTATACAAAAGGATGCTGTTATGCTTGAAATCAAACACAGCAGTGAGATACCGCAGTGGAGGCAGAGATGGCATGTGTGTCCTTCTGCCATTTAAAAAAAAAAAAACACCAACAAACCACCATACTGCAGAGAGCAACTGTACAAGCAAAAAAAATAATTCTAATTCCTCCCGTGAGAAACCTTTTAATCATTTTTACAGCACAACTAAAGCTTGGTTGAAACAGCAAAGGTTACAGCAACAACATATGGTAACAATTTCCCCCATTACGAGAACAATTAGGGTCTGAGCTGCTAGCTTTACACCTAGACCATTAACCAACTCTAACCAACTCGGAGGTCAGCTACTGCCAGTCAGGAATTACCGCCCTCAGGCTACTGTTTGCCTCTTCTTTCTTTTTTTTTTTTTTTAAGTTGTTGCTAATGAGACTTCCATAATGTTGGTATCAAGGTTATTTAAGGAATCCAATTCAAACCAAATCCCCGTCAGGCCTGTAGGTGCCTGAAATGCTCCTCTGCCAAAGACTGGGATATTTTAAGCTCGAAGAGATTTGTCCAAAATCTCAGCTCTTTTAACAGCAGTGATGGTTGCAAGAATGGATGCTTCCAGTTAGCAGGCCAACACTACTACCGCAAAATATAAACCATAGGCAGCCAAGTCTTACACCACTTCAGCCAGACCCTCAAACTCAGTAGATAAAGCCCACAAAGGTTTCTGGGCGCAGAGTTATGTGACCCCACGTGGCGAGGGAAGCTTTCTAAGGGAAAGTCAAACTGGGTGCGCAATCCTCGCTTGCTGCCTCTGCTGTGTGCGCCTGCAGAGCCCGAAGCAGGCTGAGACACCAGACCTGAGCAACAAGAGGGGTACAGCCTAAGCCAGAGGGAAGTTCGGCTGACAGCAGCTAGGCACTCCAGGACTGGTACCCCAAGGATTCAAAACCATTATTAAGTCACCCAGAAATCATGAGGTTAAACATAAATAAATAAACGTTGCGCTCTTATTAGCGGCCTTCTAGCATCTAAGCCCTTGCTGCCTACTTACTTCACATTTGCGAGCTCTTTGCAATCACTTTGCTAAGAAAGGAGATTAAAAAAAGAAACACAAAGCCAGAATTCCCCCACATTGATTTTAGCAGTCAAAGGCTTTAGGAAAAAATCAAGACATGTACAATATTCAGGATAAAGTTCTAGAGCACCGAGTTAAGCACTTAGGCTTATTAAGAGCATAAACACACACATTCATTCCCTCCACCTAAAAGTTTCTAATTCGTTTCTGGAGCGCTGAGGCACATTTTACCCATTTTTTATCCTTCTGAGACCACTCACACCAGATGTTTGCCCTCTGCCGCAGATCATCCCAAGAGGTGCAGTGGCAGCTCTCGCTCTCAAGTCACCATGGTCACATATTAACGTTTTATTTACCTGTAGCAGGGTAAGTGGGCCCCTTGTAATTTTGTAGGAACAAAGTCTCCTTGGTCTATACTACACTTCAATACACATTTGCTTCTCAAAAATACACGTGCAACAGCATGGAATAAAATGGTCTTTAGGTATCATTCTTGGCTGTATTTTTAAGTGCTAACGTAAGCGTGTCAACGGCTGTTGCAAACAATGCATTGCTAGGGAAGGAGTAGGTAAAGTTGTCCTTTCCATGGCTGAGAGACCAGGCAAACACAAGCTCTACACAAAAACTTTCCCCTGCACTGCAGTACAGCACAGCATTAATGTAGAGTAACTACTGGCTTCTCATGCAGAATTAAATTAACCTCTGCCTGAATCCTAAACAAGAAGCGAGTACTAAATAAATTATGTACGAGCAGCGGCAGTCTACCGGCCATTGTAATTCAATGCTCAAGCCAAGCAATTCCATTTAAGTATATTGCTTGGCTATAAAATGCTAATTGCCCAGCTGACTGGAAGCCAAATGGTGCTCTCCTACTCAAAATGCCCATGAGGAAAAACCATCACCAGCTTTCGTTATCCCAGCAAGACCAAGCACTACCTCGCCAGGGAATCTGGCTTACATTTCAGCTGCAATTCAGGTCAGCGGAGCAGGGAAGTTCAGCAGAGCCCTACCCGTGCAGCACCACCACCATCTTTCTCCCTTAACCTCAGTGAGGATCTGATCTCACCAACATCCTTGGAGTGGGAAACATTTGGTGAAGGAGACGCTACGTGCTCAGATAAGGTCTCAGCAGGAGTCAGTGGCCACCTGCGACAGCTCAGAGCACCCCAGCAGCAGGATGGAGTGGCAGCTTTGCCCCTACAAAGCTTAAGGTCCCTCTGGATGCTGCCACAGACAGGCTGAGAGCTGTGTTTCCCTGGCAAGGCGCACTCCAAGTCCAAGGGACAACTGAACTCAAGCTTTTCTGGAATCAGAATGCTAAAGAAGAGTGAACACTCAGGCTAATGAACAAGTTTTAAACATATTTTAAACAAATTGAGACACAAGGGTTGTTTTTTAAATATGTTTTTTCAGAGTTTCCAGTTTTGTTTTAATACAATAATGAAAACAAGTTATTCTGCAGCCTACAAGGAGGTTATGTTTCAAAAGAAAAAAAAAGTCTTTCAATATACACAAACTATTTTTTCTTTATTTCGCTATAATTATCTGAGGAATTATTAATGGTGTCAGGACAATAATTTATAGGAAGACTCTGTAAACTGTACGACAGAGTCCCACAAAAGATCAGACAAGATGAAACAAGTAGTTGCAGGGGGATGACAAGGAAGTGAAACAAACAGATCTTTTATTGAGATGTTTTCCATGTACATCTTACCATGTGAGCACGCCTAATGACACCATGCCTGTGACTCAGTACTCACTGTTTCCCTGCCAACACATTATATACATGACAAAATTTGATTAAGAACTTTGCTCATCTCTGCAACAATTGTATTCGTTATGTGATGGACTAGAGGATTAGCTGTCTTTAAAGAGTTTTTGGGGTTTTTTTTCTGAAAACCAGCAAATTACAAAGCACACTTCTAAAGACCCTTCAAGTGGAAACCCAGAAGCCACTAAAATAACTATTGCTTCCTCTGCTGAAAATAATCAGTTCTGACAATCGTAGACTGGAATCTCAGTGGGAGGGGATGTGAAGGAATCATACCTAGCCTTAGCCACGCTCAGCCTGTGCGGGGTGCAGATAACCCACCAAATGACAAGAAATATACTCAATGTAACAGTATACCATGTAAAATCAGGTTTTATTTTAAAAAAAAAAAACAAAAAACCCAACCCACACATGCAATTTGGATGGCACATAAGACAGCATCACATACAAAAACCCCTAGAAATGACCCAGGCACAATCATCCACTAATTCATTGTTATGGCTCAGGTTTTGTTATTTGTGTTAGAGAAGTGCAGAGGTCCCAGCCAGAAGCAAAGGCTCATGTGCTGCAAGCTGTGCAAATACCTAGTGAGACATCCCTGGAACAGAGAGCTTGTCATATATATATATGCAAGGCATCGGTAGGCTGATGAAAAAATAGTAACAAGCAATGGAGGAAGGAAATGAAAATAAGATTCCATGGTTATAATGTGATCCATTGTGTGCACTCTCGCTGCTTTATGAACTGGTTAAACAAACTGCTCCAGGCTGGCACAGAAATAAATCACTCCAGACAGAGGGCAAGGCCAGCAAGGCAAGACCTGATAAAAACATTTGCTTTAAGATCAATTCAAGTTGTTTACCGTGCATTGTTTACATCACATATTACACACATTACATAACAGAAGTTCTATGTATATTTAAATAAAGGTATTTTTATAAAAAAGTAAAAAGTATTTTAGGACACAATTAGTTTTACTTCTAGCCCAGTAGAATAAATAATGGAGAAGCTGCCACCCACACACACATCAGTTGCAGAGGAAATAATTTTTTTTTAATCAAACTAAATAAAAAAATGTACATTTACTTCTAAAATATTAAATGAAATGTTCAACAGTTACACAGCAGCAGATTTCCTACCCTAGTTTCACCGATTCCAAGATGAATCACTTATGGTAATACAACATACAGCTTTATGGTTGTGCCTAGTGGCAATATTGATTTGACCTAGAGAGGAGAAAATTCAATTGTGGAGTACTGTGTTCTCCTGCTTTCATTGCCAGCAGCACCTTTGACTAATTTACCTACTTTGCTGAAAATAAAAAGCCTATTGATTTATCCTGAACTTCTCTCTTCAAATCATGTGCAAGTGATTTCACATGTTTATAATACTATCCAGACAAATTACTCTTGACTTCTATTTTATTTCACCTTGTATTTGTCCTGGGGTGGTTCATGCAGTAACAGGGAATATGAAGTGTGCTGTGTTAAATGCCTGTCACTTGACATTACAAATATAACCAGCTAAAATGCAATCCATCTGTTCAACACACTTCCAGCTAATCTATGGTGGTCTCTAAGGACTGTAATAATTTAGCCTAACACACGTTAAAAAGAGACACCACAGGCCATCAGGACAGACTTCTGAATTCCCTGAAACTCAGCACCAAGCACACTCACTTGTTTTAAAAGGAAGTCAGTCTTCCCATACACAGTCTGAGCGTATTTTGCTGGGATAATAAAGCCAAAAGTTTTCACATCAAACTCTAAACCTGAGCAACTAGATTTCAGCTTTTAACACCGAAGCCTGATACCAAAGTACATTAGCCACGCAGTGCTCCGAGGTACAAACTCTGCTCCACTGCCCTTGTTCACTGGATTGAAAAAATTTACGATATTAAAACAGCTTCCCATCAAGAAACAAACACCAACTAAACATAAGTATTTCTAGGAAGATTACATATGTGTTTTCTACCATTTTTCTTATTACAAGTATTTCTAAAACTTGGGGGTTTTATACTTATATGGAACAGACACAGTGACACATAGCTGGGCACATGATACTAGTTCACATAAGATACAATTAATTCATTAATACAGTTTCTATACTGCCATGAAGCACAAAAAATAATTAGCTCGAGGCAAGCATAGGGTGAGTTGTGGGGCTTACTTTGAGTTTCAGAGCTGGAGATCTGCATTGCAACTTCAACACTGCAATATGAGTCCCAGGCTCTGAAAAAGCACCAAGAACTCCAAAGCAGCAGCTGAGCACTGGAGTGACAATTGTAACGCAATGCCTGAAACAGCAGCAGCCAAAAGTACAGGAATACAAAGGAGTTAGAAACAGGAAGATGTAGGAACACCAGTTACACATCATAGCAATACTGCTTTCCTTGAAGATGAATAATGAGGAGAAGCTACGTAGCAGAAATGTACACACATTTGGCACTTTTGCCGGTATCATCAAGTCATTTATTAGTATAAGTGTCACTTAAAAGAGAATCATGCATCTTGGGGAAAACTAAAATAAATTGTGAAGCGCAGAGGCACGTGTGACAAGAACCATTTTGAGGTTCTCTAGTACAAATATTGAAAAGTCAAATCAAAACCAAAGTTTGAATAAGAAAACAAACCCGTGAAACTAGAAAAAAATAATAAAGCGGGGAGGGGACACCCACAAGAATGGGATAATTTCAGGATTTCGAATTAATTCCTTGTTATAAACAGTATTTCATTAGGAAACATGCGATTGAGTTTAACGTGAATGTATGAGTCAAATTTCATTGGTGACTAAGGGTAATAGAAGTAAAACAAACACCCAGGTTGGCTGTTACTAACCTGATACTCTTCTGTCCTGTTCGAAGCAGGAACTTGCTAATTGTAATTACCAATCTACCCCTCAGACCCCAAAAGAAAGAAGCTGCTTTACCCTGCCACTCTTATGAATGCTGAGTAACATCCCACTGTCTCCGTAGCCCTCTTGATTGCCGTGGAGTCAGCTCAGAGAAAAGTATTTCCCATTGTTAGCAAAAGGTGCCGTGCCTCGCCTTCACTACATCCAAACACCCTCGGAGCTGCTCCAATATAAGGCAGTTAAATGCTTAGAAACAAGCAGAAACGTGCTCGGTCTTTCCAGGATAATACGCCCTGAGCAAACAAGATTTAATTCATGTTACATTGGTAAACCATTTTGAGAAACTTGAATGGATGGTACTGGAGAAATGCAGAAAACTACACCTAGAAGCTGAAGAACACTAAATACACAGCCAGCCTTCAGGCAGCGATGACCAACAGGGATTTTATGGGATAAAACACATGGGTTATTGGTTAACATCGCTTGCTTTGAAATGCATAAAAATCTTTCAGTCTGTAACTCAAGAAAAAACAGTAATCCCAAGCCAATTTTTTCCTGTCAGTGAAGAAAAGGGTTTTGAGAGTGCTTGAGGAATATCAGTGAGACAACCGATCAACTGTTCTCTTAGCACTCGTCCGACTCTCTCCCCCCACCTCCATAACATGTAGAGAAATGTGAAAAAAAATCAATTAAGTTTAAATTGATTAATTTCCAAAAATATTTGTAGTCATGAGTTTCCAACAAGCTTAAGCCTTCTTGTGCTGGGGCAGCTTATGGGCAATTTAGGATTGAACATGAATTCATGCTTCAGCAAGCATGCAGCCAGTCACCATGCCATCGGTTTATTATCTAACTTCACCAGAGGACAGAACTACGGGCGAGAGAGAGGTCCTTGCAGCATGTGCAGACAACCGTGGAAAAGTCCATGTTGGGACTTACAGAAGAGGGAAGCTTTCAGGTGGTCTGAAGGCAAGACAGAGGGTAGAGGGAGAAGCTATCCCACCCTGCAAGGACGCCTGACCAGACAGTAAGATGCCTACGGCATCTTTAGGGCTACAAAGATGATGAGGGGATTGGAACATCTTTCTTACAAGGAAAGGCTCAGGGACTTGGGTCTTTTTAGTCTAGAAAAAAGACTCAGGGGGGATCTTATCCATACTTATAATTACTTAAGGGGAGGGTGCCAGGGCGATGGGAACAGTCTTTTCTCAGTGGTGCCCAGTGATAGAACAAGAGGTAACAGGCACAAACTTAAACATAGGAAGTTCCATCTAAACATGAGGAGGAACTTCTTCCCTTTGAGGGCGGCAGAGCACTGGCACAGGCTGCCCAGAGAGGTGGTGGAGTCTCCCACACTGGAGACATTCAAAACACCCCTGGACGCCGTCCTGTGCAACTGCTGTAGGTGACCCTGCTGTGGCAGAGGGGTTGGACTAGATGATCTCCAGAGGTCCCTTCCAACCCTGACCATTCTCTGTAATTCCAGGTATCTCAAATATGATGATTAGGTAGATGAATACAAATACAAACACAGAATCTTACACAGTATACCTATACTGTATCTACCTAGTTACTAAGACTAGGCAGATAGCAAAGACACCACCTCTAAAATAGGAATGGTTAGACCCCACAACACATCAAAGACGACCTAGTTAAGAAAAAAAAGGTCGTATATTGCCCTACGGTTTTGCTCAACATTAATCATCAGACCACTAACTTTGAGGCATCCTTTGCCACAGTAATTATTGAAAATCCTGTAGGTTTGAAGTATCTGCAGTGTAGCATACTATGCTTTTACACTGTTCCTTGGTGTGGTAATAATTAAACAAGTTACCAAAAGAGGTAAATTCTGTGTAATGCCATGGGACAAATGAGGTGGTAGGGGAAGTACAGGGAGGGAAAGGTTTTATTGATGTCTGTAGGTTAAGACAAAATCAAAGGAGCTCATACATGCTAGTCATCTGCTTTCTCATTCATCTTCTACAACAACCTGAGCTTCTTATCAGTGAGAGCTCTCTTGCAGGCAAACTCCTGTTTCCAACCAGTTACCAGAGGCACTAAAAACTCAAATAGCAGTAATGTATAGAGAGAGTCCCTGCAGTTCTGGTATGCCCCTGTCAAATACTCCTAGAAAACTTTACTGGGTGTCATTACAGGTTAATGTTATGAGCTTTCCAATTACTTTGAAGCAGAATTTATATCCAACATCGTTACCTCAACATGCCACAGGATTACCAGCATCATTAATTTACCCAGTATCAACAAGTTCAACAAACACCCAGACAGTCCCTAGCCAGATCTGCCATTGTAGCAACAGTCCACAAATTTTTTCTTAAGGTGGGTAAAGGGAGGAGCTTCAAGTGAGACCAGGCGGCTCTTCCAGGCACAAGTGTACAGTGGTGTTTCTCTTTCTAGCCAGCAGATTGCCCCAGGCAGGTAACACACAAGGGATTTCGAAGGCCATCAATGCTGCTTGCACTGTACAGGTGGAGAAGCTGCCGTAAATTGTGTGGCTTTCTCAAAATAACCCAAGCGCCCCCGTGAAAGAAAACACTCCCAGCATTTACTGTGTCAATCACCAGTTTTACCATTAGCACTGTGCTGCAGTTGTATAGGGAAAGAAAAAAAAAAAGGAAAAAAAAGAGAGAGAGGCCATGCAAACTAGCAGCAGTAAAAACTAATAGTGAATAAAATGGGAGAGGAAATGGGGGCCGTGCCCTCAAAATAGCCTCTGGGCCTCCGATTGTCCCCTTTCTGGATTTTGTATGCTCATTTGTTTTCAACAGCCAACCCTTCCATCTGCAGAGTTACTGCATCCCCCTTGGAGGAGGGAACAGTTACCAACAGGGAGGAGGAGACAGAGTCATTTGCAGTTGACACTTGTCTATTCACAGAGTTTACTGCCAATAATTTGCAGCTCAGCAGAGCCAAGTCAGGCATAACCCACAGGCAATGACCAGGTCAGGCTGCCAGGAACAGCCTCCCTGGTTTTCCCAACTTGTTGCCTTTTGGACATCAGGTATAACAGAAATACTATGCTCTAGACAAAATGCATATACATACATGTATCTATATAGAACCATAGAATGGTTAGAGTTGGAAGGGACCTTAAAGATCATTGAGTTCCAACCCCCCTGCCCTGGGCAGGGACACCTCCCACCAGCCCAGGGTGCTCCAAGCCCCATCCAGCCTGGCTTTGGACACCTCCAGGGATGGGGCAGCCACAACTTCTCTGGGCAACCTGGGCCAGTGTCTCACCACCCTCACAGTAAAGAATTTCTTCCTAATATCTCATCTAAATCTACCCTCTTCCAGTCTCGTTACCCCTTGTCCTATTGCTACACTCCCTGATAAAGAGTCCTTCCCCATCTTTCCTGTAGACCCCTTTAGGTACTGGAAGGCCACTACAAGGTCTCCCCAGAGCCTTCTCTTCTCCAGGCTGGACAACCCCAAGTCTCCCAGCCTGTCCCCATAGAAGAGATGCTCCAGCCCTCAGAGCGTATTCATACATATATATACACACACACGTTTCTGCTACTTCTCCCCACTATTACTCTGGAATTACTACACCTGCTCAAACATTGGCAAGCAAAATCCTTCTAGAAACACCATCAGCTCTGCTATACACAAGACTGTCCCATGTTCAAATGTTCAGAGTACCATGGCTCAGCAGCGAGACCATTAGGAGTTTTACCCCACACCACACAGCAACAAGCTTCTTAAACACATAACACTGAAAAGTCTGCAAAAGTGATGAAGAAAGAGTGTGACACTTCGTGTACTTGACAAAATTTAAGGTTAGTCTTTCAGGGTCAGGAAAATTCAGTTATTCAAGTTATTTTGAGTCTGAGAAATTCCACAAAAAAAATTAGTTGCTCCATCACTTCCTTTGAAAACAGAGAAAGTGAAAATTCAAACATTTTGAACAAGTATGGAAAACCACAACACAAGGTGCTGTGGTATATTAAGATTTTAAATCTGCAATCATTAAATCCTCCTCTACACACTCACAAAACCCAGTCACCTTCCACATTCTATTTCACACATGTGCAAGAGAGAAAGCCATTAAAAATTAATGGTGAAAACCCACCAAGACACAATGAGTCCACAATTCAAGTAGCAGTTAATATCACAGGATAACAAAGATCTCACTGTTGCAACTGCACAGCAGGAGCAATATTTCATATTCAAGAAGAAAGAGTTATGACCAAAAAAATTATATATATAAAGAAAGGAAAAAGTCACCTCCAACAGCTGCCACAATTTCACCTATACACAGAACAGGAAATAGGCAATGCCGTTCTGTGATAGCTGCTAGGAAAAATTTACTTATCAATGGTAATCCAGGCTATGCGTTTACACACACATGCATACTTGCACATGCAAACACTCTCTCAAGAAGAATTTTCAGTCTTTGCAGTCCTTAACAGTGCTCTTTTAAGTATCTGAAACAACTGATTAACCCTGCTTAATACAATCTGTGTAATCTACTGTGAATCTTGCAGATAACTCATAACTGTTAACATTAATTAACTCAGCAGAGCTTTACCCTTCTTGCTCCCCCACCAGCCGCATACCCCAGACCTCAATTTAATAGTTCTCTTTCACAACAGCCCTAGCAGACAGCTTAGGCAGAGCTAAGCAGCAACGGCAAGCTTCTAAGGTCAAAAACCCAGTTAAATAATTGATGTGCATTTTTAAAGATGACTTTCTCTCCCCATTTTATACTTTTCATCAGTACTTGCCAGTAGTCAAGGCACACCTAATGCATACAACACCCTGGGACTACCCGTGATATCATAAGTAAAAATGCAAAGGGTTACAGTTGCATCCTAGAAGACCCTTTCTTTATGCCATCTGTCATAGAAACAGAGGTAAGCTGTGTCCCTATGTTGTTATTAACATTCAGGAAAGATTAACTTCTAATACTCCTGCTATGCCAGTTCTAAGGCTTCTGACCACTGGATTTTCTATGTCAACAAAATACAATTTCCTCTTAAGCTGTGATGTTAAGTGTATTCCTGAGAGCGAATCTCATCTCTTGTGCTCATACAAAAGCCTCACCCCTAACCAAAAGAAAAAGTGACCTTCAAGACCTTATCCTTACTGAGGAGACACTTTAAGATGGTCACAAGTTTCAAATCACAGAATTTTCAGAGTTGGAAGGGACCTCTAGAGATCATCTAGTCCAACTCCCCTGCCAAAGCAGGATTGCCCAGAGCACATTACTCGGGACTGCATCCAGGCGGATCTTGAAAATCTCCAGAGAAGGGGACTCCACAACCGCCCTGGGCAGCCTGTGCCAGTGCTCTGGCACCCCAACCGTAAAGAAGTTTTTCCGTGTATTTGAACAGAACTTCCTATGTTCCAACTTGTGCCCATTGCCCCTTGTCCTGCAATGCAGCAAGAGCCCCCAAACACAAGAAACTGCTCCAGCTATAGGCAGAAAAAGCAGAACTACACATACTACCAAGACCCTTTTGCATTACTAGTGTCATTTTTCAATTATACTTTTTAATCTTCAGTGTCCTTTAATGGCGTGCGAAGGTGGCAATTGTTTCTGGGCAGCTTCCAAGCTGCCTCATATGAGGGTCCTATCCCTTACCTACATCAGCAGAGCTCAGGTTTACTATTTAAGCAACATAATCGAGGGACACTTAATATGACGTATCGAGTGACTTGCGTTCCCTATCAACCAGATCACAAAACAACAGCAGTGCCACTGCGATGGGCTGGCCTCTCAGCTAGCGGAAAGCAGAGGAGGGGAGGGTAAATCCCCAGAAACATTGCTCCAGGCAAAAGCAATTCAAGCCTCAGGCTGCAGAGAGCAGCAACACCTCCTCCAGTCCAGCACATTTGGGCTGCGTGGCTCTGTGAAAATAGAGATAAGAATTTTAAAAGCTACAGGTTACACAAAAGTTTATGTTGTTCTTGCAACTCCCGAGCAGCAGATCTAAGCCTAGCAGCGTTCAAAGCACACTGAACCTCCTTGGTGGTCTGGAAGAAGTCTGACTCCTAGAAGCAGCCTCAGAGGAAATTTTAAGGGGCGTTACAATCAGAGAAAGGTAGCACAAGCAATGTTTGATCAGAGAGTGTTTACACCCTTCACCTCAGTAAAGCACAAAACCTTGGCAAGGAGACCAAGCTGTACAACAAGGGAAGGAGCAGTCCTAGGTCTGCTGCAAACCCCAAAATGTTGACAACGTTAAGTGCTGGAGTAAGGACTCTTTTGTTCTGGTTTACATGCAGCTTTTTTCATAACTTATTAAAAATGGCTCTGCATCATTGTTTAAACATACTTTGGTGGAGGCATTGAGTTACTTCGACAAACCTGTTTTTTGCTGAGAGCATCATGAACTGGTTGAGTGATGAATGGCCGATCAGAAACCGGAGCTCTATGGGAATTAGCACAGTCACTCACCAAAAGAAATGCCGCAGTAAAACCATTTGTGCTCTTCAAACCTACAATAATAGTTTGCATTTTGAAGCTGGGCACCTGAGCTAGTGGTATTACTTCTCAGTGCTCAGAAAACACGCAGCTCCCACTAATTTTAAAGGGAGAAACAGATGCTTATTATACCTGGAGGAAATAATCAGAAAATCCAGCAGGGGCGTTGGAACCAGATGATCTTTAAGGTGCCTTCCAATTCTAACCATTCTATGATTCTGCGAGTTATAATACAGTTCCCGAATATAGATCTCTATACTCTGGCACCTCAGTAGCACTACCCAAATTCACCATTCTTCTAAATCTCAACATAAGCCAATGCTTACATCTCTACAACACTAAGACATTGTAAATACAGGGTGCTAAAATCAGGCATTAAAGTTTGAATCTACAAGCTAAGCAATTTCTACTGACAGTGTAAACATGTGGAAGATCTGCTAGGTCTCCAAAATTTACTACTGCACATTAACACACAGTAGTAAAAAAACAGAATTTCCCCTGAGCTAATCTGCAGTCACTGACATCGCTTTCTAAGCAGCAATACAGGAACGGGCACAACCGAAACTGAAAATAAAGCACATTTGCTGCATTTCAGATTAGTAGATACATGATTCCTTGTGAATTTTGACTGAAAGTCATTCTCACGAGGTAGAGGCAACAGCCCCTTTGAAATTGGCACAGCACAATGCAGGCAGGAACTAAGCAAACTTCTTCAAACAGCTCTGCCAACACCATTCAGCTCCAAGCTGCAGAACTCCTGCTGTTTCAAATGCAGGGCCTCCTGTGAGCAGACTGCTGATTACACCAGGTTGTATGGCAGGTTTTTGATACGTGCGCAGGGCAGAAGAATGAGAACGAAACCTGCCCGCTGGTCGTGTTAAATAAAAGATTTGACACCACACTGGAAATAAAAAGATAAATAAAGGACACACTGCCATCTATTCATTCCCTTGCCCCCCATAAAGATAAAATATATTGTAGCACGCTATACACATACTCCCCTCAGTGTGTACAACTCATGCAAGTGTTACTGGACATGCTGCTATTATGAAAGAGAAACAGGAGGCAGCACAATACAAACATCGTATCTCTAAAACAGGGGAGATATGTACAGTGGGAAAAAAAAACCAAAACCGTGTTGAAATGCAGCACTGCGGCAGCACATTTAATCAGGCTCTTCATGCCCAGTTACATTTGTACACCAGAGAAGATTTGGAGCAGTCAAGGAAAGGGAATGAAAGCGACTCAACAGGTGTTTCCCATCCTGATTTTTTATGAGGGGGGGCAGAGGAGTCCAAGTTTTACAAGTTTCTGTGAAATTCTGACAGGGGAGACCTTTGGGTGTCACTCCCAGTGTGGGAAGAACAAGGGCCACCGTAGCAGGCAGGAGCCAGGTCAGCGTAGACCTCGCTCCACACATGCCCACTGCCAGGTGCCAGCCATGGGGAAAGCAGGGTTGGTGGGGGACGCAGGACCTGCAGAAAGCTCTCCCCTGTTCCCAAAAATAGTTGTTTTGTTTATTGCTTTGAGCAGAGAGGCCTTTGCTGCCTAATCAAGTGCAGCCCCCTTGTCATCTCCTTGTAGCATCACAGCTGTGAATCTCCTAATTGCATCTTTGGTATGCAGAAGGTATGAAATCTTCATGAAAAGATGACATGAAAGGCTTCACTGGTTGGTCATAAACATGGACATTAGAGTCTTTCCTCAGGGAATGGCCAGTACAGAAATCAGATGTTCAGAATATATTTCTGCCCATATGGTTCAAAGTGATGAATAATGCACTTTGGAAAAGAAGGATGACAAAAATAATACCATACTGCAGTGAAGCACCCATCATATTAAACAAATAACAGGTGGTGACTAAAAATGCATTTTTAATGAGTGCCTCTTTATGAATGCACACAATGCAAAGTGGTATCCACTGCTTTTGTAACACACCACTCCTCATTATGGATTAAAAAAATATCTGTTATATAGAGCTAGATGCATAAGCTCTTTACTTTCTCTTTGGCCATCTCAAGGAATTTTTTTTCTTTTTTTAAAAAGATTTAGCAGCCAAATAATATGAATTTCAAATTCTGAACTCTCTAATACTCACAGATTCTGTAATTAACACTAACTTTTTTCACTAGGTAAATCTGTAATTAAATGTTAAAACATACACTTTGATGCGTGTTTTCAATGCATCCGCCTCATCGAATATGCTGTTCTTCACATGTATACAATTAACTGCGGAAGAGGGCAGTCCAGTGGTTAATGCACAAGACAGTGTTTGAATTCCTAGGTCCAGACAGGCATGAAACACAGATCCACATCAGCTCTTCAAAGTGAATGACTGTGTTCCCAAACTCTTCCCGAAGCAGTCTGCGTGAAATTCAGTGGCCAAGAATTGAGACACTACTCCATAGCAGGGGGTGCTCCTATGCCACAGGGTTATGAAAACATCATAAGAACTATTTCACTAGGGTTACTTATCCAACTGAAAGCTAGACAAATTATAGAGAACAGTTATCTAAGATATTTGGAACACAAGACTCATTTAAATGGACTGTTTCTACAATGGAAGAAATCTCTAGAAAGGAATGTCAGACAATTAATACAGTCAGAAAATGAGACTTTGCACTATTAGAGCTACAGCATAAAGTATGTTCAGCTAAACCTGTACCCTGCTCCATCTCAGCAGAAGAAACATTATCTCAAGGATTGCGGCAACAGTTTACGCAGTTACTCAAGTCTGAATCTTCTTGCATGAAGGTCAGTGTTACAGAACACGAAAATAAATGTATTCCTCCTGTCTCAAGTGCAGCTGTCTTGTTAATCTCCAAGATGACATATTCCTCATATATCAGTCACCAGTTAAAGCCCTGATTCATACAGAGAGACTTAGGAGCACACAGCAGGTTATTACTTCAGCAGGTTGCTTATTTCTACGAAGCATAATACTCCTTGTAATTCTTAACTGCTTTCCCCCTCCAGGGCATACAGCATATGTCTTGGGAACTGGAACAGACTTGCTCTGAATATCAAAGGAAAATTAATGACTTGTCGTTAAAAAAGGTGAGAGGCAGTAGTTAAACTCTACCCATTCCTAGTTGGTTCCTTAGAAGGCCAATAATTAAATGATATTTTTCTGTTTAATAATTGTTTAGATGATATGCTAAAAACAAACACCAAAAAAAGGCTTGTCCCTGCAAACAGAAATTATTTTAGGCTGCTGTGTATTTAATATTGTAATACATTAATCAGCCTGGTTGTTCTGTTAAGCACAAACTTCGATGGCTTCCCAAGTGCCAGGAAACCAGTTCACTCCATTCATAACTTCGGTTTGATACAGCAGCAGTGTGTGCCAGAGATGTGGAACTCGAAAGGGTCTGTATCACACAGAGCGGATGATGATTAAACAAACTGGGAGAGCTTAAACTGACACAAAAACCTCCCTCTCTCCCCGTCCTCACAATACTAAGTGCAGCAAGAAGATCTCAGATCTTAACGTTAAGAGCCAAATTCTGCCTTTATGAACACACAGCTTCCCTGAGGCCTTGAGATTTGCAGAGTACAAAAATCTTTCATATCCTTTCCTAATTTAATACTAGCAGAAGCTGAGAATACCCTTCTAGTAAACTTTTCAGAGAACCCAGCAAAAAGCACTGCACTGTAACTCCAGCATAGCATTTGAACACTTCTTTGCATATACAGAGTAATTAAGTGACATCTTACATTAGCCAGCTAGAATCCAAGGGGACATATTAAGATATGCTAACATAAGCCTCAGAGTTTATGTGGCAAGGAGCTGCCTTGTTGAAGCAGCTGACCATGACTGCAGCTCCCAACTGCCATACCTGGGGAAAAAAATAGCTTCTGTCACTGTGGATGTCCCTATTAACTGCAGAAGTTCAAGCCATTAAGAGCAAGAGGAAAGTCTATTCAACAGGAGCTTCCTTTGTATTGCAAAACAGCAAGACGCCATAACGGATAGCAAACACTCCTTGGCAGAGCATCTCTTGAGGAAGCATGGGTGTAAGCATTCATAGAATCATATAATGGTTTGGGCTGGAAGGGACCTTAAAGATCATCGAGTTCCAAACCCCCTGCCATGGGCAGGGACACCTCCCACCAGACCAGGTTGCTCCAAGCCCCATCCATCCTGGCTTTGAATATCTCCAGGGATAGGGCCTCCACAACTTTGCTGGGCAACCTGGGCCAGTGTCTCACCACCCTCACAGTAAAGAATTTCTTCCCAATATCTCATCTAAATCTACCCTCTTCCAGTTTAAAACCATTACCCCTCACCCTATCACTACATACCCTGATAAAGAGTCCCTCCCCATCTTTCCTGTAGACCCCCTTTAGGTACTGGAAGGGGTTATAAGGTCTCCCTGGAGCCTTCTCTTCTCCAGGCTGAACAACCCCAACTCTCTGAGCCTGTTTGAGGGACTTCCTATTCACAAGAGAAGACATTCAAACTGAGTTTACCGTATCTAGTGAGGGGGTCACGGCTCACGAAGGCGGAGTCTGTGTTGCCTCACGTCATATGCCCTCCACAGCATGAACTGACTTGGAAACCCTTCATGCCCAGCAGTCAGAGCAGATCCAACTCATGGAGAGAACCAGTTCTTAGAGCCCGGCACCGAGCCAACGGAAGGCTTGCACTGCAAGTTTCGGAAATTTGGAAAGCTGTACATTTCAGTTCATATGCATTCATGCTCTAGGTAAGTTAAAGTCACCATCAGTATCAAAAAAATCTACCTGACAAAAAGGCAGAAATTTCAAAGTTGTTGGTGCAGTAACTGCCATGAACCCAGAAAACAAGATTACATCTCGGATCGTCCCCATCTTCCAAGTAAATCTATCAGCATCTGGAGTGTAGGTATTCTAGGGTCAGGACATTCACAGTCTTCTCCTCTGACAACTGTTACATTTATTTCCTATTCTTAACCTACTGCGTAAGACACACAGATGTGCTTTGATATCACTCTTTTTCTGGTTTTGTAAAACTAGCACTTTTCTTCTGCTTTTCTTACAAGCGCCCCAAACAAAACATTTCAGGACAAGTTAAACATCTCACCTGGTGGGCTGGGAAGGTAGGAAGGGGGAAGAAGGATTTAAAAATAAATAAAATCATGGTCCTAGTTGAAAGTGGAATAAGACAACAGTTGATATTATCGCAGTGAAAAGGAGTTTAAAAATCCATATTAATTATTCATATCTATTTTTTGTTACTGTAGAATCAAACTGATGTTTAAAATATTAAACAACAGTTACATTAAATACCTTGGAAACATCTTACATCTGAACTGAACAGTATGAAAAACTTATCAGTATTTTTTTGCAGTTTCAGCTCTCCTACTACACTCAAGTGCACTTTATTAACACTCTCGGACTAACTTGACAGTAAAACAAATCTCTGTGGTGAGAAAGGAGTTCCAGGTACCTCCAGACTTGTACACTTGTCCATTTTGTAATTTGCTGGTACCATATTAGGCAGGAGCCATTCCTTACCATCCCAGGAAAAAAAAAACCGAAACAAAAACAAAAAACCAAAACAAAACCACAATGGCTGTGTGTACCCCAGCAAGAGAAAACTGGTAGTCAACCACTCCCCATCATTGGTACCAGCAGACAGAAGATAAACAGGGAAGAAACTGTAAGGTCACAGCATATACCCCCACAGTGCATTTACTCCTGCTTAAAGGAAAAAAAAAAAAAAACCAATGAAGCATACAGTTCAAAGAAGTACTCTGATGCAAATTTTTGCTACAGGGGGCTTGGGGTTTTTTGTTTGGTTGGTTTGTTTTTTAAATATGGCTTTGTTTTGGGAAGAAAAACACAAGGATTAAGTGTTTCCCAGCTTTTTCTGTGCTTATGCAGACGTATCTTTCAGCAACAACTCTACTGGTTACACAAGGACAAAAAAAACCCAGAAGTGCAACACTATATAATCAAAAAAAAGACTATAATGACTTAGATCTAGGGCTAACCTGACAATGTTCTTTGGCATGCTGGCCAGAAAGCTGCTTTAGAATCGCAGATTCACCTATGCAAAAGTATCACACACACACACACACAAATGGCAGAAGCTATAGATGCTGGTTTTGTGGTGCTGCAGAGGTACAATAAAAAAACTGTCAGATAAAAAACGTATTTAAAACAAATGTACTGAATGCATCTGCTTGTCACCTCCTGTGTATATTAAATATGGCTGGTGGAAGCACCAAGACTCCAATGTATACTAACATTTTAAGTTTGGAATTGTATGCTACCTGCGACAGAAAGCACAACAAATCAGGAACTCATTTGTGTTTTAAGCATCATTCCGCAGCATTTAGCCAACTAAAAAATACTACTCTTTGCTATCAACTTTCTTGACTTACAAAAGACTTTGAGGAATTAAGATTAATGCAGCTTGATGCAAGAGACTTGCATGAGTATCAGTAAGATCAAGATGGTCTGGTTTCGGTTTCTTTTTTTTAAAAATGGATTCAATACTTAACCTCTTGAGACTCTAAAGGGAAAATCTTAAGTCACTAGTCACAAATGTATTTCTACTTGTTTATAAGCAAACTGAAAATAAACTTCAAATGATCAGTCCTTTATAAACAGGTGACAGAGCGCAGGCCTGACTGCCTAGTCTGCATGCTGGAAGAGTAGAGCAGCTCCGTTCAGATTGTTATAAAACCAACTGCTTTTTACTCTGCCACGTCAACTCAGCTCTCTCATCCGAGTTCATCTCTCTTACTAGCAGGCTGGGCAGAGCGTTCAAAGCCCCCTAAACTAGCTGTCCTGCTAAGCTCAAGACTGGGAAAGCAAGTCAGAATGAGTCCTTCTGCAGATACTCAAACGGTTGCCATAAACACTGCAAAATCTCCAAGTGCTGATAAAGTGTGATAAATATGTTGACATTGGTAAAGGCTGCAATATGCTGTCAAGGAGAAGAGCCAAAACAAACCATGATCTGGCAGACAGCTCTGGTTTCACAATATCCAAGGGTATCAAAGCAAAACTGCTGAAAGACCCCACCACACAAGATGCTCAGCATCTCAAGTTGCACCAAGTCAGTCTGAGAAAGTCAGTGCCACTTAAAATCAGGTCCTACATCATACAAAGAAAGTGCAATTGCAAGTTAACCGAGATGCTTTAAGAAACAAGAGGCAACACTGCAGCTGTGTCTTATAAAGACAAGTCTTCAAGCAATAACAAATGATTTGAAGTTTGAATCCCTCAATTGCATAGATTTTGGACCCAGCAATTTATAAAGAGAAAGGGCTAAGTGGAAAAGGGAGATCAAAATCAACTTTCCAATCCAGATTTTGGCTCAGGCTACAAAGGAAATGCAGACTGGAAGAAACGTGGGACCGCTCAACCAAGTTTGAGAATTAAAACAGAGCACTCTGGTTTAGTTTCTTCTGCATGACTGGAAGCTGGGAGCTAGATTAAGTGCCAGAGCACTGAAGTGTAAGCAAGTCTTCTAATAATGGCAGCTTTTGTGGTCCTCTACTACAGACTCATTCCTTCTGCATGTAAAACTGCAAGGATACATACACATGCTGTTCAGATAAGCATTTGCCACAAACCTTGAAAACAAAGACAAAGCCTTCAGTACTGACACATAGCTCTTTCATATTCAGGAAAACACAGAACACACAGGGTGGGGGGTTTGTTTGGTTGGCTTTTTTTCCTCATTTTTGCAAGATCAAAATTGAAGAAGTGACCTTAAGACATTTATTACATTAAGAGGCAACTCCTTGTAGTTAAATTGCAGTTCTACTTTGGCATAACTAAACAGTCTAGAGACTCCAATTAAATCAAGCATGTAACTAGTCAAATTAGAAGTTTGGGGTTTTTAGAAAAAGGTGAAAGACGCTTTACTTTTAAGGTAACTACTTCTCAGGACTGATTCTGTTCCTTTGGAACTTGCATCCTGACAAATGAGCCTTTTAACACAAATAGTAATCCTTCATTTAATATCAAAATGTAAAAAGAAATTCACCTCCTTCCAGTTTCTGGCAGTAAATACTAATGCCTCCCGTGGGACTCCAGTCACTTAGCTTTACTGTAACACAGCTGCTCCAGAATAAACCAGGCATTAACCTCAGTAGTACCCTCCCCTTTTCTTCCAGCACACACTGTGCGCCAAACAGGTCTTCCTGCAATACAAATTTGATGCTGCACTCCCTTACAAATACCTTCCCAGTGGATGTATTACAGATAGGATCACCATTTGAAAAAAAAAAAAAAAACAAAAACACAAAACACCAACACAACACTAAAACCCCACAAAACAACTCTTTGAAGTGCCAAAGGGAACTTATCTTTCTTCTTTTGCTTCTCAACCTTACAGCAAACAACTTGGTTGTTTTTGAAATCAGTTCTTTAGCATCAGGTAAATAAAGATGACTTTTTCTAGACAAAGAACACCTATTATAGGTCAAAATTTTTAAAAATATTAATAACCCACTAAATCATTTTCACAGGACAGGGAGATATTTAGACGGAATTCACACAATATTTTCCCTTTGTGCAAAGACCACAAGTCTTTCCTACCACCCCCAAAGGAGCAGATGTCTATCACTGTTATCTTGATCACCTAACGGGCCCTAACAATGTCATTCTAAGTCTAAAAAACAAATTAAATAAACATCTAGAGACTTAATAATGCTAATTATGAAAAAGAACAGACAGTGACAGCTCCACAGGGGCCATTTCAGTCTGCTGAGCAGATTTTTATTTAGGCACTTTTACTGGCCATATGAGGACCCAGCAGAATTTAAACACTTAACTCCCCTTCAGCTCCATCTCTTAATCATAATGGGAAACAGGAGAGGCACCAGCTCACACACAGCTCCCATTCAAACAGCTATAAAAAAAGTCATTCTGCTTCCTTAAAGTACAGTGCACACACATTAATTTGCTGCTTTATTTGCTCTTTAGAGTTTGCTTTTTTAAAATCCTTCCTTTTAAAAAACAACATATTTGCAAATGGGAGATGGACACATGCATCAGTGAGGGACAGCATTTCAATTTCTGTGCATTCGTGAGCAGGTGCCTTCCCTAATTTGTGCCGGCGTAAAGTCCATACACCATGTAAAGTAAGAAATACATCCTTTCCTGTAGTTGGTCTTCAGCAAAGAAACTACCACACTAAAACCTCCTCCTGTCCCCAGGTCCAGAGACCCACTTGGAAGGGTAAATCCCATCATCCTTCACCAGAGTAGGTGACTCCACATCCTCCATGCCCACTTCTTGGCCAAAGAGCATTCACCTTTGCCAAAATACTGGAGGTCAACATAAGCTCAAGCAGATCTTTACAATGCAAACCACATTTTGTTTTCAGATGTAAATACAACTCTGTATTTGGATACGATGCTCTATCCAAGATCTCCCATGCATTTCTGAAACTGCTAATCACTCCTTCAAAGTGACAGATAAGCACCACTTTAAAAGACATCTCAAATGCCCATCTTGGATGAAAACATGCTGTGGAAGAATTGCTTATGGGTCTAATAAGTCATAAAAAAAAAAAGCAGTGTTCAAGAAGGTGAGAGTTCATTGCAGATCTTTGTAACAAAAGCTAATCACAGCGCTGTTGGAGTGGAAAGCCTAGGCCAGCTGAGTTAGACGCCCAACGAGACACCTTCACTCATGCCACACCACAGGGTCACAGATGTCACTGGAACTGAGAGGAACAAGCCTTGACACCAAACCTTAATCCAGAATCAGAGCTGTGTAAGAACGAGACCATGGACTGGATCCAGTATGCCACAATACAGCATTGTGACAATATCCTCAGAAAAAGCCACACTGGATTAAACATTTTCACAGACAGAACATGCAAATGAAATAAGAACATAAATCACTTTCCTTTGCTACCTGCCATTAAAAAGCAGGAATTATATTCTTTGGGAACTGATATGCAATTAGGGGGGTTGTTTTGCATTCATAAATTACACAAATGTATAAAGTATCTTCCTGTCTCTTTAAAGACTTTTTAATGAAAAGGACTAAATGACATGGAATTCATTACAGAAACACAAGCAACAAAGCAATCTAACTTTCATTTATCAAAAATAAATCTCAAAGCTATTTTCAGCTACAAATGGCATGCAGGCTATTTTCTAACTTACCCAAAATTGGTAGGCTCTACAAAACCTAGTTTCCTCCTTCACAAAATTTTCTGCTGGCAAAAAAATGGAACGTTTGCCTGAAATCTAGACAGCAGGACTGAACACGGCTGTCTGGTGAGACTGTCTGAACAGTGACTTATGTCTTAAACCTAATATCCAAAAACATATATGTAGTGGAGGACTGAAATATCCTGTGGCTTTATCATTGGTAATCACAGCAATAGTCTAGGAGATTAACATCAGGCCTCGGCTTTCATTAAGAAAAGCCACAAACACACTCACATTACCCTCTTTTAAGACATATAAAGGACACACTGGATGCATTCTGCAATTCAGACTTCCCAAGAATTGTTTTCAATTAACATGTCAGAGGTTAAGTAAATACTGCTGTGTGGGAACCAAACAGCTATGCCATACTGTAAAATTTGTACAGGTCACTTCCATTTGCCTCCATATTTTAGGACACTGCTCCTCTCTTTTCTTGGCTCAATTTCCTCATTTGTCCACACAATGAATTCACGCCCCTCCAGCTTATTAAGCAAAACAAAGACAGGACTACACAGACACATGCCAGCCTATTCTGCCCTTTCCCATATTCTAGCTCCAGGAAATTACAGGCAATAAAGTAGTTTAAAAGCCAACCTATTCTCTTCCGTCTGTTTGAGGTCACTATTTCATTCTGTATTAAAATGCATGTGGAGCCTCAGGGTGGGGGGGGGGGGGGGAAGTGTCTCCTTAAGCTCAGTCCTCCATTAAACTTCCAGACATAATTCAATACATCAGCTGAAATGCATCCAAGAATCACAGCCAGTAATCTCAATCAGGTGTCCAACAGCATGCCACTAGCCACCTGAAATGGTAGCCCTCACCAACCTGGGAACACTTTTCAAACTGACCTCGGCAGAAACTTATTTCAACTCTGGGGTAGAAATGTTTGTTTTGTGTAGTCCTTCTGGAAAGGAGCAAGACAATTCCCAGTAAAAGCATCAGACAGTCCGGCTGGTAGTGATGAGTCACCTGCCTCTTTCTCACCGAAATACTTAGTAAGACGACCTATACAGAACGACCGTGATCCTTGTGATTGTTCTTATGTTCATTCCACTTGCAGCAAAGTGGTACCACTAATTTCAAGTGAGAGACTAATGTCACCGGTTCAGCATTTCCTAAAATGTCTATGCCAAGCTCGGTCATTCCCTTGCCCTGTACCCACCACCGCAATAACTGACCATCTTCACAGTACTGGTCTTACACACAACCTTCACGTCTTACGATCATGCACCTGCAGAACAGAAAACTTAACTCAAAACATTTTTGTCACTGCAGAACCAGGGTGGCCTCATTAAGCTAAGTACTGCATAAATACATACAGACAGTCTGTGCCTGCAGCAAGTTTAAACTAACTAGAGAAGTCAAATTAAGGAGTAGAAGCAAATACAGAGCTAATAAGGTCCTACTCTAGGTGATGCCTGTGGCAGAGTGGCAGCATCTCCTGGGTCGTAGCCCGCTGCCTTACTGAAACACGGAGCACTCTGCAATAGTACATTAGTACTAACTTATTTGTCATACTAATTTATTGTACACTTGTGGAAAAAGACTAAGATACAGAGAGCCTCAGCAGCTACTCACCGTTGTTTCTGCATGCAGCCGCAACACAAGGCCATGAGGACCTGTAAGCTACCTTTGGTAGGTGCAACACCACAATTCCCAACACAGAAACAACTCAGGAGACTGTATGCATATAGCCTGCTCAACTGTACGGAAAAGGGAGAGAACATACTCTTAAGAGTGCAGGAGATGAGCAAAGTATTTGAAGTAGAAAGAGCTTATCTGCTGAAGCTTCTGGCACCTTGCTCAAGGAAGCTGACATTCTCGGTTAATAATCTTGGAATTTAAAGCTCAAGATGAGGAAAGGTCCCCCTAAAGCCAAGTTGCTAAATTAAGATTTCTAGGGAACAGGAATCAAAGCAAAGCAGCCACCCAGGCATACTGTGCTTTAACACACCAAATGGACACAGCTAGCAAGAAAAAGTTCAGCTTTATCACCTAATTCAGTAGGTCATTGTGGGTACAAACTTTCTCCCCCAGAACAGAGGAATGCTTTTTGACTTCAAGGTGTGTGCATTTATGTGCATTTCTAGCATTTGGTGCTTACTGTGCCAAGGACAGCATTACTAGCCCACTAGAATCAGCCTGCCTAGTAGGGAAAGAGTTCCACTCACAGAAGAGGACATTGCTACTTCCAGAGCTTTATTTATAGCTTGAGTACAGTTGCCAGTTCATAACTTGTGCCCAAATCTGGAGCTCCAAGTTTGAATTCCTCTTTGCAGTCCAGTCAAGAGCGCTAAATCTGACTCAATGCTTCAACTACAGAAGCAGTTGTTGTTTATTGATCTGGAAGCTACTGGTATTGCAAGACCTTCCCTGACCCACCGCGAGAACCAGCTTTTGCCCCAGCCTGAAGACAAATTTTTTCCTCTTTTCCCAAGGTTAGAAACACAGCGCTACTGCAGCCCCAGCACCAAACCACCCACAGCAACAGCCAGACTCACAGGCAGCTAACTCCCTTTAACGTGCCTGAGAAAAACCCTACCGCTTCTACTTGTTTTACACAAATATACAGCAGCCAAGTAAAAGGAGAAGGAGACAGGCTTGAAGAAGCATGCCTTAAAAGTAAGAGATCCTTACTCACCATTATCTCTGAGCCCAACTAAGTGAGGTTAGGTGGGGAGGATAAGATTTGTGGTGGTATGAAGTCTCTAAAAATTCAGTGAGCGGTTTCATCTTTATTCCCCCACACACCCACTTTAATGTACATGCTAAGGGTTATGAGTTTCTTATCGAAGCTGCACGAGCCACACAGTCACAACTGGTTTCAGAGTTGTATGATTTTTCAGTATGATTTTTATGGGTTTTTAGTGAAGAAATATTTCCAACCTATTTAGAAACATGAAGCAATCTGCTAGGTATTTAGTGGCCACAACTGCAGCAAATACAGGCAAAAAAAAATACAGCCATGACCACATTGCAGCATTTCTTCCAACAGCATTTCTCATCCACATATTCCAGATGTGGCCATAATACCCACACAGGGACTAGCCAGGGGATGATCACATTCTTTTTTTCTTCTTCTCTCCGTCAACCTCAAGTTTTTCATGTAAATGGTAGGAATTTTTGCTCGAGAGTGCAGTACATACTGTTGGAGTGACCACTGGCATTTTTGAAGGTTAGGAAACTAGCTGACATCCAAACCGATCCTTTAAAAAGTTTAGGTTTTTTTATAAACTGGTATCAAACTGATTTTTATTTCCTTAGAAAAACCCTAAACCCAAGGATTGGCACACGAGCAGAGGAAGCACAGCAAAGTTCTCCCTGCCAGCCTGCCTTAAGCCTCCTCCAAAACTCTATAGGTCTGAGCATGTTCTCCATGTGTTGCAGACATCTGGGCAGCTGCTCTTACCTGGACACTTCAAATACCAGCACCTACAGGATTTAAATATTCTCTACAGCAGAGCAAAGGGATAGGCCAACACCCCTCAGATTTTCTAGCTTTCTTCTTCCATCATCAGAAGTGACAGAACCAGCAACAGTTCTTGCACACTGTGTTGCAGTTTAAGGGGGTTTGTTCCTTGTTGTTGGTTTGTTTGTTTTTTGTAATTGCCAAACTCTGCCAGAAACAGTGCTAATGCCACACCACTATGAAGACAGTTGCCACAGCTGGGATTAATCAGCATTTGGAAAAGCAGCACAAGGCCCTGGGGAATTAAAGCCGTAACAACTCACTGTCAACAAGGGGCAAGAGTGCTTATTTCAGTGAAGTCAAACATCGTTCAGTCTTGCAGTACTCACACCTGAGCTATTTTCAAGCCAATTTAATTGGACCAGTAGATAATCCTTAGTGGCCCTCACAACAGAAGCATTTCAAAGTGAAGGCAGAGCTCAGGAACAGCAAGATAATTTCATCTGTGTTGCGCTGGGTGTTGTTGCAGTGTTGGCTTAAGGACCAGCATTCCCAACTATGTTATCAACACAAGGCAGCAGACGACAGCTGGAGGTCCATCTGTTCCATATACACTGGTTAGCTGTAGTATGTGGTAAAGACTTCACCCTTTGAACAGGATGCACAACACCTGCACCAGTGAGAAGCGGGTGGGCATCTCTTCTCCAAGACACTCAGTTCTCTATTGACCCCTTTAATAAACGTCCTCCTTGCAGTTACAGACAGTAACCTGTAATTCTCTGTGCTAAACTATTCCTTACAAAACCATTTTGAATTCCAGTTTAAATACAGCCAAGTGTCTGAATTCAGTCAGAGCAAGAAGAGACACATAAAACTCACACTATGAGCAATGAACACATTCTGCCGAGCTCAGCCCTTTTCCAAGACGTGGCACCAATTCCAGAAGTTTTATGACCAGCCGTTTCTCCAGTGAACCAGTGCCATAAAAGTTATTAAATGCAATTAATGACAGGTTCTCTTGAACACTCATGAAATCCCACAGCAAAATGATTCATTTTCCTGCTTTCAAAAGAGGGGCTAGTAACAGATCTGCAAAGGTGCAACTGCTCAGAGAGCGGGAAATGCAGAGATGTTGCCTCCTACCACCAGTAACAAATACCACATACCCAACTAATAAAAAAACAAAACACCAAAACCTGCAGCAACCAATGTTGTCCCCTGTTTTAAGAGTCTTGACACAATGCTTTTCCTAGTAGCCATCAGCAATCTAGTTTTACGCAGCTGAAAGTTGTGGGAAGGCAACTCTTCAGAAAGTTGTTAATGAACAAATTCAGTTAGCAAACTTCTAAATATGAGAGGTTATTTGAACTGGGAAAAAGCTGCTTCATTGTATTTATCCCTCCCAAGTTATGCCTGCTGAAGCACAGAGAGGAGCTCATCTTCATGTCTCTGATCAAAGCCAAATTCCCGCAATAACCTCATTCGTTCATAGGCATTCCCAGCACAGACCCTCAGCCTAAGAGATCAGAAAAGTCCTGATCAGGAGAATACCTGGATTCATGCTTCTGTGTTAGACCTGTCCTTGTTTTCTGAAGTAATATTACCTGTATGAATGAGAATTTTGCTTTAACAAGGAGATTAGCTATACAAATATATGAGAAATCAGATATGAGATACAGATACACTAGACAATTATATGATCTGAAATGTCAACTAGCTTCTGAGTATCAGAGTTAATTTTAGTAGCCACTTATGTCACCTTCCCCAGACAGATACAGTTTACAGTACCATGAATTCATGTCACATTCCTGATCACTCCTGCCCAGTGCAGAAAGGGGCAAGTATTCTTTCATACCTACCAACATCCTTAAATAAAGCACAAGGTGGCATTTTCCTCGTTCTAGGACACCTGGTCTACCAAACTCGGTAACTAAGCCATAAACTTGACTTGGGTCCATTAAGTGAAAGGGAATGTAAAATGTCAAGGCCAACACTGTATTTTTAGACCTTTTGTTTCTCTTGAGGAAGCAGCAAATTCGTGTTCCTATTGTTTGTCAGGAACTTTTTCCTCCCACTTCCAGTCTGCAACCAAATTTGATTGTGTGTTTTAAGCCCATAAGCCATTACCCTCATTTTAACTTAAGCTAATGTATTAACACTACTACATCAAATAATGCCCACAAGTTCAACCTACTTAAAAGAAAAACCTTAACATTCAGGGGACAAGAGGCCTAACAATATTTAATACATTCCAAAGCATTCCTCTGGTTGCATGTTGAAGAAACTAGTAAAAGCTACTTATATCGGACCCTAAAACACAAGAAACCCCCCAAATATCTAACAGACATTAGTGCAGACGTGACGTTACACTTGGCAATCACACATAGAGCTCAGTTACAGCATAGGTAATTGTCCCACTGTACTCGGCACTGGTGAGGCTGCACCTTTAGTACTGTGTTCAATTTTGTGTGCCACAGTATAAGAAGGACATTGAGGTGCTGGAAAGGGTCCAGAGAAGGGCAACAAAGCTGGTGAAGGGTCTTGAGAATAAGTCTCATGAGGAGCGGCTGACAGATTGAGGTTGTTTAGTCTGAAGACAAGGAGGCTGAGGAGAGACCTTATTGCTCTCTACAACTACCTGAAAGGAGGTTGTAGAGAGGTGCACGTTGGTCTCTTCTCACAAGTTACAGCCAATAGGACAAGAGGAAATGGCATCAAGTTTAGGTTAGACATTAGGAAAAACCTTGACACCGAAAGGGTTATCAAAGACTGGAACAGGCTGCCCAGGGAAGTGGTTGAATTGCCTTCCTTGGGTGTTTTTAAAAGCCATCTAGATATGGTGCTCAGGGACACAGTTTAGAAATCGACCTGGTAGAGTTAGATAATGGTTGGACTTGATGATCTCAAAGGTCTTTTCCAGCCATAATGATTCTATGATTTGTGGCCTTAACTCCTCCCAGACTACAGAGAGTTGAAGGCTGCACACCACCACATGAAGGGAATCTCACATTAGCATGGAGACCTTGGATTTGCCCTGAAGATGTGATTGTGACAAGGACAAATAAGTTTCTTAGACAATGTTATAATCACAAAAAAAGTGGTTTTATTTTAAACTTTGTTGTAATTAGACATTTTCAGGACAAAACACAAAGAATGATCAGCTCTCATGACTGCTTTGTTTGCATACAGTATATACAGTCTTCAGGCAAGATTCATAGTACTTAATTTCTGGACTAGAACAGGAACATCACTGTGATGCCTGCTACTGCAAGTCTCAACTACTGTTTCCCATTGAAAACTCTGTGCCTTAACCTATTTTAGCTGTTGCTAGCTTTATTGGATTATGATCACACAGCTCAACAGCTAGGTCAACAAGACACCAAGCAACATATCACATGATTCTGAATCACTTGTCTTTTTTCCTGAATCTGATCTCTCTTCAGGTACTTTTTTTAAAAGAGGTCAGATTATCAGCTCTAAGAAAAAGAATTCACATGAATAAAAAGCTTTAAGAGTTTCAACATGTGAAGAACCAGGCTCTCAGACTGTAAATCTTGTGGGGGTGAGGAGAGAGGAAGAAAGATTAATCCTGCTCCTGTCCTTAAACATGGTCCTTTTTCCTGTAGAATCCATATACATTTACACTGTTCAGTGGGTAACAGAGAAATCAAAAAAAACCCTTCAGCCTCTAGTTATGAACAAATGGAATTTCCCCTTAGAAATCACAAGTCTCAGGACTGACATCACATTGCATCAGCGTGTCCAGTTCTCAACAATCAAGACACAGGTCAGCTGTCTTCAGAAATACATGATACCCTCCTACATCATCTCAAACCTGAGTTGCGCAATTCATTTTTCTAGCAGGCCGCTGGAACTTGCACAGACATGTTATCCACCCCATCTGACTTTTTCCTCAAGTCCCTCTCTCTTTTAGGCTTCCCTAAGCAAGTTCAGAAGCAAAGTATTGGCAATAACAAGCAATAGCAGTAGGCAAGCTCTGGAAGAGAACAGCATCAAAGGCACTACTGTAGTTAAGCATGGCATCTCTTCTGTATTTTGAAGACAAAGCTAATACACAGTCTCTTCTACACATACAGAAAAGATGAAGTACAGGATGAGCACACTGACACCAGCTCCTGCAGTTTAGTTGTTTTGTCCATTATATGATTGGGACACATTTGCAGAAGAGCATTTCAACAGTCCTCAGTGCTTTCAGACTGGTTTACAGTGCACAGCACTCAAATCTGGCAAAAGATGTGTAAAAGGAAACAGTAGAACAGTTACCCCCTCTCACTAAGGGGTCTAAATATACACAACAGTGTGTATACAGAAATTCTATTTAGAGTAAATGAATTCACTCCTATGGCTTTCTAGCAGCATCCAACATGTATCTAAGTCTGCAAAAGTGCTCAGCTGTCACCACCGTGGTTTTAGAGGAGCACTATTACAGCAGAGAAACACTGACTGTCAGTTCAAGGATGTTGCGGAGGAAGTGCGCTATTTGCGAGAATTTGCAGTCATTCCTGTGCTGAAGTCTCTTATAGAAGCAGCTCAGAAAAAACAACTGCTTTAACACCCAAGAACAGGTACACAGCATGAGAAGCCCACCTTCAAGATAAGCACAAATTTATTTTTCCTAATTAATAGTATATCAACTCGAGGTTTATATTCTAGCATTAAAGACATTTCTTCTAACTATTTATTTACTGGAAGCCCCTTTAAGAGAAGGTTATTGTTTTAAACAAGTTCTATACTCAAAAACATTATTCCAATTTCAGCAAGCCCCTCCACATACACACCCCACAACCCCACCATAACAGAGCTTTTTTACTACGTGTATCTCCAAGTGCACAGCCTGCCAGCACAATTTCTGCTTTAAAAAAAAAGGGGGAGTGGGCAGGGAAGCAGCCTCTGGCCAGAGAGAAGGTAACCGTATTGTCGTTTCATAAGGAAAGCATGGCTGAAAGTACTTTTACACAAGCACAATTTCCTCTCCATTTCCTGTAGCAAGCTGCTTTTTGAGACACCAGCTCCTGCACTAGCTGGAACATTATCGCAGTCACCACAGATCAATGAGCAAAGAGCAGAAATCTCACCTGATAGTAAGTCTTAATGTTTCTGACTAAGATGGTCAGGTTTTGAACCCGAAGATAGGTGTCATTATTTACATGCTTGTTGACACGTTGATTGGTTGGTCGAGGATCTCTATTAAAAGAGGAAAAAGAAAATAAAGTATTACTAGTTTAACTCAGTGCTAAGACTTAGCATCTCAAGAATGCACCATTAGGAAAACCCTTAAAAATTCACCCATTAAATGTGCTGATATAATTATACAGGATACATATACATTAATTCATGTTAGAATAAGCTCATTACCTTTGCATCTATGTATAACTTGGAAATCTTCCCACACGCTACAAAGTAACCTACTTTAGGTTAACTCACACAGCCATTCAGGGCAGCTTCCCTCCTTATTTATATTTCCCTGAAGCAAAGAGCATATTTAGTTTGTGCACACTACATCAAAGCAGTCTCTGATAATAAGGGGTTTATCTTATTCAAATAAAGAGAAGCCTAGGAAAGACTACCATGCCTTCCTTGGCTTTGGAGTTTTATGACAAGAGGAGGGTGTTAACACTTGATCAATGATCACTGTGCAAACTGCAAAACCCAGCTGCATTACACATTTAGCTGAAGGGAAAAGGGAGCACTGCACTTTTATTATACCCATATCATCTAACTAGATCGCTCTCGTATACCCACTGTGTCACAAAAAACAGCTCTACTGGGCTTTAAGATATGAACAAAATATAAACACAGGCAGAGACACAAGCAAGACAGGAAAAAACTTGGAGGAAAGATTTTAGGGAAAGAAGCCTCAAGTTTTTGTTTGATTTTAGAACAAGCAAATCAAAATTGTAGCTGAAACAATTGTATTCCTAAAATAAAAAATAAAACACAGGAGAAAACCTGCAAATAATTCTGTGTACACCCTAACATGTGGCAAAAAAGGGCACCTGAAAACCTTTATCTGCCAATTGCATATATCAAAGCTTTGTGTTTCCCCTCTAATAAAGACTCTTATCAGCAAACTCCTACACAATCCAAACACCTGCCTCCCAGAGCTCTGCTTTGGCTGTTAATTAAGCCATTCACAGCTCTTCCAGGGCCAAATATTGAACACAGGCGTTGACAAGGGAAATAAAAGAGGAACTGATCCAATATTTATTTTTAAAATATATCTGCCAAAGTTTACATAAGTACGTCAAAGAGCTTTTTCTTTCTTTTAGTTTTTTTTAAATGCACAACCATCCAAGAGCACCCCTCTAGTGAAAGCAGTGCTATGTGTACAAATATGACAGAATACATAGATAATCCAGAGATGAGAGAAAAACTGTCTTGGCAGCAGGTAACATCACACATAGTATTTAGGTACCAGGGTTCAAGCAAACTGAAGTACAGACGACCAAAACTGCCACTGACATAAAGCAGCAAGACCCTACACAGCCTTTACAGCAGCAAAGGATTGCGTATACTGATTGGCACTGTAATAAATTATGAAAAAAGAGAACAGAGGCAACTGTAACAAGCTTTTAAAGTAAAATCTGTAATACCTATTCCACGTTACTGTTGCTCAGACACAGGAGTGCAGAAGTCATACCCATACAGAGTCTCCAACGCAACAAGCTGGAGAACTGCAAATGGCACCTGGGCTTAAACTCAGAGAGTACCTTGCCTTCAGCACTCTGAGCAGATGCTGGACCCTGAAGGATGCTCAGCCCTTTTAGGCAAGGTCACAACAACAAACCAGGAAGCTAAAAGGGAAGAAACATACAGCAAAGAGAAGCTGGCCAAACAGAAGGGTCAGCCTACAGTTCTCGTTTCCACGTGAAAGCTCGTGTAGGCAGCATGCTGCCTATATCGCTGTCTGGTAGTGACCCAGGTCTACGGCCAGGAATCATAGAATCATAGAATGGTTTAGGTTGGAAGGGACCTTGAAGATCATCGAGTTCCAACCCCCCTGCCACAGGCAGGGATACCTCTCACTAGACCAGGTTGCCCAAGGCCACGTCCAGCCTGGCCTTGAACACCTCCAGGGATGGGGCTTCAACAACCTCTCTGGGCAACCTGTTCCAGTGCCTCACCACCCTTAAAGTGAAAAACTTCTTCCTAATGTTTAATCTAAACCTGCCCTCTTCCAGCTTAAAGCCGTTCCCCCTCGTCCTATCACTACATGCCCGTGTAAAAAGTCCTTCCCCAGCTCTCCTGTAGGCCCCCTTTAGGTACTGGAAGGCCGCAATAAGATCTCCCCGGAGCCTTCTCTTCTCCAGGCTGAACAGCCCCAACTCTCTCAGCCTCTCCTCATAGCAGAGGTGCTCCAGCCCTCTGATCATCCTCGTGGCTCTCCTCTGGACGCGCTCCAGCAGGTCCATGTCCTTCTTATGTTGGGGACTCCACAGCTGGATGCAGTACTCCAGGTGGGGTCTCACGAGAGCAGAGTAGAGGGGCAGAATCACCTCCCTTGACCTGCTGGCCACACTTCTTTTGATGCAGCCCAGGATACGGTTGGCCTTCTGGGCTGCGATCGCACACTGCTTGCTCATGTCGAGCTTCTCATCAATCATCACCCCCAGGTCCTTCTCCACAGGGCTGCTCTCCAGACATTCTCCGCCGAGCCTGTATTTGTGCTTGGGATTGCCCCGACCCAGATGTAGGACCTTGCACTTGGCCTTGTTGAACTGCATGAGGTTGGCTTGGGCCCACCTCTCCAGCCTGTCCAGGTCCCTCTGGATGGCATCCCTCCCCTCCAGCGTGTCTGCCTCGCCAAACAGCTTGGTATCATCAGCAAACTTGCTGAGGGTGCACTCTACCCCACTGTCCATGTCGCTAACAAAGATGTTGAACAGTACGGGTCCCAGTACCGACCCCTGAGGAACGCCACTCGTCACTGCTTTCCACTTGGACACCGAGCCGTTGACCGCAACCCTTTGAGTGCGACCATCCAGCCAGTTCTTTATCCACCGAGTGGTCCATTTATCGAATCCATGTCTCTTCAATTTAGAGACCAGGATATCGTGTGGGACAGTGTCAAACGCTTTGCACAAGTCCAGGTAGATGACATCAGCAGATCTTCCCTTGTCCACTGCCACTGTAACCCCTTCATAGAAGGCCACCAAATTTGTCAGGCATGACTTGCCCTTGGTGAAGCCATGTTGGCTCTCGCCAATCACCTCCTTGTTTTCTGTGTGCCTCAGCAGAGTTTCCAGGAGGATCTGCTCCATGATCTTGCCAGGCACAGAGGTGAGACTGACTGGCCTGTAGTTCCCCGGGTCTTCCTTGTTTCCCTTTTTGAAAATAGGGGTTATGTTTCCCCTTTTCCAGTCGGAAAGAAGAAGGAAGAGAAAGCTTTGACTGTATAGTGGAGCAGTACTCCACGACCCTTCCCAAAACTGCACAAAACAGGGCAAAAATCCACAAAAATGCACCCATCAGCCACAGCAAAGGAGAGGCAATTTCTTCAACAGCTGTAGGCAGTGTAACTGCAGGACTTGGATGAGGTTTTCAAAAGCACGTAAAACAGAACAACTCCTTCCAAGACAAGATCTGCTCGTCTTTTGGCACAGTGGAGCTAGTAGTCTGTTACAAGAACAGAAGCATTGGCAGGACCAGGCTCTCTGAAGCAATTCTGGAGCTTTTATCCTATCATCTTCATTAAGGGTAATTGGTTGCCCCAAGAGCCCTTAATTCCCCTGACCTCGGGGTCCTCTTAACCTGCAGCCAGGCTGCAGCACACAGTGTCACTAGGGCAGTCCTGCTTCCTCCTCCTCACAGACAAGGAAGTTAAAAGCTTTTCTGAAAACAGAATGTAGCCTGAAAAAGTGACTGGTTACACGACATATTCAGAAATCCAACTTCATCCAGCACCTCAGCTCACTTCAGAGAGGACCGTCTGCAGAAGATGTGGAAGGCCAGCAGAGCCTGCACTTCAAACTACCACAGGGCATACTGTCTACACTGGGAAAACTAAACAATTCCTTCTCAACAAGCAATATCCTATTTCTTCTTCATTTGTTACCATATTTGTTCTTAATCCTGGGTCAGATAAGCTCAAGCACCGACTACAACTGTCATAGTTCCACAGCTGAGAACTTGGAGGAGCTGCAGAAAGCTGCTCTTGGAGGCAGCGGGAAGTTCCCAAAAAAAGACGGACTTACTCTTTTCCATTTACCAGGTAAGCTGAGTTTTATCCAGTTGAACTGGCAAAACATCTTTTGACCTAATAAGCACGGAAATGAACACTTACAAGAATCAAGGGTTCGAGGCATGGGTCTATTCAGAATTATACGTGTGCTCAGGGAAGGAGCGAGCTGCCAGAAAACGCACAGCCACACGTGCTTACCGATCTCACGACAGGTGAAAGAAAAAGGCTAAAAACCTAGAGAGATCAAGGTACTCAAAACACTACAACCCAAACAGCCTGATCTACAGCAGGGAAAGGCAGGAAGGGGAAGCAGAGTCCTCAAGGAAAAAAGCACCTGAGTAAAATCACACTGCAAGAGGCAAATTCTGTGTTCACACATGCTTCTACCCTAAAGAAGACAGAGCTGTTGGTAGCACGCTCTATGCATAGCTTGGTTGGTGAAACTTGTTTATGAAGAATTTTACAGAAAGAAACTCTTTCCAAGCATCATATTGAAAATTAAGATGATTTTTTTTTTTGCCACACTAACCAGGTAACCCAAACACTCAATCAGGAATTTGTATCTGAAAAATCCCTGAACACAATCTCAATGAGATGCTTTTTCAGTCCTTTGATGTTTGGTCTTTCCCTTACACACAAATGCAATGAAAATTACAATTCTCTTTTTGAAAAACCACCTACTCCTCAAGATCAAAAAAGTTATCTAAATAAGAGTGAGGTGGCATGACTGAGGTGTGCCTAAAGAAGGTACTTCGCAAACCAGTAAAAAAACACCCAAGCCAAATAAACAGAAGGAAAGCTTCAAACCTCACTATATGCCCGAACATTTTAAAGAAGTCCTCCGGTTTGTACACCTTCATGACTTTACAGGAGCACGGAGGAAAGGAAGGGTCAGGAGACAGAGGTCAAATGATGCGTTCAGCCGGCATGGGGCCAGCAGCACAAGTGCTTGAAGATGCAACCCCTCAAGCCACCAAATAATAAAAGTAACAAAAAAATTAATTCATTTTTAAAATTCAAAATTACAATCCCATTGGAACAATTTCTGACAACTAATTTTGATGAGGAAGGGGCCGAAGGGTTATGAGACGCCAGAAGGAGCTGGCTGTGCTCGGCATGCCCAGCATCCCACAGTTCTTCGCTCTGCAGGTAACTCACTAGCTGGAAAGACACCGCCCTTGGACCAGGCTAACTCTCCCTTTCTTTAACGTGAAGTGGGATAGAGCGGCTGGAGGGGTTTCTAAATTGCGTGAAAAATGGTAGAAAATGTACGTTTAAATAAGATTTTAAATTAAACGGATGTCTATCTTCAACCTTCCGGTATTTGTGCCATTTGCTACAAACCACAAGAAGCGGGCACTCACAACGTGGCTGTTCCTGTCACGTGGACTAAAGACAACAGATTGACAGTACCACAAACCATGACAGCTGCGATTTAAGTGGAAAAAGCTATTATTGTGCATTTTTATTCTGTGGTTTTAATACAAGTGGTTTTATCAGATGTATTCCTAACAAAACATTCAGCAAACAGGAATGTATAACACAAAACCATCAATCAGGAGAATTAGAACAAGTCAATATGAAAACGCATACGTGCTTGCGTGCCTGCATGCGTAAACCCCCACGTCATTTCTCAAATAAAACTTCTATAAGAAGTTAAACAGGGTAAATACTTGCTTATGCTTGTAGGTATTATGCCACAGCTGCAGCTGTATCACTGAAGGCGGCGGATGCAGTGTTGCCACGTGCTAGTTTCACACCAGGAAGTGACACACAACCATCAGTAAAAAGTTCTTTAAAATCTGTCTGCAGAGAAGCTCGTTAACCTGATACACGTAAATCCACCAGAAACACAGAAGCTCAGGACACGGCAGTTCCACTTTGAAGATTAACAACCGTTTTTGTGTGCAGAGTATTCCAGCCAGTACTGCAAGTCTGCAAAAATCAACGTGTCCTTCATGCATGATCAGGTTGGGGCATACACTTGGACAGAACACACGAAAAGGAAACCACTCATTTACAGCAAAATGACTTGGAAAAAACATTTGTCTTGTTTTAAAATATAAGTGCAGAAATCAAATGCTGCTGTCTGCCTCTTCCTATTAGATTGAGCCGGTTAAGCAGCTCGGCGCACCTACTGAGAACTAAGCAATCCCCAACTCTCTTTAAGAGTCCTGCTTTGTTAGGGATCACCGACAAGCCCAAGAGCTGGTCCTCTACCAACCCCGTTGTAGCCAGAATCTGCCTGAGCCCAGGCTGGCTCCCCTTCCTCTGCCCTTGCGCCATGGCTCCATTTGGTGTGCCTTAGCAAACTATGTTTTATTCAGGGCTAGCGTTCCTGGCAGCAGTTCGTTTCTGACAAGGATGGAGCAAAGGTAGAGCCCTGTTTTCCCCTCCTGACACGCAACCCAGAAAAGCGATAGGTGTCACAAATCTCTCTGGTGACACAGCTACCTTGCTGATAGGAACCCACCGCCTAAAAATTGTTGACACCACAACATCAAGCAGTTGGGATCTTCTCCACCCACTCTAAGTTGCCAGACAGCCTTTTGGGCAAAATCCAACCTATTACAACAGAAACCAGCGGCTGACTGAACTTGCACAGCCCACTCACGCCTCAAACAGCTAAAGCCTTCCTTTCACCCAGCAATCTCCACTCAACAGGTATATCTGGATTTCTCCACAGATCCACCTGTCTTTTTGACCATGGATTAAACTTAAAATCTGCTTAGCTGCAGGACAAAAATGTTTTATTTTTAATAATGAAAGTCCCAGTTTGGCTTTCGAAATCTTGCCCCAAAGAAACCTGTTGATCTGCAGCAAAGTACTGCATCACAGCTGGTGTTTAGATGCAAGCTCATGTGCCTGTGTTATTTGTGTTCCAGTAAGCAGGCAAGCAGGATATTTCACCTAGAAAACTAAAAGCAAAATAACACACAAGTGAGGCGACAGCTACCCACACCGGGAGCCCAGCTCTTTCACTCTGCTACCCCCTGCCCTCTGCATGTGTGTGCATGCATGCATCTGTGCTTTCAGGCAATCAACACTGTCACAGCATGGCACATCAAACTCTAGCAGATTTATCGAAGGCCTTCATTAATACAATTTTAGCAGGAAAAAAACCCTCAAGCCAAGCACTGAAAGTCATCTTCAAGGACCAGGACTTGAAAAAAAGAAAACGATGAGCAAGCATTTTAAAAAACACATTTATTTTTCTATTCTGAAAGCTTTGTGGAGCAGAAACACGCCTTGCAAGGCTTTCCTGATTTACAGGCAAGCAGTAATTGCACTGCAATTTCTAAAGGTTAAGTCAGGAAAAAGTGAAGGTCATAGACAGCACCTCTCCTGAGCGCCTTGCTGGGTCAGGATACAGAAATACAACCGTGATACTTCCCAAGTTAAACAGTTTTGGACTTTCAATAGAAAGCTCTTGGTTTCAAGCTTCTTAGACACCACTAGAAGCACTGCCAAAGCTGCCCAAAAAGGGGAAAAAAGCCCTGATTGTATATAACGGCACAGTTTCCTACTCCACATTGCTTGTGCTTCCCCCACTTACACTTCCTGCAACACTGCTGGCAAAGATGGTTTTTGGAAAAAACAAAACTTATTTTCCTGACTGCTTAAGGCAAGTAAACATGCCAGGGCATTTCTCACAAATGCATGATATCCGCCAAAATGCCAACTAGTGTCACTGCACTCAGTCAGTCTATACGCTTATTTTTCCTTATTTCTACGAGATCTTATCCTTCAACTCCTTGTCCCCAGAGCATTGTTAAGTCGCTCCATAGACTGTAACAATTTTATGGCGCCTTAGACATATTTCAATGGCCAACTACAAAATATTTGTTTGCATACACCGCCTGATAAAGCACTTGTAAAATACATCACGCATAAGCATGAGCCATTCAAAAGCCACATAACTTCAGCCTATTTAATAACAAAATTCAAGAGCGACTAAGTATTAAGTTAATTCTTCTAGTTTTGAAATAATAAGATTCTTTCACATATCAGATAACAGAGACAGTGTAGTTAGTTAAACCCGCAGCAAACTCAACTGCTGCTGTTCCTTGATAGTTTGGTTGGTCACCTCCGTGCCAAACACAGTGGTCATAAATCAAAATCCAATTTCCCACATCTTGGAAAAGTACAAGTCTGGATCTGAACGCTCACACTCAAGGCCCTAATTTGCAGAAAGTTCTCTTTTTAAAGTGTAATTACTCCTTGAGAAGCGCTGGAAATTATGTCTTCTCTTTACATCAGGTTTCCATCCCAGCTAACATTTCACACCACTAGTTTGTTATCCCCAAGTGGGCTGATTGATCTGGATTCTGTCCCAAATCACAAATCTTCACCAGCTTCACTATTTAAGTTCCACTTCACAATTTCCACCGTTGGTAACATCAAAACAGAAGAAAATCTAATTACCTTTTCAGGTGGAACAGCCAGGTACCAGAAGAGAACAAAACTTGCTAACTTGAGTGGGTGGGGCACAGCTTATCAGACTTTTTTTTTTTGAAGTTACTTTTCAAGAACTTCACTTAAAGATTCTACTATGAACTCTTTGATGAAGTGCTCGGACTTGGCCTAACATTGCAAATCCCTGGTCGAGCTTCAACTGATTCCATTCACTTAGAAGAGTGCAGTGCCAAAATCGACTGATTTCAAGTCTCCTGCTCTGAAAGTCAAATGCTTCTCCCTACAAAGCCTTTATCAGACACATTTCAGAATATTTAAAAGCAAATAGAGAGATGATACAAAACAGTCAGGCTCTACAGGCAGCACACCGGCAACAGGAAAGGATGTGGTTAAAAACGTACAAGTTTTACCAATAATTCACTTCAATGTTAAGGTATTTTCACTGTTTGCTCTTTTAACCTATTTATAAGCTTCCTCAAGGCATACCTTTACAGTGCTGCCCGAAAGAGGTATCACCGAAGTTGGTGGGGTTTTTCTTCCTGAATTACGTATTTAATAGCAAAGTTTGCACGAGAACACAGACACGCTTCAGACAAAATCCTCCCAGTAAAGCTTCATATGATAAAGTACTTTCATTTCCTTATTTGTACTACCACATACCCTCCCCTAAAGCATTTATGAACAACTAAGTAACTGGGGAGAAACAAAAAAAAAAAAGCAAAAAACACATACACCCCAAAAAAAAAAAACCCAGAAAAAAAGTTAAAGCCGATTTTATAGAACTGGATGAGTTTGGGGGGGTTTTCCGCCGCCTTGTTTTCATTCGTTTCAAGCAGCAACCCACAGGGGAAGAGGCAGAGCCGCCGCTCCGGCCCTACCGCGGTCCCTCCGACCACCCGCTGCGGGACCGCCCCCGCCGGAGCCGCTGCCCCACCGGGCGGCCCCGCCTCAGGCGGCGGCCTCTCCTCAGCCCCCCGCCGGCGGAGGGGACGAGGCGCGACCCCCGACCCGACCCCCCCCGGCCCCGGGAGCCCACTCACATCTGCAGCATGATTTTGTTCAGGACGACGCCGTCCACCAGCTCCATGTAGACGCCGAGGTTGTCCTCCTCCCCGCTCCCCAGGGCGCCGAAGGTTTTCACCTGCCGGGGAGCGGGAAGGACAGCGGGGTTGAGGGGATGGCGGCCGCCACACACACACACACACATTACCCCCACCACCCCACCGCCCGCCGCCCGCCGCTCGCCCCGCCGCGCTCACCCAGGTCACCAAGGGGCTCTGCAGGAAGAGCTCCAGCAGCTCCGAGACGGTCACGTCCATGGCGGCGGCGGCAACGGGAGGCTGCGGGAGCGGGGCCGGCTCACTCGGCAGACAAAGGCGCGGAGCCCATGGCCCGCCGCCCCGCTGCCCGCCGGGCGCTGCCTACAGGGGAAACAATGCGCGGCTCATCGCTCCCCCGCCCCCGCCATAGGGGGAGACGCCGCCGCTGCCACCGCCGCCACCACCACCACCAGTGCCGCCGCGGTCCCTCCTCCCGGCAGCAACAGGCGGGAGAGAGCCGTGAGGGACGGGGGGGAACACCGCCGCCCGAGGCCGGGAAGCTCCGGCGGGGGCGGCCCCTCAGCCCGGCGGCCGCCTCAGCCCCGCTCCGGCCGCCGCCGCGCTACCTGCGGCAGGCGCGCGCCCTCGCCCCGGCAATTAGACCCGGGACGGCGGCAGCGCTCTGACGGGCACGACCCGCCGCGAATGAGAAGCGCGGAGAGGGTCAGCGCCGGCCAATGGGCGGCCGCGGGGGCGGGACGCGGGGGGAGCCGCCCGCCCCCGGCCGAAGGCTGCCGAGGGGGGCACCGGCGGCTGCCCGCCCTCCGCCGCCCCGGGAGGTAGGGGCGGCCCCGCTCCCCGCCCCTGCGCTCCTTCCTCCGTTGGAACCGGGGAGAGAGACAGAGAGAGAGGGATGCGGCACCGCCCGGCCATGCGGGACGCCGCGGCTCGGGGGTGCGGGACGCTGTGCGGGGCCCCCCTCTGCCGGGGGCAGTGCCAGTGCGGGGCGCTAACGCGCGGCTTTAAAGTTTCCGCTTGAAAAAAGCACGAAGCTGCCCGTAAAGCGGCACAAGAACGGCTTTTTTTTTGTTTTGTTTTGTTTTTGTTTTTGTTTTATTATTATTATTTTAGGGATGCTACAAAACCCTAAAAAGGAAAACTCGGGAGGCAAACGAGAGGCGCAACCCGCTGCGCGCGCCTCCGAAAATCCAGCGCAAGGAGGGGCGAACGGGGGTCCCTCCGCGCCGCCTTCCCGCCGCCGCGCCGGCTCGGGTGCCGAGACTGACGGTGCCCGGGTGACGGGCGCCGCAACCCCAAGCGATGGGCGCTGCAACGCCCGGGTGATGGGCGCTGTAACCCCGGGTGATGGGCGGTGTAACCCCCAGGCGATGGGCGCTGTGAGCTCCCCGCGGACCGAGGCGGTGTGTCCCGGGCCGCTCCGCGGGTCCCCGCTCGGTGCACGACCCTCTGCGCCGCCCGAGCGCGGGGCGCTGGGACCCGGCCGTGCTGCCACCGAGGGTGTCAGTTGTTCTGCGGGGGCAGAATTTATCCTGTCTTTAGCTGGGGAAGAAATAAATAATTAAAAATAAAAATAAAAACCCCAGGTAATCTGGCTGCTCAGTGCTTTATCTCAGCTTTTGAGGGAATGGAGTCGTAAAGTCACATAGCGAGGGGTTTGCCAGGGTCGCGTTCCAGAGTTTTGCTCGGGTTTTCCCAGCTGCGGGCTTTTCTCTCCGGTATTTTATCAGTCCTCGCATCGGCCGCTTCTTAATGCGTTTTGCCCCTTTCTTGTTTGATCATCCCGAACTCGCAAAGTATATTGCGGATCTTACACAGGTGAGGCGAACCGCCTCCGAAATCCCGTTTGTGATTAACCGCTTACTCTGCCGCACGGATTTTGGGGAAGGGGAGGAGGGAACACGCCCGTTGCTGTATGGGCTGAGGGAGGGACATCTGTTGTTTTGCCTGGGGGACCCGAGCGGTTTGCGGCAGTAGCCCCAGCCTGGGGCTGCGGATTTGCATTTGGATGGATCCCATTATTGCACGGGAATGGCCCTAAATTACCCGGAGACTGCGCTGTTTAAGGCATGCGATTTATTTTTGATCCTCGAACGTGTAGACCGAGGAATGATAGATAACTCCTGGTTGCTAGCTCGACCTGCCCCAGGAGAACTGCCACTTGTTTACAAGCCAGGAGTCCCAAATAGTTAAATTAACCCTTTATTGGGCGAGTCACGTGGCCTAAGCGGTTCCGAAGCTGGAAAGAAGGGAGGTTTGCAGGGAAACCGTCTGCTGTAGTTGGAAGGAACGGCTGTGCGTTTGAGAGTAACGGTGGAAAAAGAAGAATGATTAATAGTTTTTCAACACCTCAGGGAGACAAACTGCTGTAATTGAACTTCTTGAAGCTTTGTGATCTCCCCTTTTGTGAACAGATTTCGTTAAATAAAAATTTAAAGCTGTTATTGCAGTACCGTACAACAGAGGACGGGTGTGTTAATGAACAGAATGAAAAGAAAACCAATGTAATAATATTTGAAAAATATACAGTCCCCTTCAGAGAAGACAGAATTACAAACGCGAGAATGCTTTCCTACTTTTCCCAGCCTGGATGCGACCCGTTGGTGGGAGGACACCTCCAGGAACCCCTGAAACGAAGCCGCAGGGGCAGGGGCCGATCTCGGTGCTGCGGGTGGTGAGATAACCGAAACATGAGTGTGTCATGGAGCACAATTATGAAAACCAAACTTCTGACCCAGGAAATCTTCCTGGGGACGCTGGGGGGTGCCGAATGCTCACGCGTCAGTCAAGGGTACTGCGCGCGTTACGGAAAATATTTGGGCTCTAGCAGTGGCGTAGCGGGTGCTGGAGGTGCAGCCACAGCAGCAGAATGGGAGTGGGGATGGGTTTGGGTTGGGGACAGGGATGGGGACAAGGCTGGGGATAGGGACAGGGATGGGGATGGGTTTGGGTTGGGGACAGGGACAGGGATGATTTTGCATTGGGGTTGGGGACGGGGATGGGGCCAAGGTTGGCGTTTGAGATGGGGGTGGAGACGAGGTTGGGGTTCGAGATAGGGATGGGCACGGGGTTGGGATGGTGTTGGGGATAGGGGCAGGTTTGGGGATGGGATTTGGATTTGGGACGGGGAGGGGGTTCGGGAAGCGGATGAGGACGGGATTGGGGGTGGGGTCGGGGTCGAGATTGGGGACGGGGACGGGGAGGGGACGGTGTCCAAGCCGGGGACGGTGTCGGGGCTGGGAGCGGGGAGCCGGGCGGTGCCGGGGTCCCTCTGCCGGCGGCGGCCGGTGGCGCAGGCGGCGCGTCCCGCCCGGGCCGGGCGCGGGAGCGGGGCCGGGGGGCGGCTGCGGGCTCCCCCCCGGCGCTGACAGCCGCCCAACGCTGGGAAATCACGGGGTCCCCTTCTGAAAAACGGCAGCGCGGATGTAGCGCGTTAAATGTCGGTAAACTCCTTCGAGAGGCGGGACGGGACGGGGCGGGGCGGGGGAGATGGGAGTCCGCGGTGGTCCGCGGAGCCGAGAGCTGAAGACGAAGGAGACCGAGCTCGTCCTGGAGCCCCCCGAGGTTCAGCCCCGGGGACACAGGGCAGGACTGAGGAGGTCAGGCTGCCTGGCTCCGGCAAACCCCCTGCCCTGGCTATCAGCCCCCCCAAACTGCCTATATTGTTTTTTTTTTTTCTCCTCGGTAATTCCGTGTCACAGCCGTCAGCTCCAGCTGGGCACATATTGGCCTCCTCTGTGTTCTCTCCGAACTGTGATTTAGCATTTATAATATGGGCAGTTTTATTTACCTACCTCGTGTTTCACCAAAGACACAGCTTGTAAAACCTCACCTACCTGCTACAGGTCAGGTTCTCATTGCTGGTGGTACCTGAAGCTGCCGCCCTCCCACAGCAGACAAAATAAATAAAAAAAAAAGCCTGTGAATATGTCAAAGAAAGTTCAGAGCCAGACATTTACATGCAATCGCATTTGGAAATCACGCTTCTTACAGAAAATAAATGATGAAAAATTGTAGTACTTCATTTTAATGGGATTTGCTTTCTTTTCATACTGTTTGCACATGGTCAGCTTTTAACGAAAAGCATAATTGTCAAAGAAGCACCAGAACAATTTAAAACACACAGAAAGGTACGAGCAACTAAAGCCACCAGGATGTTTAATGCCTCCGTTGTCACCGTGTGTGTTTCTAAAGCACTCTCCGCAGCCACAAAGCACTTGACTCTCAGCAACACGGACCACAGAAGGAAATTTCTAAGCTCAAGCATTTCCAAATGTTCCTTTGGGCTGACTGTAAATGGCATGATTCGCCTCCCCCAGACTGTCCCCTAGCAACGAGTACAACCATCAACAAAGCTCCGCCATTCATCTGCTGCCCGGAGTGTAAGTTGCTGAGGGATGGGAATAACAGAATTTACAGGGTTACAATACAAGAGTTAAACTCATGGCCATCAGCAAAGGGCTTTTTCTCCTCCTTCGCTTGAGACGGTCGTTAAGCAGTTTTCTTGTAAATATGACTCTACCGTTCATCAACCAACTTCTCAGCTATGAAGCAACTTTACTTTAAATGGACTCCGGAGCTGTAAGCAACGGGTGCCAGGAAAAATAAAAAGAAGGTGGCCAGAAGATAGCTTTGCTCCTCGCAAGATCCGATTCTGAAATGCTGTTTTCAATATTGTTCATTTTGTTTGGACAGAGAGGGTAAAGAAACCACGTTAGAGAAATGTGAATGAAAATAAAAAGAAACAAAATGATACGTGCTCCCAAAACACAACCAAAAACCCAGAAGTATTTGCTTATGTGCCTTAGATCGATCTGAATGCGGGGCGGGGGGGAGGCTGGTGATTTACAGATGCTCTGGGGCTGGTATCCAAAAGAAAACATTCAGAGAGAAACTCCCAGAAAAACTAGTGTTAACCTTTGATACGGGGCGGGATGTTCATTCAGTACTGAAATTTAAGCCAGCTGAGCAGGGGCCTGACAAGATTAACATTATATAGAATCTAAAATACAAGGAGAGAGAGTTTGGGCAGAATACCTCATCAATGTCTGAGTCCATAGAAGATAAATACAGAGTCAAATACCCGGGGCAAACAATAAAGTTAGTACTGATCAAAAGATACAGGGAGGAGATGAAGGAGCAGCCGGGGTTTACAGCTCTTTGCATGAACTTGAAAGCAAGGGCGGAGTACTCGCGTCCCAGGCAGACACAGCAGCGACGGCATAACCTCCTTGACTCGAACCCTTCAGAGAAGCAACGAGTGCCACAGCAGTGGAGGAAAAAAAAGAAAAGAAAAGTGAAAGAAAAGAGAACAAATTCATTTAAGTTAGACTCATAAGGTGCTAAAAACAAAGGCTGGTGGTCGTGGTGATCTACAGCGGTGAGCTCGGGTACAGGAGTGTGGGAACTGCACGTCCAGCGAAGCGGGAAAGACGCCTTTTGAAGCAGCGGCAGAGAGGGGAAGGTGTCTTACAGGTTTTAAAAATGCACGAAAGGGCCCGGGCCTGTTGAGAAGGGGATTACTGAAGAGGCAAGGAGCAAAATAATCATGTACAGGCTTGGGGATGTGTTATGGTTTGAGAGACCCATAACAATTTATTGTCATTTAGACAATCATTCTATCAGCCGATGACCCCTCCCCACCTGGGAAAGGGAATTGGAAAAAAACAAGGAAACCCGGGAGTTGAAGTATAAACAGATTTAATAGAGTAAGATTAGATAATTAATATTAATAGCGCTAAAGAACCAATATTGATCCTGATACCAATACAGAATATGCAAAGATTATACTCAGCCAATTCTACCAGTAGGAAGCTGTGCACTCCCAGCAGCGGACAGCAAATGTTGGACACTGAGAGCGCTACGGCTTCAGGAGGAAGGGAAGGCCTCAGGAGTCCGGCACCGGGACACGAAGTTCTCAGGATGGCAGCCATCAAGGGAGAGAAAGAACTTTGCAGCAAACTTCCTAATGTATAGTGAATGTGATGTTGATAGTATGAAATAACCCTCTTGGCCAGCTTGGATCAAGTGCCCGGGTCTTGCTCCTCCCCATCTGTGCACCTGGCAAGCTTGAAAACACTGAGACCTTGAAACCCGCACACCATAGCTGGCTAGAAAGTAAATATTTTCACAAATTCAGACACTAGAGTCCTCTTAAAGTGCAGTCTTCCCAAGTATTAGAAGAGAAATGAGTCCTGTGTCGCTCGAACCAGGACAGGATGTTATCCCAAAGCTTGGGTTCTCATCAAGGCACAGAACATAACCGAGGCAGATGACTGCCATGTATGTTCCTCAGTTCGTCTCTCTTGGGCAGGAGGTAAAAGAGGAACCACGCCAGCAGCGTTAACTGGGAATCATGAGATGAGTAGAAGCACCAACAGGACCACTCTAGGGACTGTTACTGCCCCTCTAAAAGGGAAAAAGGGAAGTGTAGCAAGAACTAAGATGTATCAAACGGAACGCCTTTTGTTTCTGTCAAGGATTTAATACTGATGATTTGAAAATATTTTCAAATCATCAGTATCAATTCCTACCAATCATCACCAGAAAATGCCCTTATAAAAACAGAATGTGATTTTGAAGATCCACCGCTTTAGGGAATTGTTCATTCTTCAGACTGCTGCTTTGGTGTTTTAGTTACACCAGGAGCGTGTCAATGCCTATGCAGATGACACCGGGGGCTAGGTGAGAATGACAGGCAAGCACAACCAAAGATTTTATAAGTGGCTTTGGAAAGTACTCAGGCTGGCTAGAGTTGAAGAAAAGTGTAAAATCACGCACAAGGAAAACCCTCCAAGGAGGAGAAGTTAACAAAGCCATGGCAGGGAGGCAGATGACCATAGGGCTGGGGCCACCACCTCAGATACCTACCAAGAGGAGAACCGTTTCTTGGAACAGTGAACGATGTGGGCAATGGGGAAATTTGAGTCCGTGCTCAAACAGCACCCCAAATTCACTTCTGTGCGCAAGAGTCGGATAGATGCGGGAAGAATTGTAAGAATTTGAGGAATCAATGAAATTAAAGACTCCAGTTTTGAGGGGTTGTGACAGAAGGCACGGAGCTAAGGTTGTCCGGTGGTACCCCCAAAGAAGGGGTTAGGGAGAGCTCTTTTACAAGAATATGGTAAAAATTGGTGACTGGTTGTTTACGTATCACGTGCACTGACTTCATGTGCTGCAACACAGAAGGTGGCTTTGAGTCCAGTTGAATTATGTAGAAGTTTAATCTTACCTAAAGAAGGTCAATGCAAACAGAAACTGACTTTAAATCACGTGGGCTTGGCTCACTCTCTTAGAAGCGAGGTTATTTTTCAGTTGCAGATGCTTGAGAGAATTCTTATCTGCATTATAACACCGGTGTTTCCCAGGTGCCGTAGTGACTGTGAACCCACTGTAGAGCATACAAGGACTCCACTTTGGTGACACTACTGTTCAAAAGCCATTCTCTTCCTTGGCTATACACACCTCCTGCCTGTCCTCATACTCTGATGCAAGACCTGTAGGCAGATTGTCAACCAGCGTAACTCAGTTCTCCCACTATTTGATGGAGTAGTAGCTGGGGTGTCCAAAAAGCACGGAGAGAAGATCAGACACACGTTGCAGTGATTGTATTCACTGCACTGTACGCCCCGTTGTATCTGATCTACACCAGCTATCTGGCCATGCTTTGCTGATATTTTTAACAGGTTTGCAGGATCCTGCAAGCTGCCAGACACGTTTTGATATCAGCAGCACCCTAAAACAGCCATAGCGCATTATTACTGCAGCAGCAGAAGCCTTGATGCTCAGTGGGAAAGGGCTATCAACTAACCAGTTATTAAAAGGTGGGCTACACTGTGATACGGTGGACCACCTTTCAAATGTCTGGATAATGGCTAGAAACGGATGAGGCGGTGATGTGAACGCTGGAGCTGTCGACACCACACATCTGGCTCGCACAGTTTCTCTCATGGCCAGGTATGGCTCTGGAAAAGGACTGGCAAGCTGAAGCGTGCTTTTACATTTGGAGCAGGTCACTGTAAGGGCTCCCCAAAAACGTCAGTGAACTACAACTTCAGGTCTTGTGGAGTGAGATGCTCTGCCGTTCTGCTGAGCAGTTTTATGCCCTCGGCTATAATACGCTGAATATGGCATCTCCTACCTCGGGTGTCTTTTGGTATTCTGGATTTTAACAGTCATCGCAGCCATCTGTAGCTGGCTGTTTTCAGAGCTCTACGAGAGGCTTCTAAGGGCAACCACCTGGCCTTCTTTGGCTAGTTTTTATTCATCACCAGCCGTCTGCTGATCCTTTCCATAAAGAAAAAGGAGTGGATTTTCCACAGGCTATGGAAATTTGTCACTACACTTGCAGTACTCTAAGTAAATAGCCTTCATTCCTGAAATAATTGATCCCTTTAAGAGGATCCATGTAGTTTGGCATGTATTTGATTTATTTTTCCTTAAAATGATGTAATTAGCAGCAATGCCCAGTTTGAGTAATATTGCTTCACTGTGAAGGTAAGTTGCAAGATGAATGAGATTTTTAAGAATCCATCGAGGCTTGTGGCACGCTGGAAATGGAAGTAATTCCAGTAATCTCACTAGGGATGATATGATCAAAATAAACACACACACTAATCTCTAAAATTTCTGCTGTTGTTCTGATGTTTATGATAAGAACCAAGAGATCTTGCAGTCTATTACAAAATTGTCAGCACATGGCACAGGGGTTAGCATAATCGCACATATGGAGGTGATTTGTTTTTCAGTGGAGGTTCTGTAATGAGCCTGCTGTTCTCAGGTCTAGCGTGCGAAACACGATGCTTTGTTATTCCTAACTTTGATAGTGACAACAGGGAAAGGTCCGTCCTGTTCCTGGATAGCAAAAGAAGATATGGCTGCAGGTATCAAGATGACTCAGGTCTTGCAGCTGGATAGCCAAAGACCGGCACCTTGCTTCTCCCTCACGCTACTGCCCTGTAAGCGGTCTCCCTCCCGTCTGGACCTGTTTGACTCTGTCTCAAAAGGCAGAAGAGCAGTACAGTTATTAGCTGTCAAAAAAAAAAAGGAAAAAGGATACTCGGGCAGTGACTTGGGTAGAACTTGACCCAAGTTGTGCTCAGGGACGAGGGGCTGATGTGCGTTCCCTGTAAAGCGCTTCATCTGGCACCTCATCCGGCACCTCGCGTTGCCAGGTTATGAGGCAGGAATGTGTTTTTCCCTGACGTCACGATGGAGCATCCCTACATTAGCAATAAGCTGCAAAAGGCAGCTCACAGCTCCAAACGAACGACATGACCACCACAGCCATTTCCTTCAGATACTGCAGCACACACAACGTAGCCACAGTCACGGATCTCTCAGCTGAAGAGTTGTCAAGACAGATTTACATGCAAACATGTCATGCAAATGTAGCTCTTCCTTGCTACAAAATTAACATGAATTAGATGCCATTCAATCAGGAAAATTAAACACACTAAATGTGCGGAGTTCAGATCCTAGAGGCTCGAGTCCAGCTTAGGTCACTGGTGTCAGGCGCCTCGTCAGGAGGTCTTCTTTTGAAAGTCCAAATACAGAAAGCTCATCTTATTCACCAAACTGAGCAAGAGAGAAGTCTGAAGGTAGCTCGCTGGGTACTCGTGAGGTTCCACATGTTGTCCCGTTCATAACAGGGAACAGTGAGGACTGTGGTCATTCTAATTCTGCTGTGCAGAACATCTGTATGGCCCTGATGGACAACTGTATCAAAAAATAAATCCCACAACACAACTGGCCGAACAAAATACACGCACCTCCATACTTGGTTCCAAAAGAACACATGCTCTAAAGATGAAATAGTGCCTATATATTCAGATAAACATATGGCAAGCTACTTAAATACTTAGAAAATTTGAAAGGTGTTCTATAAAGAGCACACACATATGAAAGCTGCTGAAGACAGACAAACACTTGTATTACTCTATTATGAGCTTTGATACTTGCTTCTCCTGCTCATCAAAAACAACTGTCTACACCTTCCCTGTTTCTTATTGCAAGTAATTTAGACCCTGAAGAGGTAGAAGGTTTATTTCCATTTTGAGGCTAAACTCAGACATGCAAAGAGCTGTGCTCTGTTGTTGGTTTTAATCAGCAGTTATTTCTTCAACAAGAATTGCAGCTTCCAGCTCTTCTGGCTGATCTACAAAATCCCGACTGACGGCAGCAGAGGAACTCACTTCAGGTTTGGGGGAATCGTGGAGGTGGGGGGAGCCATGGGAAGGAAACAAGCTTTTTTTCAAGATAAAATGGATCTAACTTAACACTGTCAGACGTGTAAAAGTAGAAGCAGATTGCAAAATGTGGTTTTTAAAAAAGTTTCTCTCAAACGTTCATGGTTGTCAGTGTAGACTTTCGTTGTTAGCAAACTTTTGTAAATCAGTTCATCAGGAGCTGCTTCCAATTACCTCTACGTCCCTGGTCACAACATCGATCAAATCCTGTTAAATGGCGAGATTAACAAATTGCACATCCCCAATCATAGCTTCCTCCTGGGATCTTTGACTACTCAACGCCAATTCAGTGACGGAGCGAAGGTACAACCTTACCGTCTCTGGCCTCACCAGGGGGATGGAAGACTCTACTGAACTCTCCAACCCAAGAGCATCAACCTCCCACCTGAACACCACAGCTGTCAAAAGGCTGCTCGACATCATCAGGTTTAAAAGAAAAACATCTAAAATGTAAGAGAAAGGACTAGCCTCATCTGAAAACGCATGAGCATGATTAAGGGCCCCAGTATGCGCGCACTTCCAGAAGCAATGCTAACGAACAGCGATACACGCGACCACTACTGAATGCTTCTGAACGCTCTTCGGTGGGCAGCCCACATACAGTGTCTTTAGGCATGGAATTTAAAGTCGTTTACAAGTGGAGTAGCAGAATCGACGTTATTCAGCCCAAATCATCCCCAGTCTGTATTACAGATGCACTTTTTGTGAGCATAATTCCACCCTATACCAAGTAATTTCCAGGTCTCAACATAAACCACGAACAGTTGCTCACATGGAGCCATTTCAGAGACGTTCCGAGCCAGGCAGACACCTTACGCCTCTGGGAGATGCAACAGCGCACAGCCACTGGCATAGGTCTGAATTCCCGGTAAATCAGTATGTAGTTCAGTCATTTGCCAGTAGCATTCTACCTACTTTTTTTTTTTTTTTAATATTATCTGCTGGCTTATATCTTACTTTTACATTGTCCACAAATACAACTGAGATACAGGAGACTACATCTCCCCCATCCCTTTTTTAGACTGCCTTTTTTCCAGCAGTCCGCAGGGTTTCATTTCAGCTTTGAAGAGTTTCACTAATTTAAATTTGTATTAAAAAACCCCCGCAAGTTTTACATGCTCCAAGGAGCGTGAATGCAACTAGAGCAGCATTAAATCGAGATACATGCTCACCAGATAGCCAGCCACCTATGAAAGTACAGGAAGTTACGCCTCCCTCGCATGAGTAAGAGACTTTAAATTCTGGCTACAATTGAAGGCAGGTGTTACAACTCCTTCTACAGAAGGTTCTGCTGCATCTGCAGCGTGCCCACATGCCCTGCCTCCTTTCTGGACTGAACCATAAGCTGTCTATACCTTAATTTCTTCTGGACTCCAAAAAGAGAAAGCAGTAGGAGCAAGCGGAGAACATGCACATGGACAACTTACCTTGAAAAACTCTGATTTTTGGTAATTTCTCTCCTTTGATGTTTGCCCCATTTTACATGCACCCTGCGGGTGAGGCCATGCAGTAACCCACGTGGTCTCCTACTTTCACAGCTTACCTGGAACGGGTCTCCATATCCTCAAGGCGGGGGAACAGCAGTACTACTCTAGCACCGACAGCGTTGCTCCAGGATGACTCCGCAGCTGTAAAACAGTTGATAAAGGTACGGCTGACCTTCTGCGGCCAATCTGCAGATGCCAGGAAACATAATTTAGCAAGGCAACCAACGTAACTTGTGCTGGGTTGAACGGCAGGTAATTCCCTACTGCAGCCACAGTAGCAAAAATGAGAACAGACTTTTATCAGTTATCTAATTAAACCATTTTTGAAATTTGCGGAGATGTAAAAACACAGCCAAAACCGATCCGAGCAGTTTCATCCTTGGCACGTTAAAAAGGAGTCAACCTACTTGACACTTAATTCCATGAGAACATGACATCTCCGCGGGGTGGGCCATGAGAGACAGACGAACCGCCTGATCCGGTTTACCCAGTAGGTACATTACAGAGAGGTACATTTCAGAGCCAATTCACTGTTAGGTGCACCACATTTCAGATCCTTCCGCCCTCATGACGTAGGAGGTCTGGTTTTTGGTGATGTGCACTGTTACCTGAAAACAACCACCCTTGGTGCACAGGGGATTTGGAAATATTCCAGATTACCTGGAATTACTTAGGTTAGCGTAAGGGTGTGCTTCCATGGGGGACCAGGTACTCTACGCACTTTTGCCTGCTATCCCCAGTGAACCAAGGCTCAAAGCCGGGAAGCGTACACCAGAGTAACCGGTCCTTCAACCACCGAAGGAATATAGGGACCTGCACGGATGATTCAAGCACGTTGTATCTTGCCTGTACGATACTTAAGGGTTTACCCTGTAAACCATACTTAAGGATACAGTTAAAACGCAATTAAGATGACCGGGCCGCGTTTAATACAACATACATGCAGCTCTCTTGAGATGCAGACAAACGGTATTAAAACTAAGAATAAAAGAAAAACATCAGCCCAGAGAAAAATCTAGAACGAAACACTGTTTCATAAGACCTTTTATCACCTCTTAACTCAAACCCACTTTTTTTTTTTTAATATCCATCACTTCTCACAATCCCACTACTTCCTCTTTTTTTTCCTGGAATATATTTCAAGATTTCCATGAATACAAAAGTGAAAGTCATGGGGTAAGACCATATCCACCACTGTCCCCAGCTCACCTACTTCCTGACTACTTCCAACTTCCATGAATATATCATCTAAGTGTAGACATATCCTGTCAGGCCACAAGCATTAGATCCCTGGGAAGACAACTAACCACCTAACTACAAGTTAGATGGAATTAAAAGATGTGCAGCTCAATATTTTACCAGTCCTCTAGAGCTTCATAAAAATATAAAAAGTTCAAAAATATTCCTCCTTCCATTATTATTTTGACCGAACCAGTAACCAAAGGATAGTATTTCTTCTGTTAAATTTAATGCTTCAAGTCTTTAAAGTCCAAAATCCAAGATTCCTACAAGTATTATGAAAGTATCTGAACATTTAGAAGACTGCAGCATCAAACATCACAAGGTCAAGCACTCAATAGCTGAGGGAACACAAAAAACATCAACAAAAAATGTTCCTTTGACCAACTCAGAAGAATGACTTCCTGAGATATATCCTGGAGGACATGAAGATGACTACATGGATAAATTTTGAGAGCTTTATGCTCAAGTAAAGTCTGACAGATTGGGAAGGATTGACATTCAGGCTAATTAAGAAAACCTGCAAAACTATAGATTTCCTTGTCACGATGTCTGCTCTGACACCAAAGTTGCAAAAATCAGGTTTCAGACAGGTTGTTGAGACAGCATGGGGACTCTCATTCTGCAGCAGAAGATCGCATCGAGTCTTGCAGTGACCAAGCACCCAACTCTTGCCCCCTGTGCAAAACTTACTGCTGAGAACTGCCCTGTCACAGACGTTTCAAACACATTGTAAAATCTCAACCTTGGAAAGTGATTTCAAATGCACTTTTTGAGGAAAAGATGGCTAATTATTTTTCTCTAATGCATGCTCTGAAATTAAATCTGAGGTTACTAATATGTATTAATAAGGTCCAAGCACAAAAGCTTTGACATTTGCAGGTAGCACAGAACCTGCCACGCAACCCACAATTTTCAGAAACAAAGGGTGTGGTCACGTATGATCTGGCCTCGGATTTTCATTTCTCTTATTTCTATTTGTATGTGATACATTAATGTGCGATATCACAATTGTTGCAGCATTGGTGCACCGAATGTCCAAAAGGAAATCAACTCTCGAAAATGTATGTAAGAAGGGGTCTCCTGTTTGCAAAGGAACTGAGTAAACTCCCCCTTCACAGGAAGCCCTGCAAAAGCAGGGAAAAGGAAGCAGGATATAACATTTAGTTTCAAATTAATAACTATTATTTAGATTTTTGGAAAAAGGGGAAAGAATATAGTCAGTGAGTTAGACCCACAGTTTAATTGCTGTTTTTCAATCGAGTACCGGAATAAATTTCAAAAGATGGTATGATGTAAAGAGTTTATTCTACAACCATCTTTGATTCACTAAAACTGGTATTCCAAAGGGAATCGGAGATTTTGAAAAAATACCACTAATGCCATTTTCCTTCAGCTTAAATTATTTCTTTTTTATTTTTGTAAGTCAAATGAGTCAATATACTGGTATTCCTAAATCATCCATCTTGCTTTTGATGAATTAGTCTACCATCATTGCTCTCAGTTATGAAATTTCAAAGTCTCTTTGGAATACTAATTTCATACTTATAGGCTTCAATTTTTTGATTCCATCCTATTTCCCTGAATTTTTTCTCAAGACAGTTGCTGATGTAAAATTTAATATAAAATATTTAGTCACAAAATAGTATTGCTTTTATGCACATTGTGGTAAGATTATTTTTTTTTTCCAATATAAACTATACCGTCTTCCATAAAATCCTAAACATATTAAGAACTGCGATGCAGAACAAAATTACACAGGGTGAAACAGGTACCAGCACAACAGTGAGATTATATTACATCAAAAAATTTTAATGGTCCCAAATATATACTCAACAACTAAGCATACACTCAGGGGGGCAAAAAAAAATTATGACACAAAAGTGACCACATCTAGAATTCCACTCAATCTTTAATCAAGAAGGGACAAACAAATCCCCCACCTCCAAAAAAAAAAAATCTGCAGTTTAAAGGGCAAAGGGAACAGATTAAAAAAAAAAAAGAGGAAACTTTATATTCGGCCCTCCCCCGTAGAGGTTTTTAAAACCTGTTGTAGCTTGACTAAAACGTTCAGAATGTACGATTTCAAAGGCAGGTCTCTTTTATCCAAAGAAACTGCTGGCATTCTTAACGAGTGGAGAATTATGGCAAAACCCGCCTTTTCTTCATAAGTCTCATACATGGTCCAAGAAAGCATATTCTGATTGTAGCAACTGACCAGCCAATCCAGAGTTCCACGAACAAAACTCCTGCCCTGTTGGCTTTTTTTGTTTTGTTTTGTTTGTTTGTTTTTTTTTTTTTCCATTTCCTTCCCTGAGAAAAGGGCAACGTGTGGTCCAAGCTGGAGAGCTCAAAGGCATAAGTCTTTCCACTAAACGAAATATTTCCCGTTCTTCTGCTCCTTTGAATTGGCACTTGATTGGCAGAAATCCGTTTGTATAGGTTGATCTGTGTCACACACAGTAATTCACAAAAGATTGCTGCTTTGCTGTGGGTTTGTTTTGTTTTCGGAAAAAATATCCTTCCCCCAACTGGTAACGTTCTTCAGCAGTTGCCATTATGATGACTCAAGCTTTGCTTTCTTTGACAAAGGTAAAGTTTCCTCCTTATCTTCATCTTCATCATCCTCTTCATCATCATCAGGATAATCTACAAGCCCAACAAGGCCTCCCTGCAAAGACAGACACAAGTACTATAATTAAGAAAATGTTTGCACATTGATACCTTATGTTTGTATTCGAAAATTATATTTGCGCAGAATATTGCCATAAGCATACTGATTCACGAAGTTTTGAATAAAATGAAGCAGAATAAAAATAATCCTTCAGGATGAATGAAAACGACGTTGTCTGAAAAATGTTTAAATGCATAAATCCAAACTGGGGTTTTACCTATGCAACTGGATAGAAATATTTCCAGTTGAAATTTAAGAAAATAAAAAAATCTACGGATCTATCTGTAAAGATGCAAATTTTTTTTTTTACTGAGCATAGCTGACTGCAGCAACGAGCGATCTGGCAACACTTCAGAAACAAATCCAGAATATCCTTCAATTTGAATTTTTGAATCATGGCAGTTTTAGAACACAGTCTGTCCTCACAAAAGCTAGTTTAAATGTGTAGTAATTAAGTGTACAGGTTACAAAATCTAAGCTACTTGGCTAGTGAAAATGAAAGCACATCTAGTAATATTAAAAACTCCTTTGTATTGCAAATAACCACAAATTTTAAGATTAGGGAGCTCTAGACCCATGAAGAAGTCGTACGAACTTCCTAAAATTCCTCTGACTAAAATACTTTGCAATTTCTGAAGCTTAACCAGCATTTGACTACAATGGCAGCTATTGGTACTTTACTCAAAGATCATATTACTAATGTGTCTAATGATAGGCATCCGAAACTGAAAATTTCAGCCAACTGTATACCAAAATACAACTCAAAATTACACACATTCTGTACATACAACGTAACACTGAGTATACTACACATAAAATAACAGGCACAGATAATTACTGAAAAACCCAACTTCAACACTGTTTCTAGTTTGCAACTGTGGCGTATTGAGAAACAGTGTACATTACACTGAAAAAGGTAGCTTATGCCTGAATTCACCAATGGTTTTTCAGTGCCCTGCATGTTCTGTGTAACCTGAACACTTTTCTTTTGCCAGGATGACTTGAAATTTTGGAGCCAATACGGTATGCAATATGCTCCATATGTAAAGACTTCAATTTCAGATTCAAGGAATTATACTGTCTGGGAGAGAACAAGCCTCCAGCAGAAATTCAGAATAGACTGAACTACGTTCCAAGCCAATTCTACCCCTTTTAAAAAACACTTGACTAACTACTGTATTTTTTTCATAAATGAAATAAATCTGCTTCCCCTTTCTCCACAGGATTTAGAGTAAGCTTCAATTAGTTCTTCCATCAGCCAAACTCTTCTCATTCAGGTATTTTCAACAGAAGGTGATCCAAACACAAACCCTTAAGCTACACTCAACTATAAGAAAGAAAAAACCTAAAATCCCATTTGCCTTTACTAGAAGTTAGATGAACAAGCAGTACGATGGCATTAGAAAATTAGGATGAATCAGTTATTCTGAGGTTATCTGAGGACTGAAATATGTACCTGACCTTTTAGAAATGGAAACACTGGTTATGAAAGTAAATTCTCATTATCCCAACTATGCTGTGCCAAGACTACCGTGTCTGTCCCCCAGTGTTGAGAAAACACCAGTCACTCTATTTCCCTGACTTGGTTTGAATAGAGTTTTAGCCAAAAATCCGGTAAAATCCAACAGCGTCCTAAAATGTATTTAAAAATGCTGCTTTTGGATATTCCCTGCAAGTTATACCGACTCTTTTAAATGGGCTTTCTTCTTTTACTTCAATATGTTCCAACCCAAAACTATATACTATTTCAAAAAGTAAAAAAATCATGCTAGGATATTAAAAATTGTTCACGCTTTGGCTTACAGCAATCACCCCTCCATAATACAATTTATTTCTTTCACGTGTGACCATTACATAATTCTGAACAATACTAAAAATAGCAACAGTAGAAATTCTCAGTGAGGGTGGTAGGATATCTTGGAATCTGGCAAAATTTGGCAATGTTTCCAAAGTATTTCTGTATTTCTACCTGCCAAACAGCCCTGTGCAATTTAACAATGGTGATGTATTGTCCGTATTTCACAGTAAAGACCACTGCAAGCAGCAGCTAGTTGAATGCTTCATACTTTAAGAGTTTGGGCATTAGAAGAGCTTTGATTTCTTCTTTTTGGAATCATGATTCTATGATTCTTTTTATATACACGTCAGACCTCCTTAAAAATGCTAAAGGCCAGACAAAAAATACACACAAACCAGACAGTCCATTACTGCTTAACATGTCAGAATTCATGCAAACTTGAGAGACATACTAAAGCAAATTCCTAGTCTGTAACAATGAAGTCAGTCCACGTCCATTTAAAATTACCTTAGTTGTAATAGCTGCCATCTGAGATGTGCTTTTAGAAACCGACCCCGGAGACCCAGGGGACCCAGGGGACCCGGGAGACCCTGGGGATCCAGGCAGATTACTTGCAGATGACTGGCTGGTAAGGTTAGATTTTGTACCGCTGGAAAAGGAAAGCTTGAAACTTGGGCTCTGACGACCTGAAAGGTTGGTTTTCAGAAGAACTTCCTTTTCTTCACTCTCTTTTACTGGAGATAAAACATAAACACAAAAAAAGTCCCAACGTAAAGCAGTATTACTGAGCAAAACATTTAATTACAAATCATTTTACTGTGTGGGAAAAGGCTGAATTCTTTATGTACAACTTGGTAAAGCAAGTCACCATAGACTTTTTCTTCACAATACTATACCACCTAACAGGTGTTGTCATTGGCCAGGAATGAACGCTTTTCATCTACCAATGATATCACCTGAACATTTACATCAAAAATTTTGAATTATAAACCCAAACAAAACACAGGAAAACTTGACTATCAGCTAAAATTGCCATTCAAATGCTTTAAGAAATCAACAACAATATTTTGTATCATTCCGCTTTCACAGACAACAAAACTTGTTTTGAAGGGGTGGTCCATTAGCTTGGTGTCACAATTTCAAAATCTAAGAACTTCAGAATAAATACATGCAAATCTTTCATTGCAGTAGGATTAAAGAATACAAGTTATGACTTCTGCATAAGCCACGTGGCATTCTTCTTCTCATCACTTACATTTTTTCCTTTCCATGAATTTGCTGATAGGGTCCATAATATCTTCATCATTTTTAGTTTTGTCAGAAGGGGGCACCACTGCCTCTCCATCTTCCATATCGTCTTCATCAGTATTAAACCACATTTCCTCCTCATCCTCCAGGGTTCTTGCATCCCTTCTGTATCTATGGTTTCTCAAAATGGAGCGCATGCTACAGAACAGTAAGTTTTAGAACTTTTGATTAAAAACCCAACTCATATTAATAATAAAACTTCTGCTTGTCATTTACGCTGAGCTTACAGATAGAAATATTGTAGGGAAATAAAAACACCAGCAAATCACTCTGCAATGTGCATCTCTATTTTCAATTCAAATATCATTAAAAACTTTTTTTCATAAAGCATCAAAGTACAACTCCGCTAACAGCACATTCAGACTACTCTATCTGTCCAAAATTCTGTAGCTTACAAACAGCACCATTAAAAGTAATTTTAATAAACGTCGCTAAAGCGTTGCATTCAGGCTTGGTTTAACAGTTCACACTGCTAAATAAAAAGCTGTAAAACAAATGAGTTTAGGAACTATAGACTTTTCTTCTGGAAATACTTTATAACTTGTCAGAATCTGGGGTCCAATGTGTTAAAGAAAATAAAAAACAACCCAAAAATCTAACTTAAATACGACTGCACTTTAAAATAGATACATTAAAAAGTCAGCGACCTCTTTCTGCCGCATCCACACGTTACACTTTTTGGTCAGTATCAGTATTTTCCATTCTTCAGGGCCTTGGATACAAAGTCCTATTTCTCCCTCCCTATTTGATCTATTATTAGTATTGGTCTATCTCAGCTCCACCTTCCTTTTCTTTTTTTCTCACAGAAGCAGTATTATGGCCTTGGAGGAGAGGTACAGTGAGGTGCGCCCTGAAGAACAGGGGGAGAAGGAGAAGAGAGGTTGAAAACACTCTTCTCATTGCCAGGTGTCGATTCTAATGGTCAATTTCCAATAAAAGCATGAAACTCTTGACAAATTTTCTGTAGCACTTGTTCAAAATTTACTGGCCACAATGTAAGTCTGAAATTTAACGTTTTTTATAAAGCCTCTGTTACTGGAATCAAAATGTTAATAATACAGTCTGAGCTTATTCTATTTACAGAAAAGGTCTTGCATTACTGACTGAAGGAAAAAGCCAGAAGGGAAAATTTAGGAAATCATAAGGTATTAAAAAAAGAATGCTAAATTTACTTTTAAAAATAAATCTAATTCTGAATAATTTGCTTGCCAACGCTATCATCTGGATCTATACATCATTTTACATTGCATTTAAATTCAAGTTCTGCTAATAAACAAAACTGTTACATAAGTGGCACTCTTCTCAGTACTTTTGTGGCCCAAAACAAAATTTTTGGCCGCCTTCTTTACTGAGCTACTCTTTGCTAAAATGTGTGAACAGATTCTTGTTATTTTTGCATTTTCTTATTTCTGGGTTTTCACTTCAGAAATTACATGGACTGTGACAGGGGTTGTACAGCCACTGTACAAAACGTAGGAAGAAGATAAAAACTGGGCTGGTTGAGCTACAGACCTCTTGAAGCTATCATTTTCTGTTGGATAAACTCACGCGGCACAACTATACACAATCACTAGGATCAACTTAAGCCAAGAAAAGACCGATGTTTTACTTCCTATACCGGCTGGACATTACCGAAGGAAGTGGCTGGGTGTTCTTTCCAACACACACACTAGTCGTAGGCTTGAATTTCACAGCTGTTTAAGTGCTAAGCCTAGCTGACACAAGCCAAAATAGTAACATCTCACCTGTAAAAAATTAGTACCCAAAACTGCAGATCCCACATACACTCTTGAAAGTGCTTCAATATTTTAAAAGAAATCTGCAATTATACTCTCATTTTAATCGTACAAGTCTCAAACTTAAATATTGGTTAAGAAATCTTGTGGCATGAAATAAAAAAAAACTTAAAAGTCTGAAATTTCAAGATGTCCTAGTATAACTATCAGGATTAATTTTTTAATGTGTTTTCAAACTAATTCAAGACAGCAGAAAAAGAACAGATCTTGCTAACAATTCTTAATAGTAACTCATCTATTCACACAAGCATTTTGTTTGAATGAAACTACACATAAAAGTAATACCAAATGCCCAAAATAAATGGAGTAAAAAGTCCTAAACTTCCTATTTTCAGGCACCCTAACCTTTTAACCTTGGGTAACTGTATACTAAGGAAGGGAACTTTTGCTCTGGCAAACAGAAGAAGCGATTCAAGTGTTACAGCAGATTGTTTTTTACTCCATCAGCAAATCTAACAGTGACAAAAAAGCATCCTCTAAAAGTTTCTTTGTATCTATTTCTCAGTCATTTTGGTAGAGCTTATCTAAATACCTACTCTCACACTTAACTAACAGAAAACGAAATCTGATGTGAAATTCTGAAGAAAAAATTCACCGAATGGTAATTCATGACTAAACAATCTTTCAAATCAAACAGTGGGAATCCGTTGTTTAAGCAAATGAACTTCAGATACTTGATAGGCTTCCAGCCTCATTACCACAGTGTGCATAAGTCTAGGATATGATATTATTACTGGCGGGCCAGCAACTCCTGTATTAGCTGAAACCTGATCAAGAGTTTGAAGCAATACATCTGGAAATCACACTATTAATCAAGTAAATTCAACAATGCCTGAAATGCAAGCAGGAGTCTAAATTATTGGCATTTCCCACTATCACACAACCCACCAATACTCCCAAAACAGAATTAAAGCACCGATACAGTAGTAAGAGCGTTTACTGCCTTTTACCTGTCAAGTTTTGGATTATCTTGTCTTTCCCTTTGTTGCTCAAATCGTAGTTTCAGTCCTTTGAATGTTTGCACATAATCTACATCTTCCAGTGCCTTCCAGTAATTTTCAATTACATGAGCCGTTAATGATTTTATATCTTCCTATAAGAACGAACAAACATAAAGTGACTTATTTTCATTCAAATTAATTTATTTAATACAATATGAAAAGTAACTGGAATGAGAGATTATTTTTAAACATTCCATTGGAAGCACCATATTAATAGCTTATATAAAAATGAGGACTATGCATACAAGTGTAGTTAAAAATCTAGAGCTTCTAGTATTTGATTAGCAAAACAGACATAATAGCAGCGATTTTCTAGCAACAGCTCCTTCAAAACACATGAACGGAACCTAAAACCCTGACAGAAAATTATACCAAAAAGAATTCTAAAGGTCTTTCCCACCATAACTTATAAATATTTTTATATTGATATATACTGATACCTGTTGTAATCAGTCAATTAAAAAATATGTTTATGATATACAAACTTAGCATTCATATTGTTTCTTTCCTTGCTGAAAATAAATGACTTATGTAAAAATAATTATTCAATAATTATAAATAAATTATAAATTATAAATAAATAGTTATTCAATGCATTTGTTTAGGATGAGAACAAGATATTTTTCATCAGAAACTAACATCAAGCTTTTCCTTTGTGGCCATACAGCGCTTGTCAATGTCCTTTACAAAAATCTCCCAACTGTTCTGCTATTCCAGTTTAGCGCTGTGGCTGCCCAAAGCCGCTCTAGACAGCTGAGACTAGCAAAGGTCTGCACACTGCAGCAGGAAAATTGCTCCTCTGCATTGTTTGGCTTTCTTAGCACTGCACAGCCCCTGGAATACGCTGCAGAATAAACACCTGAATTACCATCTACGGATAAGCAAAGGAACACAAATCTTAATACACTGATTGTTTTCCTTTTGGGTTATGTGCTCAAAGGTCACCTCTTATGAATGGTACTACATCAGCAAAAACAAAAGCATACTTTTTTAGAATTTGCTCTCTTTAAAAACAAACCTGGATGAAAAAAATGCTGACAAAAATTATTTACAGATACCAAGATGTGTTCCGGAAATACAACCTGGGTACCTATGGGAAAAGGAGGGTAAGAAAATAAAAGATGGTTTATTCCTCCATCACATGAACTGTAAAATCAGCACCCAATCTCCCAGGGTGCTGACAGACCACAGCACAGAAGTCAGGGCCACCTATATGAATTAACTTTTTCAGAGCTTCAAAACCATTTTCAAATCAACTGTTCCATGATGATCAGGTAATCGCAGTCTTGAATTACCCTGAGTCCCAAGTCAAAGAGGTCACCGGCACAGATGATTTCAAGAGGTGACAAAGCCTCCTTTTTTCCTCACCCACTTACTCCTCCACGACTGTCTGCACCCTAGCTTGACCCCACTCACACATTTACAGTCTGTACAGCATCTTGTAGGAATCTGGATGCAAACAACAGTGAGGAAACGGTACTGTGCAGACAGCCAAATCGGCGTGAATATTTTAAGAGACTCCCCCTGGAAAGAACTTTGTAGCGCTTCATTAATATAATCAAACAAGACTGATATCTCTTCTGTATGTTTCCATATTCTGTTGAATTGACATTACAGAGCACTGCTAAATTTGATGTTTTTGTAGCAGTAGTTTCAAATTACATTCCTGTCATAACAGGCCCATCCGATCTGCATGATGAAACTTGATTAGTGCTGTCTTTGCAACTCTGGGTACTGTGAATACGCTATCGAGTGCATTTAATTTTCAAGTCATGGTACTGTTTGAAGTTAAGAAAGAACATGTACAAATATGTAACAGTGATATAAAAGAAGTATTACAAGGACATATAGTCCCGTTACAATAGCATAATTTAGGGTACAAGCAAAAAAAAAGTCATCTTGAACTACAAGGTTCAACAATACAGTAATTATCTTCAGCATATAACAGCACTCACCACTCTGATAAATTCAAACATCTCTATTATGGCAGAATTCATCAGATTATAACGGGAACCATTATTTAGAAATGCTTTGACCACAGGTTCAAACAAAAAACTTTTCATTATGTAACGGTTGTAGAATTCATCCTTTAGCCCGATTATCTTTCTCTTGAAACGAAGAGCACCTGAAACAGAAGTGTCATCAAAAGAATTTTTAAATTTTTAAATTTAAAAGAAAAAAAAATTCAGAAATTACTCAGCATTAGTTAGGGCAATTTGCAGCCTCAATTCTTACACAGCATTACATTATTAGAACCAGATAATCCGTTCAGCTATTCTCTGCTTCTCAGCAGTCTTGACTACACTGCTGAAGATTACTTATCTACTTTATCGTAAAGAAATCCTCCATCATAATTGTACGAGTGAAACCACCTCTGTTCATTGAAGAAATAATATGCTACTGTTTAGCTACATTATTACTAACATAAAGGTGTATTTTTTATTTTTTAAATTACTTATGATAAAGGTATATTCTCAGTAGAAGAACTAGGAAACTTGCATATCATTTCTATTATTCAAATGTGAGTTTGATTACATTTAATTAAGTCCTATTTGATTAGGATACAAGGTATCTAATTTAAAAATTGGTAAATGCCATTTTCTTCACACAGATATTAAACCAAGGACTTAATTTACAGCCAGTTTAAAGCTCTTTCTGAAACTCGGAAGCGTACACAAGTGTGTGAATGTCCATGCATGAACAGAAAGTAGAGTATCATCTCGCTCTAAGGCACCACATTTTGGTTAGCAACTAGGTGTACATGAAAAAAGATTATTCAATGGCTCTAAACCCAAACTCAGGCGATTCAGTTACAAATTTAAAAGGTACTTCCTATTGTATGGTACTACTCAGTCAACTTTAGGCTTTGTTTTACTCTATGTGTACAACGGAGTCATGACAAAAATCCCTTACTTGCCTCCAGAATTAAGCCACTCTGCTTTGCTATTACTGTGCTGAGCATGGTCAAGAAATTACCAGAGTTTGAAGAGCAGCACACTGAGCTTCTGTGCGGTTTAATGCAGTCAGATAACCGTATCTCTAATTAAATATCTCTCATAATTTCTCCTAAAAAAATACCAAAACTTACAATGGTTCTCTTAGGATATTCAATATTGAGATACCATCTTCTCATTTCACCTCTACATTGAGATTAAGAAAAATCCTTCCGCTTTTTATAAAAAAAAAAGACATCTATAAATGCAAAATTATTTATTAATGCTAGCTGACATATTTATAAGTCGGTATGAGAAACAGAGTATAACAGTAAAATTTCTGTATTCAGTCATGAATTGTCATGATCTGTGACCAGTTTTCTTCCAGCAGAATGAGATACGTACACTTCACATTCACAAAATACTAGTTTATTCTTTAGCTTTCAAACTTACACAATGCCAAGAAAGCGTGCTTTGAGGCCATGAGAACAAGTACCCTTCGCAGGATATCTTTGTTAATGATGTAGTTCTTTATGTGATAAGTATGATGTTCTACGCAGAAAGTTAGCAATTCCAGTATTAATGCCAAGAGTTGGGCTGTCTGAAAATCATCTGTAATAAAAACAAACCCAAAATAATTAAACATATCTAGGATATTGCCTTCAGAAGCTAACTTCAAATATCCAACTGCTGTCTGGTAAACATTTCCAAGTTCTTGTATATTCCCACAGATAGTTTAGGGAACATGTTGCAGGGTATGTTTAGTCTTTAAAATAGAAATTGAACAAGCTTGTTAGGGACTGAGTATCTTCTATTTATACAGATACGGCAGGAAACCCTCTTAAACTATAGAAACAATTACATTTTGTCTGTCTAAAATCAGCGTTTGAAGGTTCAGAGAGTACAGAACTTAACATTAACACAAGCAGTCAGGCTTATTTAATCAAATCTCATTATGATGTCCACATGTCTGTATCATGAAGTATTGCCCTACATGCAGCGCCTTGACGAAGTTTGTACCAAAAATGTGATCTATTATGCCTTTAACAAAAGTACTATGCAAGAAATATCTCAGGCTCTTTTAATACTTCTAGGACATAAACATATCAGCATATATAAAACATAACTCAAATCCTGCTTTTAAGTAGACAAACAATAAATTAAATACATGTTAGATTTAATCTTTTTTTAAAAGGCAGTGCTACCTTTTTAAAAATATTGCCAGATTGTTGACCATTAAAGAACGCAGCATTTTAAATAGTAAAAATCTCACTTCCAATCTATCTGGAAGCCATTTGAGATAAAACAGATTAATTTAACTAATCTCTTGGAAATCTATACAATAAATTAAAAAGTTTAGAAAACATTTATGTATCATTTACGTACCTCCTTTTACATCCATTTTGGGTCTGTTATACTATTAATAAACAAACAGTTCGGCTGCTAGTGGGCAGCAAGAACAGTTACTTCATCACTGATCTCTGCTATCTTAGTCTGGTGTAGAACCAATACCCTCAAATTCAGCACAGTATGGTGACACGCACCTTCTCAGGGGCAATTTTGCATCCTCTCTAGTAATCCCTGTCCTTAAAAAATATTTACACATTTACAGGTCTATATCACTGAACAGGCCCATGAGTTACTAAAAATTATACAAATATTTTAATTTTTGCTGAAGCAAAATCTGTAGCAAATGATCCTAAACGATTCCTTTGCTGAATTTTATACTTATACATTATTCACATGACTAAATCATGAATCAACATTTTACTTTGAACTATGTATCATAGTCTCAGATTCTCTTTAAGACAGAAAACGTCCTTGACAGTTGTTTTAAACATTATTTTAAACATTGACATTCAACAGCCTTGATGTGCCAGAGTGGCATTACCTTTGCTAGGCTTGTCCTCTGTAGTATTGGCCAATAATGGGGCTGTCAGAACATGCATACAATGTTTGTAGAAGAAACCCAAGAACTCTGTCTTTTCAGTTTTCTAAAGAATGAAGAAAAGAAAAAGTATATGTAACACATATCACCAAATACTTCAAAAAAATCAAATGTAATTTCATTTGAAGGTATTTACTTACATTGGCAGTGGCAAGCATATTTTCTGGATCAACCAAAGTACGAAGCAAACCCATGAGTAGCACTGCCCCTCCAAGTTCTGGGTCTGTGTCACAAATCATGTGTTCTATAATGAGGTTAATGAGTAATATATCCTAACAGAGGAAAAAAAGAAAAGCAAAAATCGATTTTAATGCTACTCCTTTGTCCCAAATCTGAAATTACCTTCTAAAAGGGTTACCGCCTGGTTAAAAATGGTGCTTTATCAAATTTTGTAAAATGTAAACACCTACCAAACAAAAACCCCCAAATTTAATAGAAAAAAATTAACTTTACATGCCAGTGACACATTCTGGTCAGTGGTTCAACAGTAAGAAGGCAAGCAGTGAAGAAGATTCTTTCAAAGCAACTAAAAATGGTTCTGAATTTAACAATCTAATTTAGAATTTAGTCTGAACTGAAACACCAAAAGATAAAACATACAGAGGCAGATACTTAACAGTCTCAAAATTCAACTGATTTCTGGAAGTGTTTTCAGAGTACAGAAGTTTTAATTTGTATCCCCCTTTAGAATACATCCCAAGAGTTTTATTTCCACAAACATACAACAGTAGGTTTTATAAGGCTATCGAACTTGATGAGAGTATTTCCACCTAAAAATAACCCCAACACATATTCACAGAAAACAAGAATAACACGTAAAAGGAGAAAATAATATTTACATTTAGGAATCCCTACATTAAAGTTGCTTGGTGACCACTGTCCCCCATAAAAGAGGACAGTCATCAGATTCAAGCAGCTGAAACCACCAGTGATGTTCCCTCTTCCAGTTGCCCCTTTCTTCCAGTACAGAAGTAGCAGTACCAGCAGCTTCCTGTTCTCCGGCATGTTTTCAGCAGACACAAGCAAAAACATTAACTATCTCCTCTATGGAAAAGGCAGCACAATGTTTTTTCTCCACTGAATACCACTTCGAAATACCTTTCTTACTACTAGTTGTGCGCCTAGCATTTTGTATTAATCGGCTACAGAGGACCTCTGGGAAATTAAAACCTCTGTCAAAAAGTGTTCTTAAACACTTAGGACCATAATTCCACTTTCAACGCATGTGATAGTAAACTGAATACAGGTTTCTTACAAGTAAATTAAAAACACATGTACATGCCAGGATCACGACCAAAATTTTTATTTCACATTTTAAGGAGGTCATAATTCAAAAACATTTTGTTTTGCTTGCATGACAGCTGATGTTAACCAAAATGGATGCTAACCAAAATGGTGGTTTACGGTAACCTATTTTACTTCACACACAACGGAACAAGAATATGTAAGCAGGCAAACACTCACCTCAGCAGAACTTTTAAAAACATGGTAGTTCAGTATCCTGTAACCACCACAACTATATTCCACACTTCTTCAGAATTAGGGCTTATGTCATTAATAGAGTCGTAAATTTAAGAGGGTAATTTCAAAAAACAATACACACATTTCTGGAGGTCCTCTACTTACATCGTCATTCTGCTGCGCTTCCTGCATGACAAATTCTCGTACCATGGATGGGTTGTATTCAACCAAATATGAGAATATATCAGTGGCTGCGCTTCGTACTTGCGCATCATCCATACCCTGGAAAAGTCAAAGAAACCCATTTACATTTCCCTAAAATAAAAGGCTTAAATTGAATGAAGAACAGCAAGCACATAGCATTTAATTCCTAATTAAACGTCATACCTAACTATTACTAAAACTGTATTCTAAACCGGAATTGACTCTAACCTCTTCTTTGTACATTTGAACAACCACTGGGCAAAATAAATTTTATGGTTTCCCTGCCCACTGGTCTATTTCCCTATTCTCTTACTTAATTGTACACCAAGAAGCATGTAAAGATAGGAAAGTGAATGAGAAAACAAAAATATAAGAATGCTAGGGCACTTACCAATGTCATATTGTAACTGCTTTTGAAGTTTTACAAAAATATTTTAAGTGTTCTGAATCTCAAGCTAAGACAAGACAAATGAATCAAATAATTCAGAAAATCATCTGACTGAAGTTTGTCTTGCTTACTTTTTAAAAAAACCTCTCTGGGGATATTATCACAAAATTGAACGGACTTACCAATATGACTTCTAGTGCTGGCAGTATACCCATATTTGACAAGGTTTTGAAAAATGCATCTCTGTTTTGAGGTTGCAGTGTTTGAGAGAATGCACAAAACTCTTTCAGAAAATTTACCTGCAAAACAGGAATAATACACTACTTAGTAATTAAAAAAAAGATGCACGTATCACTTCGTAGTAACTGTCCCTTTCATGTATATTTTACATTTTTCTTACCAATTCCTGTCTTTTCTCCTCATCTGTGGCTTCATCTGTTAGTTGTGCAAACAAGTCTGTCAGAAATTTTTCATCTTCCTACAAAGGCAAAACAATACCATTTGTTTATTTGACAATATCAAAAGACATGCAAGTATAATATAAAGTTCTTCTAAACCATGCCTCCTGCAATTTAAGAGAACATACGCTTGTGTACTGTAATCATACCAGTATCAACTTTCTAATTCAATTTTCAAACAAATTAATCTGAATCTCGCTTTTGAGCTTTTATCATGTTCAACACCACTCCACCCCCCAACACTTCATTCTCAGTTACGATGCGTCTTGTATTGCCCTTTGGCTGTCCTTTTTCTATTTTCTACTGCCATTCTCATCATTTTGTCTATGACTTCTTCTCTAACTTCCTTCCCCCTTGTTACATGCCCGTCCCTCTAAACTACACTACAATACCCTTGGCTTCAGCTGCTTACATATATTTATAAGCATGATCTCCCACTCAGCCCTGCACACACATAGGTATCTTTGGAATGTTATGAGAACTTCGCAGCAGAACTAAAGCAAGGACATGACGAAGGGAGAGCTGTGTAACAGCAGGAACGAGGCGCGATTCTTTCCCCCGGTGTTGTAAGAAGGGAGAATTCTAGAAACCAAATCAAAATAACTGTTCCTATTACGTACAGCATTTACCGGGCATGCTGGCTGGCAGCAATCAAAAACCACTGCGTTATTTTTCATGGTGCGGTACCTTGGCAAAACTACAAACAGCAGCCAACACATTACAAACGTGTATTTAGACTGAAAGAAGCAGCAATACTTAGCTTCTTCCCACAACAGTTACAGTCCTAACAACCAGAAGATTATTAAAACAGAAGTAAACCTTCCCCCATTCTTTCCCCAATATTACACAGTAGTAAGACAGCACTTGCTTGAAAAAGATACCTGTGCATCAGATGCGAATAGTTTTTTTAAAAAAGTGTTGTTTCTTGTGAAGTCAGTAAAACCACGTGCAACAACCCTCCATCCCAAACCATGGTGCTAGAAACCCAAGTTGCCTGGCTTACGTTTACATAGCATAAAGCAGAACCATGAAAGTACTTCAGATACAGCCCCATACACTTTCTTATATTGCGCACTATCTAGGTACCTCATCCAGGCTCACCTTGCCGCCTTGCTGAGAAAATGTATACCTCAGTTCCGCCAGCACACCATGCTAATGCAGCTGTAACACTGTCACAACCCAATCCAGGATCTATACTTGGCACTGCACAACACAGCTAAACCCAGAACAGTTTGGCATGAGCTACTGCCCTAGAAGGCACTTCACCACACTATAAGGTAAACCCTATATTTAGGATCTGCCACATGTTTCTTCTTGTTCGATGCTGTGCTGTGCTGTGCTTTTAACCTGACCCAACAGCCTAGAGATAATGAAAAAGAATGATTTCTGGACACAATTTCAGGTGCTTTTTCTGTGACTGCTTCAAAATCAAAACAAAAAGAGATAGGAGAGGCCTCATTTGAAGTTTAACAGAATTCACTCTGGAGGATCAAGCACTGGAAATGTAAAGTTTGACTTTCAGATTTCAACAGTCAAATATGTTCAAAGCAACTATTAAGGTCTTTGATTTCAAGAAACATAACTTAAGCTGTGGCAAAAGAATACAAGGATGTTTGACTACCTGCTATCCAGCTGTTACATGGCTTGGTAAGTTTTCTGTTCTAATATTTAACTTGTTAGACATTACAGGTAACATAAGTAATCCACAGTAGAGTGACATACTTGTTTACTGAAATAAAAACACCACCACAAAACCAAAAAATAAAACACAAAACCAGCTCTATTGAAGAACATGCACATTATTCACCACGATTAGCAGTGCATTTAAGAAAAGACTAAGTAGCTTGCTTTAATTTCTCTTTTTGCTATTTTGATCAAGATGTAAAACTAATCTCACCTATCAAAACTACTGAGAAGACGCACGCTTATCCCCGTCTGGAAAGTGTAACTTCTATTTCCATTCTCACTGTGCAATAAACTTTTCACCTCCTTCGTAATACCTGACTGTAAGTGCAAGTCAATATCAATAAAATATCTCAGAATGATCACTGGAAAAAAATAATGGAAATTTCAGCATTTAAATATGTCAGAGCCATTATTAGTGTGCTTCTGCATAAAAAAAGGTACACAGTACTACCCAAAGTAGCAATTTTTAAATTTTTTTTTTTTGTTAAGTCATAATGTGGAAGGAGAGGCGGAGACCCTACACTGCTGGTGATACGTGGGGCTCATTTATGACCCAGAGGTGGCCGGGGACGCTGCACCTCCAGCACCGCAGGGCAGAGCACGACAGGCAGGGGAAGGCGCGGGCAGGACCCCAGCCCAGCGCTCTCACCAGATCCTTGCCCTGTGCAAGATGTGGCCATTCACAGCGGAGGCCAACCCACTCACCCTCTTACTGGGCTTGCAAATATCTGGGATTTGTAGAGGGGAACATGGGAAAGTGATGAAGACTTCAATGGTTACACCTAACGTTTCAGGAAGAATTTGCAGAAGTTCGGTATGTAAATGTTTTTCATCCTTCCCTATACATACTATAATACAGTATTTTACAATTCTGTGTTAAATATAGTATTGAAGCATTTCCCACACCAGCTCCTCTTCCAAACTCCACTAAATACATGGTATTTTTAAATTCATAGGATTATCTGAAATCTCTAGGCCTCAGAACAACCATGATCTATTTAAAATCAGATGAGTTAAGATGGACCTAACTGTTTCGAAACATCCCACCCTTTCATGGATAATATGCAGTCAATAGCAGTTATTCCAAGAAAATAAAAGCAGCTGACTACTACCTTTGCCGTTATGTCTTAGCCCTGAAACACGTTTAGGTGCTATCTCATTCCAGATGCTTAATGAAAGGCAGACAAGTTATTATTAAATTGGGAAAAATCCCAACCTTCTCACATTTATAGAAAAATTGTGATTGCAATGAACATTATAAATACAAGATTCTGTCTCTCAAGCTGTAAAATTACTGACAAGGACAGCATATCTAAAGATACATTCCTGAACACCACCACCAGAATCTATGGAAATGCACAGTCTGAGAGCATATTTCACACACTTTAGTGACAAAGCACCAACACCGAATGCTAAAACAACACAAGCTTAAGTGTTTTCTGGTCTTTTTTCAACTTGCAAAAAAACCCCAAAATATGTCTGTGATGTGAACACAGCGCAAATGCATAATTCTTTGCAGCAGCTGGCTTCTTCATGCAGACAAGTATCAAAATCCATGCGGATGTATCTTGGGAGCTGGGAAGGTCACAACTTTTTTCCAAGAAAATAAAACTGCAAACGATAGTTTAAAGGGTAATTGTAGAATCTAGCTATTTTCCCCATGCACAGAAATTATTAAATGTGCAACATTTAAACTATGCATGTACCAAACACTAAGTTATTCATTTAAGCTTTTGCAAGATCTAAGTAGATGCTCCAAGAATTTAACACCTTTCAAAGTTACACTCACTCAATCATTTATGACTTTAAAAACAAGAAAATCCACAAAGTACAATCACAAAAAAAGACGCTATTTACATTTGTGATTCAACTTTCAAAGCAGTCTTTCTCCTCCCAAAAGGCACTTAAAAAAAGCATTCTTCAAAAGCAGGCCTCTCAAATATAATTAACTTGCAGTTATCAGATACTTCATGTCTGTGATTACAGATAAATGACCAAAAATATCCCTTTCCCAAAAACATATCCAAGAAAGTCTACGACGCCTAAGCTGGAAAATTTATTTTTCCATCCTGGTTTCTACCTCCATATTCATTTTAGGCAGAAATAATATTTCAGCCCAGAAAAATGGAAGTTTTTTCATAAAATGCTACCAGCAAAGAGAGGATCACAGCTTCAAACGTACATTCCTTCCTGCTACCACACCGGAAGATTTCATAGTTCAAAATGTTTCAGTCTCCTTTATCTCAGCCTGCCTTCCCACACATGCCTTCAGTCGCTATCAATAAACTATTTCCACTTGAGACAACACGCTGAAACAGCAGCGGGATCCACCTAATCATATTTGGAGTTTCTGTATTACATTGAAAATTTTTTTTCTACAATGAAGAAGTTAATCTCAGAAATCATTAACTTGCATCACTTGCAAACTTTCACTAAGTCATTTCCCCCAGAAGCACCATCCTTTTTTCAAGGTACATTTTGCTGAAAGTAAATCTCCAGAGTTATTCCTGAGCCAACTACTGCAAAACAGCAGACCAGCAGGAGACGTTCCAATCCTAATACATCTGGCCAAAACTACCAACATGCACTGACACAATTCTTCCTCTGAAACAACTACAGATAATTACATTTACATCCACAGGGCTCTGTTCAGAATGAGTAACTATCGGTAAAACCACTTTCAAAATTAAGAACAGCCTATTGTTATATAGAAATCCAGTAAAATATACAGATGTACCTAAATGCCTACGATTTTTTAGTTATTAAAAAGGGAGATAGGGACTATCAGTAATATGATTTGTGTTTAAAAAAGCTGATTTACCAGTACAGTAATGCCATGTGATCACTGCTGTACTAGGCACATACATTATTTTAACACATGTCCAATTTTCCCCTTCCACACTCCGCTTTCCTGAAAATAAAAGACTCTGAAGTCTAAAGGCACATACTCAAAAGTAATCCTAACAATATTCCATATTCTGGAAGATAAAAACACCGCAGGATCTTGCTGGCAAAAAGAACACGCCAATGAGAAAGGGGGGAGAGAACGGAAGGAAACAGTGTTTGCTCACTCTATGGCGCAGTTTTGCAAGTTTTTGTTTTTTAAGAACTAGTTAATAAAACAAAGGGAAAGAACTGGTGGCCTCCAGTGTGAACATTAGTATATATTTTTTAAATTGCAAAAGAGCGTCATATAAAGTAAGAAACACCACTTACCTGTCCCACCCCCACTCTCAAAACTTGGCGAACTCCATGTTTCAGCAAGGTTTCTTGGTGGCTATGACATCTCAAGACTAGAACAGGCTGGACCCCAAGCAGTAAGAGCATATTAGGAGGGGCTGAAATTGGAAAAAAATGTTATATACCTCTTTCGTATCTTACATACAGTGATCATAAAACCTCTAATTGAGTAGGTTTCCACAGCAGTTAATTCCGTAGACTGGAAATACTGATATGATGGGTTTACTATCCATCATGACCAACTGTATCTAGTTGAGTGAGATCCTGACGTAAGTTACTTAAAATGACAGATCTTAGACAATTAAATCACAAATAAACTAACCTCCATTTCTCAGAAAAGACCATCAGTGTAAGCACTTTTTTAAAGATTGTGGGAAAGCTAACCTTAGTGAAGAAGGAGGGAGGAACACAGTTCATAATCTTAAGTGCCAAAGGTGACCCATTCTCTGTTTTTGGTTTTACCACAGAATGGGCAAAAGTTATTTATCTACCAAAGAAAGCAAAAATCATGGAAGAAGGTATCTTCCATGACTACAGAATTTATTTTTTTTTTAAGACATCCAAAATCTCTCCTAATAAAGCCAGAATTCTTAAGAAACAACATATTCTTATTTACAGAATTCACTAGTTATAATTGAAAAACCACCCTTAAATGTCAGTGACCCTTAATGACCTTGACTGTCCCATCTTGACACCAAATACCTTAAACAATTGACACAGTGGTAATTTTGAGTAAAGTCACCCAGCCTGTCAAAAAGCATAAGGGACAATCTGCACAGAGCCTTGTACAAATTTCCAGTCACTTTTCTGTAATTAAGGTATGGCTGAGTCTATTTGAGATGAGGGTATTGCAAAGTGCCACTTCAGTTAATGCAGAGCCCAACGTGAAGAGGGCTCTTTAGAGCTCATCTTTTTTTTTTATGGTGGAGGTAACAGTTTTTCTTCTCCTGTCTTTCCCAGCCACTGAGAGAGAAAAGAACAGAATATAGAACAGCTCAGTTGTATCCACAATAGCTGCAGCATGTCACAGGATACCAGCTGCTCAGGGAGTTTACTTTTAATCTGAGAAGTAAAATTTCCTAAAAAGATAGCTCTTTGGTCACACCTTCAATGGTCCAGGAGGGACAATCTAAAGTTAACAGCAGAAGCATTAACAACCTGTATTATGCATCAGCTAACTAGGAACTTGAGACTCGTCCGTGGCTCCCAATAAACTACCATGAAGCATCCCAGAAACTCTCCAATTAATAATGACTTACAAAAGAAACAGCTTCTTAAGTACACAGACAAGGTTAGTGAGCACCCGGATCTCATAAGATCTAAAATAATGAATGCCAGGTACCCCAATTACAGACAACTTTAAATCTTTCATGAAATAACACATGCCCTCCCACCAAAGTATTGTGATACACCCAGCTACAGAAACGCATGTTAAACCATACACTAATGGAAGAAAAACCCGAAGAATTAGTTACAGATGTGAAATCAACAAAAGCAGTCTTTTAATTTTGTTCTGAGAACATTATTTATTCTGCTTAATGAAATGAGAAGGAACATACACATTTTATACATGGACTGTGGGAAAGACCAATGGAGAAAGGAAAGGGGAGAACGAAACTTTAAGGGGCAGAGATTACAGAAAAGCGCAACCTGACATATTGCTCTATAAATAAATGAATCAACAAATGTCAGGTAAGTAGGTTTAAACCTTGGCTTAGAGCTAGGCTGTAAGAACTTGAAAAATCAATCAATCAATCAATAGAGCCTTTTAATCTCTTAGAAATACAATTGGCATACAATCTGTGATAGCCTCTTTTAATTCCCTCAAAACCAAGACTTGATCATCAATGTCAAATAATTTCCAACAGATTCTTATCTATAAACTTATTTATAAAGTTAGGGAGTTCCTCCTCAATGCTGTGAAACTGCACTGTGAAAGGACTAGGAAATGCAATATAGCATAGGATGGATTTTATTCCTTGTGCTCTATGACTCTTGGCTCCTCAAAGCTGTAGAAAGCACTATAACAATTTGAAATATTTATCTAACTTTGAAAGTTATGCAACGCTAATTCTTCTGGCTCCACTGCACAGGGATTATACTTTATTCTCAACCATAGACAACAGCAACAGAAGTGAAGATAAAGTTCAGAAACCTGCGGTCACAGAACAAATCAAAATCAGATCTGAGGCTCTATTTCAACTGTAAATTGCAACTAACAAGTTTTGCAACCACACTAAACCTTGATATTCCAACCCAAGCTTACCCTACATATACTAGCCTAAAACAGGTTGCATGAGACAGAAAAAAGTAAACTGATCAACCACAAATCCTCGCTCAAGTTACCTCTGGATTTCTGGCAAACGATTTTGCAGGATCGGGTCCCCTTTTTCCTTGCTCAGTTTCCTTTTCAAAGATCAAGATCCCTTTCAGAATCATCCACTGACACCAAGACTCCTGAATAATTCTTCCCCTCCTCCTCCTCAAGCCAAAACGTATCATCTAAAGTGTTGCTTTTACCAACCCTTGCAAAGAGGTCAAGACATTTTAGAGACACTAGTCATACTGGATGCTTGACTTGAGACATCTTAACTGTCAATCTTAACTTTTCAGCACTCTCTCAGTCAGGCTTGTAAGTTTTCTCAAACTGGCCACTCCAAAATGATTAAGGCCCTCTGACTGATTCAGATACACATTTGTGACTTTGTTTATCAAGGATGCACATACAGACATGAAGAGTTTGGTTTGGTTCGGCCTAGGCTGGGGTCTGGTACTACTGAAGAAGCCCCAGGTGTTCCACGAGGCTCCGGTGGCTGTTTCAGTCAGTGATGATCTGTCCCCAGGGCACACGGCTCAGCTGCCAGGCCTGGGTGACGTCTTGCATATCTGGCTGCTTATCAAATACTCCATGTGTGGACATGACAGATTAATGCTCTGAGAGAGTGGATTAAATAATACCAGTATTCTGACCAACTGAGTGTGGTGGATGAAAAGTCAGGAGGCCTAGTTTTGACAACGATTTGCCATATGAGCTTGCAAAAGGAATTACCACTCTACTTTGCTGTATTTTCCATGAAATTAAACAGGGTACATTCTGAGATTCAGCTGAAGATCAATACGATTAAGGTAGTCAGAAGCATCTAGCACTTTGTCCATTTCTCCAGATCAGACAGCCCCTACAAGGACAGTGGCTATTCATTTATTAAACGTTCGGACAATTAAGATAATGATAATCAACTTTTACAAACCAAAATACACGCACTGTAATACTTTGCTAAGTTAGCTGAAAGCTTTCGGAAGCTCCCATCACAGAGATGCGCCACCTATTTCTACACAGTTCAGGAAGTTTGTGGGTTGGTGCAGAATACTTAAGACACGTAGGTAAGGTATCTAAAACATCACATAGTCTCTATATTGCAGTAAGACATATGTAATGAAAAACTGGTAATTCCAAGCAGTATTATTTAGGGACTCGTAAGACAAACTAAGAAAACATTGAAGCACCTAGGGCAATCTTATGTTCTGAACCTGCAATTTCCAAACAACTAATTTAATTTACTTCAAAATTAGAAACAGTTATATCCTGGTATGACATTATATTTGTGAAATTTAGGTGAAGTAATTCGATATTTTTTTTTTTTGTCATGGTAACATGACAAAAATTATCCTTAACTGTAGTGCCTAAAAAGTTCCAAAATACAGAAAAAAAAAAAAAAAAAACTAACAAAATCAACCCTTCAAAATGCAAACAGTACTATTCATTCCAAACAACCTCATTCAGGATTCTACATGTTTGCTTCATTTAACTCAGTTACAGAGAATCTAGTCCAAAATCTGAAATTTAAGAACAAATCAGCTCAGTACTCAAATGCCCTTTATGTCATACTTCAAAACCACTTTCAGAATCACAGAAGTGAAGGTTCCACCGAAGCACCTCAATCTTTCCAAGAAAGATTATCCAACTTTCTCTGCCCAAGCGCAAATAGACTGTGAAATTCTGAAACTTACCTGTAACATACCGACTATTTCCACTTTATTAAAAAAGATGAAAGAATGAAGTGTTGATAGCATATTTTCCTCAAAAACTGAGGGAGTGGGTAGGACCATATCTTGAATATACTGTACTCTGTATGTCTGATGTATTTTTTGCTTCAGCTCTGGATCGGATATAGGAATCACCTCTTTAAATTTTGCTGTTTTAGTCAGAAATTCCCTGTGTTTCCGTGACTGTGATAAAGACGGATCATATTCTAGGCATCCAATTACGTCCATTATACATTCCTCAGAAAACATGACTTCAAAAAGTGCAGTTCTGTTCAAAAGGAAAATTCCCTTGATAATTTCATATAAGTGGTGTAGTCCTTCAATGTTCTCCAAGTCTTCGCACACATGAAAAATTTCTAAGAGCTTCTTAATATAGCCCTCATTTTCCAGTGCTAGTGCGAGTTTTTCACGACGTAATGGTGAAGGCAGTGAAGATGCCACAAGTTCTGCAATTTCTTCTAGTCGACTTAATTCACAAGATGGCAATTCTAGACCTGGTGATGACATATCATCAAAACGTTCTTCCTCAGATTCATCGACAAGGTCCTGAGTAATATCGACAGAAGGGTCTTTGCCTTGAACCTACAAAATAAGATGTGTTCAAAAAAGTGGAGTTTAATGTTTACTGTTACTTGAATGCTTTTTTAAATATACCATTTCAAACGCCCCACACTTTTTCTTCGTATTCAAAACAGAAGTGTAAATTTAAGTTTGACATTGAGTACAGCTGGATTACAAAATAAGATAATGAAAAGACTTCTTCAAACAGAAGGCTTTACAAAATTATTTCTACATTACATATTTAATTCCATTTATTTTCTATAAAAAGGAGGAAGAATAAAGAAAAAAAGCTACATTTTCTGAGTACTTCAAATAAAAAAGGAAATCCATAATTACTAGTATGGACGACAACTTTTTAATAGACTACTGAACTAAGCTATTTGGTTTCATTCTTTATTCTCTGCAGACAGATTTTCAAATGCAAACCAGTATTACATTATTGCAGTGATAGCTTTAAACATTTATCTACAGGCTATTTAACCGTTCTTGATGCTTTTCAAAGCTTCTGCTACCTCAAACAGAGAAGAGAGTCCAGTCTTGTTAATTTAATTGTTGTTTTCAGTTCCGGAGAGCTGCGAGTCAGTATCTGTTACCGTGTACTTTCTAAATACTCAACAGAGCCACAGAATCCCCTCTTAAGAACAGAAAACCCCAAACCAACGTTAAAACAAGAGCAATCTGGAGCTGTCAGAAAAACAGGGCACTGGACCTGCAAAGATCTCTCTAGAGATACAATGAAGAAACTGCGGAAAGTACGAATTAGTGAAAAAAAATAGAGACAGATGCTTGGGCATCAGAGCATTTCAGCTTTAATGACATCTTAATTGCAGTATCTGCTTGGAGTCTGATGTGTCAAATCCATAAAGGCACCACTGTGTAGAATGGTATAAGGTACTGTTCTTTTTAATCTGGAAAATCAGCAAAAAAAATCTGGGAGAAATAATTCTTCATGGATAACAGCAAGCCTACACTTGCTGTATAAAATCCAGAATGCTGTGAAAACCCACACTGTTCTGGTTATATATCAGCAACCACTTCCAGTATAAGTGGTATCAAAGTTTTCCTTTTAGAAGAAGCTTTAATGACTGAGGAATCTTAAGATCTTTAAAGTAAACTAGACACAAATACAATAGCATGGCCTCCAAACAGGATGTAAAGACACTGGTTTCTTACAAAAATATTAGATCTTTACATAAGGCTGAGGAAACCGGGCTTCTTATCTGGGTATTTCCCAAGAACACAATTTCCCCTTTCCCCCATTTTGTTTCTGTCCCCAACTTTTGGTCCTTTGATTGCCAAGGTTCCTGGAAATGTTTCTGTACTTATTTACATAAGTTTCTGTGCTTATTTACATAAGTTGAAACTGTTAAACTGTTGAAAAGACTCATTGCTAGAAAAAGGAATAATCTATACACATGCAGTTATGAAAACAGATTTCTTTTGCCTTATTTCTGAAATCAGTGAGAACAAACTCCAAAAGACAGAGTGGAGAGTGCTAGATGTTTGTTAAGAACAGAAAGAGAGAACACATAGAGAATTAGACAAATTTAGAGAAATTCCACCTAACATAGTGTAGAAATTGAGAAAAGTTGTAATGCTTGGAATGGAAGAAAAAACCCAAACAAGAACTGACAAATTGCACCAACATCAGTGAATATATTCACTAAACTCTTTTAGGTATTGGTCAAAAGTTAATACCTGACCAAATGTTATCCAGAAACAATACTGATTCAGTGACATATAGTCATCCAGTTGTAGTGGTAAAATATAAACAGTTAATTAGCACATATTAAAATATATACATGCTACATATAAATTGTTTGATTTCTTTAAACTGGATGAATTATAGCTTTAAGGTGACAATACGGGGATAGAGCTATCTCCTTCAACTATCAGATCAGTCTTTCATACCCTGACAGTCAACAGAAGCGTACTGCGACATTTACATGGAAAAAAGTTCTGTTGAGAAATTCAATATTCCCCTCACCTGAAACAGAAGAATGACATAAGCGAAAGAGAAGAATGAGAAATGTGAATAAGATATGGTAAAATCCAAGAGAAATACATTATAAAATTCACTAAGACTTCACATACATTCTTCTCTCTACAATAAAACTTTGGACACGTAACCTTTTCCCTTCTGGTCAACCTGGAAAAAAGTTATTTGTGAAATTAATTGTTATGAAACTTTTTAAGTGCTCATTTTGAGATGAACTTCCTTGGGCAATAATAGAGCTAAAAAGTTATGTTAAGCAAAAAGACCTGAAAATGCTCTAAAAAAATACCCCAAATATAGTTTAAGTTCATATCAAATTTCTGGGAAAAGGAGAAAGTTTCCAAACTCAAAAATGCAAAATTTGGAGTAGGTGGCTAAGACAATAGTTTTTACTTTCTATCTACTATGCTTAGATTCACCTCTTCTAACAGTCTAAAAATTTTGAACACACACACACACACACACACACACACACACACAGATGATTTAGGTTGTCTCAATCACATTTATCAAACTTACCTGACATATTTTTTCCCATATTTCATCACATCCTGCTTTTTCTTGAAAGCTAAGTGCCAAATCATAATTTTCAGCTTCAGACCACACAATCAAGGTATCCTTTAAAGACAGAAAGAGAGGAAGAGTGTTTTCAGGCAACGTATTTCAGATTTTACAAACCTGAATAGTGCTTAAAGAGCAAAATTTTAAAATAAAAACACCTCGACACCTAATTATGACAGGACAGTATTACAACACAAATGAAATGATCACACTTTGTAAGATTTTTATATATTCTGAGATTCTTAGGATTAAAAACATTTCTGCATAAATCAGAATGACAAAGTTCCAGAGAGATACCGGAAGTTTTAGTTCGTAATTCACGTGACCGTAATATTGTAAATGTCAAAGAGGTTGATCTAGAATAAGAACTTCTACCTCAATGCATCCTCTGATAAAATATGGTAACAAAAGCAACAGGTTTTGTGGTTGTTTTGTTTTTTTTAAATCTGTTTCAATTGGACCACATAAAACTGCACATATTTTGTAGGATCAAAGTTACAATATTTTCTTTTTTTCATTTTTATAGGCCCCAGAAGACACTGTGCTAATGCACAGAATAGCTGCTTAAAAAGCAGCTCCAAGATGCCTACAAACTTTAAAGAAGAACAGAAACTTGAATATGCAACCAGTTAACTGCCTAACAGTTTGTATACCTGTTACACTGAACCACACACACCATTTTTACTCATTCCAAACTACAATTCTGAAAGGATGTTCTGCCCTAGATTTCTAGAAGTTAGTTGAAACCGTGCTTAGCTATGCTTACTACCCAGACACTTAAGCTCTCATCTACTTACTAGAATAGTTCAAGAGTTTACCAGAGCCCTCATATTGCATGCAAAAACAACATATGGAAGTGGAGGCTGATGCTGCAAACAGCAATACCACACACCGATAAGGTATTCGATGCAGTAGTTTACAGACAGTCTGCTAAATAACTGTTAGAATAAAAAAAAAACACGAAAAGATAAGAAAATATAATCTGCATTGTTTACATATTGATTCAGGTTTTATTTTAAAAGTCTTCTGTCTTCCTATAACAGCTAGTTGAAATATAGCTACATTAAATATATACAGCGCCACGAAACTGCATTATCTCAGTTAAGTGCTAAAACATGCATTTACTCACTAGGACAAGAGACATGAGAATTTTTCCACTTCTATTTCAATAAGAACCATTAAACACAGTATTTTTGCTTCATTAAGTATAGATTTTGCTTAAAGGAATTACTTTTAAGTATTTGCAAAAGCACTATAAGTGCTATAAGACGTTTATGAAGCTTAAGACAGCTTATTAATTAGGCTTAATTTATTTCAAATATTAAAGTGAACACCGAGGATGAAGAGAAATCTTACATTTAGATTTTGGTATGCATTTACTAGAAAACACCTTAAACTAAACTACAATCTAAATAGCACGACCCTCCATTAGGATTCAGTCAAGCAATGCAATGTAATCAATTTGCCATTACCAGAGCAGCTATCCTGCTTCAGAGGCGCTAACGGCTTTACATTGCAAATGGCAAATAGTTTACCTTTTCCTTTTCCAAAGGGTTGAGGAAGAGGTGGTACACAGAAGAAAGGGATTTAGGAAGACCACCTCCAAAATACAAAAGGAAGAAGAAAGTCACAATTAATAGTTTATTCTCTACAAGACAGGTCACCGTGCAAATACTCTGGTAATAACAGATTGACAACACCCACTACTCCTGACTCATGGAGACTAAGAAAAATAACAGCTTACAAATATTTAGGAAAGGAAGGTCCAAAAGAAAAAAGGGGCTTTTTTTTTTTTTTTACAAATAGTATGTACCTTACTGCAGTATTCATTGTATGTATCAGGTTCAAAAACTGACACATTAATCTCTGCAATTAGTATTTATACAGCAGTAATTTTCAAGGCCACAGTCTCATCAGCTTCCTGCTGAGTAGTGCTTAATTCATTAAAAAAAACCTAACCCTAACACTAAATCTGAAGTAGACCCTAGCAGAATTTGCAACATTCCTATCTAATTACATTTCCATTTAAGTGAAAGTGGTTAGATTTCTAAGCAAGCCATTTCCAAAAGAAGATCAAAATGTATTTTCTTCTCTGTAATGAACAAGACTAACAAACAGCGAAATAATTGACAGAATAAAAATAAGGACAGTGTTATTTACATTAACCGCAGTAAGCTGAATACACAAAAGCTTTAAGTCTTGAATAAAATACAGCAGTGGACCAGGACAAGTCAGTCTGTCTTTTTTATTTGGGGAGAGGAGGGACAGAGGGAGGAAGGCAGGCAGAGAAAAATGAAAGGGCAGACACAAAGTTAAAGCTGCTTTTGAAAACTGTAGTCACAGATGTACAAAAGTGTATTTGGCCACGGCATTGCAATTGTTCTTGTTAAACAAGATCATCTACTGTCATACAGGGAATTTCAGACAGTATTTTTTCACCTCTACTCACTGTGATACGTTTTTTTAATCATTTCTTCTTTGGAAAGCAAAACCAAAAACTGCGGAAAAATTATTTGAGCAGCAGAACAACGATCTTCAAGTTTGGTTTATTAATATTAGAAAAGTGTTTTCCAGTTGGCAACATTAACAATTTCAAATGATTAGTTATCTGTTGTCTTATCACACAAGGATTTCGTATTATAGATTAATATCAGTGCCTCAACAGAAGCCTATCAATTGCTGCTCTCCAGATCCTTAGTAAGAGAACATTTGTTTGTACATCCTTTCTTGCCTCAAAGAGCTTTTACAAAGAGAACATGAAACAAAGTGAGAAAAGCACTTCACTCTGTTGCATAATACACAGTTCAGTCAAAGTTTAAATTCACTGTTAAATGCAGAGAGTTATTAATGTAATTTCGGTTGCTTAATCCCACAAAGCTTATAATCATCACAAAGAAGAGCAGTACAAGACTTATACATGTAGGGAGAAGTGACTGAAGGAAATTCTAGATGTAGTTAAAGATAAAAAACATGAATAAAAGTCTAGTTTCTGCTTGTTTTATTTAAAGGACTCCTTTTATGTGTTTGATCTGAAATCTCCTCAGTGTAATTTGAATCCACTAACTACTCTCAGCTACGGAATAGGACTATTTGCTGCTTCCAAATGCCAAGCATTACTTTTTGCAACTCCAAAAACCAACTGAAATTTCTTAACGCTGCTTCCTCCATTCCAAGAGAAAACAGGAGTGTGAATAAATATGCTTAGTAATAGGAGCTATTGGTTAAAGAAGTAAAGAGATGAGTCTTGCCCATTACCCCTCTACAAGCATAAAATCTTCAATCTTCTATGATGCATAAAAGCAGTTCTGGTTCAGTTTGATCAAAAACACATCCTTTCTGTCGCATTACACACAAAATGTTAGCCTCCACACAAGGAACCGGATGGGATGACTAAAACAAAACACTGAAAATTTGTTCTTATCTCGCTTGTCGTTAAACACAAAATGTGAAACTGCAGTATTAAATCACAGCTATGTTGTGTGAACTAAGACAGAAACAGGAACAAACCTTTTATCATTGAAAGCTTTTATACTGAGTGCTCTGCAAGAATCTTAGCAGTCTAGCTCCTCACATTTTGCAAGATGCATTAGAGTTCTTGTCAAGATCTTTTTTTAAATAGGGTGATAATCAGGAATCTACTTATGCAGAGATCACGATCTTATTCAGAGTTTGAAAATCGTTTGCTGCTTCCCAAAAAAATTTTTGACAATAGTGCCAGTTGGATGTGTCATCTCTACCTTAGCCCATACAAAATCTGATGTTTCCCGAAGACTGCTTATATAAATTTGTCTTCTTTTATATTATTGTTCATTATGACTGCTCCAATATAATCAGGGATTCTTAAGTTTAAGCAAAAATTCTGAGCACGGCCTCTTTTTAGAAGACCTATGTATTTATCATTCCCATAAAGAGTTATTTATCATTTCTACCAATGGAGGTTAACTTTTTGCACTCTTATCCTTATAAAGATACAGCCTGAGGCAAAACTTATTCAGACAAATGAGGCACTTCTCTGCTGCTTGTCTCACTGTTGGCTGCAACAAGCCCACGTGAAGCAATTTCTGGTTAGTTAGAAGGGAAACACTACTGTATGCTACAGCTTTATTTGAGCTTTATTCCTAAGAAACTAAGCTTCAAAAATACTACTGCTATAGTTTAAGCCAGCAAGCAGTGGCAATTGTACTTAGATGGACAGGACTTAGGATCTACCATATGGTTTCTCCTCACTTTTTGAAATTATTTCCAAAGGGCTTACTTTCCTTTATAGAAAGGCTGTCGAATACACACTATCAGTCTCAAGCTTTTGCCACAAGACTCCCCGGAAGTCATGCTTTTATTAGACATTAAATCAGTTTTAGTTAGCTATTAGCAAGCTTATTAGCAGGTGTGTTGTACAGCATTCATACAATCTCCAAAGCAAGCCCAGGGATTTCATAAAGAAGAATTTCAGAGGAACTAGTACTCAGGATTTGATTCTGCTGTAAAACTGATTTAAGATTTCTTTCCTAATGTGATAAAATTAAGAAAACTGTTATTGTTTGACAATACCCTCCCACTGGTGTTCACATCCAAGGAGAACACTAGTCTTCTCCGCAGCTCTAAAACATTCTCTTGGCATCCCTACGAGATTTAGGCTACTTCCAAGAAGTAGTGATCCCCTAAATCAGATAGGTCCTTCATAAATTCTTGCATTCTGTCTTAAAAGCAAATTACTACTGGAAGTTCAACAGAGGAAGGTCGTTTCTCTCTCTCTCTCGGACTGCCTGACTGCTAGTCTTGCTTACCTAAGCCCTCACACTGTTTACAGTTACAGACAGTTTCTTGGACATGCCAAGCCACCTTTCAGCACCTTGCTAGCTAATTATTTACAATCAAAAGTACAGTTTCATAGGCAGCTTTCTGCTTATGAAATAAACTACTGGCACTATGCAAGTTTTTGAAGTTAAATGTATGCAGTTACTGCAGTAGGTTGCAGCAGAAACTTCAGGCTAAAAAGCCCACTCCAGTAACATAATATAAAGTTTCAATTCTGTGTTAGGTTTCGTGCATTTGTTCACCTGGAACCTGCAAATCTCTGGATGTGCTAACAAGTTATCCCCAAAACTGGAATAACATATCAAAAGCACACTAAGTCTTTTGGCAAAATGTATTCTATTAGCTTCCATGAAAGCTCAATCATCATATCTGACTTTCCAGTTAGCTGTTTCATAGCTGCATTCCCATGAATCACACGCAATAAAATCAGTTTATTAGTTCTGTAACAGAGTCTCAACTCACTGGCCTAGTGACCATACCCAAAACCCGCAGGAAAATTAGATTTCATAGGAAAACACATGTAAAGGTAAAGGAACATGTGATCATTTAAAACAGATGAACCAACCCACCCCAAAACCAACAGCAGTCACTCCCCTTGTTTGTCCCTTACTCCACAAAACCCCACGCTTCTCCCTACTATCTTAGCTACAACTGGCACAAATTTTATTGTAGTAGTTTCATTGTTGGCTCGCTTGTCCTGACAGCAAAGGCAGGAAGTTCATCTTCTCTGAGCATTCTGCCAGTTGCTTTTTGGATCTTTTCAAAATTTAGCTTTGTTATGCATAAGTCCACTCTCCATCACTCAAGGATAGCCACCTTCGAGCTACATAGCTAGCAGATGGTAGTCTAGATGAATTTAAGCTTTGTATTCTTGTGAGGAACTGAAAAAGGGACTGCAAAAGCAGAGGACATGAGACACTGAAGTTTCCAGTGCAGAGGCAAGACTTTGTAGCTGGAAGCTGTAAGCAACTCAAGTCTTCCTTGTTTCAGGCACAAAAAGGGATGCAATACATACTTCATCACTGGGTTACAGGATGTACATGGATGTATCTAAAATAAAGTTGAGGACATAAGTCTTTACTGTTCTATTGCTAAAGCACTGCCAAAGTATATTGAAAGTATATTGAAAGGTATATACCCCAGTCCACACCCATATCAGCTTTCTCCCTAGACAAGTGCTATGCATATTAAGTTTATTTCTCCTTTAAGGTTGCATAGGAAGAGGTGTGTTGTCCTAAAATACTAGGGCAATTACACATTTTCTGAATGGGGATCACTTGACTTGTTTAAAAACAGCACCTCTGTCACTAGCATTCCGGAATAGTGCCATTTTAATGCCTTTAAGAAAAAAAACTAAACAAACATAAAAAGAGCATGGATTGAAGTGTGTAAACTGACTTCACTGGGACATTACAATTAAAGTATCTTCTACCTTTACTAGTATATTAAGAAAACAATCAACAACAAAAGAGGAAACCTAAGCATTCTATGTGTGGTCCAGCAACCCAAAGTATAAGTAAATTCCACTTACTAAAAATTTGCTTTTAAGCTGTGTGCTACTTACCCATAATTAAATCCATTATATTTCATACTAAAGAGTATTATTGTAACATTTTAAAATAAGAATATCAGTAAAAAACTTAACATATAGCCCTAAACAAGAATACAAGTCAGGAGGTTGAGTGGCTGTACTGATGCACATTTTGCTTTTTCAGAAGAAATCTTCTGCCTACAAATAGTACTTTAACATAAAAAAATATTAGTCCTTTTTCTGAGGCACAGGACATCAGTTTCTCAAGTTGTTTTCTTCCTAGCTTATTTTCCTCATATGGATTCCTTTCTTCTAGTTCTGGTATAATTAAGGATGAGTTTGCCAGGAAGCACATGGTTCAGAGCATCCAAAAACTGCCACTGGTAGCAATTCTATGTTACAGAATCAGATACATAGACATAACTTTCTTTTTGAACGCACAGCAGAAAATGACTCTTTATTGTCACAGAAAGCCTAATCTAATTTATCTGAGTAGCAAAAAGGTAGTTAAAAGACTGCCTGTGTGTTTCATGCTTTAAGGAATTATGTCAAACCTCTAGATGGCAGGTAAGTCTCAAGAGACTGGGGACTAGACTGTGCAAACTGAAGTATCTCAGGAACGTGCTGATGTACAAAAAATGAGCGCCCATGCAGGTCTCAAGATCTGCCAAGTATTCTTCCTCTCCAAAGGGAAAAGCAGACAGTTGTATTTGCCACCAATTAGATGAACGTTTATGTGCACACAGAGACCTGACTAGTCCACAATAAAAGGGCAGTCATTGTTTTAAATCCTAAACCCCGAGAAATCTGAGGCAGACAACTTGACAAAATTTTACTTGAAGCTCAGGTTCACAGGGTATGGCTTTTACTGTTTGTTTTGTGGTTTGTTTTTTTTTTTTTTTTTGATGTTTTACACTCCAACACAACAGAAGCAGCAAGGCAAACTTGTACTCTGGTCTTCACACTATTATTTTGACAAATAATGATTTAAGTTGTGACAGTTATCATTAAAATATACATATGTATACCCTGAGATCACATTGTTTGCGATATCAACAATTCATGAGACAATCTGTTTCACAATGGCACTAATAGTGCAGCATAGGTAGAAGGTTCTTTCCCCAGTGGAAGAGCTTCACTGTTTATCACAAAGGTCTCTACAGGCTTGCTCAAGAATCCAAAACAACGGGCATAGCAAGTTTCCCCAAGAGCTTGTCTATCACACATCTCTTCTTCCTTCCAGCCACAAGCTATATTAGTTGGTCCAATAAAAGATTGTTTCTTCTTACAAGCCTCATATCAGCCTAGACAAAAGTCAGAACTCATCCACTTATTCCACTAGATACCCATAAGCCACATGCTAAGTGTGTCACAGTGAAAACAGACGCACTGCTATATACCCCTTTAAAATGGAATGGAGGTTCACCGTCACAACAAAGTTTTGAGATAAGGGGCTGGTAAGACCATAAAACTTCAAAGTAACTTTCCAGTGTCACGGTCTTACATTTCTAGGAGATTGTTCTTGAAGTATTATGTGTGCAACTAACAACTGCAGGCAAACTCCAAACTAAGTCTTCTATCTCAGGCTGCAATTTCACTAGGAGCTGAGGTGACCTAAGTGGCATTCTGCAGCCAAAAAGGAAAGATCTCACTCACTCTTCCACACCACAGTTCCACAAATGGATCTTGTATGAGGTGGCTTGAAACTTCTGCTGATGTAGAGTTGCCAGATTTTAAGAGAGATCTGGGGTACCAAGTTGATTTTCTTTTGGTTTAGTGAGTTTAGTGAGTTCAGAGTTCCATGAGCAGAGCTGAAAAGCAGCAACTCTTCCTTTCAGCTGCCAGGCTCCAAGCTTAGCTCATATGGAATCAGGTTTAAACCCAGGTTTAAACTTGCCTTTTACTAAGGGAAAGGATAAGTAGGCCTCACCTGAAAGATAATATGCTACAAAGTAGGATGAATATGCACACCAAGAAAGATTTGGTATTTCTAAGGCTCAGACTGGAGGCCCATATTCAATCTGTATTAGAGACTGCTTTGCTTAAATAATTTGAACAATTCACCTGCAAATACAAATTTCTGTCTATGCAGCACTGGAAAGCTTTAAGAATAGCACTTTTCCTTCTCCAGCACAGAAGACGTACAGTGCTGTTCTAACAGGACAGATCCACGTTTAATACTTTTATTTCTCTAACCATGTTTTCACAATCCCCAGTATTGGATTTATGCAGTGCTAGATCACAATACATGTCTGACCCAGAGCAGCAATGAGCACAGATATGAAATGCTGTTGCACTGACAGCCACGTGCGCTGGTTTGCACCGATCTTACAATTTCTATGCCTACTTTAAGTAGGCTTCATGTTTGATTTGGCATAAAGCCTATTGCTAAAAAGCTCACCTCTCAATCCTCTTTGAACAGATTTGAACCAGCAAGGCAAGTTCACGTTAGATGAGCACTTTATGCCATAAAGCTGTGAAATATTCAATGTCATTTTAGGAGTCCTAAAGCTTGAGTTATGGTATCATGGAACGATGACCTCAAGCTAGTCAGGATTATAACTAAGAGTTAGTTTGCTTCGCATTTTTCCTTGTCTTGTCCTTTCTTACTCCCTGCAATTTATTCTCCACCCTACATTGGCCTTACCATTTGTTCAGTACGGACTGTTTATATAGTATACGATTAATTATATCAAGGGGCAGATACAGATTAAGTTTTCCAAGGAAGGGTATTTTTAACCCAGACTGGTTCTCCCCATTCAGTTCAACATACAATTCTACAAACAGTTGCAGCCACACAACCACTAGTCCTGTCTGTAAGCAAAACTACTGTACGTCTATGCTTATAATAAAGTATTAAAAGCTGAAGACTGAAGAATGTTTTAATATATTAACTGTACCTGGCAGGACATTAGCAAGTCTGAGCTGACCAGACAGGCAACAAAATATAATCTGGTTCAGCATTTCTAAACCTCTAAGGGCAACTCTCAGCATCCATGAAATAAGAATGGCAAACAAAGTGCAAGATCACTTTTCACCCATCTCAGTAGCATTCTTTAGGGGCTCACAATGTATGGCTTAAACAATTGAAGGAAGGGCCAAACTAGAGGTGAGAAGCTGCTTTTACGTATACAGAATGCTTTGAAACAGTAATAACCCATATCCAGCTTCCAAGTAAAAGCCAAACATGTAAATAGCTTTAAAGCCTTCTAGTCCTCTCAAATAAAAAACATTGGAAGTTGTAGTATCTGAAATATAAAGAAGAAAAAAGCCATATGATATTTAGTTTCAGATACAATAATCCTCAGGATCCTCAGTTACTTTGTGATTTTCATAACTGTGCTTTGCCCATCTCTCCTAAAGCATTTTTTGGTGCAACACAGAGTGCAAGTTATCTATGTAACGTCACAAAAAAATGCACAGGAATAACACACACGTATCACAAAATACAAAAAAAATGTTGAGAACTATTTTGCCTCTTATTTTTGGTACAAGAACACAAAATATAATTTGCAACAGAGGCAAAAAAATGACTGTATTGCTGAAGTTAAAGAGCCTGCCTTTAAACATGAGGAAAAAAAGTATGTTTACCTGTTGCTTCTGGTACGCAGTGTTCGGGTTAATTTTGGACTCCAAAAGAAGAGAGCCTAGAAAAAAAAAGTTCCACTTATTGACACGTGTACTAAAATTTCAATCTCAACACTTATTTTCTGATCGCTCTTTCCTCAAGTAGGTGTTAACACCTTTCTTCCCAACAATAAGCCTGTGAAACCCATATTCTACAGCTTTGTATTTCATTTTCCCCTCAAAGATATTGTTCCCACAGTACAGAACATTCAAGAGTGTTTTGAGGACTAGATTTTTAACCTCCTCCTTACTCAGAGTAATGACTTTTCCACAAAAAATTTTTTAGAGATAAAGTCTGCAAAAAATCAGCACACAAAAAGCGTCATAACTGCATTCCATAGATCACCTACATTTGTTTTTTACGAAAACTGTTAATCATAGGGTATTTGTTCTTAAAGTTTTAGCTAAAACACTTGTATTACAGAATGACAGAATGGTCACGGTTGGAAGGGACCTCTGGAGATCATCTAGTCCAACCCCCCTGCCACAGCAGGGTCACCTCCAGCAGTGGCACAGGATGGCATCCAGGTGGTTTTATTTACCGATAAATTAACTTGCATAGTCAGTCTTGTAATTAAATCATAAGGCTGCAAGCACCCCTTTAAAGAGGTACTTCTCCATTCATTTACCTGCTTAAATTTGTTCTTTAAGAAAAGTCTCAATTTCTCAGTTTCATAGATACAGTTCTAAGGCAGTCTTATATTACTAGAATATTTGCCAAATATCCTCACAAAACCTACACTAAAGAAAAACTAAAATGCTTCAACGCATTCAAATGTGGAAGCCCGAGAACCTGAAGACAGGACAAGAAAACAAATTACTTGCATTTGAAAAACATACTTGGAATTGAAAATTGCACTTCCAAATCTCACAGCAGAATCAACAATGACTAGCCAGTTTTTACTCTCTGAACAGTATACCAATTACAAAATACACAGCAAAAGATAGTAAACAAGCATTAGTTTGGGATAAGTATCACTATCCTCAATTTCATAGGCTACATTTACAAGAAACCCCCACATTCCTTTCCTGAAGAATTGCTACTGACTAACAGAGATCATAGAATAGTTTGGGTTGGAAGGGACCTTTAAAGGCCATCTAGTCCAACGCCCCTGCCATGAGCAGGGACATCTTCCACTAGATCAGGCTGCTCAGAGTCCTGTCCAACCTGACCTGGAATGTTTCCAGGGATGGGGCATCTCCCACCTCTCTGGGTACCTGCACCAGCATTTTACCACCCTCAGTATAACAATTTTCTTCCTTGTATCAAGTCTGAATCTATCCTCTTTTAGTTTAAAGCCATTACCCCTTGTCCTATCACAACAGGCCATGCTAAAAAGTCTGTCCCCATCCTTCTTATAAGCCCCCTTTAGGTACTGGAAGGCTGCTGTAAGGTCTCCCCAGAGCCTTCTGTTTTCTGGGCTGAACAACCCCTACTCTCTCAGCCTGTCTCACAGCAGAGGGGCTCCAGCCCTCTGATCATTTTTGTGGCCCTCCTCTGGACCCGCTCCAACAGGTCCACGTCCTTCTTATGTTGGGGGCTCCACAGAGCTGGACGCAGTACTCCAGGCAGGGTACCAGAGCAGAGTAGAGGGGCAGAGTCACATCCCTGGACCTGCCAGTCACACTGCTTTTGATGCAGCCCAGGATACCGTTGGCTTTCTGGGCTGTGAACACACACTGTTGGCTCACGTTGAGCTTTTCATCCACCAGTACCCCCAGGTCCTTCTCGGCAGGGCTGCTCTCAGTCCCTCCATCCCCCAGCCTGTACTGATACCGGGGGTTGCCCCGACCCAGGTGCAGGACTCTGCCCTTGGCCTTGTTGAACCTCATGCGGTTCACATGGACCCACTTCTCCAGCCTGTCCATGTCCCTCTGGATGGCATCTTGTCCCTCAGGTGTCAACCACACCACTCAGCTTGGTGTCATCTGCAAATCTGCTGAGGGTGCACTTGATCCCACTGCCTATGTCACTGATGGAAGATGTTAGGTTGGGGGAGGTGAGGGAAGAGAGACCAAAGAATCAGATCATAGAACTTCACTTGCTGAGGGAGTGGTGTATCATTAAAGAATTCTGTAAATATCAGAACAGTTTGCTGTCTGATAAGAAAGGTTATTACGTCATGAATTTAGGAGATTTACTAAGGATTTTGATATTCATTAGCTTATATGTATGTGATAATCGGATACAATGATTTTTTTTTTAAATTAATAACTTACCTGTCACAGCTGCTTCTTGCTAATTTCTAAGTCTGTTGTTCTACAACAAGCAGCCTTCACTAATGAAGTTGGCTTGAGAACCTATTGCCCTGTCTCAACTGCTCCTGCAGTAAGAGCTGTTTACAAACTCAGATACAATCCAACAACAAAACTGAACTAAATAGCAAGGGAAAGCAAGACACAACAAAAAAGCAATCTCCCCCCCCCCAACCACATATACTACCCTTCCTTTTTTTAAGAGCTTTTCCAGTTTTCTAACCTGCATCAGACCTGTTAACAAAGCAGCTTATTTGCTTAAGTGCAACAGCGTAACTAAAGAAAAAAAAAATTAAAAATCACAAACTATGGAGCGGGACAGAGAAGGAAAATATCTAAGATGCACTTTACTGATGAATCCAATACACTGTGGTACTTAGGTCATAGTCTCGAGCTTTGAATTTTGGGCTTGTGTAGTGAACATCTAAAAAACAGCATTCCCTTTTCTGTTACGATCAGTTATAGGCAGTATTTCACTTCACTCTTACTTTCAGTTTCAAAGCCTCAGCTTCAACTACATGAAGATTTAGAATATTATTTTGTGTTACTAACTCAGCTAACTAACTTCTAGAAAGTCTTTACTGTCTAGAAATATTTAATACTAGCAAATATGAATTAGACTCCTGTCAGAATTAAAAGCAATTGATAATTTCAACACTTGTTTTTAACTGCTGAACACAAATCTACAGATATGGAAATCCTGAAATTAGCAGAATATCATACATAACTTGAAGCACCATGTTTGACAAAATACTATTTAAAAAAAAGTATCTTGAAGACAATTGAATGCAGACATTCCATCTTCCAGGCTAGAAGCAGACACTAGAGAATGACCTCTTCACTAGACTTACCACAAAAGAGCATTTCTTCTTCTCTACTAAACCTGACGCTTGCCGGAAAGACCAATCAAGCCTTATAAGGCTTGACTTGCTTCTCATTACCACATGATTCAACTTAGTCCTCACCATTCCAGACAATAACTAGAAAAATGTGAAATTGGAGATAGAAACATACTGAAGTGTAAACTGTGCTGTATAACCTACAATTGCCTCAAATCCATCCTTCTGCAGCATCCGATGCAGATTTGTTCCCCAAGATGTGCTCAATGACTCAAAATCAGTGACTATTCTACTAGTTACTTCAGTGAGTTTATTTTCATACAGAAGTTTTACAGGATCAGGCCCCTTCCTGGTATGAGGCAGTCTTAGGTCTCTGCTACTTGCTTCTGGGAACCAGGCAACAGCAACAGATGCCTGTAACACAAATATTTTCCTAGGAAAAACATTACAGAAATTTAACATACCACAAATAAAGTTCTTCTCCGTTTAAAGTCAATATCAATATTGATCCCTAAATACAGTTCAAGATGCTTACTCTTGCATTTGTCATAAGCAATTACTTTCTATGTAAGTATTTTCCTTTCGGTACTATCCTTGAATACATTAAGACTATCCAGTCCACTTTATAAAAATACACCAACAAATTTTCATCTTCATTGACCTGATGACTCTATTCAAAGTTAGGTAAGATCTGAAAACTCACCTTAACACAAGCTATGGTTTTAATAAACCCCCAAAAATTATGCAGATCTAGTTATTTGCTAAATTATAGCCTTGAATGAATTTGTAAAGGTAACTGCAAAACATGGTGCCAGAAAGTAACATCTGAAACCACCCACAAAGAAGAAAACATTGATTTGCAGAATTCTGTTATTTGCCACTGTAATGCAATATAGCACAGCTGGGGTTTTTTGTTAGTATAATAACGTGTTCTGTGCTGTGAAAGGAATGCATGTATAGGGAAAGACTTGCTCAAAAAAGATTACATACAGATATACAATGCTATTTTCAAAGATATTTAGAAAACATCAAATATCCCAATCCAGTAGTCTTAAAAAACAGATCTGCAGACTTGTTTACACACACGCATATGGAGCAGACCTGCTGATATGGAATGCTGCTCCTCTCCCATCAAACTGTTACGTGAATCCTTCCTCAAAAGCAGAAAAGGTAGAGCGTCACCTGTTACCCCTCACCAGTATAAACATGCTTATGTTTAAATGAAGATTTCAATTCAAGAGCTGTTTTTTGCAAGATGCAGAGTTTTAAGTTCTGCAATCAGTTCTGCTGCTACTGAATCACAGAAACCAATCCACAGAGCCTTAGAAGTAGCTCAAACTGAGGACCAAGAATGCACTCTGCATTTGCAAGGGACTATTCCTCATCTAACACATTTCTGAAGGGTCAAACCCAAATACTAAGGAGAGGGGAGAACCAGGAGAAAAGAAAGAAACAAACAAACAAAATCCACCCCCTCCCATTTATTTTTTTTTAATGTTAACCTAAGGTAACTATATAACAACAAACTTTTCTGTGTTGCTCTCCTAAAAGTAAATAAATAAAACTAATCCCTTGGGTTTGAGCAAGGTAAAAACTTAAGCCAAATTTTGGCTAAGCCTTCTGCCAGTATTGCGGGGTTACTGATAGCTAGTCTAAAGAAACAGCGAGGCTGCGGATGCCTGCCCTGTGGCAGGAGTCATTAACATACAGAATTCAAAAGTGGCAAACTACAACTTCTGAATAAAAGTGACTAGATAATCCCTAAAAGACAGCTGGCAAATGCAGCCTCCAATAGGGGAGTTCACTTTTGCTTGTCAAAAAGCTTAGTTACAGGACTATTAAGTTTTTAATTAAAAGTTTAAGCCTTCAAATTAACCCAAGGTAGCTGGACAGAAGTGTTCATTTTAGAGGTCACTTCAGTCATCTGTGCTCAAAAAAAGTGATCTGAAACCATGCAGTGAAAATCTAGAAGCACACAGACATTTTAAGAATGAGGCAGGCCACAGAAGCCTAAAATACCATGTGAGAAACAGGTAAGAAATCAAAGGCTTCTGATTACACACAGAAACTCACACAGAAGGTGATCATTTGCAAGGAAAGAGTTTGCTACTGCTCTACTGCAATTCAAGTAGAATACATCGCAACTAGGAATCGCAGAGAGAAACTTTCCAGGGTTTTAAGTAAAAACAGTTAAGAGTTGTTTAAGTGTTAAAAAAAATAAATACAATTCCCTGTTTCAAAGCATAATATAGTTGATCTGAAAGCAGTTTATGGTATTTCTGTACTATAATAGTTTACTCCAAATTGACTGCGATAATTTAAAGTTTAGCACCTGGGAGCATTAGACACCTCAGATACTAACACAAATCACTCCCGTTCTAAATTCTTTTCTTTTAAAATGGTGTTAAAAAAAACACCAACCCAAGAAAAAAACCACTCCTATAGATAAAAAAAATAATAGTAATTGCACTCATTCAGTTCTTATTGCTCCAATTCCAGATGATAGCTCACCTTGGACTTGGCATACTGATTGCAGCTCCCCTATCTGAACACCCTGACCCTGCCATAAAATCTCAACCACTCGTAAAGCAGCCATGGAGCTACACCAAGCCACAGCTGCACAATCTAAAGACTGAACTACGTGCTAGCCCGCAGGGTCAGCCAAATGAACCTCTGGTAATTCCGCTGTTGCTCTGCGCACAGCCGAACTGGCCCTTTAGCAGGAGTGGGAATTTCCCAGCCGCAGCAGAACTACTGCGAACAACCCCCACGGCCTCCCCCACTCAGGAAACGGAGCCCTCAGCTTCAGGCAGATCCCGAGGTTTTCAATGGGCTTCCTGGAGTAAGTCAGCAAGGACATGCCAGCCTGCACAGGGTGGATCTCCGCTCACAGGCTAGGAAAAGCTGGTTTAGAAAAGGAGGAAGGAAGAAGTTTCATTGTGGAAAGAGGAGGAGCTGACAGAGAAAGACAATACAAGAACGCAATGGAAACATGGAGACAAATGGTGTATAGGTCACGTTCCTAGTACTTGTGTGTTTTTGATAACTGGGGGGGGAATAAAAAAAAATAATAAAAAAATCACAGTGAACTACTTCATGTAGGTAAGAAAGTGCATGAGCCAACACACAAATTGCATAGTACCTAAAACACAAGCCTGGCGTTCCCTTTTTCCAAACCATTTGCTGTTCACACATAAAAATGACTATGTTTGCCTTCAAAATTAGCCCACAAACAATTGACACTGGGAGTAAACAAGAGATAAATCAAATTTTATGAGGTGTTTACACAAGCAAGTTAGAAAAACTAGCCTATTAATAGAGTGCACGTTTACCCAGGACTGATACTACCTACTAAATTAAGAACTTAAGCTCTGTATATTATTTAATACTCTTGAAGTATATGTATGCTTTGCGAGGGGCCTAATGTGTGTATCCTATTAAATATACTTCTGTGTATTAGGTGCAATTAGTAAGTTTGAGCCATTTCTGCTTTGATTAGAGTATCTTAGCTATGCAACAGAGTAATGACTTCATCTTTGTTTTGGGATCATTTATACCAATTTGTATTTTCCTTCTTACAGATGTTCATTTACAACAAATAAGCTGGCAACAACAGTCCAATTCAAGTTCTAATCAGTCTTAAGCATACATATCCCACTGAAAGTCAATAAAGGGATTTTAGTTTGAATGGGCTACTTCTTTACAAGCAGGTTATGAACTGCAGTTCTTTTGCTTTCTTTTCTAAAAAGAATTAAAAAAAAATATTAGGAAATTGTTTAGTGTATAGAAGATATGACAATTTTTAAACATGAGCACAGCAGCCATATAGACAGAAGAGACTGTACCTACAACAAAATATACTGTAAGGATTAGCTAAAAATATAATGATAACCTTTTTACCTCCCCCCCTCCTCTTGAAATTAAGCTGTCTATTTGCATTTTGAATGTTTTCTCTTACACTATGAAGTTGGCCAAACTATAAATGCATCTTCCTCAGTATAAAATAAAGAAAATCAAGTATCAATTTAACTTTTTAAAGTATAACCAAGAAACTACAAAACGCCGAGATTCAAGCTTATCAGAAGCTCAATTATCAAAATCCTGCTTAGATGAAAGTTTGATTCCTCCGTATCAGTTTACGATCTCTGCTGTAGACATTACTGTAGAGTTTGTCAGAACTTTCTCACACAGTAAGAATTAATGATTCTCAAGTTGCTTTTCATCCTAGTGCCTACAATGAAAAAGCCAAATAAACAAAATTCCAAGGTCTGTTGACAATCACAAGCTACAACTAGATCTACAAGTCACTAGACACAGTAGCTATATATCGAATGAAGTAATAAGTCATGCACTGGCAGACTTTACTAACAAAATGGTACGTCACATATTGCAAAGTACACATTTTAAAATCTACTCTGATCATAGCAGTCGTGAACTCACTTATCCAATAACTCAACCTATACTATTGTCATATGTTGTCAGAAAGTGTGAAGGAAATTGATAATGCATCCTTTTAAATTTATTTACAGGAAGATCTAGACCTGCTTAAGGATCGAGAACTACTACCCCATTAAAAAAGAAATCTCTGAAAATGCTGTTCTGTCCATTGTCTTGTCTTTACTACTATGATAACTGTTGATAGCTTTTAGAATGTCTTGCATAATTCTTGCTACAAAGAAAAGAGGGGGAGAAGAAGAAAAAAAGGGTGTTAGCCATCCAATGACCTTTTAAAAATTTATACTGAAAAACCATGACCTAAGTTTTTAACAACTCCTTTCACAAGGGGATCGTTTCCAGAAACATCTAAGGATACATCACAATGATCAGTTTTGAAACTAGAGTACATTGGGCATCTAGTGATAGATCACCAGATATCCAAACCTATGCAAGATTTACAACCAAGACCTGAATGTATTTTGTACGCGACACTGTGCATTCACTATGAACCAAGTGCCTGCTATACTTGCACTTGATGGCAACCTTCCATTTCTTTCACTTGGCCTAACACGAATGAACTATGGTTAGCGCCTACTTGTTTTTAGGAATCACATTTGAATTACGCAGTAAAACATTAAGGCAATAGACACAAAGCTAAGCCCAGTTCCTCTTCTGGGTAGGATGAGTTAAGATTGTACCTTCAGCCATACACACTTACCATCACTCTCTGCCCTGACTAGCAGGGACATGCCCTTCAGCCTCTCCACGTAGCAAGAGGACACATGCCCTGTGCCTCGATCATCCCACTGGCGGTCCTCATTTAGCGTGTAAACCTTCACCCTCCGCCGGGTGTCAGTCATCCTGCCGCCTGCCACACCACAGCCACCACTCTGGCTTGCAATTGCTGGAGGAGCAGGAGGCTGGTCGGGGGCTAGGCCCCCCTCAAAGGAGGGGAGCGGGAAAGAAGGTAGCAGCCCCACACGGGCACGCCAAGCAAGCTCGTCTTGCTCCTCTTCAGTGCTCCAACGGGATCCTCATTATCGAGGGTTACAGGATCGGGGGGAGGCGCAGGGGAAGAGGGGGAAACAAGAAAAGAGGCGAAGACGTGAAAGAGGAGCTGCTCCAGGCACAGTCAGGCGCTGCACAAAAGGCGAGTGAGCCTACGCAGGGGAGAGCCGCAGAGAGGAAAGAGGCTCTTTGCAGGGTGAAGGGCAGGCAGGAGAGGCGGCGAAGAAGGGATCGCGGAGGAGAAGAGGATCCACGGGAGTGGAAGCAGCGGTGGACAGCAGATGGCACGGGCGGCAACGGGCAGCCGGCCCGGGGTGACAGGAGCCGGCGACCCTGGAGGCCGGGGCCCTGGCGAGGGAAGCAGGCGGCAGGCTGGCGAGGCCGGGGAGAAGCAGGCGGGGGGAGGCAGGCGGAAGAGGGGCCGCTCGCCCCGGCCTGGATCTCGGCTCTATTGTGCAGCAGCTGCCCAGGCCCGAAGCCCCTCGCTCGCCGTCCGTCGGCGCGGGGCTGCGAGGAGCCGCCCTCCTTCCCGCCGGGGCTGGCCGGGGCCTGCGGGCACTGCCTGTCCCGGGCCGGGATGAAGCGGGCGGGCGGCCTCAGCGCCCCGTCTCCCCCATGGGCTCCCGTCGCAGGCGGCGGCTTCACTCCCAGCCCGACTCCGCCGCCATATTCTTCTTCTTCCTCCTCTTCCTCCTCCTCCTCCTCCCGGTGCTGCGGCGGCGGCGGCTCAGTCCCCACTCCTCACCGCGCCCTGCGACGTGGCTGCGCTCCAGGCACTCAGCAGCCCGGCCGGCAGCGAGGCGCTCTGCCCTGCCGAGAGGGGCGAGCGGCGGCGGCGGCGGCGCGGTGCAGCGCGGCTCGGCCCGTCCAGCCCGGCTCCCTCCGGCTCCGCCTCAGTCACTGCGCGGCCGCCATCTTGGTTTCACCTCTCACTGGAGGCGCGGGGTCTCCCAGCCAGTGGCGGCAGGGGCCGCCCGCCAGCATTTAAAGGGCCAGCGGCCCCCGGAGCGCGTGCCGGGGTGGCCTGCTTCTGTCAGCGCGGTTCCTCTCGCAACAGTGGGGTTGGTTTGGTTTTACTTTCCCCCCCTGTCTTTCTTTCTTCCCCCCCATCACACATTGCTGAGTGATCTGAAAGTTAAGCAGCTCGTGGGTGTCGGTGGGCAGAGGGGGGGTGTCGCAATGGCGGTGACCGACAGGAGCCATTGAGTCGCTGCTTTTCCGCTGCTGCCGACATCGGGACATATGCTTGACAGATTTCCCATTTTAGGGAAAACACGAGTGCGTTTGGGACCCCACAGACACACCACTGCACGAGAGAGTCCATTTCAGAGTATATTCTAGATACGCTACGTACATGGGAGCTCATTGCCGTTTATTTACTCAACTGGAGCGATTTGTTTTTATTCTATACTTTCAAACTTCCTGTGAACAGGTTACCCAGAGAAGTTGTGGATGCCCCATCCCTGGAAACACTCAAGGCCAGGTTGGACGGGGCTCTGAGCAACCTGATCTAGCTGAAGGTGTCCCTGCTCATTGCAGGGGGGTTGGACGAGATGGCCTTTAAAGGTCCCTTCCAACCCAAACCATCCTGTGACTATTCTATAAACAAGTATTGATACTTGTTTATCAAAGCGAGTTACATGGGAGCTGGTTTGAGCCAAAACCACCGATTATGAGCTTTCACCCCAGAATTAATTACACGTCACGAGGAAGCCTCCAGTGAAGCACCACTTTCCTTTCTCTATTTTGCTCGCCCCAGCAGAAAGGTAGTGTCCAGCTCCAGAACTGACATCCAGTTTCCTGATGTGCTCGGATGGAGCCATTTGGCCTTCACTTTCTGGCCTGGCTCTGATGCCTAAGGACAAATGTCTTCAAGAATACTGTTTGGGCATCCATAGTGTAGCTGAAGGTATGTTGTGCTCAGTTGTTCTTAATACGGTGTTCTCGCCTAATCTTAGAACCATAGAATGGTTAGAGTTGGAAGGAACCTTAAAGATCATCTAGTTCCACCCCCCTGCCATGGGCAGGGACACCTCCCACCAGCCCAGGTTGCTCCAAGCCCCATCCAGCCTGGCCTTAAACAACTCCAGGGATGGGGCATCCACAGCTTCTCTGGGCTACCTGGGCCAGTGTCTCACCACCCTCACAGTAAAGAATTTCTCCCTAGTATCTCACCTAAATCTTCCCTCTTCCGGTTTGAAGCCATTATCCCTCATCCCCTCATCACTACATGCCCTTGGAAAAAGTCCCTCTCCAGCTTTCTTGTAGGCTCCCTTAGGTACTGGAAGGGGCTATAAGGTCTCCCCAGAGCCTTCTCTTCTCCAGGCTGAACAACCCCAACTCTCTCAGCCTTTCCTCATAGCAGAGGTGCTCCAGCCCTCAGATCGTCTTTGTGGCCCTCCTCTGGACCCACTCCAATGGGTCCATATCTTTCCTATCTTGGGTGCTCGAGAGCTGGACACAGTACTCCAGGTGGGGTCTCACGAGAGTGGAGTAGAGGGGCAGAATCACCTCCCCTGACCTGCTGCTCACACTACCTTTGAGTGGCACAAAAGGTTTGGAAAGCTTCAGTTGCCTGAGAAGAGCAGATGATGGGCCCTGCTGAAGGGAAACCGTTACGCAGCAGGCACACAGAAAGGGGCTCCTTGCTGCCTTCGGCGACCTGTGAGCCCCTGGGGGGACACGCCTGGGGAGGTGCTATGCCAGAATTTCTCTTAGGTGGTTCTGGAGAGGGATTTTTGTGACTTTAAAAAAGATTGATGCCACCTAGGGAATCCTCCGTGGGACTGTTACACTCATTTACAATTTATAAATTGTACCCTCTTGTGGCCATCAGATTAAGCGTAGGCCACTGTTCACTGTGGTTTTGATTCTTTCAGGTTTCTCTGTGAATTGAAAACAAGTTCAATCAGATTTCAGTTTGCATAGTTTGCTTTATGAAAATTTTCTGTTCAGCTTCTTTTCATTGGCCTTGTGTTATTTTGACATCAGTCTGAACAACGCTCAGCCCAAGAGTAGACCCCAGTTGTCAGGTTTTATCCCAATTCTCATTATATTTGCCAAGGGGATTATTTTTTTAAATATTTCCACTCCAGTGATTCCAGAAGAAAGGTTGGGCATTGAGGGCAACTTCCCATGCTGGAAAACAGTTGTGAAAGAAAAAACCACTCAGTTTATATTTTTTAGTGTCATGAGTTAGAAGGCAAAAGTGTGCCAGGTCACATCTCAATTCCTTCTCCATTTCCAGAGGTTTGAAGAACTGTGTCCAGAAGGAATATGCTCAGGGACCGTGAGAGGCCACTCTTAACTGAGTTAAAAGGTTAGGCTCCCTTAATTCCTGTAAATAGTCAAGGACTTTGCCTGGCAGAGGTTTTGGCCCACCGGGAACTGAGTAATAAATGAAGAAATGGAGTATTGAATACAGTTTTACACTTCTCATATTCATAGGAAAGTAACTGCGTATGGATCAATGTAATAGGAATAAGCCTAAAATGGGTTTACCAGTGAGGCGTCTTGCACAGCAGTCAAGACTAAAGAGCAAGGTAAATTTTTCTTTCATAATTTTGGGAAAGAAAATCACATTGTGATGAGGAACTTCAGATCGGATGTACAACTTGGAGCTACACATTATTAGAGTTCCTAAAATCCCTACTTAATGATTTTCTGACCCCCCCAAAAATCATATTAGGGAAATTAACAACTTCAGACTTTATTGTGGTAAAGATAACTAAACTACTAGAGTGAAATTGCTTGCCTGAGTATTTAGACATGGCTACATTCAGTATGTGCAAACAAGGTTACAAGCCATACTACATACACACACTTAGCACTGGCTAAGTCTTCTTGTTCCCAAGACATATGTTTGGACTTGTTCCCAAAAAAGGGGTGGAAAAGGAATGACTGAGTCAAAAGAGAAATTACAAAGAAAAGTTGTATCAAAGTAGAATGACTCTATAAAGAAGAAACTGATGGACATATGTCAGGGTATTGAGATCAAGAAAGAGGGGAGATTCTGAAAAATACATTTGCATTTTAGTGGGGAGGTGAACACAGCAGTTTGAAATATATACAAGAAGTAGAAAAAAGGCAAACCTAGCAAGCATTACAAGTTATCAAGCATAAAAAAAGGGATGAGAACATCAAGGAATATGCATGGTTGGTAGTTTTAGGAACAGCTCAAGTTTTCTAAATCTTAACACTATTATAGGCTTATTACATCTAGATTTTAAAAAAATGTTGATATTGATACAAAAAAGTAGAACTCAAATAAATTTGTTCTATACTTGGAAGAATGTGCAATGTATTTGTATGATATGATGATGACTAAGTGCCTTCCTGGTCATTATTAAGAAGGATATTGAACAACTTTTCTTAAACAGAAACATTTTAAAGTACACAGGTCCTAAAGAACTAGAATTTGAGAGTCCTAAAGAGTTTGCATGTCTCAGGAAGCATGAAACCATGTTAATTTTATAATAAAGCTTAAATTATTGCAGAAATTCTGCAAGACATGAAGACTGACTGTAAGTATTCAAATTGGACAAGTGAGAACACAGATGATAATAGACTGATTTATCTAACATCAATCACAGACAATAAATGCTGATACAGGATGCAATAAGGAATTACAAGATAGGAATATAGCAGTAGCAGTTGATGCAGCTTTATGGGAAAAAATGATTAATTTCTTGTTAAATTACAAAGTTGCTCCTAAGGGAAATGGTGCTGATATAATATACTTGGATAGTTCTTGGATATTTTTCTGGAAAGTTAATATTGTGTTCTGTGAAGAAAGCTTGCTCTGCTTGGGTCAGATATAGCGTGACCAACATGGCTTAAAAGGAATTATTGATCAGTGGAGATGATTCTAGGTGATTGTGCAGAAAACAAGAGTAAGACTGATGCTCTTCAGGATTTGTAGTAATGATTAGAAAGTAAATATAAAATCTCTGTGAATAAAAACTGTGTATGACTCAGAGAGCCTGGAAGAGTTATACGTACTGCTGAGGACAGAGTGGTCAGAAACAGACAGGTTCACCTACTGAAGGCTCTGATGGAGGAGAAGGAATGGCTGGGACAGCTGGGAAGGTTACTGGCAGCTGCGTCTGTCTTATTCCAGCTTTACAAATGCCTGTGAGCTCATAAGCAGTCATCACTGCATTTTTAAGGCAAACAATGACGCTTTAACTTAAAATTCTGAGCTGTAAACGGTGTTGATTCAAGAGCCGATGAATGAGCAGCTCAGGCAGGCAGGGTGGGGGCACCGTGGTCAGCTAGGGATGGTCTGGTTGTGCTCTGACTTACACCTCCGAAATAGGGCCATTCAGATACAGCCAAAGACAAGGTCACCCCTATGGGAATAAACAGTAAGTCAGCTCTGAAAGAAGCTGGGCTGAATAGTAAACAAGCAATACAACACAAACTTCTTATATCACGCTGAATCTGTAAGATCTAATACCTTTTGGGTGTATTGTAAGCCTGCAAGCTGTGGAAGAACGTAACATCAGGACTAAAAGTAGCTTTAATGCCATGTTCTATAATTCTGGTGTCCTCATTGTTAAAAGATTCTAAGAAATTGAAAATGGTCAGAAAGCAGTGCTCTGAAGAACTTTTAATTTTTTGCAGATGCATTTGTTGCACTTGAACACCTCGGATTCCTGCAGTGTGCACTGTTTTGCAGCATACCCTATGAATCATGTCTCAGATGCCGATGCTCAGATCTCACATCCTGCCCGCAGATGCCCTAGAAGCAGTAGCCCCATTCTTGTGCCTGAACCACAAACCTGACCCTGTGTAGGTCAGCAGTTAAAATTCTGTGACTCTTCCTCCTGCATAATGTACATATGAATCCCCTCAACAGGAAAGTCATCTCTTTTCTTTCAACCCTATATTGTCATCTTAAATTTCACAGTGGTGAAAAGACCCTACCTTTCCAAGCTGAGCTTCCTTTTAAGAATTCTGTGCAACTGCATAGTTGTGCAAAGGCTGTGTTTGTTTTGAATTCCTGCATGCCTCTCTGGAAATGCTGCACTTTATCTAAATATGTAGGCCTCGTCAGCAGAGGCTGAAGAACTTCAAAGCACTGCTGAAGCTATTGGATGCAGAGAATATGTCTGGGTCATTTATTCATCCAATAGTGAAAATTCCCCTTTTTCTGAGAGGGGAACTCTGAGACATCTGAATTATGCTAGCTGTCCCTATGCATATTTCTATTTTTACATTTATTATTGTGCTGTTGACTGTGTTTGTAAACCATTTAGTAAGATGCTTTAGAGTACTTTTTCTCCTTTTCCTGTGGCAGACTTCCTATTACTAACTTTTGCTCCCATGTATCCTCTTTTTTTACAAGATTTCCAGTACTTTATCTGTAACTCAGACTGCAACAGGCTTCTCTTAGACCCATATGGTTGGTGGTCTTTTGAGAAAATGATGGATAGAGAGGCAGAAAGTATGAGACACACATCATAACCTTGTTTCCAAGAAGCTTTGAAAGTCCACTAGAAATCCAGAAAAGAAAAAAACTAGCCAATTTTCCTATTAAGGATCTACCTAATCACCTAAAAAAGTACTAACCAATGCAATACTGTCATTAAAATAAATTCCTCATTACCTTTGGAGCATCCTGGGTGAGCGTGGGACCTGTTAAATCTGTTTCCAGTTTGTGTAAATAAGAGCTACATAGGTGGATTTGGAACAAAAAGGAAGAAAGACCAAAAGGAGAGGAGAAGGGCCATTGTCAGAGCCAGAGCAAGACAGCAGCATGTGGAGGCAGCCATGCACGCTCACACACGGAGTCTCTCTGAGTTGATGCTTTAATTACAGCAGTCGTCTGGGATGACTTTTCTGGACTTGTGGAAATTTAGGATCAGGTTCTTGGACAAAAGCCGGTGAAGCTAACAATGCTTCTGTAGGTAATAAAATGTAATAAATGTAAAAAAAAGTCAGAAACCTGAAAAAATGTACTGGTAAAAAGGAGGAAGATGAGTTTTTTGAAGGAAGTGTTTTAGAATCAGCCATTGTACTGACAGCAACTCAAATATAGGCTTATTTTTTCATTTTTAAAAGTTATGAGTCACTTCAGCGTCCGTGGCAATGGTGGCCTTAAAAATGCAAATCATTCAAGACTTGCACAGAGCAGGAACGATTGTGGTACAAGTTGCAACTAGGTAATATGAATAGGAGGCAGATTGGGAGCACATCCAACTACTAGAGAGATTACTTAACTAATTATCTAAGTCGGCCCTAGTATCTTCCATTTTGCATATGAAGCTAACGAAGCAGAGGTGAGAACCTGACACCCAGGCTCTGTAATCTGTGGATAAGCTCTGCCATTAACAGAGACTAGGCATTTAGGGAGGGAAATGTGCACTGCCCTCACATCACATCTCTTCTGTAGCCAATAGTGAAAATTGGTAGACCAAACGCAAAATTGGAGTTTTTGCTCTTACTGTCACCTAGAAATAACAACATAAATTGTTTTGGAATGTGTGTGCCTCTGTAGTCACATTGAAATGCTCCTGATTCTACATTCCCAGCCTCGTTCCCTGATTTTCCATACATGTTGGCTCCTTTCTGGCTCGTGCTAGAGACAGTATGTGGCGGATGTCTGTAATATCTTGAAAAGCATGAAGAAATCAGCAAGGGTCAGTTGTTTAATGTCTTCTCCAGTGTGAGAACTGAGGAGCAAGAAGTCCAGCTGGTGGGTGGGATGGTCAAAACAAGAAAAAGAGGGTTTTTCCATACCTCATTGAAGAAAGTGATGGAATGCTCTGCTGCAAGGTGACATGGATGCTGAAGTCCAATATAGTAGTCCAATGTACTAATCTACTACCAGGCTGTCTTGCAGAGAGTATGGATAGCCTCAAAGCAGAGCTCTTAAGTCAGAGACTTTCTGTGACTGATGGGGAAAGGCATTAGTGGCATGTGGGGATTATCAGCGGATGTGCAGGAGGAAGAAGGTTGGGAATGGTGTGCATGCGAGTAAGGTCTGCAGCAGTGAGGTGCGAAGGGGCTATGGCAGCTTTCACGCCCCAGTGTGTTGAAGTGTAGTGTGAGTGCAGTCACACATGCTGCAGGGCCCTGAGGCCTCTGCTGGGCGGCTGTCTGATGCGTGCCAAAAGGACTAGGAATAGTCCTAAATAAACAGGACTAATAAATAGTCCTAAATAAATACCACTAAGAGCACACTTGGACATTGCTCCCAAAGACAGTGTAAGTGCACACCATTTCATTAATCATCGCTACAGCTTGTCACTATGTAGAAATTACTGAGTAGTTATTAAATATTAACTCACAGTTGTTTAAATTAATTAACATGCAGTATTTATTTATGAGGTTTAAAATTTTCATTGGTGATGGAAGCTGAGAAAATAATCATGAGAGAATCTATAAGAATATATCTCAGTCCTACCTGTTTACTTGTGTTTAATACTGAATAAGACAGTATGGTGAGAAGAGAATTCTTTACATTTTCTGAAATCTTCTGCATAAAAAATCTTGTAAACGTATACTTTCTGGAGATTTCAAAAACAATTTGGAAATGATAAGTCAAATTCTAATGGAGAATTTACATATGTAAAAATAAAAATTTCAGAAGATTAGTATTATATTATCAAATCAGGAGCTACCTTTAACATAAACTTCTGTAAGAGGTTCAATAAACATGCAAGGAAAGGTATAATTCATCTTTTGGGTATCTTCTTGTACATAATTTGAAAACACCACTTCTCCACCTAGGCAGAAGTAACAGTTGCAGTATTTGAAGTTTGTAATAGTGATCCTTTGTTGTTCCTCCTGAATTTATATTTCTTTTTCTTTATGATTCCATCATAATTTTGTCTCAGAGATGCTGCAAAGATAGTGCCCACTAATAATACAATTGCTAATATTCAAATAAAATATTTTTCAGAAAAGGTCACAGCATCATCAACATAAATCTGAAGCAGAAAACATTTAAAATATCTGCTATTCAATTATTACTAAAATTCCATATAAAAGTTTGAATGCATTGAATTTATTATTTCTAATTCAAAACCTAAATTGTTCTCAGCACAGAGGTAGAAGAGCGTGGTCTTTTTCTCCCAGATGCAAACAATCTGGGAGCTCAGCAGAAATTTTGTTCTGCTTCAGTATTTCAGAACAAAATCAGTAGGTTGCAAGGCAGAAGGTGGATGGTCACCACAGGAATGCAATTTCAGTGATGGCATATCGAAAGAGATGTTTTTACATAGTAGGTATCAATTGTGTTATGGCAACATGATGTTTTATAAATTAAAAGCTGAGCTAGAATGATATTAATTTCATTCGTTCCTTATTCTACCTTTTTTTGTGTTTTCTTTGACTACAGGTGTTTTGAGCTAAGGGCTGTATCTATGTCTGTTTTTTTATAAAACATTGAATCATGATGCCCCGAGCCCCAGTATGGACCTTTGTGTGTTGGCATTGTCCAACTGAAACACAAAGGTAATGATAATAACCTTTTAAAAGCACTTTCTGGCTGCGTTCCAACTATCAACAAACATAATCTTAGCAAATAGTATATACTGATGAAGGTCCTCTGCATGCGAACCTCTGTGGGGTCCCAAGGGTCACAGCCCAGCAGTACCTTGTAGTCAAAACTGCTCTGCAGGTGGGCAGAAGGCTGGAGACTGAGTGGGAGGTAATGTGCAACCCTCGCGCTGACTCTCTCCCCTTAGAGATATGGGCTAAGAGGAGGTAGGTCAAGAGCCATGACAAGCCCCAGGGATGAGACCAGAGCTGAAGGGGTTCCAGATCTCTGTGCAACTGGCAGGCACAGCCTAGATGGAGTTTGAACTTCACCAAAACGGATTCAGCTTCCCATGTTTAGAAAGCTATAAGGCAATATTCAAGGGAAACTGATTCTGCAAATGGCCAAACATGTGATCAGGTCACTGTTCAACAAAACTGTGAGTTGAGGTTGGACTTGCACAAGTGAAGCTTTTGATGTAACGCATTTGTTTTTCATATGAAATGGTATGATTGTTACTTTGAAATAACACTCAATTATAGTGACATGATGACATATAGTGACTATAAATGACGTAAATTACAATCTATTTATGGTACCTTAAGTTCGTTGGACAGGTAACAATGGGAAAGTCCAGGAATAGTTGATACTTTGAAATGGAAAAACCCAGATCCCTTTTAAAAGAAATCATCATCGTCATTGATGGATTCTTTGTTTTGCAGAAAAAAAAACAAAATCAAAATGTAGGCTTTGCTGAGCAGAAACATTTGACACTGTTTTCAATCAGTTCCATAAGAACTGCTGAATTTTGAATACAGAATCAAGCGAAAGTAAGGCTAGGAAGGGACATACTTATGTTGCTCTTAAAAGCAATTAAGCAAGATTTAAATAAGGACCTTCAGTGGACTAGCAATTTTGTCTAGTGGTGGGTATTTTTTGTATTCTGGTGCTCACAAAAGGCCTGCTATCAAGAAGACCGAAAGCTGGGTTGCTGTTTTATTTACATATTTTGTTTCTCCTTGATTGATAAGAAAGGTTTCCTTATCCTTCAAATTGAAACAAAAGTGCAGTTTCCTACTTTGGGCAGCAGGGCCACGTTCTGCCGCAGCAGATGTAGCCTCATCATCACAGCCCAGCTCTACACAGGTGACATGGGCCCAGACTATAATTCACATAAGGCAGTGCATTAGGAGAAGACAGCTTCCATAGAGACGTTTATGGGGTTCGAAATCAACTAGTATAATTCAATTAATTTAAATAAGACATGCTTATTCTTCTAAAATCTGTCAATATAATCACACGGATTAATTAATCATATTTCTAAGGCAAAAAATCTAGGTGATGGTTTGTAGAATAAACTAGTTAGTTAGAAAAGGCAGGATTTTTAACAAGATGTCTAAAGCAACTTATTCCAAAGGTTCACACAAAAAAGACTAATCAAAAGTTTCCTTCATTGTCTCTGGGACTACATGAGGCATAAAATATAAGCCCCAATTTATCCCCTCTAGATATGGGCCCAATTATAAATGTGTTGTTGAAAAGATATTTCAATTCATATCGGAACTGTCTCAAAGGTAAATGGCAACTGTGCTTTATACCCATTTCTGGTCATAATATTTATTTTAATTTGAAATTATAAAACTTACAGATACGTTTGAGAACACAGACTCTGGATTATATACCATAGTCTGGAGTATTTTTCCTGATTAGTCTTTTATTTTTAACAATCCTGGTGCTTCATCGATACCTGTAAAATAAAAAAAAAACCCACACCACTTCAAAAATATTTTAATTTTTTTCCCCCAGATGTATTAAATGCACTTAATGTAGTTTTTGGTTTCACAGACAGATGGGGAAAGAGAATTAATTAATTTCTTTTTTTTTTTGTTCTATCTTTTCCCCTGATTCCTGTGAGGCACTGAGCACTGCCTCCCATTAGGTGACAGATTACAGTCACCACTGACAGAGGCGTTTGGGATTGTTTGAAATCCTGTCTCTAATACAATGCTCAAGGATCAGTAGAGCAAGCTGCTGACTGTGATAGATTGTCCAAATATATAAAGTGAAGCCTCACGAGAAAGAGATTAAAATCCAGCATGTCATGCAGGGTCCATACCTGAGTCATCATTCGTAGGCTCCAGCTCAATCTGGTTGAGCACCATCAGTGCCAGACAGTCTTGAGACCCATTACAAAACAAGCCCAGACTCCTTGTAGGCAGCTGTAGTGCTGTTCATACTGACTGAGACATTTCAGTAGCCATGAACTTGTATCTTTGGGTCAGCAGGTGGCTCAGGATGCTATGAAAGCTATGTGGGGTCATGATCTAGGGAGTCCAGTACTGGAGGGTAAGCTGGATAAACAATCTAACCTCCTATTCAGTTGATGAAAGTGGTATATAAACAGCAGCAGAAAGTGTCAGATGCATTCTTCACATTCTTGCAGCAGTGCATGGAAAATTTGTGGGCCTGATTTCTTCCTCATTTCCATTTCTTGCCGATTAAACTTTTGGGGTTTTCTGATTTTTATTAGCCTCCATAGGTGTGTGAGGCTCACTGATTTTAAGACATTCTCTAGTATTTCAAATATGCGGTACCATAGCCATTCAATTTAATGCATACGTCCAGGAACAACAGAATTGCCAGCTGCCAATAGGTCCCCTGGCACTGCTGCCCTAGAGCCCTGATCACCTAAAGATCTCACAGTGCTTTGCAGGCATGAGAGAATTCTAGGGCAACTAGAGATAAAGGAAACAAGACTAATTGCATTCAGTAAAGCTGCAGCCTTGATCCCTTCCTGCTTTCCTCTGCGCTTCTCACTTCCGATAATCCCAAATCATTGGGATTATGATTTATGCTTTCCTGTCACCTTTTATATATCACACGGACCAGCACTAAATCCCTTTCCTGACCTTCTCACCGGGGAAACCATGGATCCAATCATGCTCATCTCCCTCTTTCACTTATGCAGCTGCCCTCTTTCTATCTTTACTGCATTTCTCCTCATTCCTTTCAGCACACCCAAATGGTTTGTGCTTAGGTTATGTTCTCACCTGCCACTCTGCGCATACCCATCACTAGTCTGGAATGTCTGCTTTACAGCTATAGGACTAACCTCTACACTTGTAAGGACCTACACAACCTGGTTCCCTCCTCAAGCCAATCAATCCTCTATCAATCAGCATGTGTCAGTCTCTGGTTTATCCCATGTATAGTGCCCTTTCTTCTTCACATTGCAAACACTGTTCTCAGTTTTCCCAGGAAGTGACTTTTTGGGGATTCCTGCACACAGCCTTGTCATTTAGTTCAGTCTAGCCTGTTTGTATGCATGAAGAGTGCCAAGGAGAAAAAGATTCCTGACAATATTGCAAAATAACTGTATAGAAAATCCACTGTAACCACAAACTGTGGTGAAGGCATGGGCATGAGAGAAGTAACAGTATGGGGGGAAAGGGATGCTTTTCTTAGAGTAATACTCAGAAAGATTTCTGGGTTCTGTTGTTATGCAATGATCGTTAAAGATCATGATCCCTGGTTTCACTGAAATTACTGGGTTTTGCCATGGACTCATTTGGCTCAAAATTGTTCTATAATTTAACATTTAAAATTATCCTTACCTTTGACTTCCCAGCCTGTCCTTTGGTTGACTTTAGTAACTGTGACAAAACAAGGCAATGACAGCTTACTGACGGACCTGAAATACTTAAGTTGGAAACTGGATACTTCATTCTTAGAACCTGAAATTTAAGTTTTATATTGTTTTATGGCTACATTTGAAGGAAAAACTGCTTTGCTTATTTCAGGCATTCATTAAGCCTTTCAAGCCCTGGTGGAGGTTTGGAATGTCTCCTTTATTTCAGCACAATTTTCCTTGAGGAGTTCTTACTCCAATAGTGGTTGGGTGTCTGGCTAAGTACCACAATTTAGCTTAGAGACAATAATTTTGATACTTCTGCTTTATTTCTTACCTTCTCTGTACAGTTTGAGAAAGCTGAAAGTGAAGACATTTTCTCAGTCAAGGTACAGTTGCGTTCAGCTCAGTATGACTTGTTAGCGCGCTTTTTATACAATTCAGGAATCTGTGGAAAGGCCATGAAAACTGATTCTAGCTCAGTTTCTTTACTAAGAGTTTACAGAAGAAGTTATGAGTAAACCAATGCAACTACCCCGATATGGTGTAGGTGATTTCAAAATAATATATGCTACAAGCAGTTAACAGCAGATATTAGGCCAATATTTTTATTTCATTTCTAATCAGGAAAAATATTGAAATCTTAGGATTTTTCAAAGAATCTGATATTAAAAAAAATAATTCAGACTTACAAAATGCTTTTGTTAAGATTTAAAAATTTCATCTGTACTTCATTGTTTCCACTAATATTACTACATCCAAAAATTCTGACCTTTTAACATTTCGATAATTTTCTGTCAAAATGCTGATGGTATTCTTTTGTTTTGATGAGACAGGATTTTCCAGCAGAAAATTGTTCCATTAGAGAAGAAAAATGAGCTGTATTTGAAATTCCTAAACGACTCTTTGGAAACCAAAAAGGCCAGCACTGGATGGATCCAACTCCCCCTGCCCAAACCAGGAAGGAGAAGAGAAGGCAAGGGGAAAGACAAACTTCTGCGCCATCTTCCTACTTTTTATTGCTGGAGAGAATACCTCTGCTTGCACGGGCCTTTCCCTTCAGCAGTGTGGCAGCAGGAATAAAGGCAGATGCATACCGGGACCAAGGGCTTAAGCAGTAAGTCCAGAGCCTACAGGTACGAAGGGAGCCCTTTGGGAAGGATGGTCTTGGGGAAGCTCCTCTCCTGCCCCATGAATTTCTGGCCTAAGCAACTGCTTTCCGTACTTATGCCTAAAGCCAGCCCTGCCTGAATGACGCAGGCGCTCACCTGAGATTTCCTTCAGTCTTACCTTACTGCCAAAAGTTCTACTTCTTTAGACTCACAAAATGGTGACAAGCCATCTAATAGGCCTTTCTCTTTCCTGGGACAAGCAGAAAGCGAACCTGTCCTTTAGTTGTTACAAAGTGTGTATAAAGGAGAGATTTTTAAAGTTTAGAAGCCTTTTGTAGTGTAGGCAAAAGACAGGAACAGAGGGAGACAGGTACGAGTTAAAAAAACCTGTGAGCACATTCCACATGAAATTTTCACAGAGGAACCATAAAACTTCTACTACTTCTTGGTATGGTGCCAACTCTGTTTTAATTTTTTAGGCTTATTAACACACTAAATACTGATCTGTTTAAAAGTCTCTATTTGAAAATTTTGATTAAAAAGCTTTTTTCATCCCATATATCTTACAATTTCAGAATTATCATGACTGGCACACTATAACAGTTGTTTTAACGACAGTTTTTTGGGAGGGAAAGAGCAAGGTTTACAGATATCCTCTCCCATCTTTCTATTTTAACTCATGACATCTTATTAGCACCTCTACCAGTGGTGACAAGAACAGGCTTGAAGTGGAAAGTCTGGCACAGGTGCTTTCGTCATTGATGACTATGATTTAAACATTTACATTGAAGTTACCTGATTTTATATTTCAATTCCTGTTCTGTCCCACTGTCTATCCTCTCTGTTAATGTAATATTCATAATTTTACACCATCACATCCTTCAGAGCCTGATAGAGAAATATGTATCCTCCAACAGCATGTTACCAAAAGGTCTTAATTGAAAGAAAATAGGCTGCAGTAAGCACATGACTGAACTGCCCGGTCTGTACAGTTTGCTTTACGAAATACTGATTATTAAAGTGTGTTGTAGAAAAACAAAGAACACTGTATGCGATAAATGATGGTAAAATAATTAATTTTAAGGTATGGTCAGTAACCATGAAATTATCAGAAAAGACGTACTTACTTTTGAATCCTTACAATAATGTCTTGTTCTTAGTTTGCTGGGATCTGCATGATAAATGTTTTCACCATGTGGAGTAGCTGTTCTCTGGTCAGATACAGGTCTGTAGTTTACCTGCATATAAATGCACCATAAGACAGAAGGATGTAGATTAAGTATACATTTATTGTACGGAAAGGATGATAAAAAGTTATTCTTAATGTCAGGATAATACAACAGAAGAAATGGTATGGTATTAAACTGAAAAGTATACAAAACAAAGCAAGTCATTCATCTATATCAGATATTTCAGTTCTCAGAAGTCCTTCAGAGAAAAAAACTATCCTTCCCCTCCTCCCCCCCCCCCCCCCCCTTCTTAGCTATCACCTCAGCAGTGACAACTGAGCCAACAGGTGCTTGCTGCTCCTATGAATTATGTGATTTAATATATGGCCATAATTTCTTGACTGGGTGCTTCAGACTCAGGATTTTCAGGTGATCTCCCACCTCTACCGGACACCGCTCAGGAACTATGTTCAGAAGATATCAGATGCTTTCAGTCCACTGTGAGTGAACCCTGGTGATCGTTAGCATATATATTACTTTCACAGGCTTGTCTTAAGTTTAAATCAGAGAGATGAACAGACCATACTTCTTATTTAGGCATCAAAATCAGAAATACAAGTTTAATGTGAGATACAAGTTCTATTAATGAATTGCATTTTAAACACAGAACATATCATGCAGTTCTATAATAGTTTAAACTCAAGACCACACATTTCACAAAATGAAACAAAAACTTATTAGCAAACGAAATCTTCAGCCATTTAAACAGAAGATGTTTACGGAAGACAATTGAATGGTACTTTTATAATAGTAGTACAGTGAATGGTATCATAATTGGGAACTGTGCTGTTTCTTGCCTCCAGCTGTCTCAGTTCAGATCTTTCATAGCAGAGGAACTTAGGGATCCTAAGGGAAATTTCTTTTTATTTTTTTCAAAACATTGTACTGAAAATAAAAGCCCTGGGAGGTCATGGGGTTACATAGAAAGCAGCAGTTTAATTTATTCAACCTAAAAAGCAAAAGGCATATTTTAGCATACATTAAAAATAGACTCATTTTATTCACTTTCTCAATCTAGTGTCTGATTTTGTGTGTTGATTTATTTCTGCACAATGCATTCTCACTATAGAAATTGGCAGGCTGTTTTTTGTTGTTGACAACTTCTTCAGATAAACATGCACATAAGTATACACACGCTCCTGATTCTTTTGCAAAAATGATTGACCAAGGTAGGAAGTCCTTCCCTTTCTATACAAATTCCTAGGCACCACCTAATGGCTGCTTAGCTTTCTTACCAGCAGTTCTTTTAGAAGAGGAAAACCATTTTCATCCTTTGGATCTTTCTGTAGCCACAGTTCAGCAGTTATTAGAACTGGAGTAATGTAGCGAATTGATTTCCCACATACCCTGCCACTCTTCAGTGTTATAATACATGCTAGCGTATCACAAATATGCGATGCTTCTGGGATAATCACAGCTATCGTAGATTTACCCTATAGGTAGTTATGTTGTGAAAATGGATTAGTACTCCTGAAACAAAGATAGCTTTTTAAAAGAATGTAGTAAATACCATGTTTGCACTGGCAGATATATCTGCATTGCAAAGTTTGCTCCTCCTGCCTAATAACCTAGTGCAAGGGTATAAAGGAACTGGTTTGAATTTCTTTATCTTGGAGCCACTCATTTCAAAACTGACTTTCTCCCTTTATAACACTCTTACAGTAATGATCAGAAGACCATTTAATTGATCCCTCTTTTTGTTAGGAGTGGCCTCAAAGCAGAATGTGATTAGCGAGGTGTCTTTGACAGAAGAATTCATAGTTCTAATTTCAGCGTAACAAAGCCTGATTTTGTTAGTTTTCAGTGTATGTGGCAATGCCATACTTTTACCAGAGGACTTGAGGGAAGCAGTTGTCAATTTTGAATTGGTAAAACTGGTAACAGAAATTATGTGGACAAGTATGGTACAAGCAGATCACTGCCACACATGATTGGTGCTGATGTTATTTATGGGCTTGTGTATTATTAGCTACTGGCAATGCCTCCCACAGTAGAGAGGGGTGGTAGATACAAATGGAAATAATACTTTGAAAAGGGTGTTATTTTTATACTGAACTTCTCATATTGCTCAACTGATGTTGCCTCAGCATGACACTGAACACAGTCAAAGAAAAAGTGTCTGTCACAAGACTGTAAGAACTGCCACACTGGTGAGACCAGAGGTCCATCTATTTTAGCTTTCTGTACAGTGACAAGTTGTGAGTGTTCAGAGAAAGAGTATAAGAAACAGGATAACACAAAGTTGTCCTTTTTTCTAACAATCAATTGTTAAAGCATTTCAGACCACTGAATTCAATAGCAAACAATGGACATATCCTCCATATATTTGTCTAATCCCTTTAAAAATGTATCTTTTGATTTCCAAAGCACCCTACAGCAACGAGTTCAGCAATTCCATTAAGCGACACGTAAAAAAAAGTATTTCCTTTTGTTTGTTTCAAATTACTACACAGCTTTTGCACTTCTGAGAAACAATGAATCACCTTTATACCACTGATTTTATGCCTCATCCACCTTTAATCATCTCTTTTCCACGAAATAATGTCCTATTCAGTTTCTCTTCTATAGAAGCAATTAATTGTTTCTGACCACTACTGTTTACCTTCTCTGTGTCTTACCTAATGCTACTACATTGGTCTTTGAGATGAATGATCAGAAGCACATGTATTTGAGATTTAAGATTGGTACAATAACATTGTGATGTTTTCCAGTTGTGTTCTCTGTTAACTTCATAAGGAAATAATTGTAATACTCAGTTTGTCTTTTCTTGCCACAGAGCATGGCGCTGCCTATCCAAATAACTCCCAAATCCTTTTCATGAGTAGTTACAGCTAAGAGCTCTCTGTTTTGTATTTTCCTTTCAAGTGCATTTGTTTGAATCTGTTAAGCATGCATTATATCAGAGGTTTTACTGCCTGGCTGCTCAGCATTGGTTAAAACTTTCTTCAACTCCTTGCTGTCTGCTTTAGTTGTGACTTTGCTGCACAACTTTTTATCTTCTGCAAACTTTCCTGCTTCAGTATACACATTGCGTTGTCACTTGTGAATAGCTTGTACAGCAGGATCTGGGTCTCTGTAGATCCAGTGGTACCCCACTAGCTGTTTTCTTTATTATTTGTGAAAAAGTGTCATTCATTTGTCTCTACTATTTGGTTGCTAGCCCATGGGTGATCTTTGCTGCCATTCCATGACTGCTTAGCTTCCTCAAGGACTTTTAGTAAGGTACCTTTCTCAAAGAAGCATTTTACAAATCCAAATACACAAGAATCGCTAGCTAAGCCTCATGATTGCTACATTTGCTACACAATTTCCTTTCTCAGAATCCATGTTGATTCTTCCTTCATATTTTAATTTATTGACATTTCTACTAGTTCTATTTTACAATAATTTCAATCAGTTTGCCACCCATGAAAGTCAGACTTTGGGTATTGTAGTTCCTTAGATCACCCCTGAAGTAGTTTTTAAAAACTGGTGGCATGTGCTCTCCTGAGTGAATGAAATGATAGGTTACACATCACAATTTTCCAGTGAGGAATTTCGTGTTTAAAATTCTTGAATGACCATCCTATGCCCTGGCAGTTATTTAATATTTCTTTAACTGATTTCTTATATGACCTTTTCTAATGACATGTCAGTGTGAGAGAGTTCCCAGATTATTTTCTAGTTCTTGAAATGTCCCATTACCCATCTAAGATTTCCGTGCTATATCAAGGAAGTTCCATTCCATCAGAAGACATTCTTACACATCTCACCCAATGCCTATAGTTTGATCCCCTTCAATCATTCTGAACTACATCTCATGTGATCTTTATAATTAAATGCACACCTCTATGTAATCACATAGGAAAAAGACTCCAAATTGAGAAAGTTCACAAAGAAACTGGCTGTTGAGAGGATAATATAAAGGAACCGCAAGAGGTAATAGTAAAGAAACAAGAGTGAACCAAACAAAGAAGAAGAGGGATACTCCAACCGGAAGTTTCATATATCATAACATGTTTTTGAACAATGTTCATTATGTAGAGGAATGCTTCATTGACATATATTAATGTTCTATCCAAGGACTGACAGAAGATGATCATGAAATTTCAGTAAAATTTTACATAATTATTTTTTACAGTATCTAAATAAATCCTTACTTTTTTGGACTCAATCTAAAGATAACTCCCCCATTTACCAAAACTATTCAGAATAAAATAATGCTGTATTTGAATAACCATTCAGAGTAAAAGAATGGTGGAAGCACGGCTATCGCTCAGAATGAATTGTCTTCCCTTACTGGCTTGTAACGTTTGCTGCAAACAGAGAATTCCAGCGTGTAACTATCCATATCATCCCAGACCTCTTTTGCATTCACTTCCAATAGTGAAGGCTTGCCAACAACAAGGTTTATCAAAAACATTTGAAACATTGAATAGGCTGTGAAATTAAACAAGAAAGTGAAGATAGATTGTGCAGTACTCTGTCGTTGAAGAAAATCCCAAGGAAAGGGAAAAAAATTAATTCAAGCTCTAGAACTTACTTGCATTCAAAGCTATGTGAATGGAATAAGCAAGATTTCTTCATCACAACTGTATGTGTACGCCCTCCACAATACCAGTAATCCTTCTTTGCCTGTTTGGCTGACTTGCTAACTAGTCCGTTATTGTACTGTAGCCAAGGACAATGAAAGTAACTGTGGAAGCATATTTAACTTTTTTGTCTGTAGTCTTTCCATCTCCACTTATTTCATACTTTAAAATCTGTACAAAGTGTTGATTAAAAAGTTTTCTTTCTGACTTCCACTGCTTTGAGCTCTCCAATCCTTAGGTTTAATTCCTTCTTACAAGCCAGCTCCCTCCCTCTTTCTGTTGTTTCTTTTTTAACACACACCACACACACATTTGTTTTTAAGTTTATCCGTGTTAGTGCATGAAAGAAAATACATGCAAGTGTCAAGGAAGTTCTCTTCACAGTTGGTTTTCTTTGCTTGGATCTCAGTGAGGACTTGGGTACTTAAAATAGCATTTATCTGAGTTTCAAGCACCAAAAGCTGAGTAAAAAAAAAAGCCAGAGTTTGCCTTTGGCCTTCAAATTCTCACTGTTCATAGAAGCACAGAATAGTTGAGGTTGGAAGGGAATTCTGGAGACTGTCTAGTCTACATCCCCTGCACAAAACAGAATCCACCAGAAAGGGCTGCTCTGGATCTTGTCCAGTCAGATTTTGAATATCTCCAACGCTGGAGAGTCCAGAAGTGGTGTTTTACCACCCTCATACTAAAATAGTTTTTTCTCATGTTTAAATGGAATTTCCTGTGTTTTCTTTTGTGACCATTGCCTTTGTCGGTGTGTTCTTTCAACACTGCTTCTGAGCATTACCAGGCTGCTCTGGCCTATGCAAGTAACCACCCAGCTATCAAAGAAGTTCATAGGGATCCAAATGTAAGTGGAGTGCACATCAAATCCCTAAGGAGATCCTGGGTTGGCACATTGAGTCAGATTAAAAGGAATCTTAAGTGCCCCTCTTCAGTTTTAAAATGTATGTGTAGCCACTTTAGCTTTCCAAACCCAGCTGTTGCTGGGCATGCTGACCATTGGCCGTAGAGTCTACTAGTCAGAGCACTCACCCAGAAGTACAAGCCCTATGTTCAACTTCTTCCACAGCCTGAGTCCAAACCCTTCTCTCAAGAGAGCATCCTGACTGTTAGCTTATAAAGCTGGGTGAGCACACTGCTGTCTCCATCTTTTCTATTGCTGAAATACTTGCTGTTAGCCATGTACACAGGGAAATGAAGCCAGAAATACAGCATGCATGGCGGAGCACGACGGTTTAACCTGATAGCACTGCAGGGGGAGGAGGGAGTCCTAAGTTCCTGGCTGATGGCTGGAACTGGTTCTGATTTCTTACTCCAGTGACTAATAACAATAGTCTTAAGATCAGAGACCAGCGTTCAACTATTAAGCTGCAAAGTCATTGTGCAGTGAGTGAGAACACAGAAGAGCTTATATGCAGAAGATGGACTCATTTGGTAGCTATGGGAGGGAACAATTCAGGCCGCAGCAACCAAAGCAAGATTGTTAATACATCTGCAGTGTACACAAACATCAGTGGCAGCAGCACAGTTACTTGTTTTTCCCGTAAGAGGCAGAAAGGTCAGACAGGTACCACTGAAACTAACTGAGCCTGAAACTAACAAATCAACTATCAAGACTTTAGCATTCCTGAAGGGTGTGCATACTTCTTCCATGAAAGAATTTCCTTATGGAACTATGTTGGCGTCTTGATAGGTCACCTACTCCCAGCACGATCAACTATAAATCCTGGTATTACTCTTTGATATCAGCAGGGTGCTCACTCACGTAAGATAAAGTACTGTGGTGTCAAGAATACCTTGAATTCCTTCCTGCCTCCCCAGATAGGTTAGGTGTAGCTCATATCATATCAGATGCACAGGACAGGACTTGGTCTCCTCTCCACAGGTGAGAGTTGGGATTTTCAAATGTGCCTTGGGGACCTAAGAACATAAATCTCTCTAATTTCCCAAAGGGATCTACATTCATAAATGCTGTAATCTTTAGGAAATATGTCTTTGAAGTGTTTTGTCCTCCTGCTCTAGAATGTTAAATCCTTATCTAGGCACTGTTTTCCTTAGTGATTTGAACACCACTAGTGACACTACCATATGCTTATGTTTTCAACAAGTGGCCAGTCAGGGTAAACTCCAACTTCAACTAGTCAACACCAGTTACTGCAGAATTTTCCGTGTTAAGTCTGGGTGAGCGATGTTTATCTTGGTGATTATGTTAATCTCCTCCTAAACGACTTTACCATGCAAACTTTTACCAGTAGAAATAATTTGCTTTGCATTTTTTGGCTTAAAACTTTCTTGATGCTCAGAAGCGAACAATATCCCTGGAATTGCGCTGAGTATTTCCAACAAATAACAGATAGTGCAGGGGAAACTGCAATTGCTTAATCTTAACCAACACATTTAGTAACTGCTGTATAGATAAGAAAGGGAGGTGAGAAAGGAAGCTTCTGGAATTTCTTTTAGATTTTTTCCAGTGCACAGTCACACCTGAAAATGAATGTAATGAAACCAGAAATTTTCTGGTTAACATGTGGTTAACTAAGACATAGGTGGTCATTTGGCACAAGACTGAACGTTGTGAGAAGCTGATCTTTTACCATTCACCTCAGTGTTTCCCAGTAACAAACACAGAAAAGGTCTTGCAAGCTACTAAGAAAATTCAGACCACATTAGAGCTTCCTATAGGGCAGATAGTGACATCACCTTTGGCTGCAATTAGAAAGTAATTAGACAAAAAGAGGCATTTGGGAGGCAGTATTCTTTCCTGAGAACATTCTAGTAAGACCTTTATGGATGCAGCATGAAAAAAATAGAGAAAAGAAATGACCAAAGTAGGTATGAAGTGACCAAAGTAGGTATCCTCTCACTGCACTAGGTCTGGGAAAGGAAGATTTAAGTTTGTATCACTATTTCAAAAGTGCTTATTACACCTTGGGAATCACAAAACCTTTGTCAAATGACGTGAGCATTTGTGTTAGCTGAGGAATGTTCACAGTGAAAAGACTCTCTTATGGATACAGAGCCTCTGCCCAGTAATGCCATGGGAGACTGTAAACAGGCTATGTGCCAATGATGTGCTTAGACCTGTGGGGACATATTAATCATTACTGGGAGATTCGCTAAAAGAAACTACTCTCTGGCAGTTGAATAAAAACTGAAAATGAAAGTGAAATCTCCATGAAGATTTCAATCCAAAGATATTGTTTTAATCTAGTGATGTGAATATAACAGCCCCCCACCTCCCAAAAAAAAGTGGAAATAATCAAACAAACAAACAAACATAGTTAAGACTGCATAGAGTGTTCAATTAGATGTTTGTTGCCTTGCCGGAAAGGGTTATTTACAATGATGTTCTTTTAAACCTCATCAAGACCATGAGTTGAAAGAAGATGAGGATGTTATGAATTTACTAGACTTGTGGTACTGGTAGGTACAGAAACCACCTTTCATTAGGAGCAATGTAAAAAGACTCTGAGCTTCTTTATGGAAGAGATGAAATCTGAAGAGCCTCCACCTCAAACAAAATCATGGGGAAAAGTGGAGTACGAGCTATGCCCCAAGAGTAGAGATTGGCATAATGGGAGTGTTGCCTCAGTGAAGATGAAGTAGAAGGAGCAAGGAAAACCACGGGAACTGACAGAAAAAGGAGCAGAAAGCCAAGAAATAGCAGAATAAACACTAAGTAAAATGAAAGAGACTAAGCTTCTTGGCTGGCCTGAGCACTGTCTGAAAGTGGCTCAGAAAGACAGAAAAAGCCCCCACTTTGTGCTTAATGCCTCTTGTGTCCAAAGAACATACATTTGTATGCACATTATAATGAAATAGCTAGCTCAGTTACGAATTTATTCTCTTAGTTGAATCAATATGCCTACTAAATTTAGCACACTTCAGAATGACAGACAATACAGTTCTGACTTTTGGATTGTTTTTATCTAAAGTCAACACATTTTCATGCTCAACTAATTTGCAGCCCACTGAGTGATCTGTACTGCAGCCAGCTCGGAGAGAGATGAAGCAAATGGATGGAGCAATGATTCTTCCACTCCCCTGTCTTACCACACCAACATGTAAAACACTATAGCATTGCTGAAGGTGATTAAAATGCAGGCAGCTGACTTTGAACTGTGATGGATTTTGCTTCCATAAGGCCTTGGAGTGACTTGTGAGCTCATAAAAAATTTTGGAGTGCTAATAATCACTTGGTAATTGATAACATCTTAACATACTATAGAGATTTCTAAAATGTTTATATGACTATGTTCAAAGCATATCACGACTGAAAAGAAAATAATATTTAAGGGCCTATTTATTTATAGACAGCTATAACCACATCTATATGCATGCTTGAAATAAGTGGAAAATGTTTATGAATTTAAATCCAAATTGTTATGAGTTTGAAAGCTTAGGTTGTGAGCTCAGCAGAAATGTGAGGCAGGAGCTGCTACTCACAGAGCAACAGCTTCTGGCATCCCTTGCTATTCACAACAAGACCAGGCTGCTTGTAGCACGCTGGGCCTTGTGGTGACAGCAAAGGATTCAGCAAGGACTTCTGTAAGCCAGCTATTACTGTTGCTCAAGGAAGGCAAAGCCATAAGTGGTAGGGCCACCAACATCCACTGACTTCTGGACTCAGCAGGGGCTTTGGCAGTTCAGTTGTGTAACCAACCAGCACACCCCCGCAGTGGAGGAGAGCACAAAGAAGGGCAAAACCCAGTGAGCTCAGGGAAGAATGTAAAATAAAGCAAGCTGAAGGTAGACTGGGGGGCAACCTTGGTTTTGGATAAGACACCTGCACCATCATCACATTCCCTGAGACTATCAACAAAGAATAATGTCTTCATGAGCCAGCCAGACCAGCAGTGGGGGATGGGTGGGCAGTGTATAGGTAGCTCAGCCCAACATGAAGCATAAAAATTGGACAAATAATAAACTTTGAAGGGAGCAATGTGCTTGAGCATGCTTCAATCCAGTTATCCCTTCCAGGTGACTGGGGATGCCCAGTATCATGACAGTGAGCATGTAGATACCAGTAATGAGAATCACATTTGCATCGAGACTCAACTACAGTTGAATATTGCAATTGCTATATTATGATCGTGTTGTGATTTCAGCTCATTGCTGTATCACTCTGCAAAATCAAACTCCCATGTAATGTCAAATATACCAAATAAGTAAATTTTACATTAAACCCTCCTCTTGTGGCATACCTAAAAGAACCTGGTCAGAGAGTATTGGACTCTGACAAGCTGCCAAGAAGAAAATGTTGCCTCTGTAAAGCGTAGGATCTTTTGAATCCTGCTGAATTCAGGACTGAGGAGAAGCTGTGATCTGGGAGCTGCTACTAATTGTCAGAGATGTAAAATACTTTGCATCTGCTAAAGGCAATAGCTTTTTATCTAGTCTGTTCTCTGGTACTTCCATTTCATATGGAGCTTCTCCCCCAACAAAGAAGTGGTGTGCTAGTAGGAAACAGTGGTATTGCAATGCAATCGCAATACACACCTTGAAATAAGAGGGAATGTATATGAATATCCCTTTTACTGTAACAAATTAATGACCTGTGATCAACTGCATCTGCAACTTACCAGCATTAGAAATGTGGAGTGTAACACTAGTGTTCTTTAAGTCCTTCTTAATAGTTAATGTATGTTTTATGGAAGGACTGCTTCCTTCAGATTCAATGGGAAACTTCTCCAGAACATTTACAATCACAGAGGATAAATAACATGAAGAATGTCACTGACTACCAGAGCTGCCCCAACAGGCCTATAATGACAAATATAAATTTCTTATTGTGTTGGATAATTCCCTAGGTAAAAAGCACGTCTTTCACACTATTTTTTACAAATTCTAAAGAAAAACTCTCCAAAGTCAAAGCAGATTGGCAAATACCTGATATGGTTGACACGTGACTTGCGCAGATGAAACAATATTTGAAAGTAGGTCCTCATAATGCTATCAACTGGTGGGATAGGCTTAGATTATTTGATTGTATTGCCCTTTGCCTGCCTGCTGAAGAAGACAAAGAACAATTACTTACTGTGCTTCTAGTAAACAGAGTTCACGTAGCGTAGCCCATATGTATTCTACAGCTATTGGCACAGTTATTGGCAGAAGGTGCCGAGTTGTTCAGTGAGTGAAGCTCAGCTTTACTGAATTCAAACTGAGAAACCACATTAAAACTACTTAGAGTCTTATAGTCTCTCTGCCTACATGCATCTAGATAGATATGATATATACATGCACATACACACAGAATACAGTTTCCATAAACTATTTCTTCTATGAGAATACTCATAAGAAGCAGCAGAAGTTGCTTTTTCTTTGCTAAAATGCACAGTAATCTGCTTTGTGGCCTCTGAAAAAACTGTCTTGGAGAACACATTCATACAAGGTGGCACATACTTGAGCTGAAATTGCCTGGTCCTTACACAGGTCAGCAAAGGCAGTGAAGAATGCAAGAAATTACTATACGATAACATCTGAAATGTGCAGGGCAACCATTTCGCCAGAAATTCATGGCTTGGGGAAGACAACAGATGAGGGAATTTGTTACTTTAAAATGACAGAATTTCTTCAAAAAACAAACCTCAAACCTTTAGAATGTTAAAAAGAAGGTTGGGTTGTGGTTCACAGGTAAACTTTATGGAAGACAGAATATGGTGGAGAAGTAGTGTTGAGAGACCACCAAGTTTTTTCTCTGTTGATTTACACATGAATCAATGATTACATTAAATGCAATATGGGAATGAATACCCTATCTCCCCTCCATGCTTCTTCTCACCTCCACCTACTTATAAAAATTTGGAATATAGCTAACAACTGATACAGCTAGAGAGAAAGATAAAATAAATCAGCTTAACAGTGGACATACTTGCAGTATCACTTCACACAGGCCCACGTTTGTAAATCCAATGAACTCTTGTGGAATAGAAATACATATTTAGTAAAGAATGATGAGAAAAGTTGATATGCAAGAAAGGTGGTAACTGTAGAGTGTCTATGTATTTGAAATCGTACTATTGTGCAGCTTCTGAGAATAGTTCAAATGATTTCCTAGAAAGGGGTAGCTAAGGATACGAATCTCTACGATTGACTGACATCTCTTACAATACATGTCAAACTGATTTTGTCAGTGGGTATGATGGATTACTAGAAGTGGTGGTAACCTAAGAGATTTTCTGAAGTACTATTGCTCCTAATAATCTACCATGCTCACTGATGCTATGTAACTTCTGTTTCTCATTGAGTGGTTCTGAAAACTTCTGATAAGGTAATAATAAAGAGAGACATCTTTAGGACTGATAACAGAACTGTTTTGCTTGAACTGAGTTGCATAAATACTCAAAAAGTAAGACACTGTCTCTGACTTTAAGGTATACGGCATCTATTAGTTCTTGAGCTCATCCAGGAAAGGATCTCCTGACTTTTCCAGACTTCTGTATGAATCCTGTACATGACTAAGGAATCTATGACTCTGGCACTAGAAATTGTAATATTGATGGCTTCAATACTGAGGTAAAGGCATACACAATAGTTTGTGCTAAATTGGCTGTGCCCCTGCTTTTAGAACTTGTTCCCATCAAAGCAGAGGTGCCAATCATAAGTGTAGACAGCTCATTTTGTACTGTTAACTGTGCATGCAAATACAAAGAAATAATTGGTACTGTTGGTCTGAAGGAGGATACTTCTTCAAAGACATCAGAATAATGAACCATAGACTTCCGCTTCCTTTAACAAGAAATCTATTCTTGTGGTCCTTTGAGAATTAATACAAGGATCTATCCTCTCAGACTAAGTGGCAAAAAGACATTTGGGGGCTGAATAAAATGCCCCATAAACCATGTAAGAAGAAGAACTAAGTACTTTCAACAGAGGGCTATTCAGAGCTTGATGTATTCCATTATTGGTATATGAGATACACTCCATAGTCTGAGGAGGTCACTTCTGACATCTTGAGTCTTTTCAGTTGTTTTAGAAAAAACAGAAACAGTTTTTTCTCCATTTCTTTCTTTCTGAAAAAAAAAGCAAATATTTCAAGACCCTATTGCTGAGGAGTACAGAATCCCTTGAATGAGCATTATAATATTAATTTACAAAATGTAAATGCTTGTACAACTACAAACATTAATGGGTCAGCTGAAAGTAAGTCTTGGTCCACTCTGGGTGGTCTTGGAGACAGTCTGCTGAAGTGCATTGCACCAGTAAAGTGATTCAACACACATTATCACATGGGAAGACAGCAAGTAATAAACGCAGGTTCTACAAACCCCGTAACGTTGTATTTGAGGGACCAGATTCATCAGTCCTACATAAAATAACATTCCCACTGAAGATCTATTCTATTTAGTAGTTTTACAGAACTGCTAACTACAACTCGCTCAAATGACTGCTATTTTAACCAGTTTATTTGCTGCTGAAGTCGCTCCAGCAACCAAGACAGCAGCAAAGGAGGTAGTATTTCTAATCTTTGCTATTAACTACCTGACAATGGTTTTTAACATTCTCTGAGAATTCACAGGGCTCTGGCAAAGTTTTGCATGAATCAGAATTACTACTAGTGGATCTGTTTTTGAAGAGCTGAAAAAGTAATAGTTGACAAAGAATGCCATATTCAACCATACTTCTGGAATCAAATTATGAAATTTCACATTTGTTAGAACATTTTATTATTTATTTATTTATACATTTCTAAAACAGCATACCAAAAAAAAGTAAAAATAGAAATTATGAAGTATTTTGGCAATGCCATTTTGCTAGTTACCATTTGAAAGTATTACATATGAGCATATTAAGTCTTGATATATTATTATCATCATCTTACCGATACTGTATCACTTGACCTTTATTTTGGTTATGAATTTTTGAGCTCTTAATACTGCCTTCCCTTCTGGTTGAATTATACTCAAAAAATATTATTTGCTGCTCAGTGATATATTGTGGGCACAATACATGGTCAAATAATTTCCTAAAAGGTCAGGGGAAAAAAGTTGGTTATCTTATTTATTCTCCATTTCTAGTGTTATAATATATAAACTTATTTTAATGCCCCATATTCAAATAAAAGAACCTATTTTCAAGTGGAAATAATGAAAGTTATTATTTCCTGTAAAAGTGGCTGTTTCCTCACCTTGTAATGGACATCTTGTCCATAGAATAACTATCCTTTTAAAAGTTACACTTATTTAATCTAAAATAGTAGAATCCATAATACCGTAAGTATTTCCTTTCTATAGCAAAGGACTAGCTGAATTGTGCGACTGCTGTCAAGAATCTCTAAATAGCAACAAAAGTATTCCTTTACACCATTTTCTTACTGATTGTTTAAAGCATCAGCAAAAATGAATAGGAAATGGTACAAGGATTATATTATTGGATGATGGTTGGTACTACTTAAATCAATTCAGCAACTATAATATTCTGATTATGCCATTATCAGCAGAACACTAACAGTCAGGTACAAAGTATGCAAAGAGGACTTAGCTACGCCAGTACAGTTAGTAGCACCATATCTCACAGGAGAGAGGTTACTTGTAGAGTCCCACAGACTTTGCATTCAGCATATTTGTGTTCAATTTATTCAAAACTAAATCAGAAAAGAATGAAAAACAAGGTGATGAATGTCACCAATGATTCCAAGCATAATACAGATAGGGTCTGACTCTGTAGAGTTGCAGAGGTATGTCATGGTATTATGTGACTGCTTATAAAATGGCAGGTGAAATCCAATGTAGTTAAGTGAAAAGTTGTAAGTCAGAAATGCGATTTTCCATATATAGTAATGTCTGCCTATGCAGCGGCACTGGGGACCCCAGCTGTGTTCCAAGGGTGAAGTGAATGCTCAAAACCCTCCACGCCAGGCAAGCATAGTCTGGCCGCATGAACTGGATTAAAAGGCCTTTTTGAGCATGCTCAATTTGGAGGGAGCTGTAGAGGGGTTCTAAATAACATGGTTAGTTCACTCTTTTTGTGGTAGAATGGAGACTGGTACTACAGGAATCACAGTTATCTGTTCTCTGAATATTACTTCAAATGCAAAACAGTTGTCACACATTCCAGCTCATACATTTAAAATATACATACAGCTGCATATGTGCAACAGCCTGGCATTTCTCCATACAATAAGGATGTTTTTGATTGAATTTCTTGCACAAACCAAATGTTCTTGAAGTTGTGCAGAGTGACAAACAAGTTGTTCCTTGGAGATTTAAAGGATATTTTGCAACAGTTATTTAAATTTTTTTGACAGCTGACCTCCATTGATGTTAAAACATCTAGCTTCCTTATTTCCAGCCTATCAGACTTTGACTTATTCAAAGTAATCAGATGCAAAGCTCCCAAATGGTCATAGTACAAACTGACAACACTTGCCGTTAGAGTCTCAGACCTGACATACGTTTCCAAACCTATAAAGAAGAAATACAGGCAATAAATTAGATGTAGGTAATGCACGCGTGGAGAAGACAAAAGTCATGCTGCTTAAGCTGATACAGGAGTAGCTGTGAGGTTCAGTACTTCAATCAGATCTCTTGCTTTGACATACGCCTAAAGAAACCTTTCACAGTAAATTAGTCAGGGGAAAAAAAGAACCTCTTTAAAGCAAATTGAGAAGTGAAAAGTGTTTTTTCCTAAGATACCTCAAAAGATACCATGTGCATCATCCTGCACTGGTCATTGGGGTGGATACTTATGTCTAATAAATTAAAGGAGGTTCTACAAGAACAAAGGGCTTCATGTCTGTATAGTTCTTTATAGGATTGGAAAACCTAGGGCTCAACTCAAAGCATGGCAAAAACAATGGCAAAATTCCCATTGATTTCCTATTTATATCTTGCTAAAACATCAGTACACACCTCCTCCAGTGAAATTTATGTACGTATGTCTAACTTGACAGGTTTCTTTGTATGTTAGTGGAGCAGTAAGCAAACTAGATTTGGATTCTCACAGAACTCCCACTACACACAGCATTTTCTTCTCCTTCATGGCAAAGTATAGTACAAAACCATTCAACTAAAATCAGCAGTTTTTGGACTGGTGAATCACTGTTATGTCACAGAAAGAGACTTCTAAAGAGCTCTCTTCTTATATGGGCTAACTATATATATTTTTTTTTTTCAAGTGAAGAGATTAATTAAAATACAGCTAAATTAAATCTATACTTTCCTGATATCATCTATATAAGACAATTTTATCCTAGTATGCTATACACAGCACACTACAACAAATGGAAAAGGAGAAAGGACAGTCTGCTGTTATGATTCAATTCATACAATGACAACACAGGAGCTATTTGATTACAGCCATCTGCATTCTGCAGCAGATTAACAAGGAATATATGGCATATGACTGACTAGCTTGCTGTGTCCTTTGATGGCCTCTCAGCAAGTAACGAAGCATGATTCCTCACGCTTAGCGCAATCACATACAACACTTTCCTTGTTTGTCTTTGTATGTTGGTATCAGTGTAATACTTTGCCTGAAGCCTGCTGCTGTTCAACTAGGTGAAGGATCGTGTGATTACAAGCTTGCTTCTGCCAACTACACAACTAATAAAACACAGTACTACAAACCTTGTCTTTCTTTCCACTGTTCTAACCTGGCAGTTCACTCAGGTGAACAGGAAGTATCAATATTTCTGTAGAGAACATGTTTAGTGTAAAACAGCATTAACAAGGTATGTGTGAAGATTGGTTAATGCAGGAGCTTTTTCATGAAGTTGTCATGCCTCGCTTCACTGCAAAAGTAGGTTTAAATTCCTCACCTGCCTTACTGAAGAAAATGCTTCCTTTATCACTTGTGAATGTGACTGAATGACCGTACACACGTTTGCTTTTATAATTTTTTCATCTTCCAGACTAATCAATAATTGAAAAGAATTGCCTCCATCACTAGATAACCACACCTGTTAAATAAATAATCATTGCTGGATTACTATGTATACTTGGAGGCAGAGCCACTACAGAGAATGTTTATTAGTTAACTAATACTTTCTGAAAAGAGTATGTCTATTCCGTCAAGTATAAAAGCGCCATTTATTTTAGTAATTGCCTGTAAACTACTACGCATAGACCAAACTGACAGAACACAGAACCTTGTTTATAAAAAAAACCCTCTTCCTGTTGATTCAAGATTTTCCTGTAACAAATTATTTACAGATGGCTTCTTCAGTAGTGAAAAATGAAGGATTTCCTCACTAAAAGTCAATTTCTACCAATGGTACTGATGCTGAATAACTGTTATTTCAGAAAGTGTCACAATTTAAATGAGACCACTGACAGAGATAGTACAAACCCTGCCAGTACAAACCCAGTCCAGTAACTGATAAATGCGTGAAACTAATAATTGTGATCTTGATTCCACTAAATCATCAAGAACTTTGCCAAAACAGTTCTAAAACCAGATTTGGACCGTTTACTACATTTCCATAAACCTAGAGGAAATGACTATCTGGGTGGAAGAACACTCCTTGTGGCAAAAATCTGGTGTTTGGAAATACCAACACCGGAAATTTTGGGTTCTGATACATTTTGTGGTGTCTTATACTGTAAACAGTAACCATTGACTTTTTCTGAAGAGAAATAACACATTAAGTATTAATAGCTAAGATAATAATCTTATAAGAATTTAAAGTCAGGGAAAGCAAACAGTACACACATTGGAGAAGGAAAGCAGTACATATTACATATCTGATTTCAAACATGTATTTCCTTTAACTAGTCAAATATAAAAACTCCATGATCACCTGTAATATTCAAGAAAGGGTATTTTTGTCTGTTTGGAAGATGAAAAGTTTTTAAGAAGAGGAAAAGGTGCTGTAGCTAAATCAAAGGAGTTCTAGCTGAATCTGTGGGAAGCCTGGAGAAGCAGATTGCATTTCCAGCTGAATCTAAAAATTCATTCAAATAAAAATAATTGTGCTGGTGGAAAGATACTGTCACTTAAGTTTTTGGGTCCTGTATATGGGAAGGAGGAAATAGCACAGAAATAAAAGAGAAAAATACATCATTCCAGTCTTACAATTTTTAACACATCACTGGCAGAGATCTCAAATTGAGAGAGTTTTAGCAGAAATTCTCTATCAGGTGGAAGTACAACATAAGCCAGAAAAGCATTTGCATCCTGAAGTGTCTTGCCTAAACTGCTCGCTAACATCACGCAACCTTCTTTGTTCAAATATGTTACATTGACAAGTAAGTATGATCAATTTAATCTAATTTATAAACATAATATAGATATGCAAAGCCAGAGAAATTGTCCCTGGTTCTATAACATACCTGAACAATAAACGTATCTCTTCCTCTATTCTGCTCATAATCAATCAGAACCACTATTACGCTTTTGGAAGATGTCTTTGTGTCACGGAGTCCTCCAGGAAGGCAACTTGCCCAATCAACACCTGAGAAAAAGAAAATATAGTTAATAAACTCTGCATGTTGACATTATGAATCGGCTCATTTGAGTTTGCTCTGTTTCTGTACATGAAAGTTAAAATCGGATCCTCAGCATAAAGTAGCTCAGTGCCACATACTTAAATAGAAGGTGTAGAAATATCAAGGTAGAATGTCTTACAAAACTCTTCAGCAATACTTAGATTTTTTTCAAGTCCTGAACTTCACTTGCATAGAAGTTAGCATTCATTTGAAACTAAGGCGAACTTTAATCATTCATCTGGTACCAACAGATGGAAAACTTGGGAGGTGAAAGTTAAGCAGCCTTTCCTACAGGTATAACAAATTCTTTCTGATAAGGAAATTCAAATTGTGGTCTCTGGGTCTCCATCTAACGCCATGCAAAAAGTTACTTGCAACTATCTGGTGCCTCGTTGATCCTAAAAGGGCCAAAGATTACCAGTACCAATCACTAAGATTATTAGGATATAATATGAACTAGAATTTATTAAGTAATCTGGAAAGCAATTTTTAAACAGCAGTTTTAGATTTCTAATCCTGGGATACAATATGTCAGTATTTATGGACTACTAATACTAAAGCTTAAAATACTCAGGCAGAGAAGTGTTAACAAATAGAAATCTTAAAATTATTAAGATATCAGGTAAACTTGTATTATGCAGCACATTGTTGAAGTCAATGTAAACATTCCATTTTCTTTCTGGTTCCATATCTTGTCTTTCTTGAATGTGACACTAGCAACTTCCTCTAGAATAAGTTAAACTTTCATTAATCTACCATCTCTAAAAAAATTTGCAGATTATGAGCTAAGTAATTTTAAAACAGGGTCAATATCATCTTGTATAATTAATATTTATTCATGTATAAAATCACTTAATGATACAGTCTCTGCTCTGTATATAAAAGAGGATGTGCCTACTGGTATGTTTCTGGGCAGTTTAGAAGGAACATCAGCACGTCTATGGTGCGTTCTTCAATGTATGGAAACAATAAGAACCATTTTAAAGAAAATTATGTATATAAGAAAAAAACCAGCCATTTAAAGGGAGAAAAGATCCATCCAGTTTAGTATTTGGGCATAAGGAAAGAAAACAGAAACTCAGATGCGTATTTTGAGAAATGCCACAGAGCTTTTTCTGCACTGGTCATGATTTAAGCCGTTTCCTAGTCATCTCTTTAATGAGGCAGGGAATAGTTGTGTATTCACAAAGGCTAATTTTGGCATAAGGACAGTTCCCTTCAACTTGCTCTATGCTGCATGGCCATAGACACGCCAACCTCAGCATGTGGGATCTCTCACTGGACTTCATAGACAGTTTTGAGAAGAACTTGTGATCTGGAGTTCCCAAATGTGGTTTCCAATTTGTATTGCAAGAGTAGCTGTTTTGAATTCAAATACCTATACAAAACAATATTAAGAACCAGAAAATTTGCACCAGCAACGTAAGACATTCAAACACCAGTGCTTAATATGTGTAAAGGCCGGGTGACACCAATATATCTTTTAAAATACTTGTCTATATATATATTGACTTGTGGACAAGCCCATTTTTCCCCCCAAGACCCGAGTAAGTTTGTTTCACATGAATGTTACATGAACTAGTCGGGAAAGAACCTCCTCGTCTCAGTAACGCGAAGTTTCTCAGCTGTCACTTAGCAGTGTTGGTTGTGACAGCAAGTGCTTTTTGCTTTCTGTACACAAGGTGGTGCTCTTACCAACAGTCGGCGTGAGGGCAAGATACCATGCTGCTTTAGGGAGCACGGTACGGGATTCTTCCCATCCAGCTTTTCCATTATTTGTATTCACATGTCAAAATCATAGGTTTCTGTTCCTTTCGCCAGATACAAGGAGATGTGGAAGTATATTAGAAGCAGGATAAAATTTAAGAGATTCAATAGCTCTAAAATAAAGAGATAGTGGCAATTAAGAATGGAGATGTTTACGTAAACTAGGGAGTTCGGTCCCCAAATTCTATACAAGTTCAGGGACTCCTTTATATGAACTCCTTCACAATTTTGAGATTGAGAAGCTGAAAAAAAGATTAACTTCTAAATGGACTTTATGATGATTTTTATTATTTTTTTCCTCTTCCTCCTAAATTTAAAATCTGATATTTTACCTTCATAGATTTCTCTGTTAGCTAGACAATGGTGATTATACCATATACTTGCACTGAAATAATAATCCTATGAGAAATAAAAAGAAAGAGATTAGTAAAGGGATTATATCTCCTTTGACATAAAAATAAATCTATAAATACCACAAGTTTACTTTCAATAATAGGGAGGCAAAATGAATGATTGATTGTATTTGGGTATAGCCAGATCACGTAAAGCTTGACTGATCTCACGCTAAGAAAGATGAAGTCTGGACAGTCTCTCTGAAATGTTGGAATGAAAAGATGGAGTCACTCTGAAAGACCTCCAAGGAAATAGCGCATGGATTATTCTCCTACTCAGGAGAATGAAATGTCTGAACATAAACAAACAGCAGCAAAACCACCCACTGGAGATCCAATTATTCTGATTATACAGAAAAATCAAAGGTTTGTTCATTCTGTTTAAAAACATCCCTTTGTATTCGTACAAGAATATCCGCTGGTAACATCCCAGCCAAATTCAAGTAGCTGCAACTAAATTCCAGAGTTACAATCCAAAATTGCATTTTTCTAATATCTTGGCTCACCCTAAACAGTCTCTATGTTAAGATGTTCAGCAATTGAGCTGTTTTGCCCCTGAGGGTTCAAATACTTTCAAACAAATAGTCACTCATGTAAAGAGATTTGCAAATATGAAGATTTAAAACAGATTACATTTCCAGGTTTCTTACCATTTCAAAGCCATGGACCCTCACTTTAGAGACCCAGGGAAAGAAAGGAATGAAGAAGGATAAAAATAGCACACAAAGACAGCACAAATTGTAAAGACAGTAAAAGTGATTTGCTGGTGTCTCTACAGTTTTTCTTGTTCTTTTTTCTTTTTTTTTTGTTTTTTGTTTGTTTCTTTTATTGTCAGGTCACAAAGTAATATTGGCATAGGTATTGGCTAAAGCAACAGAATGTTGTCCTTTAATGAGGCATTATATTCTGGATCTGGTCTCGCTCCCCCAGTGCACAAATATATAGCTATTGAGAATATTTAATGGATTTTAATTTTGTGAGTAAACATCTGATAGCTGTCCATCCTACAATCATGATTTGTGTTGCCAAACTCGCACATATCCAGTTTAGAGAACTGGAATCAGTCAGATACTTCATGTGGAGTCTTAATTCCAGAAGGATGCCACCACCATGGGAGTTGCATTAAAAAAAGGCTTAGTAGCATGGCTCATTATTAAGATAGTTGAGTACAGAATATTCTAATAAGAGTCATAGAACAATTCATAAATTTGCCAAGCCAGCTATTTGGAGTGAAATTTTCCTTGCAAGCTTTCTATTTCAGACTGACATTTCCAAAATTCAGAAAATAATGGCTGAAAGTTCATCTGTCTCTTAGGACAGGGTCAGAAAAAAATACACTGTTTTCTCCCAGTTCTGCAAAACAAATAAATAAATAAATTTGGTGACTTATGGAAAAGCTCTTGTGACACCATGTATTCCATAAAAATCTTCAGATTTCACAAAAATACTGTCTTTGCATGAAGGATCCAAACTTCAGCCTTTCTGAAATTCAACTGTTCATATATATACTCAGAAAAGACTTCTTCAATTTCAACAGTTAAAAATCACTGGAGAACCTGTAGTCTCTGACAATGTTGGCTCAGAAATGCCATGCACTTTGCTGCATGGATCATGTTTTTCTAGACCATCCTGTGTCCTGCACTGCCTTCACTGGCACAGGCAGCATGGAAAGCAGAGCTACAGTTCGTTGTGAAAAAGGCACTAACACACAGCGGAGAGCAGTACCAGAACTCTGCGTTAATTTTGTTGTTACAGCTCTGTTACTGTGCCTGTAATAGTTCAGGAACACAAGCAGGCTATTTTTATGGAAAGCGTATATTTTATTAGCCCAAATAATTCAGCTGAAATAAACAGGCTTTGGGGACCACAAGCCCTTCTTCAGGTGACTTTATTACCTCTGGTTCCAAATTCTGCCTCAATTAACCTCGTCAGTACTCACAAATATCCACTATGAGGATTTGCAACATATTATTTCCCAAGTTACAAATGTAAATGCCCATTCTGTAGATAGAATGATCACTTCTATACACAGAATAGTCAATTCCCTGACAGACCATGCAAGATGGCCAATTTGAAAGAAAATGCCCACAATTTCAAAGGAAATATATGTCTACAATTAACAGGAAAAAAATACAAGAACTAATATTACTGAAAAATCATATTAGATACAGGAATCATGCATTTACAACAGTGCGCAATCCTTTGCATTACTTCTAATGAATTATATATGTATGCTAAAATGCTGCTTAAAAGATACTAATTATATACCAAACAGAAAAAAAAAAAATCTTCAAAATGAAGAAATCAACCTTGCTAACTGGATTTCAGATCACTCAGATCAATAAATCCCATTGAAAACTTGGCTGTTTTGGCAGCTTGAAATTAATAAACAGGTACTTAATTTCCTGTGGAAGATTTAATTTTTTCCTTCTGCAAGAGGTACAAAATAATAATAAATGAGTGCTGGAGGTGTCATATTTCTTTCAAAAGACTTTGATAACATAGTATATTCACATACAAAATTTATTCTTTAGACAACACTATGTACTTTTTTGAAAGACGAGCACTAGGTTTCTTGTCTTTATTCACTGCCTTTAATATTACGATCTTTTACTGAGAGCTTCAAAAAAGCAATCTTTCGCAAAATGAGAACAGAAAACTGAAAATGTAGTGTCATATTTCCAGAATACCTCCCTGAAAATAGTTAGAATTTTTTACTTTCTATTTAGCTGAGGTTTTGCAAAACTGGGTGAAAAAGCTACTTCATGTTACTTTTAAGATTTTTTCAGTAATACGGCACAGGCCTTCACCAACAAATAAACCCATTGTTGTGAGGACTATTAAATAGTGATTTGTTAAGATGATATTCACAAGTGACAGGTCATCACAGACCTGGGGAGAGAAAAAGTGAACATTGTGAAGAGTTGTTGCTTTGTTCCCTTCATGCATCATTTGACATTCCTAAAGTCTACCCTGGAGTATTCACATAAACACCCAGGAGTTCCCTTCAAAACTAGAGGGGAGGCTCATGCAGACAAACAACCTGTAGGGTGATCTACGCTTGAAACTGTACAGCTAAGCATGCTCCTTGGATTATACCGTATTGTATGGGGGGACATGGAAGGACACCTCCATGCAGTCAGCTAGCCAGGTTTGGGATCATACCATCCCTGCAACCAGCTGCTCTCTAGTGCTTTACAAATGATTGACACAAAAATGGTAGGATCCATGTCTAAAAATACAACTTACTACAGGTTTTAAGCATCCAAACTAAATTGCTTCCCCTATCCAATGTCAAAGAAGTTCCTTCTATATGCACGCAAACCCTGTTTTTAAATAACATCCTAGCAGCTGAATCAGAAGCAAATTTCCTTTAAATCAACATTCCCTGAGCAGAGCAAGACTATGCTGAGTAATAAATGTAAAATTTCTCCACAACCACAAAAAAACCCACATCAAAATCTCTGTAATTCCAGGTATACATAGAGAGAATACAATGTTTTTCATACAGTGACCCAGATGCCATCATGCAAATAATGTTGATAAAAATCAAACAGGCACTACTTACCAAATGAGAAGACAGACAATAAAAATACACAAACATTTAGTTACCATTGGGTATAATCATTTAAGTGCTGATCTTTAGTCTTGATTCTTAAAGGAGACTTACAAAATAACTTTAGAAGAAGCACCTGGGAGCGTATATTCATAACTACTTGATATAAGAAGTTATAGATATTGTCTTGATGCATGATAGCTTTTCCAACAACTTTTGTTCTTCTGCTGACCCTTTGGTTCCACTGCTACCCCCCCCCCCCCCTTTTTTTTTTTAAATTCTCATAATCATTAAACAAATTTAGTTAAAATTAGAACAGTTGTTCTCAGGTTATACTTCACTTAAAATAGTATTGCGTTTGTTTCACATTCAGAGAAGGTCTATGGGTTCTAAAGTAAATAAATTTTATTTATCTTTTCCCTCCCCAATCCTGTTATCTTGGTATAATGTCCGTACCAGATTTTCCTGGCTAAACCATTGTGAAATAAAAATTTACCACCATCCAGTGAAGAAGTAGTAAGAATATATAAATGAGCTCTAAACCACATAAAAATAGAGAGAATATACTTCTACTTAATTATCTGGCTATGTGTGAATTTTAATTAAAGCATTATACCAGACTGTTTCCTTGGCTAAACTGATTTTGAAAAATGGACACAGCAGACTGCAGAAGGTAATTGGATAAATTATAGCTAATTCGGAACATGTCAGTTATTTCATATATTCACTGCTTTTCACTTGGTAGATTCATTGTGCATTTGTGAAAGCCCAGAGAGCTACACTTACCATGAACTGTAGCACTACAGATGAGAGCAATGACTGCCACAACGAGATTTTGACAATGTGATATTTATTACATACGGTATTAAAGTATCAAGGTCTTTAGGGGATATTTTTTCACCAAGTTGCCACTGAAGAATAGGTTCTTTGGAAGAGAGATGTCCAGCTGCTTAACAGATAAAGCACAAAAGAGCTGCACGCATATGAACCAGACTTGAGATTATGGATTTGGGGACTAAGACGAAAAATATAATAGATCGGAAGTTTAGTATAATAAGTATGTAAGAAAATAAATGTATTAAATAGTTTTATATCTAGCATGAAAGGAAGAATACACTTACTAACAAACACATATCAAGAAAAGAAAAATCATTGAAGTGTAAGACCATGCTTTTACCATGAAGAACTTAAATTCATTAAACACATTTCTGTTGCAGTATTAGTATACATACTGTGGCAAAAAGCATCTGTGTAAAATTTAAGAGCTTTTTTGTTTCTTAAATTATGTTTTACACACATCTGAACACTATGAAGATTGCAAAGTTAACCTCAGCAAAGAGCTGCCAGATCTGAAACCTCATGTCTGCTGCAGCTGGGATTAAATTTCAGTGGAAAGAGGTTTGGGATAGTACTCTGAATTTAGTCTCTGGTTTCAACAACAGGACTAGGCTTTATCTTATTCGCACCTGTGAGAGTATCCAGTAACATTCATTCAGTGGTAAATATATTTAATCCATGAGGCATTCTGAGTTTTACAAGCCATTGCTCTATTGGAACAGTATCTGCTTGAACATGTAGCGAATATTAATGAAATGTTTCGGTCTTATAAAATATCATAGGAGAATAATACCCACAGAAGGGATGTTTTTCCCCATCCCATCAGACCTCTTTTTTAGTAGCAACTAATTACTGAGCAAGGACATCAGTACCTAGCTAGAAAAAAAATACGTAGCTAAACAATTCATATAAAACCTTAGCTGAATATGAGGAATACAAGAAGTCAATATACCTGGATATTTCACAAGTAAAAGATACAGTTTTCTTATCCTAAACATTCATTGGAAATGTCTTGGCTGCATCAAGTGAAAGCTAGATAAAGAGTACAAAGCAAATAAACTGACAAACTACAATGTTTGGAAAGCCAATTGTTTTGATAGAAAAGTATGAGTTTTATACAAAATTACTCCAGTCACAATACTGAGTGCTAGATCAGACAGAAGGCTACTATCAAGAACTTCTAATCAATTCTACATTTGCACATTCGCATAACAGCAAAGATTTTAAAAACTCCTCCTAACCCCAATGGCAGCATACCACCACTAGCACTGCAATGGAGATACTCCAGAGGAATGATTTTTCTCAGTAAGTTGCCAACAGCGTAGACTGAGGGCACTTAATGCAACATCATAGTGATTAATGCCAGCCCGTTTCTTTAAAAATCTGCAATATTGTCAGGAAATGGTAGCCTTAAGGTGTCCAGACACTAAATTAGGAGAGTTTGCAGGCACAAATGAGCACTGAGAAGTCATCTAAAGGTCATATATATACACACACACACTTTTTTTTTTTTGTAATAAAATTCTATCTCGAGGATACAATCTAGGAAAGTTAAAGCCAACCTGCAAGAAGAAATATCATATGAAAACCAGATATTTTATGAGACACAAATACGAGCAGCAGCAATGCTGAAAGAAACAGGGTGTAACTGGACAAAATGCAGGAGTTTGAAATCAAATATGCCAGCATGATTCTGCACATGAGCTCTCAAGTGGGGAAAGCTGTTATTAAAAAACAGTTTATAAAGACTGAACTTCAGTCATTTCTGCTATAGTAAGCAATGATTGTGTGTGTTCATCATTCAGCAACTGCATTCCTACCAACAAAGTCTTTGGAAAATAAAGAAAACTCAAGGAAAAACACTGAAAAATTTAGTTTTAAGGAAAGTTTAGCAAAACCAACCACATGGAGAATGATATGATAACATTGTAAGTAGATTAAAAAAAAAATCTGCAAATATTTGGGTGACAACAAAATCAAGAGTATTGAACACAGACGGGAAAGTTAATTAATTATGGGAGAGCATTATACCTACAGAAAAAAAAAAAGTCAATTGTATCCAAAGAAAAACATATTGATATGATATGAAGTATGACTTTTAAATTCTTACTGGTTTTATAAGCAATGTTTACTCTGAGGATAACAATGTCCCAAGTACTTGCATTGTCTCCAGTTTGCTTTAGAAATGAAAGCCAGTACTTAAGAGACTTTCAAACTTTCTTACAAAGGCTATATTTACAGAATCACAGAATCTTCTAGATTGGAAAAGACCTGTAAGATCATTTAGTCCAATCATTAACCTAACACTGACAAGCCCACCACTAAACCATGTCCCTGAGCACTGTATCTACATGACCCTTAAATACCTCCAGGGATGGGGACCTCCACCACTGCCCTGGGTAACGCGCCCCAATGCCTGATGACCCTTTCAGTAAAGAAATTCTTCCTAATATCCAATCTAAACTTCCCTTGGCACAACTTGAAGCCATTTCCTCTTGTTCTATCACCTGTTACTTGGCAGAACAGGTCGACTCCCACCTCTCTGCAACCTCCTTTCAGGTAGTTGCAGAGAACAATAAGGTCTCCCCTCAGCCTCCTTTTCTCCAGGCTGAACCACCCCGGTTCCCTCAGCCGCTCCTCATAAGACACGTGCTCCAGACCCCGCACCAGTTTCGTTGCCCTTCTCTGGACACGCTCCAGCGCCTCAATGTCCTTCTTGTGGTGAGGGGCCCAAAACTGAACACAGTACTCCAGATGCGGCCTCACCAGTGCTGAGTACAGGGGTAAAATCACCTCCCTGGTCCTACCAGCTACACTAGTTCTGATACAGGCCAGGATGCCATTGGCCTTCTTGGCCACCTGGGCACACTGCTGGCTCATGTTCAGCCGGCTATCAATCAACACGCCCAGGTCCCTCTCTGCTGAGCAGCTTTCCAGCCACTCCGCCCCAAGCCTGGAGCGTTGGCGGGGATTGTTGTGGCCAAAGTGTGAGACCCGGCATTTGGCCTTATTGAAACCCAAACAGTTTGCCTTGGCCCATTGATCTCATCTGTTTGAATCCCTCTGCAGAGCCTCCCTGCCCTCAGGCAGATCAACACTTCCACCCAGCTTGGTGTCTTCTGCAAATTTACTGAGGGTGCACTTGATCCTCTCATCCAGATCATCGATAAAGATGTTAAACAGGACTGGCCCCAGTACTGAGCCCTGGGGGACACCACTCATGACCGGCCACCAACTGGAATTAATTCCATTCACCACCACTCTCTGGGCCCGGACTTCCAGCCAGTTTTTTTTCACCCAGCAAAGTGTATGCCCATCCAAGCCATGAGCAGCCAGTTTCTCCAGGAGAATGCTGTGGGAAACAGTGTCAAAGGCTTTACTAAAGTCCAGATAGACAACATCCACAGCTTTTTCCTCATCAACTAAGTGGGTGACCATGTTGTAGAAGGAGATCAGGTTAGTCAAGCAGGACCTGCCTTTCATAAACCCTAGTTGACTGGGCTGGATCATCCGGTTGTCCTGTGAGTACTGTGTGATGGTACTCAGGATGATCTGCTCCGTCAGCCTCTCGGGCACTGAAGTCAAACTGACATGCCTGTAGTTTCCCAGATCCTCCTTCCAGCCCTTCTTGTAGATGGGTGTCACATTGGCTTGTTTCCTATCTGTTGGGACATCCCCTGTCAGCCAGGACTGTTGGAAAATGATGGAAAGTGGCTTGGTGAGCACCTCCGCCAGCTCTCTCAGAACTCTTGGGTGGATTCCATCCAGTCCCATAGACTTGTGTATGTCTATGTGCTGCAGCAGGTCACTGACCATTTCTTCCTGGATTGTGGGGGGGATCATCCTGCTCCCAGTCTCTATCTTCTAGCTCAGGGAGTTGGAACCTCAGAGTACGACTGGTCCTATTACTAAAGACTGAGAAAAGAAGGCATTAGGCACCTCAGCCTTTTCCTCATCCATAGTCGCTATGTTTCCTCCTGCATCTAATAGAGGATGGATGCTCTCCCTGGCCCTTCTTTTGCTGCTAATGTATCTGTAGAAAGGTTTCTTGTTGTCCTTAATTTAAAAACACCCCTTTCCCTGATTATGTGTCTAATTGCCTGGGACTCATTGCACCATTTTAGGACTAAGTCTGAGGGCAAGAGCTGATGGATACAAAAGTCTTCAGAGCACATTCCTTGAGTTTATCTCTGGCTGAAGTCAGTGCGGATACACCAGGACTCCACTGGTTCACAGAACACTTGGAATAATTTATGCTTTTGTATCTGTTCCATTAAGCCCTGACTCCATAACCTTTCTTTAGGTGATGGGAATCCGCTTCCTTTAGAAAAGTGCTCTTGAGCACCTGGATTCATTTCCATGCACATCCCCACCCAGCCCCCCCGCTTTTGTTTGAGCAGCTTGTGCTGGTAGAACTGACACTACGGTACCTTCACGCATCCTTAAACATACACAGAAATTTTGTCCTAAACACCAAGGTATAATTACATCTGTGTTTATATTTTTACATATATACATACACACGATTGGGTGTGTATGTGTATATAAGTATGTATGTAGCTAGTATAACTGTATCCATTGGGAAAAATAATTAGACCAATTGATGTGGATGCAATTGTGCCATTCAAGACAATCAATATCAGTATAATTTCTCTCTGTATGAGAATAGCTATAGAGTGATACTATAGCATGATACTGTGCCAGTAGCCTGTGCCTTTGGAGAATAAACTTCATCACCTGAGTGTTTGCATTGCTGTCATGATACCAGCACAAGTAAGCAGTAAAGTGTCCAGGCCTCAGTTAAAGCATCAGAAATATCTTCAAGAGATAACTGAACTAGGACTAAATTTTACTGATTTTCATGTATTTTTGTCACAAAAAGGAAGAAATTCCATGACATTTAGACATTATAATCTGAATAGAATTTCTCAGTTTTGAGAGCTGTTCAAAGTTTCACCTGTAGGTGACCCTGCTGCGGCAGATGATGATCTCCAGATGGTCCCTTCCAACCCTGACCATTCTGTGAAAGTTTACAGAAATTATAGGGAGCTACTTAGACAACCCAAACTTGAATTTCATGTTTGTTCTGTATTTAACTCCCTCAAGCAGCTACAGTAGTATATGCAGAAGATCATAAAACCTTTAGTGCTTACAGCACTCATTCTTCTCTGGGCAAAAGAGATTCAGCACTTCCACCCGGAAGTTCCAGCTTCTAACGTTCCACTCCCTTCTTGTTTGTTTTCTGCAACTCACCTCTCTAATATAACAGCCAACACCTGCCGCTATTGACATTACCTTCTATTGGCTATCACTACATTTCTTATTCTAGCACTGAACTTCAAAACACTGAATCAGGAATGAAGGGATAAGAGTAGATGAAGCCTTATTTAAACATGTTTCTCTTGTACTGGTCTCTAATTTTGAGAGAATTGCAGAGCTAACCCAGCTGCCTAGCAGACAAGAAAAAGCATAAATGACAGGTAGGGTATCCACATAGTCCCAATCACAGCCATGGGTTTCACAAGGTTTCTGGCAACATAGAGAATTAGTAAACCAATTGTGTTAGTATTGTCATTGGAACTAATTTATAACTCATGCTAATCAAACATGTACTAGGAAAAACTGTCCCCTTTTTCATTTTGAAGTGAAACATGCAAGAATGGGTGTTGCTCGTGATCTCGATAGTGGGAACAAGTCCTGCAGAGTTATACATGAGTAGAAGCTTCTTTCTCATTTCCAAATTATTCTCCTCATTTATGCTATATAAATAACAGATGATTTTCTTTGAAAAGGAAGGAAAAATACATGTTTTAACTTGAGAAATCTTCTGCTATCTCTTCTCTGCAATTAAACTGATCAAACACTTAACAGATTTCATAGATGGATAATTGATTGAATTGTTTGAATTTCTTTGTACACACTATTTGTCCTTCAAAGCAGATATGCTGCAATAAGTCCAGGATCATAGAGGCCATAATCTTCATGAAAACAACTTCATATACAGCATAACATGCATATGTTAACTTTAGACTGAAAGCAGTGTCTTTTATGCATTAATACAAATTTATAAGTGGAGAAAATTAGGATCAAATTTGAAGTCATAGGTTGCAATTAGTTGAAGGTGACAAATATGCATTTGCAAGGTGGAGATTTACGTTTCAGAACCAAAATCCAGATGCAAGACTGATAGCTGCTCAGCTTGCTACTGGTACAGAAAAGAAACTGAAAGGTGGTCTGTGTCATGACAGGCTGAGTGCATGTTCAAAATACGCCCAAAAACTTCTGACTAGAGAATAATAAAATGCTTGGAGTTGGAAAGGACCTCTGGACGTCATCTTGTCTGACACCCCTGTTCCAGCAGGGCCACGTAGAGTTTGTTGCCCAGGACCATGTCCGGACACCAAGTGCAACACCAAGTGCATGTTTCCAGGTATATTTTTCAAAGGAAAACCATGTGTGAAGTGCATTACTGAACACAAATTTTGAGGTCACTTGCTAACAGTCACATTTAATTAAGTGATTCTGTTTAGTTCAGTGAATTATATACTGCAGTTCAAAGATGGTGTTAATATAAGAAAAAGTTTGTGTTTTATGAGGTAACTTCTCTCAACAGACTAAACAGATTTGTAATAATACTATTACCCAAATAATGAATGGGCATGTAAAAGAAAATCCGAATTATCATCATTTGCATGCAAGGTTAATCCATTATTCATCATCTAAGAAAATCTACTTTTTAAATGACATGTGGTCCTCACAAAAAAATCAAGAGAGTAGTCTTCCTTTCAAATGTGCATTAAGGTACATTAAGGTTATTAGGACAGAAAAAAAAAAATTAAGTTTGCTACTGGTAATCCTCCCCAATTTAATACAATTTTCATTTTAATAGGTACTTCATTACAATCTTCCTAATACAAATATAACATAGATAAAAATATATATTATGGTTTACTATGTTAAGTGGAGAAATCACAAATATTACATACAAACCCATAACTTGGAACTTAACAGATTATGTGAATCTAGGAACAATTTGGTTGCTTTAGACCTTGCTTTCTCATCATGCATTTTGTTACTAAAGCATGAGAATCTTGTATTATCCCCTTTTGATAGAAGTAACAAATGCATTTTATTTACTTAAATACCTTTTGCAAAAATAGCTGTAAGTCAAATACCAATTTCACAAAAGGAACTTGTAATACATTAACCTAGGTCAAACTGCACCTTGTAAAAGAAAAGTCACACCTGTGAATCAGGAAATTTTCTTGTGATTATTAAAGAAGCTTCTAAAGATGTAATTCCTTAATGTGAATGCAGACTTCCTGCTGAATCTCTAGTTCATGCTAAAATGCATTTTATTGCTCCTCTTATAATCCATCCATCCTACTGAGTGATACATGTTAAATTAGATGTAATTATGTTCCCAGCAGACATTTAGATTAGGTTCTACTTTTTATATCCCTATAAAGTCTACCTGCTTTGAGTGAGAGGGTATGCATATATACCCTAATGGTGCAGAGTTCTGAACAAGTCCCCAAACTACAGTGAACAAGCCGAAGTTCAAACCTCAGAACTCAAAAGCTTTAAAAAAAAAAAACCCGAAAGAAAAACAAACCCCAAACCAACCACCCCAAAACACACCAAAAAGGCTCAGTATATAATTTTGGAAATACCTTTCAACTAGAGCTGTACAACTTACACTAGCAAGCTGCCTGCCATGTAATAAGGAAGAGGCATAAGGCTCAGGAAACCACAAGGAATTAGGGATGAACATAAGAAAGACAAACCGGAGTGAACAAAAGAATGGATTGTCCTTGTTTATATCAAAATCATAAGTTACCCACTATTCTATTATGAAGTTGTACATCACCTTGAACCTAGGATGTTCCAAAATGTTTTGTAAAAATAACCTTCCTCTTCCAGCATTTAAGTTCAGCTACTATGTTTCACAAGTGATTTTGTAACTATCACTTTTGCTGTTTAATCAACAAATTAACAGAACTGACAACTCAGTAATAAGGTGAACTTGCCTCTTATAACATGCGGGGCTCCTGAAGACAGTGGAAGCATCTTTGAAATTGTTGCAGCTCTAATGCAGAAAATCAGCAATTCCATCTGTTAAAACAAAAGAAATCTTCCAGAGTTAGAAGTCTAACAATCTGTGAGGAAAGACTTTTTCTTTCTACCAGCCCTACAAGGAATGAGGATATTTCACAACACCTTTCTATTGGCATTGAGGACTTCTGGATTCTGCTTGAGATTTTTGCCTTTCACACCTTGTTGACTGTGAGCAAGTCTGTTAGTTCTCAGACCACCCATATTGCTTATCCAACACTGCCTCACACTGTGTTACTCATGGTGAGACAGGGAGGGAGTAGGAAGCAGTAACATACACCAGGTAGGAATAGGGATTCAGTCCATGTCTGCCTGACTTTGTGGGGCTTTGGACAAGTTATTTGTTCCCCATGCATCACATACTCCACATCCATCTCAGGAAGCATCAGGAGAGCTTTTGTTTACAAAAGCACTTTAAGGTCTAGGTAAGAAGGTATAGTACAAATGTAAAGCCCGCTGCCTTGTCTCCTTTAGCGAGTCCTTCTTCACACATCTGTGCTTCCTCTCTGTTTACTTTTCTCACTCCCCATTTCAGTTTTATCCTTATTCCTTGCATTTTAGGTACTACCCCTTCTTTCTAGCACAGCTGCAACACAGGCAGCAGGAGAGACACTGTTTCTTTCTCCACACCATACCTGGCTGGACCTCTCCACCATCTCTCCATGCTCTGCTAGGCTGGCAACAAGCCACCACAGCTCCTTGGCTTGGACATGCCGGCCTGCCCAAGGCAACCATTGGCAGTTCCAACCATCCCCTGTCACTTTGGGGAAGCGGAGCCATCAGACCCCTCTGAGAGCAAACCCAATGGCTGTCAGCTCTGTCTTCTTTCACCCTTCAGACAGCAGTCTTGCATCAACAGCTTCAGTGTCTACAGAGCTGAGGCTCACCTGCATTTCACTTCTGAGCCTGCAAAGGCCAACAGTAGCAGTTTGTGTTTTCCCTTCAGCAGTTTAAAAAGGTTGACAACCAGATCTCCCTGCTGCTGATTTTTCTTCCATGGGGATTAACACGTCTCACTTCACCCTGCAAACAATTAGATGTGTGCTTGCAGCCAGCTGCATGGAGGGGCTAGCAACATCTGAAGCAGCCCTCACACATCTGCTCGCAATCATCTGATCATACTGTTAATTGGTGTGAGCTACATTATTTCCTCTTATGACAGATTTCTTATACTTCAGACCAGACATGGCAAAGAGCAAAATCTAAAGAGAATAGCTAATGCCCCTATTTTTTAGAGATGCAATTTCTTTTATAAGTATCCATATTTATCCTTCTATAGAGAGTGAGTAAGGATCGCAGCATCAGTCAGCTCTGAATGCTTAGCGTCTTCTCCCCTTTTTTATAGAACACAGAGAGAGCCAAGTGTGGATGCAAGTTATTGTGCCATAAACAGCTGTGCAGAAACATACTGCCGACATGGCTGTAGCCAGTTCTACTCGCTGGCCACACACAAAATCATAGTAAAGCCTTATTCACAGGTGATGGTATCAGTGTATCTAAATTTCTCCTCTGCCCTCCCAAGCTGCAAAGGAGAGAGCTTCAAATACAGGGTAAGAAAACCAGGGATGATTGGTCACCCATGGCAAACATCCACTGGAGCAAACTGCAAAATGAGGAAGTTCAGCAGGTGGAAGGAGAAACTAACTGAATAAAAACAGTAGCAACACTACTGCTCTACATAGCCTTTGTATGCCCTGTGCATATTCATATATATGTATATATACAAATATAGATATTTATAAAACATCAGAACAGCCCCTTAAATCAATAGGACCATGAAAGTGACAACAGATATGTCTTTTACAGTCTAACTTGTCACAATATACACATTAGAACAACTTAACATCTATATCTTACAATGCTCAGCTCATAGCATTAATAGTAATTGCGAGTAACACTTACAAAGATGCTGAAGCATTTTACAAATGCCGGCAACCTGAGTTGCAACGTGCCTGAGATGCAAACAGGCACAGTCACACAGCAGATGGTGAAAATAAGATACGGTGGTGAAAACTATTGTCCCTGACTCACCTAAAAATGTCTCTGACAGCCAGGGAATGACTTTTGATATCAGGATTTCAATTTCTGATATCCAACACTGATCCAAAGCATGTTGTAATCTGTACAAAGATTTTTATGTATTACAGAAGCTGTTGGGTCAGTCTCTTAAAAATAAGACCATGTTGTCATGATCATACCGTTATATTATCAGCGTAAGAGAGCAATGGTTGCCAAACACTGTGTTGCAAAAGCAATGATAAGCCAGTGAAACATGACAATTAAAATAAGCAGTGGAAAGTTGTACTTAGTAAAGAAAATTACCATTTAAAACAGCAGAAAAGAATATTTCAAGAGAAAGAATATTTGAAGGAAAAAAATCAGAAATAAAGGAAGCTTTTCTATTAAAGAGAATTTTAATTCAAAAGAAAGAAATCACTAGGTATAACAAGATTCTGCTAAATTAAGTTCTCATGAGAAAGTCAATCATGAAAAAAACCCAACAATCACTGGGAAGGATAAAGAAGGTCATAGCGCAGTCCATACTGCCAAACTCATTTCTCTTAGTCTCAAGGAAGCTGTGAGAGCTTTCCAAATACTTACTGTAAATAGCACACTCCCTTCCCATCACAGAATATCTAAAGGTCAGTGGTGTCCCCGAGTCTAATCTCCACAAGTTTCCAGAAACTAGTTTTGGCTGATTTTTTATTTTCTAAATTTCTTGCTACTATGAGGTGCTCTCTTCACATTCCCGAGGTGAGAACTCTAACAGTGGAAGAGGTTCAGCCGAAGAACAATATATGCTTCTCCCCCAGTTCTAATCTAAAGGATCTGCTGCTGAAAGAAAAAAAGCTGTATACTATTTGGTATCTGTGATAAAGCAATGAGTTCTTATGTTGCTGTAGGTTTTTAAGAAGTGCACATTTGTTTACTGTGAAATGGATAATAGCCAGCAAGCATATTTCACATAATCAGATACAAACATGTAATTGGTAATTCTTACTGTTCTCTGCTTGTTTAGGACTGGTAGTCTAACAGCGAAAGGTTCATCACTCATCACCAATCCCATCAGCTATCCAGCCCCCTACCCTGTTTGCTAAACGTGGATGGCATCTGTAATATCTAAGACATCTGTGTTTAAAGAAGGTTTTGGCTTTCTCTCAATGTACTTTTTCATCATACTTGACCCTGCAGTAAATCTGTAGCAGCAAATCTCATTTTGCAAACATAGAACACAGGATCACTGTAGACTCAGCCAAGTGAGAAAACAAAGGTTAAGGAGTTACATTTCTATTCAAATACACTTAGTTCCAGAATTAGCAGAGGCAACAGGGAAAGTGCTTGGCTGAGTGCATCCATTTAAAAAGAACTTTTTTCCAAAGTTCATTCTAGTGCTAATATGTCTCTCAACTAATGCTGGAATGTCAATCTTTAGATGGGGGAGAGAAAACTTTCAGGATGTCCCAGGTGAACTACATGGGCACAGCTACCTTAAAACTGCGGAATGTTTGTGCAGTGAAGTCTTTGATATTTATGAGCCCTCAAACTGTTCATTAGGAACAACAGGAAATGGCAGACTACTGTTATCATTTATCTTAGATTTTAAGTTCTCTGGGAGAGATATTGCCTTTTTGTGTGTGTCTTTGTCTGAAACTTGGCAGAACAGAGGCCTGCTCCCTGCCTGGCTCTCATCTGTGACCACTGGGTCAGTCAAGGGAGAATTTGACATTGGCTTCAATGGACACTGAATCAGTCCCCTCAGTAATACAGAACAAAAATAATAAGGGTTAGGGACTAATACCTGAAGAGAGTGTCTCGTAGGTTCTACATGTTTATTGCAAGGAGAAAAATGACTGAAAGTGTCTCCCTTGGATCCTAGAAGGATGGAGAGGTCAGTCAGCCAACCCAGAAACCAGCTGGTTTGCACATGTGTATGTGAATTGTTGGAAGCACAGAGCTGTCATTTTTCCTTTTCAAGTAACACGGGAACTCAATTTTTTCAGCAAATGAAATGGCATAACTGAGTCATATTTCTAAAATGAACTTTCCTTGGACAGTATAAATGAAAAGTAATACCAACCTGACTGTACTTATTGTAACCTTAAATGGAGAGAGCTCCTTTTCAAGGAAAATCGGGAATTCATTCTGCCAAGTAGTATCAGCAATGGGGTGGAAGGCAAGACACTGGTTTCATGACCTTCTTGGCCAATGGGGTAAATCTGATCTAGCCTAATGTAGTCTTTCTGTGTAGCTCTTCGGAAGATAAACTCAGCTGGTAAAGAGAGACACTTTCCAATCTCTGTTCATTCTGAGGTGGGTCAGAGTTGTGGTGAAATCTGACAAATGCATCAGGTGGCTCCTTATTTCAGTATGCTCCTTACCAAAGACTTGGTGGCCACAGTTCCAGTGAATAATGAATCAACAGGGGCTCCCTGCTGGCAGCTTATTCATACCCTCTGCAATGAAGAAAACAGCAGGTTCCCTCACCCAACTGAAGGTAGCAGTGTGTTGAAATGCGCTGAAATTACCAAACCAATTTGAGAAGACCTATTTCCCTCCAAATCAACTATAAGAGGATATAGGGCTGTTCTCTTACCTACTGGAATTGCTTTGGTTGTTCTGCAGCTCGCTCATAGTGGTTGTCTCTGGTTTCAACTTTGGCAGCACCTGTACAATTCAGCATGGTTCTGCATTTGAAAGGCTGGAGCTAATGAGTAATTTGCTATATCCACACAGCCCAGCGCTGCTCAGCACCAGTCTGAGACATCCCAGGAGAGACATAACCCCTGAGAGTGGTGGTGAGTCAATCAGCCCTGCTGCTCTGTGTGGTTTGGTGGCCATACCTGGTCTTGTCACCTCAGAACAGCATCTGCACAGGGAAGTCTCACAGCTGTCCTGGCTGGGCAGGCACCCCACCGCAGGTTCCAGCATGGGTCTTAATCCATTTTCAAATTATCAGTTTGTGAGATAATAACAGTGTTAGAATAAATCAAGCTCGTTACTGTTTGTTTTTATTTTTTTTCCCCCTAAAACAGGAAGGAACAGCCGAGGAGCTTGGGAAGAGCCTGGGAGAAGGCTCGGGGTGCGTTGATTTGCGAGCATGGGGATGGAGCCGGGGCTGAGGGAGGGGGACAGTTAGTTGCACTTCGAACTGACAAAAAGTGGTGGGGTAATTAAACCTCCCCTCAAACCTCCCGATTTACCAGAAGTCTACCATATGTTTTTCGGACTGTTCTCCACAGTAGCCACTGTGTGGCAGAAGAGATCAAGACTATGATTTTCGGCGGCGGGCAGCAGGGGAAGAGCGCAGCCCGCGGCCGCCGGCGTGGGACAGGCGCCATCTTGTCCGCCTGCGGTGGGCGGGCGGTTTGGGGAGGGGGGAGGGCAAGCACCCCTGGAGAAATAACAACCGCTAGCCGAGCAAGTGTGTGCTATTAGCTGGCGGTTAATTACTTTTAAAGGTGCGAAAGAATCCAGGTGAAGGAAGCTCGTTCAGTTAATGGGCAGAGCCAGTAGCTGGCATGAGTTTTACCGCCGAGGACAGGGTGCCCCGGCCTTGTCTGGCCCGCACAGACCGCCATGGCGGAGGGCAGGGGCCGATTCCTGAGGAGATGCCAAGGTGGAGGGTCTGAAACGCGGCTGTGGGCCCTGGGGAAGCTGGTTCTGAGCAGAGGGAGCTGCCCAGACGTGGATGTGCGGGACAGCCAGGCAAAAGAATCAAAACCGAATTTAAAAATAATCCCCTGAACAGAAGACAATAAATAGAACTCCAGGGAGTTCCTGTTGGCGCGACGAGAAAAATTAAATGGCTTTTCCCCTCTTACAATCCAACGTTCCTTAAAAGAAACTGAAAACTTGTTGATCTGTATTCACAGCAGAGTAGGGAGCCCTATTTTTAGCAAATACTAGATAATTCTGAAAAACGTGCTTTCAGAACATCACAATTATTCACAAAGTCAGATTGATCTTAATGCAAGGCCTGAAAATAATACAGAAAGATTAATGTGTGTTGTTCCTGCAAACTTGGGACAAAATTGTAGTCTTAAAATTACATTTTCATTTTAAATTTGATTTTCCAGGCGATGCATAACAAGAAACCAAAATAAACCCTTTTGTTTTGGGTTGACTGAAATGTTTTCAGTTCTACCCAAACCAAAATTATTTTCCATTTGTTTAGTTTGGCCACCGAACTGAAAAGCTAGTATGTCATTATCCACACATAACAGCAAAAAGACATCTTAAGGACAAGCAGGGTTTTAATTAGCTCCACTTCAGTATTTAAAATCAATATTGAATGAAATTACTGACAGAATATATATGTCCTGATTGGGAGTTTAAATAAAAAATGCAATTTTTTTTTCATGTGAATTTTGAATTAGATACTAAAAGCTTCAGAAGTGAGTCAGGGCTTCTTTGAAGTCTTCATCACATACATAGAAAGAAAAGATGGCGCTGGCTCAGTGTGCTTGTAGACAACAGGAATAAACAGAGTTGGGCAATACAAAATAAAAGACAAATATGATTGCCTATGATGTAGCGTGGGTAATAAACTACAGTCTCAGCACATTTGCTTAAGTATTGACAAACTGAGAGACAAAACCAAAACAAAACAATCCAAACCTACATCTTTTAACTAAAGCCATTGTGTCAAAACACAACTCGGGTGATACCAGACTGTGTTTAGAGAACGGTGTTGAATATAACCATGGGAACAATTGATGCTGAAATTCAAGACTACAAAAAAAGCAAAAGCACAAACCCACCCATATGGGTTTGCAAAACTTTCAGGAAGCATAATCCAAATTTCAGGCAAGTGTTTTTGATAGAAACTCATGAAAATTAAAAACTTAGGGAATGCAAATATAACTGTTCACTTCTTAGTGCTCATTATGGGAATGTTTAGGAATTCCATAGTGGATTTGTTCCTTATACCTTGTTTGGAGACTATTTCTGTCTTACAAACCTCTGCTACATTTCAATGGCAGAAAGTTTGTCTTCCATTTCTCATGGTATGGTCTTACAGAACCATGATATCAGTCCTGAAAGGCAACATGCCTATAGCCTGGCTTTTATAAAACATGTAGAATGTATTTCCAGCATACAAATGTGGGCGTTAATCTCAATAGGGCTACTTAACTTGCTAAAAAATTTGATTAGGCTTACCTTATAGGATGACTACCTGTGTAAGACTGTATGCCCCTTGCTTCTACAAGCAACAACTTTGCACTGGTTACAGGTTAAACAGGTTTGCAAATAAACCGGAAAGAAGAACTGTGAGAAAGCTTAAATGTTGGTCAACTGAAGACACTATTGTTGCAAGAAATTACTATGACAAGACTGATCCTACTTCCTTGGACATCTGATCCTCTGGCTAAACTTCAAGAGAGAATTTTGGGTGTACATGGAATGAGGAACGAGAATCCATCTGTCTGTGGCCAAAGGAGTGTCATGAATGGCTAAATGGAACAAACAAAAGAGAAAGAAAAAAACCCAAAGTTACTCAAATTTACTCAGTTCACAAAGACCTATTCATTCATGTGATCTTTTGACATGGTCCTATTAAATTGCTAGTCCTTTGAGACTGGTTTTCATTGTGCACTGCAAAGTGAAAAACAGAGAAGCACTTAAGAAACAGTCATCAGTCTGTACCAAACTTCTGCTCATTTTTTCAGCAATATCCCAATTTTGATGCTGTAGAATTTGACATAGACTCTATGAACTACTGTAAAATCTAGGGGGGGGGGGGGGTCGGGGGAAGAAATACTATTCTTATGATTGCAAAGACAATCACGGAAATATGAACCAAGTGTGTCAGCTTCCTAAGTCCATAGCCAGCCAAAAACAGTAACACTGGGAGGGTGAACTTGACCTCTGCTTCTCAGTGGGTTGTTTACATTTTTTCTCTGTAGGTTTCAAAGTCAGTATTCATTGCTGGTCTCCCCTGTTGGTCATTTGGAGAGACGTGTCTTTCAGGAGTTTGTATCCCAGGACAACCTGCTTCCTTTGGTGAGCTACTTCCTTTGATTAGCTACTTGAGTTGCTCTTCAAAAGGCAGAATTGGCAAAGCTTGATTTTATTTGTGTTGTTGATGATTAGGTTGTTTCCTGGATCCTATCTTTCAGTAGCACTAGTTGAAGTGTTGCTTTGGGTTAGCACTTTGAGCAGGGGCTGCAGGATCAGGTCTACATACTGAGCAGTTTTTTCCTGCAGACTTGTCTAAACATATTACCCAGTAGATATGTTTCAGTCCATTGGCATGCTAGGCCTTCCCACTCTTTTCTCATAGAAATATCTTCCAACTTAAGTATAGTGCAGGTTGTGTAAGTTGCTGTCTTGTCAGCAGCAACTTCTGTCCATTTCCCATTGCATATCTGAGACACTGACCTGATGGCTGGTCAGAGCTATACTTAGCTGGGTTGGTTGTAAAATCTATACTTTGTTGTGAATTGTAGAACAGTCAGCAGCAGCTGCAGGTGAAATTTTGAATCTTGATCATGGATGACACACTAACTAAGCACAAAGCAATACAAGGGTTCAGATAAGACAAGAAATGAGCTATTTTTGCCTGAGGAATAGCTGCAGCTCTATCTAGGCTGAATGGAAGTAAAGTCAAAGCACCTTTCATATCAGTCAGTCACAAAAGGAACATGCCAGTATCACTTGGGAAGGTGAGGCATTTCCAGGTACCTTGCCTTCCCTAGCCATTCCAGCACTTCATCAGCCTAAAGCTTGACATCAAATTGGGATGTAGTATTCACTTGTCAGGAGTTGAGGGAGAAACTGTTCATTCCATCATAGGTGGATATCCAGATGTCTCCACTATTAGTTAAAGCTTCGATTCAGGGACATAAAAGAAAAAACCTTTCAGTGGACCCAAGGCCAAAACCAGCAACAATAGCAATTACACAGGGGATTGTTTGTTTCCCAAGAGGCTGGAACAGCATTTCTTTGGCATATGCCTTCAGGATTGGCGTTTGCATTGTGACCTCATATACCTGAGGATGTTGCAAAATGCATATATTTTTAATAATGCGATAAGACTGATGAAAGGTTTGGTCAGGGTTCGGCTCTTTCCTTTGCTGAATGATCCAGGACTTGCTATCCTGAGGCATAGGTCATTCCATCCAACACCAAGGGTAGGCTGATGATTTCTGCTAGACTTAGCTTCTGTACCACTCAGGGAAGGGGTGCCTGGATTTTCTAGCCTCATTTTCTCCTGCCTTACATCTGTTCTGTCTTCAGAATTTGTCTTTGCCAGCTGCCCTGTCTGTGAGAGCAGAACCTGGAAATTTCTGGCTCCAAGCACTACCAGTGGCTTCTTTGCACGCTTCTCTGAGGGGTGCAAGTTTGCATCCTTTATCAAGGATGATAACTCAGTCATAAACCTCCTGCATCAGCGTGTTGATATGACCTTAATCCTTTCCCATGTTTACAGGTCATGGCAGTACTTTACCAGGCAGACTCCAAGCCCTACAACATGTTTAGTCTTCATACTACTCTATATATGTTCTACCTGAGCAGACTCTTCTGGAAGCATTTCTTTGCAGACTGGAGTCTGAAGAACAAAGCACTGGGCATTGACCTGCACTAGCCTTGTTATTTTAAGAGCGTGTGGGGTTTGCCTCCATTTGGGGCTTTGTAGATGCATCCATAATTACCACATACAGAGAAACAGTCTCACTGCAGTGATCTGTTTCACTGCCTGGGGCAAAAGAAACCGATGGTTCAAGTGGGAACTGGCTTCCTCACCTGTTAATCATGTATGTGTTCAGTGATGTCCAGCTTTGCTGCTTCACAAAAGGAAGAAAAAAAAAAAATAGTCAGAAGGAACCTCAAAATCTCAAGCACCTTTGTCACTTCTGCACCTCAGCTGACCTCTAAGCAAAATGTTTCATACAGGCAGGCCCAAGTCTTCATTTGGGCCACCAGGTTTTCCGAAACCTTCCAGCACCCAGGATGGGACCTGGTGATCACACCACACTTGCATTGTGAAATGTAAATTACACTATTCAGAACTTCTAACGTGCCACATTACAAGAGCAGCAAGGCCAGGGGCGTTGAGGCAGAATTAAGATCCAATTGGCCTCTTAAGTACGAGGGATCTTCAGGTTAGCATCTCTGTTAAGTATCCAAACACCAGCATGTACTTGTAAAATAAATGAAAAGATACAATTCTTGGAGGGATGAGCAAGAACCATAATTTCTTTTCCTATATACAGTACGCAGTGTCAAAATATATAAAGAAAGTTAGTGTTTTAAAAAGCCATTAAGCATTCACTAGGCATGGGAAATCTTCCTCAAACAGACGCGCTGTTATGAATTACAGCATTTATGATACAGTTTACTGTAAGTCTGCGCTTTCAAAGTGAAACCATATGTTGAATGGGAAAGAGTGGAAGCCTAATGTAAATGAAGATAAGGCTGTTTGGTAAGCTATGCTGATGGGTATTTTGTGGGTCAACTTTCTTTTACAATATTGTTAAGGGTTATATAAATTCTAATTGGTATGCACAAACAAATTTACAGGCACTGGGTATAACATGATTTAAGTTAACTGTCAGTTGACAGTTCTGGAAGATAGTGGGAAGAGTACTATCAGGTGCCAAACACCCACCACATCAAAACCTTATTTAGTTCCCATGTTCAGATATACGAATAATGCTGGTTTCTAAGGAGGAAGGAGGAAAACAAGCTGATAGTAATTTTTTTTTCCACTGCTCTTGGAAATTTTGTGTTGCAGAAACCGTGTTGTATCTTGTAACGCAAGAGGAAGTCACATTTCCAGCTATTCTCTAAGAGTTCCAAAAGCTTGAGTCTAGAAAACGTCATCCTGCTGGGTCCTGGGAGCTGTAACCGGCTGCAGGTTTGGCTTGTGACTATGTCTGTCCGTCTCCTGTCTTTTCGATTGCCTGCAGTGCTTCTTGGGGTTGCAGTCTCCTTGGAGAGAGCAAGTCCTAATAGACGACAACTAGGCATTTGAGCTACAACTCCCACGGGAAGAGATGGGAGCATTTCCAGAGTGAGGGTTTTCAACTTTTGGCTAAAAGGCTAGTTCTGAGTATTTAATTAGTTAATTTAAAAGAAAACAAGGCTTTCCCCAGAAAGCAGGCTTTTTGTTTAAAAATGTGCATTTAATAAAGATCTAATTTTCCGCCAAAACTGTTTCAACCAATGCTGGGAATTATATTCCCTGACAAAACTACTTGAAAATCAATTTCATAATGTAGAGTAAAATCCAGACAATTTTTTCCAGATGACTTTAGAGTGATGTTGTTATTATTCCTAAACTAAACATGATAAACCTAGGAAACTCCGAATTAAGGTTAATGAAAATCTAGCACATTAAAGATACAGAAAATACATCGTTGGAGCATGAACATTACTTTAGTCTCTGCCATCTCATACTGTAATTTGATAGTTATGAAAAAAAAGTTATATTTGGTTTGATTTACTCCAGAGCATCTTAAAGCAGCCAGAGCGCACTGAATAATCAAATAGTTTTCAGAAATACTTGGTATTGCCAGAGCAGCACAAATGTCTAGCCAAGCTCAGCTCTACTGCTCATGTGTCAGCTGCCTGCTACCTTTTGGGCTTCTCTGTTCTTCCCTGGGCCTTACTCTGTACACAACTATCTTGCAGTCCTTCTACCAATTTCTTCCACAGTTCCTTCTACAGGTACCTCTGTATACACTTACACAGACAGAGAAGCACGCATCAGCTTTCTGCTACCCCGTATTCACTTGAGCATGGCTTATTCTTAAATCTTCTGCTTCGTTCTTATTCCGTCCTTGTGGAATGTGCCTGGTGCAATGAATAGTTTATCAAGAAAACACATAAAAATCAATGATGATTCTGTAATTTCGGAATACAAAATATATTTGCCTTAGGAATAGCATAGCATTAGAAGTGACTTTTCAAAAGTAACTCCATTGGTTTCCAGGGGCCATTATCCCCATAGAAAAGGTGCTCTCTTAAAATGGCTCCTACTTGGCATTCCAAGGGAGTGTAAGGACCACCTTCCTCAGTCTCATTGACAGAGTAAGACAAACACCTCCCTGCAGCAGTTACTCAGCTGAAGCTAACTTCAACCACAACTCTGTCCAGAGTAACTGGAGGTGGAAACTGTTTTCAAAGAGGACAGTTCTACTACCAGAGTTTTGATTTACTGTGAAATGCAAAAAAACCAACATTCAATTACAGTGTGGTTTTGGGCTTTTGACCTCCCCAGCCCTGTCCCCAGTGACTGAATGTGGTGAGAGGTAGTTAGTCCTTTCTACCCCACTCCCCACAGTCTATTTTCAGTTCTGTCACTTCCAGCATTAAAATTCTTTTTTGTTTTGTTTTGTTTGAATGGGATATAATATTTTAAACCCAAAGACTTGCAGGTTTAGGTGCAATTGTCTTTCTTCCCCTCAGCTATACACAAAGAAGCACTTGGAGAAAATCTGTGCAATAATGCCTGGATGGAAAGGCAGAGCTTTTCACATTGAGACTTTACCTTAAGGCCTAAGCCTTTTACAAAAAATTAGCAGTGAAGCTGAATAATAATATTTCTTTTTTGTCTGTTCCAGAAGAAAACAGCTTCTGAAGAGAACATGAAAATAAGTACTCAATTTTAAGTCACTTAATTCTGTTCCATTTTTCATGCAGTGCTTCACATGCAAACCTTGGAACCACTCATGGCCATTGACTCTTTTATTTCAATAAATGCTCATTCCAAGGCAGAAGCTCTAAGTAATTAGAAAATAAACAAGATCTTCTGCATATTCATTTTCACCTGTGAAAACCTTCAGTCGTGATTTCTGTTGTGATGTTTTTATTGCTGTAACACAACCTATACATTTTGAAAGCTTTCTGTGCCCAGAGGAAAACTCAAAATCAGCCGAGCAGAGGTGAATCACAGGTGTTGTTAGCACACCTAGCAACGCTGCACAACAAGTGGAGATGGGAAATTGATAACCACATTAAAAAGCTTACAAAATTAATTAGAAGCTTACTAAGGCAAAGCATGGATATCATAGTTGGCCTTTGTCCAGAGCATACAGTTTACAGTAATTAGGTATTCAGTATCAGCTAAAAATTCTTTGTTCATCAAACAAGAACAAAACTTTTACTTGTAAAAGTTAGAAACTAAAGACAGAAAGGATATGTGGGATTGTATGACAGAATTCTTGCTGAAATTAATTTTAAAAAGTTTCTATTCTATTACACTCTACTATGTGTGAGAGTATCCGGGGTTATTCATGAGGCAGGTGCTCAAACGATGTCACAGTTAATGTTTAGCATCATTTTCTCATAGGTCAAATCCTTTCACACCCTTTTTAAACAAAAAGTTGGCATTAGACCACATGATATTGCAAAAGGAGTCAAGATTATATGCCATTCGCACAATGTCACGTTGCCAACAGGAAGCTCTGTAAAAGAAAAAAAAATGGTTTCAGTGTGTAAATTAAGTGTAATAAAATACTATAATCAGAAAATCAACATAAGACATGGCAGGCCTGGTTCTGTTATACCTGGACTCGTTCAGGAATCAGCAAAGAGCTGCTTGTGCGTCAAACTCTTAACAAATAGGAGTGAACACAGAATGCGCTTAATCAATCTCATCTGGAAATACAGACTATACTATAAATGTGAATAGGTTGGGACTGAAATGTAAACAAATTAATTTTAGCAGTCTCCAGTGGTGCTGCTGGCGTTTCCAACTGTGCATTACAGTAACGTTAGAGAAGATCAAGCAAAAGCCACCTTCTTAAACTTTACCTCATGCATGTGTCCCATTAATATAGAATGTGGTTTTTTTAATGATTACTCTTTACATGTCAGTAAGTCAAAACACATTCAAGTTCAAAGTAGCCACTGGATCACCAATCTAAGGCAAACTCAGCTTTAAACCAAGAACAGAATATATTTTTCTTGCTGCCAGTGTTTTGTTCCACTTCATTAGCATAGCTCTTCACTCTGACTAAATCCTTGCCATCCCCATAGACAGAAATATCAGATTCCAGCTGCTAAGTCAAAAAGAAACTGATGGTACCATGGGATGAGACTTAAAAAGAAAAGAAACAACTTAAAAGCATTTTCGCTAATATCGGTATGGTCCTGCTTGTTTCTGGAAGAAGTTGCACCCTGGTTGTATACCATCATGATTTTATTGCAGGCATCTTCATCCTGCTCCATTGTCACTGTTAACAACTAAACTGATGGAAAGTGGACTCGGACAGTGAAAATCAGTAAGGGAGTTTCCAAAATGAGATCAAAACCCAGCACTTGCTAAACCTTTTCAATAGTACTTTATAAACCCGTATTTCTGGCTGGTGGCCTGACCTGTGCGTAGGTGACACACCCCTTGCAATGAAAGGTGCCCGAGGAATGTGTGAGGAGGCCCCTGGCTGAGAAAGTCAATGAACCTTTGTTTTAGCTTTTTGCTCATACCTGATGTAATGGAAAGCTTTTACAAAAACAATGTCTATGGGACAGAACAGACAATAAGGAATGAATGGATTAAACAAAAGGTAGAGAAGCTGTGTTTGCGGAAAGTTGTGCTTTATTGTAATACTAACATTATATTTACCACATGGACCATTACTGTATCAGAAATAATATATCTACCCAATGGGTGAACTATATCAGGTTATTTCCTCGTCATCAGTGAGTGCTTCGCATTCCCTTTGCCAAATTAACTTTTTGTCAGTTTTAATTCTGAGAACTGCCAAACTTCCGTGAAAAGATTAAAAGCCAGACAAAAAGAGATATTATTTTAATCTCACTAAAAACTTTTCATATATCATTTTTCACTGCTAGCGAGAACTGTTTTTTAAAGACTTCTGCAGGCCAGCAAACTAAGGAAGTAAAGAAAATCCCCTTTTCATTAATCTTCAGCAATAATCAAACTTTTAAGATATGCAGGTTACATTTGAGCAGATTCTTCTTGCTTCAGTATTGTACAGAGACATTAACGCGTTGCTGGGCAGTCTAAAAAATTGAAGCAGATATTTTCTCGCTGAAACTTCCTTGTCATCTCTGGTGATGTGAGTATTCAGTTCATCCCTAGCAAACAGAGAACAGTCATTCTGTGTACTCCTTTTCAAGAAGCTTTTGCATATTAGTGTATCAGTATTTTATCTGCATGCTTTCTCTTTTCCAGCTTAAACAACCCAGTACCGTTACTCCTTACTCACAGGTCAGATTTTCTTGTTCTTTTAATCTCGTCATTTCCTCTAAACTTTCTCCATTTTGCCTGTATCTGTCTTGAAAAATGATGACTACAGCTCGACACCATCCTGCAGCTGGGGCCTTCCCAGCACCCAGTGAAGCAATGCATAGCTCTGTGTCATCTGGGCAAAACTCTTAGTATCAGGATGGTATTCCCCATTTTTGCAACAGTACCATATTGCCAGTTCAAATATCTTTATTCTGAGGCACAAAATACCAGTTTCACCCTCTGCAAACGCGCACTGTGCCCATTTCTGCTTTCAGTATGAACCTCCAGAAATTACTGTGCTATAGTTTTGCCTTTACTACCTCCTTCCTGTAAATTCCAACTGCAGGCTAATTTATTACAGACATCAGGAAACGTTTCAATGTTTTTAAAGTAAATGTAATTTGGGAGGCCTGCAATCAGCTTGGATAAACAGCAATTAACCTCAGCACCCTGGAATATTATCCCTGACATGATTGCACACTCAAAATTGAGTGGAATATAAAGAATCAATGCCATCATATCATACCCCAGTGGCTGCGATGGCAGTACCAAGCATGCCTTTCTTTCTATCTGATACTGGCTGAGTCTATAGTGTCCCCATCCATACCTGACCTTACAAACACGATACTGAGCTATGCCCCCTTTGCAATTCACGTTATTTTGCACCTTCCCTCTACATTTACAACCAATATAACAAAAAGATCTCCTGCCAAAGCGCTGGACAGCCTTTTCCATGGAAGTACTCAGTATAAGCTTGTGGGGACTATGTGTCTGGAACTGAATGACTGCCAGCTTGATATTTATAGAGAAAGGTGCCAGCTTCACTGAGGGAGGTGATATGAATTCTGGCTTCCTGGGAAAAATGTGCTGTTTAGCTGCATGGGATTTGAGGAAAGTGTCACCTTCTTTTTTGACTGGTTTATTTCTACTCACAGTAACAAGCTCATTCAACAACAGGACCACCTCTTGTGATGTTGCTGCCAAGACCATTTGTCTCCCAGTCTATATGTGTGTCTCTATATATATATGTTTGCGTGTATGTGAATGCACGTATGATGCCAAGTAAGTGACAGGTCCCAGAACTCCAGAATATCAGGGTTTTTCCTCTTTGCCACCTCTGGCTCTAACTGACGTCCAGGCAGTTGGATGCCAGTTTCCAACATAAACACAGTCCCATTAGTTTCTCAGATTTTTCTCTGTGACTGTTTAATAGCAGGCAGTAGCCAGTGTGCTCTCATGAGGACTATGTGCTTTCTCTGTCACAGCGCGGCCCCCTGATCCTTTCCCCATGAAGAATTTCTTTGTGGTAGCAATGCCGCTGTCTTCGTCTGTGCGCAGGGTACCGTCATGAGGAAACTCCTGTGTGGCTGCCCAATCTACTGCGGGTTTTGCACCTTCATCAAAACCCTGAGCATTGTCTTAGCTTGTACCATTTCTGCAGCATGGGGAATCACCATGTTTTTTTTCCTATGACCTCTTTGTTAGCGTTGCATGGCATTATTCTTTAACCTTCTTGTCTTCTTGTATTTTGGATCACTTATTATATACATACTGTCATAGCTTTAGTAATTCTGCAGGAGCTTCTGTGAGCTGGATGACTGCCAGTGCTTTGGAAAGTCCAATGGTTTTATCACAAATTAATTGTAGAGTGTTTGTATTGTCACAGTTTCTTATATTAGTTTCCAGGTATGATCTGGTCTCTTCCTGGGGCCTCAATGAACTCCTCCAAATTGAAAGATTGTTAACATATTTCACATTCTCTTTGTAAAAATGTGAATTTAGTAATTTTTGCTTTTACATGTAATGCAGTCCTTATATTTCTGTAAGAAGGTTTCATGGACAGCCTAGGTTAATCTCCGTTAATTAGAAAATAGATCTCCGTTAAGAAGTATTAAAAGCCTTAAGCACCACATTGTTAGATGTGCTTTCAGGAGGCTGCAGCAGCCAAATGCCAGGCTTCCCCCAGTTCCAGACTCCTACCTCCCTGGGCACGCTTTGAAATGACTGCAACATTTATGTGTTGCAGATTCAGAACCTTTCAGTGTTGCAGATTCAGAACCTTTCAGATTCTTGTTAATGAAATATTTCTTAATGTTCCAAATTCTCAAAATTTTATCCTTGGAACTAAGATTTGCTGCATAGCTCTACTTGACTCTGTGCTTGTAGTAGCTGTCAGTCTGGGCACTGTGGAACTCCTTAAATCCCGGGGAGGGGGTTGCTGGGCTAATTGTTCAGCAGATGCGTTTGCAAGCATGCGTTGTCAGCTCCCCTGTAAAAGACTGAGGATCACAGAAACTAGAAATCACTCTACTGCACAAAAGCAGTTCATTGGAACATTTGCAAGCTTATTATTAGATATGTATTATGATTTATGTCCCGTGACTGGCAACAGAGCTGGAAAACAAAGTCCTTTGGCAAAAAATTCATGCCAGCATGGGTAGCAGGCATGCTCCATTTGATGCATCACTGCCCTGTCTCAAGCCTGACTCAAAAGGCCCACAGTCGAAGAATAACACCAATTTCATTCTTGTCTTTCCCATTGTTTCTTTTAACAGCTGCAGACACCTTCTGAGAGAAGACGACACCCTTGGACTGAAAGCATTGCATTGTTTTACAAAGACTGTTGAAGAACCTCAAACACTTAACTTCTTCCAGGGATGATCAGCTAAGGTTGTATTTGAACTTGTTAGAACTCGGTGATCAGTTCTTACCTTCCTGTAAATGCTTTGCCACCTTTGTTTCTGACAACCTATATAATTTTTATTTGGCATACTGCAGATAAACAGCCAATATAATATCAAAATGAAACCAAAATGCAGATTTGAGTTCAAATTCGTCAAGAAAAGAAGTTATTAAACATCCTCTACAGAAAACTAGTCATTGAATGAATACTGCACAAAGGGAATTCAGTCTCACTCAAAGTAAATATGGCCAATTTGTTTGCATTGCCCAAAGTCAGAAATGCAGGAGCTCAAAAGAAGAAAAAGCAAATGTCTGGAAAAATCATTGCTGTTTTAACTCTTTGAGGTATTTAGTAACATACGTAAGGACATATACTACTATATTTTAATTAATAAGAAATACATTTTATGTATTTATTGATTTAGGTCTCTTCTGTAAGGTAAGAAAGAATTAGCTCTTGTATCACATGAAGAAAGAGACTTAGTGTCAAAGATTTGAATTAGTCCATTTTTTTCTGAGTTCAGTATCTTAAACTTTTCTGTTAGGGTAAAAGTGGCTTCCCTCTTGCAGCTCACAGACAAACTAGTTCAGAGAAATATTAAAGCAGCTTATTGGAGTGTTGACAAGGATCACGGTAAGTATTCTTCCCCTCTACCTCTCTCTTCCCTGCCACATCAAGAAATCCTATTAAGACAGATACAAATGGGTAAGGCTTATTAGTTGATGATGAAGCTGTATCTTAATCAGGAGACACTAAAACTGAGAAAGCAAATCATGGATCTCCAGAAATATGAAAGGCCACACAGAACAATTCTGCATCAGTCCAGACTGCAGGTGAGGGTTCTTCTTTCCCATTTTCATGTGAGCTCCTGAAAGTGTGTTTCCAGCCCTGAACACTTCCTCCTGAGACTCCGATGCAGCCTACTGAAGCTTTCCAAGGGACGAACAGCAACAGTCACAATCTTCTTAATTCTTAGCAGAAGGTTGTAGTTGCTGTGGCTTGCATGTCCAGACCCCCAGCTAAGATGAGCTGGCTCAGATCTACCAATGCACCATCCTGTTCATGTTGCACCAGCTGAGGATCTGCACCTGAATATTGGATTCATGGCTTGTTCTGCCAAAATTCCTGCTCAAGTGTTGATGCGGTTGGCATGGCTGATGTGCTCCTTGCTTTTGCTGACCAGGCTAGTGCTTTGATCTGTTCATGAAGAGGGACATTTGCAAACAGGTTTGACACACGTTTCTAAAGCACAGGACAAACTTGTCCTTCTCATGACCTTCCAAGGGCTGATTAAAGGAAGTAAAACGGCTGGATGTGTTTGACTATGCTTTGTCTCTTAGGCAACTAAGAAAGGTGCAGGCAGGGAAAGGGAACGAAGTGCTGATGAAATAAAGTAGCTGAGAACAAGTGGATGCCATAAATACCACTCAGTTCAACTAGAACATTGGCACCTGCTGTATTTTCCAAAAAGGGTGTGCGTGGGATTTTTACTCCCACAGCAAGGAACAGTGTTGCTAGACTGACAATACTGAATCCACACTGATGTTACATTTCCTTCTCTGTGAATTTTGGCATTACATGCAGAGTTAATACCAGAAATCCCATTGTTGTATACTTTTGAATCCACACTTAAGGCTTTAATTTATACACACAATGCAATTTGTGTACACTAAAGAATGGTAACGAGGAGCGTTGCATTTGGTCTACAAAACGTGTAATGTGGAAAGACAGCATAGTGTAACAAATCACAGCAAAGGACTAGAGCCTCAGAGATCCTCTTCTTCCGCCAAGATCTACTTCACCTTAGCACAATAACTTGGTTAAAGTGCCCCTAATAGAACCTCTACTTCCTTGCCATTGGAATTAGGGGAGTATGTTAATCCTGATTTTTGCAGCCCTTTCTCACTATATTTATCCAGTTTTCCCTACTTTTCTTTCATTGGCCTTCTGACCCACTTTTTTCCCCACACAGGCTTATTAGCTTGAGCCAGTCAGTTTAATGACTCAGGAGTGACGCATCCCAATAAAGAGGAAGTCAGGCAAAAACGCCAGGAGGCCCGCATGGAAGAACAAGGAGCTCCTGGACAAACTCGGAAAATGGAAGCCTACAGAGGTTGGAAGCAAGGACAGGTAGCCTGGGAGGAATACAGAGAAATTGTCCGAGCAGCCAGGGATCAGGTTAGGAAAGCTAAAGCCCAGGTAGTTAAATCTGGCCAGGGATGTCAAGGGCAAAAAGAAAAGCTTCTATAGGTACGTCAGTGATAAAAGGAAGACTGGGGAAAACATGGGCCCTCTTTGGAAAGAACCAAAGAGGTTACCTGGGATATGGACAAGGCTGAGGTGCTCAACAACTTTTTCGCCTCAGTCTTCACCGACAAGTGTTCTAGACACACCACCCAAGTTGCAGAAGGGAAAGGCGGGGACTGGGAGAATGAAGAACTGCCCATTGTAGGAGATCAGGTTTGACACCATCTAAGGAACCTGAAGGTGCACAAGTCCATGGGACCTGATGAGATTCATCTCTGGGTCTGAGGGAACTGGTGGATGAAGTTGCTGAGCCACTACCCATCATATCTGAGAAGTTGTGGCAGTCCAATGAAATTCCCACGGACTAGAAAAGGGTAAACATAACCCCCATTTTTAAAAAGGAAAAAAAAAAAAAGGAGACCTGGGGAACTACAGGCCAGTCAGTCTTGTCTCACCTCTCTGCCTGGCAAGATCATGGAGCAGATCCTCCTAGAAACGCTGCTAAGGCACATGGAAAATAAGGAGGTGATTGGTGACAGCCAACATAGAATCATAGAATGGTTTGGGTTGGAAGGTACCAAAGGGCAAATCATACCTGACAAATTTGGTGACCTTCTATGACAGGGTTATAGTGTCGGTGGATAAGGGAAGAGCAACTAATGTCATCTAGGTGGACTTGTGCAAGCATTTGACACTGTCCCACATGATATCCTCGCCTCTAAACTGGAGAGACATGGATTTGATGGATGGACCGCTCGGTGGGTAAGGAATTGGCTGGATGGCCGCACTCAAAGAGTTATGGTCAATGGCTCAATGTCCAAGCAGAGACCAGCGATGAGTGGCATTCCTCTGGGGTCAGTACTGGGACCAGTGCTGTTTAACATCTTTGTTGGTGACATGGACAGTGGGAGTTTGCTGAGACACCAAACTTTGTGGAGTGGTCGACACACTGGATGGAAAGGATGCTATCCAGAGGGATCTGGACAGGCTGGAGAGGTGGGCCCATGCCAACCTCATGAAGTTCAACAAGGTCAAGTGCAAGGTCCTGCATGTGGGTCACGGCAATCCCAAGCACAAATACAGGCTGGGCGGAGAACGGATTGAGCCATTCTATGATTCTATGATAATCACAAATGTAGATTTGATTGTAACAGTTTTCATCCAGAATTCCTTGGGCTTATCTGTCCTGCTCTTAAAAATACCCTCCAAAACTTGATTCGACTCATCATCCGATCATCCAGTTCTTTGGGGATGTTTGTGCAGTAAATCTAGATCCACAGACTCACAACTCGCAGTAAGGTTTGTTTTCTCTCACTCTTTCCAAGGCCTACAATAATTTTTGAGACAAATTTGACTGATGGTAGAGATACGACAGATAATTCTGTTTCCAAAGGTTTCAAGAAAACCCAGCAACATTCAGGTAGACAAGGGGGAGCCAGCTCCCAGCTTCCCAGGTGGAGGAATAGCTGTCATGAGCTCACCTCGTATTAGAAATCAGAGAATCCATCTGGGAGAGGAACTGTCACTACCTGATGTGCTGCAAAAAAGCTTCAAGAAGATCTACCCCAATTTGCACATCAAAGTCAATCAACCATGAAGGACGAATCCTTAGGAAATCAGGCATAATTAGGTCTAAAGCTCAAAGGTCAATGAACACAGCGGAATGAAGCATTATTTAAATACAAAGAGAACGAATTCAGTCTCATGCCAGGTAAGTACTGAAAGAACCTAAGCAAATATCTAAATGCGTAATCATCTATCTTAAGTCACGTCAAATAAAAGCTTTGTCAATAGTTACAGGCACGTTACATTGCTTTGAAAAACAATGTTTTTCAAAACAGAAGCGCTGCTTTTATTTTACCTCCTTCACTACCCGCCCTTAAGGATCCCCCACCCAACCTGTCCTTACTGCAGGCAGAGGGGCAGCTCAGCGTGTCGAGTTCCACCCCAGCGTTTGAAGGACTAACGAATACCAGTGCAGAGGAGACCCAGCCCTGTTTTGGTTGTACACGCTATTTTCTTCTTCCGCTATGTATCACAAACTAAGAATTCACTCCTCTCCTATGACAAGTGACAAAGCTTGGCTATATTTAAAACTAACAAGTACATTCCTATGAACGGGTTTCTTTCAAAGACTCCCAAGATCTTTCAGTCAGTGCTCTGCTTCATAGAAATCTGTGAACCATACCATTCCTCCTACGGAAAACTTCCCTATTTAGCTGCTCCATAGGTCCAGAGAGTTTTGCAAGAATAAAAAGTACAAAATGACAACCCCCCGCTTTGGGCATCTGGCAAGGGATTCCAGTGCCCAGGCTAATAAGCGTTTCCCAGGTACAAGCCTCCCTCTGCTTGGAGGTGCAGCTTTTCATGACTCTTCCTTGAGCCTTTCTCTGTCTCACAGCACAGACAATGGCAGTCAACCAACAATACTGTCCTCCAAGGTCAGAAGCACAAACAGCTTGCTCCTTCTCATCGCCCAAAATGATTTCCTAAGATAATTTTTGGAGGAAAAAGGCAAGTGAAGATACCCAGGTACACATAAGAAGTTAGGACTGATTTGTCGCAGTGCATTCAATGGTGGTACACAACACAGAAATTCAGGGAGCTCCAAAAAAAACATACCATTAAAGCTGTGAGCAAAGGTAGCTCAGAAATGCAGAGCATCAGGCATGATCCAAGCCCTAGGATTGAAAGCCTTCTGCTTGTAGCTAGTTCTTTACACAGCAAAAGTAGGACATGTGTAATGCTGGTTGCAATCCTAGATAAAGAAGAAGGGAAACATTACTAGAAAACCAGAAAGTGAATTGCAAAAAGCAGGCACCATTTCAAGACTTGCTTATGCTGAGAAAGAAGAGGAGCAGTCTACAGGCAAATAAAAGGGAGGAAAAAGTTGCACAGTCAGAAATATGAGGAAGAAAAATCAGCATAGAGGATTTGTTTCAAAGGCACTGAAATCTATGGGAAGAATTGCATTACATTTAGCAGATACCAACCCACTTTCAGTGAAATTCAGTTTCTATAGAAACATCACAGTGAGCAGATTTTTATCTATATTCAAAAAATTAAAAAAACCCTAAGCTGTGTGTAACCTTTTGTGGGATAAATCATACCATCACGATGCTGAACTAACTGAAGCAGCTTTGAAGACTGGCTGCTTCTGCTGAACGCAGTGGGAGTTTTGCCATGGGTTGTGCAAGACGATGGCCCGTCCCTCAGTGCAAGCTGGAGGAAAGAATGTAAATCTGCTGGAGCAGTGTTTGTGGAACATGGTGCTGATTTCAGTGACGGCTTTTGCCATGCACCAAGCATGAGATCATGTACACGGCTGTATTTACACGGTGATGTAATTTTACAGCAGAAGCTGGAAAAACAAGGAGGGTATATCATGTCCAGCATGATTTATGCCAAGCTTTCCACAACTATGCAGCCTCCCTCCCATGTCATACATATGTTGGCAGGATGAAAGTAAGAAGTGGGACAGCCCTGCCCCCAGTTTCTAGACAACCTTATGCTTTGGCTGCAAAATCAAGTCATAACTCAAAAAGCAACCTCCGTCGGGCAGCCAGTTTTCAAGTCAAACAGCATATGTGCTTCATTGAAAGCTTACAAAATTACCTTTTGTTTTATACAAATGTCCTGCCAACAAAAGAAAAACCCAGGGATGTCTAATGGATTTAGCAATATGGCACTCTTTATGTTTTCATCACAAAAGATCGGATACTCAAATACAATTATTTTCCAAGTAATGGTTTATGATAATGTGGTTTACAAAGTGTTACACCCACTCAGCTTTTGAGGTAGAATCTTACATTTTTTTTCCTTAAAAGGAATGCCATGCCGTGCCACTGAGATGTAAAGACTTGAGAAATAGATTTGTTGGCCTCGTTTACATACAGAATGCTATTAGTCATAAATAAATAAACTTAAACCAGAATTGTTTGATTAACCAGTGAAATTATATACACACATTCTGGAAAATCTGATTAAGTTTAGTCTATGGTTGGTTCCTAACTAAGCAGGCACAGATCTCTGTAGGAATAACATTTAATGTAAGATCATAACTGTTGTGCCAGTTCACCTACATCCATTTTGGACTCAATTGAAATAAAACTGGTGCAGCGTCTGAACCTCTGCTGCTTTCATCAAAATTGTTATAAGTTAGGAAGCTGAGTGAGTCACTAACTAGAAGCAACAGCAAATCCAACTATAAACCGTGTGTGCCTTATAGCTACAAATTAAGTGAACTGACAAAACAGCTTTCATAACAGTATTTTCAATCACAGTAAACTTGGATGTAACAACCAAAATAGTGGCCGAACATGCATTAAAGGGACAACATACAGCTGTCACCATTAGAAGAGTGGTTCGAGACACCTTTTTTCTTTCATGTATCCTGGAGTACATAAAGTTCCTTGCTAATTTATATTGTGGATTGGTCTTCAAATGATGCATCATTTTCCTTTTCTGGAAAGCTGCCTTAATCTCAAATAAGCCAGGAGCTGAATTTGGAGGAACCAGTCTCACATGCATTTATAGTGAGGCAGTCACTAAGCAGTAAAGCAAAATATTCTGCACTTAAAAGGCAAGACATCTCAGGTGATTTCTAGCTGGCCTTTGAAGACATTCAGATTGAAAAAACAGCTGCTGAAACAGCCCCTTTTAAAGGCAGTTGTACCCTGGGACTGGTGCTAGGAACACGCACGTATCCCCTTCTCTCATGTTTTTTCTTCAGGACTGTTGTCTAACATAACGACCACACTGATAAGCTCCCGACCCGATGAATCATCAATGAAAAATGCTTTATGTGGCAGCTAGGAAGTCTGAGTAACTGGTTGATTCCACTACACCACAAATTACCTTCCATCTTTCACAATCTGTTCAGGAGTCGGTCAGTGTATAAGCACCCCAGTGCCTTCTCAACATGCACGTGGAAGCAAATAATTGACAAAGACTTTTCCTTCCAGCCCTCTTCCATTCCCATACATCCTCTGTAACACCTCTTACACAGATAACCTTGCATAATTAACTCACTGGCAGCCCCCATCCTCCAAACCAGTTTCATTTTCCACCCCCCTCTACCTGGCAGGCATCCTCAGAAGCACCAGAACAGGCATGATTATGAGGACTAGACTCTTATTTCCGGTGATGATGAGATGTTTGAAGCACAGCTTTGGTCTACTGGCAAGGCAAATGCTGATGCCATGAATGGGAACTTCTTGGTTCATAAGCTGGGCAGGTCCCTCTCCATTTCTAGATGATTTTCCTCAGTAGTGAAAGCAAAGAGAATTCCTGGTTTCCTCCCCGGATCTTGGGAGCCAGTAATTAGGACACAAGCAGGATACAGCAGTTTAAAAAAAAAAAAACAAAAAACACCACCAAACAACAAAAAACAACAAAGCCAAAACAGTACAATATAAGTTTCTTTTCCTCATCTTATTGCAGCTGAGTATTGCCTCATTCCCTCTACCCCACTACATACAACAAGGCTGCTTTCTAAACCTGAAATACAACCAGTTTTCTCAAGAACATTGTAGTACTCTGGACAAATTGAGGAACAAATCTGGGCAACAAGCAACTTAAATGCTCCAATCTTGTAGAAAAAAAAGCAGTGGTTTTAGCCAACTATTAAGAATTCATTAAATTCTTACATGAATGCACACACAGATGCAGAAAACCCCAAAGCCTGGGAGTGAGCACAGGATGAAGCAGTGCCTCAGAGGATGTTCTTCAGAGTGCTCCAATACCTGTGCGCATCTTGCAAAGCGAGGCCTTAGATATCGCCTCAATGTGTTTGCAGTCAACTGGCCTACACGCAATGCTACATGAAATACAGTTCCTTAGATGGCATTTTCTCAGAGAAAAAGGTAGTTGTGGGAAAATAAGGGAAGATCAGCAAGGAGGACTGCAAACGCGCACAAGCGACGTGCAGCTGAGGTGTCGAAAAACACATATAGCATACTAATCACTGTTTAGTCTTCTGTTCTTGACAAGTAGAACATCTGCGTTAGATAACACAGGCCTGTGATGGACTCAGAGGCACCTGACAGAACACACCTGAGATTCCTGCCCTGCTGCCGGAGAAGATCAAAGCACAGTGGTAAACTGCCTGCTGGGATCCCTGCGAGAACAGCAGGTTCAAAACACTCTCTAGGAAGGACCGAGCTCCGTGGTGCCCGTGTTCCCGCTTGCATGGCCCTGCCCGGGAGCTGCTTCAGAGATGCCGCAGTTTGTGAGGTATCAAGATTAAATGTACTCTTTGCATTTCAGCTGTGGTTCTGTGGTGGTTCCTGCGTCCTGCCTATGTTGGCTCACACATTAGGACTTGAACTTCAGTTTGAGCTACTGGTAAACATTGGTATAAAAAATTTGGGGGAAAAAAAAGATGGCATATTTTCTGTTCATAACTTTTATTATAAACACATAGATTAAATACTAACATAGGAAAAAGAAGACTTTACTAGTTAGGTCTTTAGAAGGCCAGGTGTCCTAAAACAGCCCAAAAAGTCCATTTTACACAGTATCCACTGAGTTGGTAATCTCTGTAGAACCACTGCCGTGGTAATCGAAGCCTCCAAAACACTGGGAGAGTCCCTGTCCTGTCTTTCAAATAGAGCAGCATTCTGCATACGGAAACAGTTAGTTTGCACTTTTGTTTACTGCAGTTCAGCCACAATGAATAAAAAAGATCCATGTATTCAAGTAAAGATACTCCACAAATATCAGCTCAGTCCAGTTCCTTTTTTCGTTTTACCCAACAGGCCAGGCTCATCCCAAGGGTTGTAACTGGTTGGAAGTTAACACTGTCAGTCAAGATCCTCTGGGCCGACTGGGAGCTTTGCAAAGAGTGTCAGGAAGAGCTAGAACTGATGTTTGTTCTCTGAGTAGCATGCAAAAACTTCTTCAGTTTGTTTATAAAAACCGGTCAAAAAGCAGAACATGTAAGAGGCTAGGGAAATCCTTTTGTTTGCCCATTTTCAAAATATTAAATTTCAACAACAAAAATCTGGAGCGTTGAAGTTTTAAAAGTTTTAATTATCAGCGGATTAAAAAAAAATACCTGAGATTCCATTTTTTCTTGACCCTTACTCAAAGTCAAAAAAGTTAATAAAGATGCTCCAAGCTCTATGCTTAAATACAACGTGCTTTCCTCTTATGGTGTTTTTTCGGCTCCCCACTGTTCCTTTGCCTTCCAGCAGCGAGTGCTCTCCCTGCCACTCTAGTTCATGTCAGACGTTTGAATGGGATCCAAGTTATAAAACAGATACAATTATTCAGTGTCTATACGAACATACGTATTTGTACACTCCAGACAGCAAACAGCAGATGTGTAAGCAGTGGATTTAATGGAATATATATATTTTTTAAATCCAGTAGTTGAAGTAGTGCAGAAAGGTCTGTGCTTTTAGACGTATATATTATCGATTACATACGTGGCTTTTTCCCACCTTAAAAATAACTGTGAATAAACCCTGAAAATATGGGAGCTAATAAAAAAATAATCTTAGGATTTTATAGGAAAAATATAATTTGCAATAAATATATGGTAATTTCTTTTTGCTAGAAATAATTAACAAAAATATACTTCCGCACATAATTTTTCAGCATCCTAGACATGTAACAAATACTTCTGTAGTAGTAGCCCATCTTTTAAACAAAGTCTGAGTCCCTTACTGTGCTACATTTTAATTAATATCAAAAAGCACTTATGTCAGTAAATATTTGCTTACACCTTTGTACACGTTAGTCTGACTTTTAGCAATGTAAGCAAATGCTAAAAGGTTGTTGATTAGATAGGAAGTGATTTACGTATAAGAAAGTAATTTATCTAAAAAGATTGGCTCTGATCCTAGGCAGGGCTGTTGCCTCCTTGGTGTAATAAATGGAATTTATTCCATTGATTCCGACCAGAATTCACCCAAACGGAGCAAGTCTGGAGGGCCCCACTTGCAAAGATCACAGTTAGTCAGAGAAACTATTATCTTTCAATCTCTCTGGTTAGAGAGAAGGATGGGGGAGAACCCAGGCTACAGCCATGTCAGGGTACTGAACAACCCTTCATCAAGGATGGAGATTAGAAACGCCTTTGGGTCCTGCCTTATTGCAGGGTTCCCTTTATGCCTTCTCCTACTGCCACTTGCTCAGGCACACGTTACTCCGATCAGATGGTGTCAACACGGGTGCAACCCTGGAGGCTCAGAGGTACCTGGGATCAAGCCACTGACTGGACTGATTCCCATGGGCTTTGGAGTCTGCCAAAGATTGCAGATGAGGATGACATCAGTGACTAGTGAAGACGACACCGATTCAAGCCGCTTTCCAAAATTGTATTTCTGTGCTCTTATGGAGCCTGAAAGGGGCAAAAACATATTTTTCAAGGTGGATTTTTTAAAATCAAGTGAGCACTTTCCCCAGTTCCTAAGTCTTCCTCTTAATAATACTTAGCCAGTATTTCTCTTGGTGAAACTGAATTTTCCCAGTTACCATGGAGGTGTGATGCAGTGGAGAACTTCTGAAGAACTTGTGTAGACAATATTTTTCTTTTCATTTATATTATTTTAAACAGCGTAGGAATATTTTTGTAGAAAAATCAGTCCTGAGTTTCATCTCCAGTCTTCAGGATGGACCAATGCTGTACCATTTAACAACAACTTTTTCAGGGTTGGCAATAGTATCTTTCCACTGCTCTACTGCTTCACTGTTACTGCTATCAGAACTTATCCAGATCTGCAGTAAGAAACAAAGAGAAAAATGAAACTGAGTTTACCTGATATAACAGGGAGACCCAGCCTTTATTAGGTCCAAATAAATACCATGGAAGCGTAGAACGAGATACAACATGTAGACTGCAACCAAAGCATAATAGCAACAAATACAGTTCTGTTAGGACTAACATATTTTGGCTTTCAGCTGAGAACACAGGGAGTCTGGGTTTAAATTTAGCCTCTAAAATAGTTTAGAGAACTCACTACATACTAATGTTTCTCTGCTTAATAAGATGGTTTCAGTCAAGCATTCCTTGCTGCATTCAGATGCACGTACTGGATGTCAAGGGCTCATCAGGGCCAGTGATGGCTCTATGCATTCAAACTCCAGTTGGCCGCAAGCCGTCTGGCATCCCGACCCAATTGTCCAGCCTGTTCACGAGCATTTAAAATTGCACACTCCAACAGACGGGGCCAAACCTGCATTCCACAGAAGTTACTAACGTGCCCGTACCACACATAGTCACGCAGTAAGAGTCCGTTTCTTCTCAGTATTCAATTAATGGATAGTGGCCATTAAATGAGGAAACGAGGTACAAATAGGAAATTTTCCCCCTGAACATTATCACCAGCCTCCACTGCCAAAAGAATTCTGCTTATGTAAGTAGGTATCATTATTTACAGGACTCTATTTCCTCAGGTCTTCCAAGAATGACTCTTTTTAAGACTTCTCAGAAACCTTCACCAGGAAGTACATTTAGCCTACACCGCTGAGGCATGAGTCCTCAAGAAGTGAGAATAATGTCTTCCAGAATACCACAGACAGCTGATGTTTCATCCACAGAGATTCAATATACATCTTGCTCATGATTAAAGACATGCCTGTAAAAGCAGCCTAATCTAAGTATTGTCTGCTTAGAACAGCATCCAATTAAACATCATTCTCTGAAGAACAAAGTTAATAGATCCAGCTATATTCATCTTTTTCCAGCTACCCAGCCAATTGCTCAAAGTACATTTTTCCCTGAGCCATATTTTATGTCTTCATGTGTTATGTGGCAATGTCTGCCTGCATGAGCTCAAACAACCTTTTCCAAATAACCTCTGAGGAGCAGAAGTACCTCATTTCCTCCCCCTAAAAATAAGATCCATAATTAAATGTAAATCATCAGATTGAGATGACCTAACATATTGCTAAGTGACTGCAAAATCATACCCAGTTATTTTCGCCCCAAGGTAGCACAACTAAAAAGAACATCTTTTTCTTCCAAATCCAATTCCACTAACAGGAATCACAGAAAGATGGAACATGTGTGACATGAGGCTCCAGAGAATGGAGGAACTTCACATAACTCTTACTGGCACGTCATTTCTGCAGCACATCAGCATCTCCTATAACTGCATGTCTTCAGCAGGCATCACCAGAATGGGACAATGCCATTTTCTGTACCTAAGGGTAGCATAGTCCTTCATCTGACAAGGGACATTACAGCTGGGGTCTCAAAATCAATTGTACATTATTCATTTATGCATATATTAAAATTAATATTTAAATTCCGCTACTAAATCTAGCTGGGTCAGGGCAAGCACAGAGAATTAAGAACAGCTATGGCTCACTATACCAAGAAGAAAAGGAGAGAAAGAAGGGATGGAATGATGGTAAATTAGAACAATCAGGGGAAGAGGACAGAGAGAATAAGAAGAGACCAGACTACCGAGTTTTGTAGTGGTTAAATAAATACTATCACAGAAATGGTTTCAAAGAGATGCTACTGAACTTCCAGCTGTTATAAAAAGCCAGAGAGAGAAAAAAAGAGCACTCAACTAAAAAAATTATTTCGTGTTTGGTCACCTACGTTATCACTTGATCACACATATTTAGAATATCGTGCTGATTTCAGCATTCTTCTACCCAGGAAAGCAGTCTGATGCTGTAGCTGTTGATACTTCCTTTTCCACGCACCTGTTTGTAAGCGTATTGGTATGGTAAACCAACACCCCCCTTTCTGTACCATACATTGTAGGCTGTGAATCTCCCCTGAGCGCTACGTTTGTTTTCTTTCGAAAGCCTAGAGGCAAGGAGGAGATCCAACAGCTGTCTGTAGGAAGGAATCTTCCACATCGCAATACCCTCCACAAAAATGACTTAAAGATTTCTTTTTAAAAGAAAAATCAAATGTCAGCTCCCATTCTCATGTTAGTGCATGATTAAGAGCCCAGTATTATTCTTTCTTGGGTTACATCCAGAAGAATTTATTAGAATTTACTATTTTTCTTACTTAAAGTATTTTAAAACTCATACCAAGAAACCTGCGGAACTGGATTTTAAGTAAAGGATATCACACTAGTTAGCAGAAACCAACCTGTCCTAGGAAATGTTTTCTTCTCACTGAGCTTCTGCTGTAGAGCTTGATGAGAAAGCCAATTCCTTGTTCAGCTTGGCTAAATGGAAAAATCATCATTTCTCCCCACTTCACTTGGCCATTGGTGGACTTGAGAAGACGAGTCTTCTTCTTATAGATCATCCCTTCTGTACTAAACATTCCAACTTTCACAAAGAAATCTAGCACAAAAGGGAAGGAAAAAAGGCATAACACACAAAGGGTTACTCACAAACACACCCAAAAAGGAACTGACAAGATCCACATGTACGGTTCAAATTGCAACAATTTCCCAAAAGTCTGGCCAAAAGAACTGTACAATAGCTTTCCTGACAAGTCACACAAACAGAGTATATTCAATAATATTGAACTGATTAACACAGTATCCAACCAGCAAGTGCAAGCTAATGCTTTTGTATGTCAGGATTAATATTGGGATAAAAATCTTCCAAAATACATAAACACGTAGCTTCAAACCAAACAAAAAGTAATCAAGTAAGACATCTGTGGAAACGAGCCTTGGCAATGGAAATCTACTGCACAATATGTTAGTCTGAGGTTTGTAAGGAATGTTATGAATTGCCAACCCATTTGAGCAGCAATCTACCTGTTACAAATGCTTTTAGACAGGAGGCATGAGACAGCTGATGTAACTTACTTGAAGACAGCGGCGTAGATGAAACTGGAAGGTTTTGTGCTTCAAGAATCTGTAACTGAATCCTCCTGTTTATTGCTTGAAAACAAGTTCCTACTTGAAGTTCTGCGCGGCACACCTACAAGCAGAAGAATGTTGCCATAACATCTGGATTAAGTTGCTTCTAAACTCAGGAAACACAGGAATTCTGTCATATGTTGGGCTCCCACGTTTCTATCTGGGATTTCCTGGACAGAAATATAAGCATGTGTTGTATACACAACCTGCAGATGCACAGCAAGTAAGTGCATCTTGCACTTGTCATAGCTGCAGTACATGTGCTCCGCTGCTGGACTGCTTATGCGCAGCGCACATCTGGCCCTCGTGGGCTGCAGCCAGAAATACCGGACAAATAAACGATTCCTCAGTTTTCACCTGGGAAAGATTCCTCAATGCTAGGAGCAGACACATACAGGGAAAACCAGACAGCAGCTGTAGCTCTACTAAACCTGGGTGTGGGGGTGAGAGACCAGGTATGCACCGCTAACACAAAAACCTTTGGCGTTCTCCTCCCACACTTTTGAATTTTGCAACATGAAGATATAAGCAATGCTTTCCGTAGACAGAAGGCCCCATCACTTCATGTCATGAACGTTTCGGGTGACTGAATGCTGTGGGGTTTCCTATGTTATGGAAGTACCTGTGTTTTACAGGCCTACACACATACACACACACACCCCCACACACTCTGAATGTACTTAGATCGCCAGTCTGAATTTTTATTTTAGAATTTTTGCTAGTGGCAAAGTTGCGTTGAGGCATCCTCATTAGTCTCCTGTCGGATGCTAACGTACTCTGGACGCTGTAGGAACAGCAGCAGAAGGCCAGAGGAGACCCAGCTTTCTTGACAGCCTCCATTTAAAAGGACTCTGCTAGTCCTGGTTCCCTTCAAGTCTTAATGCACATCAGTGAAGCAAAATGCACCAAGCGAGAGCGCCACAGGTCAGATAAAGAGAAGTTAGGCTCCAGTTCATCAAAGAGATCCAAATTCTCTTCGCAGCTCAGCCACAAAATTTCTGTGTAACCCTGACAGGAAGCCACTTACTCGACTCTGAGCTTTGGCTCTCTGTTGGCACATAGGGTGGTTTGCTGCCTCACAGGGTAGTGCAGGGATGAATTCCCAAAGTGTCTGGAGGCTCTTGGATATAAAGGTGAGGAAAGCCAACACAGAGAGAGAAACTATGAGATGATTCAGGAATGTACACTGGGATAAAGCAGTTTCTAGAACAGCTTCCTCTTTCACTTAATCTTACGGCTTTTGAAGCAATGTGGTTGTTCTTGTTAGAACTAAAAAATGTCAAGTGTAACATGTTAGAAATCAAGAGTATCACTTATATTACTCAGGCACACTTAAATAAAATTTGCCTTTGAATTGCTAATTCAGGTTTAATTTGTTGAAAATATAAATGTCTAGACACAATCTGTAAAAGAAACAAACAAAGTAATGGTAGGGGGAAAGGAAACCCCACTGTGAAAACCACCTGCTTCTTCTTACACTAATGGAAACGAACTGTCTGAATTATTACTTCACAGTGTGCAAGCTGAACATTAAATACATAACTATCTCTGCAGTTTCAAGCCACTGAAGATCTTAGCACTTTTTTTCCACGACAGAAGCAGATTCCATTTGCTCTGAGCTCTTGCTGTGAGTCCTAAGGATCTTCTGATGTTTTTTTGGTCGGAAAAGGCAATTACCCGGTGTTCTTTGCTGAACATCTCCCCAGAAAGCCCCTCCCGCAAGCTGTGGGCCACGGTGTGGAAGAGCTTGCTCTTGCTCTTTTCCCAGAAACCGTGGCAGTTTATGACTAGAACAGCTATGCGCAGAGTTCAAAAATCTGCTTTTTTTCCCCCCATCAAAGTGCCTTTCCCCAAGAAAGTGGAAAGAAAGAAAGAAAAAAAAGCCCTGTTTGTTTTTAGCGTTGAATTAGCACTGAATTATTTTACTTTCAGCTCCAGCAACATTTTCTAGGTGATATAACAATATACTTTTGCAGTATTGGCACTTACAGGTGCTTTGGAAGGAGGAGATATATCCAGCCAATGACTCGACTCCTCCGAGCTGAGCTCCCGCAGTGCCAAGGAGCACTCTCCAATTGTTTTTTTTCCTGGGAGTCTGCGTCTGGATTTTAAATATCAATCTGACAGCCTGCAGGCTTTGCAGTTTAATAGCAAATACAAAAGTTTCCATAAATTCAATGTCCTAGAAAGAAAAACAGAGGGGTAACATCACCATTGTAAAGAGAGTCACACCAAGCCCGAAACCTAGAAACCAAGGCTTCCTGGTCCTATAGCCCCCTCAATATTCCTTTACTGCCACTATCAGGAGTCTTGTCCCATGCAACCAATTTTTACTACTTTCTGTAGAGAGGAAGTATGAACTTTGTCTGCTGCCTTAGTGGGAGGCAGTACGTCATCTACCTTCCCTGGGGTGAATGTGCACCTACAGGTATGCCCGGTCTGCCCCCAGTCCCCCACCACTGAGTTGCCAAGGCCAGCAGCTCATCGGTCAGTCCCCTGTGAGCGTCTCTCTCCGGCAGACTTGGGAGAAAAGGAGGGCAACAGTCCAGTGCAAGAGGGGACATGGGGAGGAAGCGGAACACGGCTTTTAGTAGGATTTTGAGAAGTCTCGGCAGGGGGGAAAGAAACCCAAACCTAAGCAACTACCACAGCAAATATGGCATAGGAGTGGGTGTTTGGTCCATTTTAAAAACCCATTTACATTTCACTTTTTTTTTAATTTTTGGAGGCGGGGGGAAGATTTCTTGAGGTTTTCCCTGCCTCTACTTACATTGCACCCTTCCTTGGCAGAAGATTTGAAATGCACTGGTTTGGGCAGCGTGAGAATTCCCTTGACGTGGATACGAGGATTTTCCCCACAGCTAGAAGGCCAGCTCAGGTCTTTGCACTGCAACATTGAAAACACAGTCAGTTTAGACGATGTAAGACTCTGGCCTTCAGACAACTTAGGAACAGAGTCTTCTACACTGTTCTAGAATTACACATAATTGCTGTGATATTGAATATAAATCAGAGCCAGCGTAATGATTGTGTCACTTCAGATCATTTAATAAGTAATTTTCACAACTAGAAGGTAAAAAGTTATTTGGTAGATTTTAATGATTTCACTATGTGGCAATTTGACAACAGATAAATCATGAAATCCCTTACGTAGTATTTATCACTTGATGTAGTTTTGAGGTTTCTGACTACTCAAAGTTCCATTGCCTAAAAATTATTCACAGTTCCTGGAAGTGTACAAAACAGACAGCATAACAGTATCACATTTGCTAACAAAAAAGCCACAAGAAGCTACATGTCCTCAAAGTGCTATTACGGTTCTGCCCTGAAGGAACTGTTAGATTTAAAGTCGGTTAAATGCTGCCTCCAAAGGTGCTCCAATTTGCTGCGTCCAAATTTCCACAGGAAAATTTCCACAGCAGGACCAGCCTATGACCAGCTCAGCTTTCTTATCTATGCTGAACAGTTCCTCACTCACCAATCAGAACATGTGTATAGTAACATAATATGTACTACTTTTTACTATTGACTGCAGCAGAACAGAGATTGCAATGGGGGGAAAAAAGAAAGGAGACGAAAATACTTTGAATGAAGCCCAGAATTACGTTTGACTGAACTTTGTTTATGTTAACACTAAGTAATTTTCTTTTTCTCCTAAAACTATTCCTTAAAGTAAGACAGCCAAATTTAATGAGAATTAACACTAAGTATAGTAAAATAGCCATTTGAGTAAATAATGATCAAGTTATTCGTATTTGCTTACATGTAAAACTGTGATCCAAATTTGTTCTACAGCAGAAACATAACACAACTTCACATTCAGTCTTCCAAAGTCTCGTTCATCACCTGATAATGTAATAGTATCTATGGAAGAAAGCCAATTAGTGTTTTTAGAAGTAATGCAGTAACTTAAAAGTTCATTCCAAGAATAAGGGAACTCATTAGTTGGTGGATTGCCTATCTTTGAAAACTTGTCTCAAAATAAGTTTGAAATATCTTAACATCTGCATTTTAAGGACAAAATGTCCATGAAATCCTGTAGCCTGACCTTCTGCATAACTAAAAGGCTTCACATTTACCTCAGTTACCTCTATTGTACAACTTGTTTTGCACTCAAACAACTTACAGAAAGGAAAAAACCATGTGCCTGAGACACCCAGAACACATTTATAATGTATCACTTCCCTTAATCACTTTCACTGTTAAGTTTATAAATTGGCCTGCTTTTTATCTTTCTCAGACTTCAGTTCCAGCCTAATAAACATTTTACTATTATGCTCTTCTCCAAGTCAGAAGAGCCATATAAAATCCAGTGTTTGTCTGTCATGACTGAAACTAGGTCATTGGCCCTCAGTCTTCTTTTTGAGGAGACGGGGTAAAATTCTGACTTCCAGCAGGGTGACTTGCGTGGGCACTTGATTAATTTTTTACAGTTTATTTTGCAGTATCTCCACTTCTTCAGCATTCTTTCATAAATAAGGATACTAGATTTGTATGCAATATTCCTGCCTAATTCTCAGTGTAACATGGGTTTTGGATTCCAGGCACTTCCCACAGAAAAATAATGATTAATAAAGAAGGACTAGAGCTGTGACCAAGGTGCTGCATTCTATCCTAACAGAACATCTGTAATTTCCTAGTTCACTGGGGTAGTAAATCCAGGGATGAATTTTTCAAAAGCATGAGAACTCCTCAAAGGCTCATTTTCTCAATCTCCTGACAACAGGAAAGTGCAAGTCCAAAACTCTTAGTTTCAAATTGCAAAGTAAGCTCCAAAGTGACTTGCTAATCCGATTCATCTCAAAAAAAATTAAAAACTAAATCATCAACAGTAGAGAAAGCTTAATGTTTCAAGTGCAAAGGGAAATTACATTTCATTACAAGGTAAACAAACAAAACATTACCTAGACTCCTGTTACTGCCTTGCGAATCCTTCCTGGAAGAGGTACTGCTAGGTACACTGGAAAATGAATCATATCTCTGGGGGGGGAAAAAGAAAGAAGTCACTTCATTCAGAGCAATAGATGCAAAAAGCCAGAGAGATTCTACCATCAGAAAAGGCATGATGAAAACAAAACAACATCCAATTTCAAATTATTGTCTCATTCCCTACTAATCTCTTGATCCAGCAGCATGGAATTACTACTTTGACGCAAAGAGCTAATACAGGACACATATGGCCAGTACAGATTTTTTGCTCGCTGATATACATGCAACTTCATTTCTACGTAAAAGATGATTATTTGAGGGGGGGAAAAAAGAAAAAAAAAAAAAAAAGCAGTGGTTTTTAAATCAATGGAAACTTCTAGTGTTCTACTTTTCAACGGAAGGGAGAAATCAGAAGATGACAAACCACACCCTCTTGTCTGTCTTGCCCTGCCTAACAGCCCACTCGGGTTTCCCAACAGCCCCGTTGGGCCAGAGACATCAGGAAAGAGCCTCTTGAAGTTGGTCAAGGCATTGAACTTTTCCCTCTCGTCCTTCCCACGCATAGTACAATGCACTTCGGTGTTTACGTTGAAAACACAATGCAACAGGAACAGAGCCACCGAGTAAGCTGAGTTTTCGGTATAACCTAAGTTACAAGGGGAACTCACCTTCATGAATCGATGAGGTGGGCTTCTGAGATCAAACATTGAACGGCTTACATCAAGTGACCCAGGCAAAGCACTAGGTCTTAAATCACTAACTAAAAAGACAAAGAGAACAATACAAATCATGTAAGCATCATTGCTAGAAAAAAATAAATTAAGAAGCTTTTTTTAAATTTAAGTAGACCTATGGTAGAATTGAAACCTAGCTAAATAACATGTAAGGAAGGGTGTCAGCACCTTTCCTCACTACTTCCCCAAAACACACTCCTGAAATGACAAAATGGATAAAACAAGTCGTTAAAATATCTTAATCAATTCCATTGATTAAGATTGCATTGGTCACACTGGTAGCACTGGTAGAACGGGGAGCCTGCCTCAAAGTTATTTCCTCAAGAGAAATGTTTTTTTTAGTAGATGCTTTAGCAAAACAGAAGAGCCTTGTCTTTAAATCTAGTCGGCCAGAACTGGTCTCCTTTTTCACATTTACACGCAAAGATCCCAGTGGCAAAAACATGCTGCCTGCTAAACGTGGCCTCACCTCTCCGGCTTTACTGATCACAATGTCAAAGCACCATACTCTGCCCCCTTACTAGATCTCAGACAAAGCGAGTCTTAACTCTGAGATGACACATACCTGTTACAACACAAAAGCAAGACCTTTATTTTATAGAAGGGTAGTTTTCTCAGCAGTTGGAGGTGGTTAAGTAGATCCTGTCAGTTTTCTTTTGACCTCCAAACAATACAGAGCTAAAACACGTTGTCTATGCAAATTATAAGCATCAGTAGAAAATGAGAGCTGAACTAATGCCACTGTTTCAGGAATCTTTACTGACTCCTGTAATGTTCAAGAGGTTTCTAAAGCCTCCCAACTTCAAAACTGACCCATACTGAAATGAATGAAAGCAGTATGGTTTAACTTCTAGTACTATCTGATGCAATGAATTGCTTTTTGTTGTAATGCTATGTTATGGTATTTCAGAAGGCTTCTGTGACAATTCACTGATCACAGCTTAATGGAATCACATCACGCGTTACTGAAAATTTATTTCCCTTTTATTGATATCAAAAGAAATAAGCAATTATGCTTATTGTGAGATAATTCTTTCTTTTCCCAAAGAAGAAAAAGAGAACAAGTTTTGACATGGGAGGGAAAAGAAAGTAACAACATCATTTAGATAAAATTTAATGAAGGTATGCACGTCTGGCATGAGTTCCAAATTCTCTCTTGTGCATGACACAAAAGGGCCAAGTTTTTCACTGAGTCTGGTGTAGAAATAGCATTATAATATCATATAACACTTAGGAACCTTGTTTGATATGATGAGAGCAAATAGGACAGACCAGCCTGTTACTTGATTTGAAACTGATTGTGGTTATGGAAATTAATTCTATATTCACTACTCATGACTTTCACAAACTACTGGGAAACATCCACTTGAGCCTACAGGTTACAAATCACCAAAACACTTTAAAGACAGTGTGATCTGCTGTTTCTAGTAAAGCTGGTTAAAGTTTTCAAAGAACATGGGGGTGGTGGGCAGAAAAGATGGTGCCTTTTTCAAAAACTTAAATTTTTAATGGAAAAAAATGACTATTTTTACCCTGAGAAAGTTGTGTGTAAAATATAAAAAAGCAGAAAAAAATTTAACTGTAAACATGTTGCTTACCAATAATAACTAGAATTTTAGAAAAATTTTAATCAATTTATTTTTCAGTTTGTTTGTTGTTGGGTTGTGGGGTTTTTTTTTTAAATGAAGAGGAGGGACTTCACATGAAAATTCAAGAATTTCATTTCATACCTTCCAAATAAACACGTTCTGTAGCTCTAAGCCCACACATGAAAAGTATCATAGCACTTGCTGCAATAAAAAAGGCTTAGAGTTTTGCTTAAATAGTCTAGAGATGCACATGGAAGAGAATCATCTAGCTTTTGAAACAGCTGTCAAAAAAACTCTGGAGGAAGAAGGCATTTTAAGTGTGTCTAGAGTAGACTTCTAAGTGACCTTTCTTGTATTTAAGCTTACTAAGAAAAAACTAGTGAAGTGTTTACTTAGCTTGAAGAAAAATGGAAAAAGAGATGATGAACTGAAGGCAAGATCTTCAAGATAGTCTTACAAAACCCATTTGGCTCCCACCACAGGTGCTTACAAAGCCCAGCAAAACCATATGCCTTAAAGGCTGCTAAAATTGTAAGTGTGTTTTGTTCTCTTAAAAAAAATACATGGAGTAGTCTTTTCATGTAGTCTCTATGGTGATTTGGAATTATTTTTAAAACAGGACACAGTCTGAGACACTTCCCCCAGCTGTAAAATAAGCATGCTATACCATTCTAAATAAAACATCTTTAAAAGTGCATGCTGTTGCCAGCTTCCGATTCGATAAAGAGATGTGTCCATTTCTTCAAGTGTATGAGTTTTCTGAATGCATTTGCCTTACCAATCACTTACAGCAAGCAACACTTAGTCATATACTTTACTCCAAACAGCATTCATTATAGGATACACATACCAATGAAGGGGCACAGAAGAAAATTTTTATGTAGGTAGCCAAACACTTTCTATCTAAACTTTTACTATCTCACAGCCATCCCCCATTCTTAAACACACTTATGCAATGAGAAGTGGGGACATTTCATAGAATCATAGAACGGTTTAGGTTGGAAGGGTCCTTAAAGGTCATCGAGTTCCAACCCCCCTGCCCTGGGCAGGGACACCTCCCACCAGCCCAGGTTGCTCAAAGCCCCATCCAGCCTGGCCTTGAACACCTCCAGGGATGGAGCTTCCACAACTTCTGCACCTTCAAAAGCAAACTACAAAAAAGCTGGCATATAGCATCACTTCTCTGTTCTTATAATCTGCTCCTGAATGTTTTTTGGTGCTTGTTCCTCTCTCCATATAGATACTCCTCAGGCATTCCTCCACTAAACATACGGCCTGACTTCCTTTTTCTGTCTCCCTCGCTCCTGTTACTGGTAGCTGGAATCTCCAGTACTGCATTCTGGTTTGCATCAGAGGCAGCTACACTTGCTTTGCCAGTTTGTCTACCTTCGTGTGACGCATACAAGCCTTGTTAAGCCCCCAAAAGACAGAAAGTAACAGTGCAGCTGCACATCAAGCAGAGCTGGCTCCACAGATCAATTCACCAACCAAGAAGTGTCTGTAGCATATACACCAGTTTGGGAACTGCGATAATCAAACACATCTGTAAAATAACAGCTTTTTTTCTCTTACCTATAAACCCTGGGAAAGGGAGGAAGACAGAATAAGTAAGGGTGAGGTCCTTCTCACCTGATCCATATAATTTCCTATTATCTGATTTTGCTTGGAAGCGCCTAATCAGATCTGGCGAAACCCGATGCTCCAAATAGAATGGGTTGTACACGTCATAGCGGGGCCATTGGTACACGCCGTGCAGTTCTGCTTTCCGGTCACTGAATGAGGCTCTGGCAGATTCTGCAGAGCACAAGTAAACATCAAATACAAGAGTTCCAGACATAACACATGCTGCCTGGCTTCATAAGGCAGGCAGAGTGCCTTCAGGGCAAAGGACAAAATATTTCAACATTATCTACTTCAGGAAAAGGGAAAAAAAAAAAAAAGAAAAAGTAAAGAAAACACACATACACATTATGTCAGATTTCCACAGTGTGCTAGCAAACACTGGAATTAAATTGGCCATAAGAAGCTATGCATAACTTGTCTTGGAGTTCCACAACAAGTTCCTAACTAGTTAAAATACAGAAGGCTCCGAAGACAGACAGCAAGACAGACATTAACAGGAAAAGCAGGGCCATGTGTACAGAAAACCTCTGACTTATTTGGCTACCTACCCCCAGGACGTTCCCACTCAGCTAACAGACCCCCAGCTCTTCAGGAGGGTTTTGTTTGAAGAGTAATGCAGCTTGTGACTGCAGCCCCCTTGTCATCCAGTTGCCATAGGAAGTCTGTCAGTGCTAAAATCACTGGTCCAAAATGACTTGAATAGTTGGCTGAAGCACAAGTAGACAGATCTGAGAATGCTTGAATCCCAGCCCTTTGCTCAGCCCATTACAGCACAGCTGCCCCATTTTTCTTTCCTTTATTCATAATCATTTCAGAAAAAAACATGCATATCTTGGTCAGCAGAACAGTAAAGAACACTGCTGTATTGCTTCATTTTGTCTGTCTGGAGTAAAAATAAGCCATATATAACAGTACAGTAGAGAATGGGGATGGGGTGACCTGGACTCTGCCAAGCTCTGACATTTGCTTACTTCGCTTTAAGTCTCTGGACATCAACCTATGTGTTAAAAAAGTTCTTTACCCCATTATAAAGTGCCCTCAATTCTGCAAGTGTGTTGCACCGTAAGAGGCAAACTATTATTGCTGTAAAATCCTTTCCTCCAGGTGTTAGTAGAGTAAGTAAAAAGAGTAACTCAAACAGAGAGATGGAACATGAGAGATGATAAAGCAAGAATTCAAGTAAAACGGGCTTGAGCATGACGTAAATTAGGATGAACGCTTGAAGTGAGGCCGTAAAGAATTGATACGCAGCAGATGACGGAAAAGCCAGTGTTCCAGACCAGGAGCACACTTCTTCCTGCTAGCTTACTTCTGTGAGAGCATGAGACATGCTGCAGTGAGTACTGAAGAGAAAGGCTGCCAGAACTTAATTGCTTTCAGAAGGGATGCCAAGAGCTAACACTGAGCATGTCCTGTTTCACTAAAGGAAAATGGTCAGACACACACAGAAAATGGAGTGGAACTGAGAGCAGAACTTGGACTTCTACAGATATTTAATAACGGTCTAAGAAGCAAATACTCTAGGTGCATTTTTTGAATATGCTGGTGCTTTGGCTAATGTGAAGAAAGCATGCCAGCACACTTCAATGTATTTAGTAAATCTCCCTAAAAAGTAAACTTTGCATTTTTAAACACAACTTTAATGCGGCTTAAAAAGCTGTACTTTAAAAAAGTAAGTATTTATATTTGGAAAGAGAAATGGAAGTCGCCTACTTAACTTAAGAGCCACTTTTCAAATATTTGTTCAAGAATTTAAAATATTTGCTCAAGAGAGACAATTATGAAGAGTCAGGTCATCCTGCCAGAAGATCTACTGGCTTTATAGCCCAAGGGCCACTCTGTTCACCAGGTCCTTCAGTAATGATGATGAAGCAGATTCCCAATGAAGACAAGTCACTGGTTTATAAGTCACTGACTGATAAGACTGTGTAGAACCGCATGAACAAAGAAAACATTTATCAAAAGGTTGTTAGACACGTTTTCCTCCTCTGTGGAGAACATTCGTGCCTCAGAGTCCTTGAAGGACTTCTCTGTACAGTATCTTGAGGATGAGGTAGGACAAAGCAAGCCAAAGCCTGAACCCAGACCCAGTGAGAAAGGGGATTACCAGGAGCATGTCCTGCATTTCCATACCTTGTTCAAGTATGGACTTACAAGAACTAGCCACTGAACTAGCAGGGAAGTGGGGAGGCTAAAGGAGATCAGGCTCAGAGATGAGGAGGACCTCACATGTTCTGTCTCCAACTATTAGGTTGCCTGTCCATGTCTGGTGAGGCGAACATCACAAAGTCCACTAAAAAGATCAGGCACAGAATGGCCAATCCATACCAAAAAGCTCTGCTGGCTGATTAGCTTGGCTCTAGTGCCAGTGTTACCAGCAGGGGTGGGTGAGGGTGAGGAGGAAGTTTGGTAATAGGCGTGTGGGAAGAGAAAAGAAGCAACAGCAAGGACCTGGGGAGAAGAGAGAAGGGTGGGAGTAAAACCACACAAACCAAAAAGCTTAGGTTGTACTGCATTAGTTATTATGCAACATGTGGTTGACTTTTTTCAGTTATTAAGGTTTCCACCCTCAGAAAAGAAATACAGTCACATGGGACTAAAAGCATATTATCAGCTTATCACATCCTTGAGGCAAAGCAACTCTAGAGAAAACAATCATTCAGGTATGCCCCTCTGCCAGAATCTTCCCTTACCTAATTCTAGGCATCTGTGGGCTGGACCAAGAGCCTGGCGATAGCATATGCCCTGTAACTCATGTTACTGGGCCAGGCTCCTATTCTTTTTAAATGCCACTGTGCCTAAATTGCACGTACATCATTTCGGCAGTCTGAGAATGGGACTAACTGGCCGAGGTCGAAGCACAAGATTGTTGTGAAGCAAAGAATCATAGTATCATGTGCAACCTTATACCACTGAGACATGTGATCCCTGGCCTCCCAAAGAGCAGGAAACAGTAGGGGAAAAAATTCTATGTAGTAGCACATGCTATCTATTGACAAAATTTGAAAAGGAAGATGTGTTAGTATGTTAAAACATATCAGTACATTAAATGTGAAAGCCAGACCACCCTCCTTCTTTATTTGAGTGATGTGGACGCTGGGGATGTGTTAGGTGTTTCCTTGCCTCCTATAAATTCTTTACTAAAGCTCCCATTTCCTTTAAGTGTCTTCCATTACTTTGAATATGAGCACTGGTGTGCAATCCTCCCTTTCAGTTTTATTCACGCAACATCACAGAGATTCATAGTGGGATGACATCCTTCCCAAAACTTCTCTGGATGTCCAGAGAGAAAAAGACAGAAGACCAGGCTTCTAGAAAAGTTCTGCAAACATATGTTTTCAGTAGGAATACTTGACAACCTTCAAGAAGTGGCAGAAACTAAACTGTTTCAGCACTGCCGTTTATGTTTTACCTTGAATCCCCCCAGCATGTGAGATACTAGGAAGGTTCTTCGGCTGTACATAAGCCAATTTGAATGGAGGGACCACAAATGGTACCTCCTGACCATCCAGGGGCAGTTTAGAAAGCAGATAATCCTCTGAACAGCCAACTTGACGCTTCACTGACACAGAAGACAATGGAGGCTTCTCTACAATAGTTGGCTTGCTTGCGGCTACTGCTTCAGATTCCTGCACCATGGAAACCGCTAAAAATAAAAAGCAAGAAAAACAGACAGTCCACATGTGCATTAAGTTTTGAACAATACTATGAACAGCTCTCTTTCATTTAATAGGATCTGTGCTTGACACATTACTTAACGGCTGCTAGTATTCAGTTTTACCAGTATTCAGGACTCGCACCTGGAAAAGACATTCATCCTCATGACACCTGTACTGATCCAAACTCTTTGTTGCCCAGGCTTCTATATTTATAGCTACCTTGCTCTGAAGTGAATTTTTACAAGAGGTACACTTGTATCATAGAAGAGTTCTTCAAACTAAGACACCAAAGAAAATCCTAACAGCAAATCCACAAGGAGTTTGAAAAAAAAGAAAAGAAAAAAAAAAAAAAAAAGAGGTGTTTACTCTTAGAGTTTAAAAGAGACAAGAGCTTTACACAACCTTGGGTAAAAAAGTTGGCTTTTTTGGACAGCATTCCAGGCTGCAAGGAGCAGACTTCAGATAAGTGTTATTTTTCAGTTCCAATTCCAATTCATAACACTAACAAGCATGTGTTCAATCTCCAAGAGGAGGTATGGAAAGAATTTTGGATGTTGTAAAAGAATTCAAGTTTATCAGAGGTGGCACAGTCATTTTATTAATGGGAAATATCATTAATGAAGCCAGAACACCAAAACCCTTAGTCAATGTCATTATGTCAGAACTCACGGTCATTTTTTTCTTTTTCCACGCAGAAACACCATTTACAGCAGTTTTTTATACATTCTGTTGCCATTGTTTTTAGTGTTGCAATTTAGAGGACACCACAATCAAAGATCCAGTGTAGCTGTCAAACCTGAAAAACACAATAAATCAAACTGTATTAGATGGGAATAATTGAAATCAAAATGCAATATTATCAGTTATTTAATACGTGATTGCTTACTGGACACAGTCCCAGGGTCAATGAGAAAGTTACTTCCGTCATAAAAGGATGAGAGTTGGCAGATTTCTCTCACTGAGACAAGTTATTTTTTACATAAAAGCACAGGAAAGAGAAAATCATTTTAACATGCGACATCCAAGTACTTTCAGTGACCCACTCAGACAAGTCCCTGTCTTTCAGGAACACTAAAATTCTCCTCATATTTGTGTGTGCCACTGGGCTTTGGAGTTTACTCAGCTTTACAGCTGTTTTGATGTGGTCTTGTCAAGTCATTCACAAGATGTTTTTTATTCCGTTTTCCTTGTTCATGTTTCTCCTATCCTCTTTCACTCATGTGCTATTTTCACATACATCCATACGTGTTTACATTTTTCACTCAACATACTCCATACTCTACATTTGAAAACACTCTTTAAGAATGATGCCAAAATGGCCTTCTTTGAGGAACTACTGCTTTCTCGTAATTGTATACACATGAAACTGAAGACCTGTTTTATTATATAATTGTCTGCTATGCATACAGAAATAGAGCGCACTGACTTCCAGCAAAATAAGAGGCATGTAATCTACAAAAGAATGAGAACAAGTCTACAACAGCTGGTTAACATTAGAAGAACTTTATGACAATACTAACTGGCCTCATTTAAATGTCTTTATTCATATCCTTATGTTCTCTTTTCAGAGGGACACAGACAGCTGCATTGCCTCCTGTCCAAAGCTTTGGCTGTCTAACTCTAGTCCTTTTACATGTACCTAAAGTACACAAGGTTCTTTGTAGAACATACCCAAGACACGATTCCAACTCCACGGAGGTTAGAAGACACCAAACAGAACATGAACATGAGCTGAAGGGATGGGGAAGACAACAAGTAAGAGAAAGGGGGAATGCAGAGAGAGAAGATGACAATGACACAAAAATGGACAAGTTTGCTCAGTTATCTCCATCGCAAGAAATTGCTGAAAGCTTCCATGCTCCAGCACAGAAGCCATTCGCACCTGCAGCTCGAATACCGTCATTTTCTTTGTATGTATATTCAAAGGCAGCTAGGGAACCACACAAATACTTTGGAAATAACAGTAATATTCCCAAAACTTTTCTTTCATTAAAAGGCCCTCAAAGTTGTGAGGGATGCCACGTGGTGATATTAAGCTATGGATACTTCATGTAACTTAGAAAACATGTGCTTTCTGGTCTTAACATTATTTATTTCCATGGGTAGGGTGCAACTGAAATTTATTAATAGACGTATCAATTTGCAAATACTGACCAAACACAGCATATACTTACTGTCCTGCTATTTTGCGGTCTACAGGACCTCGGCACTGCTATTTATGTTTTAACTTATGGGTTTCGCAAAGTTACCAAGAGCACGTGTCTGCATGAGGAAGCCTTGAATTAACTTGTTATCTTTAAAATACTAGTTTGAAATATAATGAAGGTTTATTATTACAACTACATAACTGTTCCAGAATTATTCATAAGCTATCACAAAGTACTGATTAGAAGGAAATTCTTAAAATATATTCCCATTAGACCTAAACCTAAATAAAACATTATTCTACTGCAACAAGGACCTAAGAGAATATTTGGTTTAATACAATTTCTCTGAATAATTTTTGCTGGTTTTACCACTAAGTGACATTAATTATTTCCTCTAGTTTCATCCTGCTCTTTGTGCTCAATAGACCAAAAGGAACAAAATGCAAGTGACCCAAACATAAAAACCTCAGAAGTAGACTGAACACTGTACATGTTATTCTGGAAAACAGAATGCTGCTGAAGAGATTACAGCATAGTCTAACCAGACGGGTCAGGGGTGCAATATCTTGCCTTAAAAGTGACACCATTACTCTTCACAGAATCCATCACTCAGTACTTGTCAGTGAGTGTAGCGATAGGAAGAGGGGTGATGGTTCTAAACTGAAAGAGGGGAGATTTAGATGAGATATTAGGAATAAATTCTTTACTCTGAGGGTGGGGAGACACTGGCACATGTTGCCCAGAGAAGTTGTAGATGCCCCATCCCTGGAGGCGTTCAAGACCAGGTTGGATGAGGCTTTGAGCAACCTGGTCGAGCGGGAAAATCTTCAGAGGTGATGCCACTGACTCCAGAACCTGCTCTGCACCTTAACAGAAGCACAAAACAAGGCACAGAAATCTTACATTAAATTCTCCGCATTTCAAAGGTTCAAATTTTCACCGCTGCTCCTCCCTGGGAGGCACACTCACTCTAGCTAAGCCTGCTAGAATTCAAAGTTTACTTTAAGGTTCCCTTGCAGTGATTTTCCTTCCCAGCTGTTATCAGCACACAGCTGGAGTTAATATGCTTTACTCTTGTTCCCCATGTTTAAACTGGGCTGAAACAGCTGCATCGTTTGCTCTAAGCTTTGCAACAATGATATCTAAGCCTCAGTGGCAGTTTTTGCAGGCAAAACAGTCTTTTATCTCAAAATGTCCAGATTGAATTTATTCACTACTCCCAGTGAATAAACCAAAATGTTAGTAACCGCCCTGCTTTCCAGCTACACAAAGTGGAAATTAGTTTTTCTGCATCAGAGAAAATTCAGTTCATGGTAGTAATTTCTTTCCCCAGAATTTTTTAGCTGGAACTATTAATGTGAGCAAGTAAACAAATGTAAATCACCTGTCACAAGCAGTTGCCTTTCCATCATGGGGGTGAGTGTCTTACCTAGAAAGAAGGGGCTACATACGGGTATCGAGGATATAACTGTAATCATGCAATTCTACATCTTTTGTACTATCATTAAAAAAAGACCATGTTTTTCACAGTTAGACCAAGTACCCTGTAATAGTCTTTGACCATTATCTTTTTTTTCCCCGTTTATCAATATGCAAACATTCATACATTTTTTTCCTATCTGAAGACAAATATAAAGCAATTCGTCACTGTCTATTGTACAGAAGAGAGTACGCCATTTAGAAATTTTTTTTGTAGGCAAGGTAGTATCAGTAAGCCAAATCCGAAGTATATAGACACATAGCTTAGAGTTTCCAATTCAGTTTGAGTTTAAATACAGCATTTCAAAGAAAGCTCCAAGAGTTAGAGACTAGAACACCATTTACACTTTTTTTAAGCTTAAAAACATAATGGTTTCAGTGACAAAATTTGCACTTGTGTTCCTAGACTTATACCACCGCCACATTACAAAAAAATGACAGCATTTGCTGAGGGACAGGTCATCTAGATACAGTGCTCCCTCAATTCTGCTTAGAGCACTTTGCTTTGTTTGTGAAATCACAACATGGATGGTCTCAATTAATTTTTAAAGTTTTAATTCACTTAATTAAGCTACAGAGATAAGTATATTTGGTTTTTTGTTTTAGTTCAGAAGAGCAATCCTGGCAGTAAATTAGATGGCTTGCCTCCCAGTTCATTTCTTTTCTCATATCTGTATTTCCCAAGTTGCCTACAACTTTCACTGCATGCAAAAGTTTTGTCTTAACCACGTGGGACACGGAGAAATTTAGCAGGTTCCGTTGTATATTTTATTAACTGTAAATGAACAAAAATCTTGTAGACAATTAAACAAGTATTTAATGATCTTGACAGAAGCTGACATTTCTATTGAAGGTTAAACTTCTCCCACATGGCAGAACCTTTTGCTGGTGTCAGCTACCCAGAAATCCTCAGTATATGATTTAACAGTTGTTAAAAGGTTGTACTAACATGCATTTGTCTGGGAATAAAATTACCAAATAAACCTGAACCATAGAGACATTTGCTAGGTGCACCACCAAATTCCAAAGAAGTACTGACTTCCCAGCAATGCCACCATCTCAACAAAACGTTCAGACTCCTTGACCTTATCTCTAAGTTTTGTCGTCATTTTTTGTTAGGCAATACATCAAAGACATCCTCCATTTTGGAGATATTAGACTGAGCAAAGGACAGGAGGAAATGGAGAATTATCCCTAATTTTCAGACAAAAATCAGAGATAGAAAAATCAAATCCCTTGCAGCGGAAGAGGGAACTGAACCCAGATCTTGTCACTCGGTCTCAAATTCTCTCTCTTTCTTGGTGTTTTCCACCGATTTCAGTAAGCTTTTTCATTTTTCTCTTCCCAGTATCAAGCCAAAATAAGATAATAAAATGTAACGCAGCAATAGTCCTTCCACATTAAGGCAGAAGGAGAGCCAAGGTTATTAGAACATCCTGGAAACAAAGTTTAAAAATCAACCACACACATACACAGAGCCTAGAGAATTACAATCACTACTATTTTAATGGCTTTAGATGGAGAACATAAATTATCTTAATGATTTCCAGATTTCTCCGATAGAAATTTTGAATGAGCTAAAATCAGATAAACAGAGTATCAAAGACTTCAGTTCCAGATGCCTCCAGAATGATTACAAGACAGAGATGTTTGGAGAAGAAAGTAAATATTTTCAACAACTCATTAAATAAAAAGAACATGATAGAAAACGGATGATCACAATATTAAATATTAAAAGCTGAAAGCAGTCCGAAAAGAAACGTCAGGTCTTTGCTGCCTTATGATGCGTTTTGCAACAAGTTTGTAGGCTGCCGACGTATTTTAGTGCACTTAATCACAGCACTGCTCCATAGGAGTTGATCAGGTAACGCATTTAAAACTACGCAATAGACACAAAGGTGAAATAGCTGATCTCAAACTGGGAAATCTGGCTAAACCAGAGCTTTCAAACATTATGAATTTTATTGCAAGCCATAAATACATAAAACGCATTCTCAGATCCGCATTCCAGAAACACATCGTGACAAAATTTCTAGTAGCAGTAAGTCCTCACAAAGCAGGAGGTGTAAAAGAAAACATCCGGAAACAGGGATGATCGGTTGTTATTAAGCATTTGGGACAGATTCTCGAATGACGTAAGTGTCTACAGCTCCAGTAGCCCCAGTGGAGCCACGACACTGAGGAGAAAGCGAGCTCAAGCGTGCCGGTTCACACCTCAGCCAAGCCCCACATTTATGCTACCTATGTGCCTTTCTGCCTTTCAGATCCAGGAGGTGCAGTCAATCCCAGTCATATAAATCCTTCAAAGAGCACAGCAATACCACCGCAGGTCTCCAGATGATTAACAAAAACACAGCACAGCAAAAGCTGCTTCTGCTGCAAGTCAGATGGACTGTCTTTTGACGGTGCAGATGCTGCAAAAGGTTTAACTTCCACGGCTAGCTGTTTCGTAGTTTTGTTTCTGGGGGAGAGCGTCTGGGAGCTGTGCACCAGCCTGAGGACAGCTCTTTGTCTGAAGAGGGGTGGCTTGTGACCACTGCATCTCAAAACCGGTCAACACTAGTAAAACAGCTTAAATGGTTTTGACAAATTTGCCTCCAGGTACTTTGCTACTGTACCAGCAAGGACAGCACATGCACCCACCTACACACATAGCGTCACGCATGATTATAGACTTGCCAAAGATGTAAAGCCCACAGTTTTAAAAAAAAAAAGCCTTAGTTTTTTTGGAACTATAGGCAGGTCTGATTTGTACCATCCACATCGGAGAGAGACGCACTTCAAGTGGGTCTAAGCATGTGAAAGACAGCACACAAGTTTTTTTTCCTATTCATTCTAAACCTAGGTTGTCTGGAGGAAGAGGGGAAAAAAAATGTCATGCCAACACACACCTACCAGGGGCATGACAAAAGGCTCCTATCTGTGCCTGTTTCAGGAGAACCCCACAACAGCGATACCTGCAGCAACTACTGTGTGCGCACATGTGTACATATACCTTCCTTCTCTGCTTGTAACCGCAAATTGGGGAAAAGCATGAAAGCTCTGGGAATCTGCACACAGAGATTATTCCGGTTCTTCTGTCTTCCAAGGAAATGAACAAAAGGTGAGGCTTTCCTTTCTTTTGTGCCTGGAAAGAGAAAGGGATTTCACCCTGAAAGCAGTGGATCACAAAGGAGATGCTGAAATAGCACAACAGAAAAAGAGAAGTTATGAGAAAGCTTTTGAAGGACACAACCAGAAAGGCATTCTTGTGAGAGACATCTTACAAACAGTTCGACAGAAACATAATCAAGAGATGCAGAGCTCTCCCAGTGCAGCAAATAAATGAAGAAAAAGTGTAATTATCTATTTAAAGCTGAAAAAAAGACCATGCATCATTAACCTAGTTTAGATGATGGGGATTTTATGATGGACCGCTGCACAACTTTCCTGGGGCAAAGAGCCTAGTGGCGTTGTTTAAGTAGTTACACAATTAAATCTGGTAACAGAAATAGATGGTAAAATGTTGCTGGGAAAAGCGTCATGCTCCATGATGCAAACAAACCACTAACTGCCTGGGCACAGGAAGCAACTTCCCGCGCTGGGCAATGATGGCACAACCGCCCGTGGGGGGAAGCTTTACGTGTTCCTCTCGCTGATTCCAGAAATAGGAAAGTGAACTGAACGGACCACTGGTCCGAACCAGCGTGGTCCTGCCCTGCAAACTCCTCTCTTCACCTGCAGTTCGCTAAAGCAGGATCTTACTTTTAAAGACCAGAAGGCCCATTATGAGCCATCATCCCACCCTCCTCAGTTACTGACACCATTGGGTTTCAACCAGGTACTCCTGCACTACACTCAGCAACTTAAGCAGGAAGACACCTGGGTTATATTTCAGAAAGCATTCCAATAGCTAATTGCCTTCACTGTTAATATTTTAACTCCATTTCCAGTTCAATTTTTTTCCGCAGTTTTTATGTCTTCGCATGTTAATTATCAGTAGTATCTTTTTTCTTCATTCGGATCTTAAAAGATTAGGATCTAACCTTCTCTTCTATTTCTCTTCAGTGAGCTAAGGAGACCAAAGCAAGCCACAAAGACAAGTTTAAACCTGTAGGTTTTACACCATTCAAGTCTGTTTTGTATAGTTCTTCTCAAAACATTAACCTGCTTCTGTGACCAGTTTTATTCAGGCTGATACCAAAACTGAACCATGCACCTCAGACTCAACAATGTTACAGGACAATCTAAGGTGAGAATGTATTTCATTAATCAGTAAGGGCAAGATTGCTCTCATTCCCACACCATTGTACTGAGATCCCAAACTGTTACTGGTCCACCTTGGTCTCTGCATCCTCCCGACTATATTCTGAGCAAGTGGAGAAGAGGAGGAGGATGAGAGTCTGCAGAGAGCATTTCCACATCCCTCTGGTGATTGCTGTAGCATTCCGGGAAGAACCTGTTTGCTGGGCTCTCCTAGAGATAACAGGGGTTTTAAACTTTAAGTGCAACCGTAATCAGCAGGAGTGCTGAATACTTCACCGCTATCAGTTGGAATGTAACAATTGTACAAAAATATTACTTATTCAGCTTCAGCAGTCTTCTCCTAAGGCAAAGAAAACCACGTCGGCAATCAGTTCTTAGCTGAGCTGTTGTTGTAGCAGTAAAAGCAGAGCTCCCTGTGATCCCACAGGCTGCTTTATATGTTCTCCGGCCGAGGAGGTCTAGCTCTAACTGAACCAGGGCAGAAGCTCTGCCTGGAACAGCCACGTCTTCCTACATGGAGTTGTGAGAAACTATGCCGTGCCCCACTGCAACTTTCCCTTCTCCCTCCAGCTCCTCTGCCCAGACAAAGATGATGTATGTCTCCCTTCGTGCAGGCCCTGAGCTGAACCCTACAGAAAGAGAACTTGTGCAATCGAGCTGCAGTCTCCTTCAGCTCAGCAGCTGCTTCTTCCCAGGGCTCCAGACTGGAGGAGGCCAAATGGCCTCCAGCGCATCTGCACTGGAGGCACAGACCACCAAACTGAGAGTACGTCACGAAGAAGAACTAATTGCTCTTGCCTACTTCCCTGAAGAAAAATAAAGCTGAGCAGGTGTGTGTGCTCGAGCTGTTGTGCTGCAGGAATAACTGCCTCTGCTTTCCAGGCACCCCTTGGAGAAGGGGAACAAGCCCTGGCACAAGTACACGATCCAAAGTCGTCCTTCTGACGTGGCCCCCAGGGACACCCTGACTCTGGCTTTGCATTATAGCCTTGCACCTGCAACCCTCAAATGCAAACTTAATCCAAGCCTGCCCCAGTATGCAGAAGATTAATAATATCATTTACAAGGGCCAAAAGAACAATTTTCATAAATCTGAGCCAATTTTTCTCATGCGAGATTTATATTTGAATTAGGAAGGGAACATTATAAATCTATCCCATGATAAAGCTTAAAACTTGGGATTTTAATATGCTGAATCCCCTGTGCTCTGGGCTGTAAAAGTTGATAGAGATAGTGTTTCTTCCTAATGCTGCATTAGGCAAGTGACCAATTCATCCAATTACTGAACTGACAACACTGTTCCTGTGAACTGTAGATAAATTCACTGACTTGGACAAGGATGTACAATATGGTATGTATTGGGGCAGTAAACACAAAAGAATAAATCCATTATGTTGGACTGCAGATCATTTTGGACTCAGATGGAAAACAGCAAAGCAAGAGTTGAAGTCAGGACACCAGAAAAGAAAACTTAAAGAGACTGAAATATCTGTAAAAAGAACTTGGCTTTTGATGAGAACGTGGAAAGAATTCAACATAAGATAAGTCCTTCGCTCTAAGCAGATTAGGAAAAAATCATGACAATCACCGATGGTTACTTTATAATCTAACTTAAGACTTTCTTTACGTATTCTGTGTCAGGTTTTAATCCATTTTTTTCTCCTTCTGCAGTAATGCCAGGAAGCCACAAAAATAGAACTGTCAGCAGTCCCTCTGTAGCCCTGATACCAAAGAGAAATGGAAACATCTGGATGCATTTTTCAACAGGACAGCCAAGAAGAAGGTATTTTAGGCAAGAGCATCTGCCTGTGCAGTGCAGTTCCCTAACACGGCTAAACGTGTCTTGCTTTGAAAAGATGGCCCTTGGAAACCAACTCAAGGCAACACTGAAAAAAAGCACTCAATGGTATCCAGGACTCCTCAGCCTCTGCTGTGATCACAGAGCCATGCAGAAAACACACGCATACATATATAATATCCAGACAGCTAATGAAAAATAGCTCCTCCTGTATATATGAAAAAAGAAGAAAACCCAAACAGTTTTGCGTGGAAAAATACAGTTTCATTACCATTAAAACTATTTTAAGGGAATCCTGTTGACCTGCAAGAGTAAGGATGGAATATTTCTTTATACATATATATATATGCACACACGCACACACACACACACATCTACTGCTTTGTTTTAGATGAAGCAGTTTTTTATTAGTTATTTTACATTAATTATTTAATAGTTATTTTACATATAATTATTACCCTGTTTCATGATGTAAACAAAAAACTTTAAACTATGGAGTTTCCACAGGATGAGGATTCCACGTTGAGCAGTTCAGCTCTGTGCTGTCACTCTATAACCAGTTACAGCGTTGGGGTGAGAGGAAGGAAATCTCTAAGTTGTAGAAATGAAGGCTAGAAGACTACGGCTGAGATTAAGAAAGGAAACAGGTGACTGCCGTACATCTCACATATGAAAAGAGATTAACTGAATGACTCGAGAACAGGAAATGGTAATTGATCTTAATTAATTCAAATCCAAAACAGATTGGGAGTATGGCTCTGCAGGGCACGTGTGCTGAGCTCAGGAAGCTGCCTAAACACATTTTAAAATAAAAGTCCAGGAGGGTCTCGTCTTTATAAGGTACAACTATTTATTATTTTTTGCTTTACATCCACCCAGACCAGGGGCCCACAACCACTTTAACAGCCCCAGCAGTGCCTCTTGTAGAGCTGTCCTGGCTGGAGTAGTTGGCAGCGGCCCAGGCAGATGAGTGGTAACCAGGCACTGCATAAAAGAGGTATTTTTAAAGAATCTTGCACAGACATTGGGAGAAACCATCAGAAATCAGAACTCTCTCAATTTTATGGGAGCATCTAACATCCCAATTATTATTGGCCAAATGCTGCTACAACTATGGGGCATGGTGGTGGAGCTCTGGCCCCTTCCGAGGAAACAGAGGTCCTGAAAGCAGAAGTTGGCAGCATGAACTCAGCATTCCCTTTTTCCCCTCAGGAAAGATTTGCTTAACAACAAAGTGAACAATAACTACACCATGAACGTATGGGGTTTTTTTATCCTGTTGAGTTTAAATCCACACTCTTCACAAGAGATTTTTGACCTATGATTTCACACATTGGTGAAACTAGATCTGGAAGTACACGTACCACTGAACTGAACGACAGCCAGGATGATTCAGGGAGATGTTCTGTGTTTAATCAAGGTCTCACAGAGAAAACTTTTTAGCTACCCCGGTCACTGCTGAGCAGACAGAGAATCCGATCAGGAGACTGACAGAGAGTTCCCAATCTAGAGGCCAACAATCCCATTTTGCAAAAGCGAATTGGAAAAAAAAAAAACGAACAAAAACCCAGCCCAGAACTCAAAGGTTTTGAATTTTCCTCTACTGCACAACGAAACTGGTCTTGAGAATGTTCTGTTGTCACCTAGAAGGCCAGTACTAAACAACGTTTGATGAATCTCTCAGAAACAGGAAACAACTTGTTTGCGTACCAGTTCACCGCTAACCACCGCAGGACCGCTAGCTCAAGCTACTTTCAAACCTTGTTCTGACGGACCCTCTTGTCTGTATGGCAGGTGCTTTCCTCATCGGAAGACGCACACACGCAGCCAAACGGATGCCTGAATTTTGTGACGAGAACCTGCCCTTACCCCCCCTTATCTGCCTCCTCCAGCCCCTGACAAGCCCTGGGCCATCATCTGGCCACAGGAACCTCCTGACGCTGTACATGCTGGCCCAGCTTCAACAAGCAGGGTGGACAGGGCCACATCCAGTGCCCAGGGGTGCTGAGCAGGGAGGCAGGCACCCATTTGCCCAGGCTGGAGCACGCTGTCCAAGCCCACATCCAGGTTCCAGGCTCCAAAGCATTAGTGCCAAATTAATTTCAGTGCCTAACAGGTTTTGAGGCCGCTAGGTCATGGTCCTTCTAGATTGCTTTTTTGCACTTCAAAGCTGGTTTAATTGCCAAGGCAATATCTCCAGAACTTGCTCTTCAGGCCAGATGCAAAGCTTATTGCGATCACCACAAGAGCCCCCCAAACACCAAGGGCCTTCATTTGGGGCCTAATTAAGTGTTCTTTCCAGATTAAGTGTGGCTATTAGATCACTGAAAAACAAAGCTTCAAAACCAAATCACCAGGGTACAATTTACACAAAAGATAAGCATCAGATTGCTGACATAATTTTTTTTTGGCACTGAATTAATGTAAACTTCAGCTGCGATGACAGGCAAACAAACACTCATACTAAGCTTAAGAGAACTGTCCTCACTAATTCTGCACGGTTTGATGTATTAATGTGAGTAAGAGATATGATGCAACACAGATGAGCTCAAACCCAACCCAGGATTTGAATGTCTGTCCACAGGAGGCTCCTCAGTTTAGGTCTGAAGATCTGTTCTGGCCGCAAAAGGCTATCAAGATAACTTTTCTCTGCATAAGCAATCTTTCTGATGGAGCCTGAATACCATTGCTAACCGGAATGACAACACAGCTTAACCCAAACTCAGCCTGTCCTACTTAAAGCCAAAGCCCGCTTTGCCTTTCACTTTAAAGAGACGAGATCTTAAGTTCTCTGCTGACGGACATTGGGTGTTGTCCTACTTAGATTAGAGAGAAAATATTTACCAGATTTAAGGTATCTTGGGAGATAGCAATTCAGAGTAAACAAAGCTGTTCTTTTATAAAATTAAACAAGAGTCCGAAGAGGGGAGCAATAGGTCAGGATATGCATCATGCAAAATTCATGAAATGAAGTAAATAGCATTTTAATCAAGCAAACAAGTTCAATAAATGTTTTCACCGAAGTCAAAGAGTACTTCTGGTATAAGCCAAAGCTGGTGTGATTCTCAGGAAGATTGTAGGCCTAAGCTAGCCAAAGCCTGGCTTCCTAGAGGAGGCTGCCCTTCCAAGACAGGTCCTCTGGCTCTGCCCACCAGACATGGGGGCTGCGTCCGCCTGTCCTGAAGGCGTCTAAAGGGCTGGCTGCTACCGGAGGGGCAGTTCTGCTCTCCCTTGCCAACAACCATTCCTGTTGTAAACACGCAGCTGCATGATGAGTTGGCCCAGCTCACTGATTAAATGCGAAACTAAACCACCAAAATAAACAAACATGGTTGTATTTTTTTTAAAAAGTAGTTTTACACCTCCCCCTGTGGCTGACTGCACAAGGTGGGGTCAGAATGCGCAGTGGGGAAAAGAGAGGCCCAGAGCAGGACTGCCCTTTTCACAGCCAACCCTCAATCCTGAGGAACGCATTCACAGTAACCTACATCTGAAACTGAAACACCTACGAGTACGATGAACAGAGGCTGAGTGAAAAACAAACCGGCTGACACAGAACACAAGTGACAGGACAAACAAGTAAAATGACTAAGCCTAATGATTAGGACCAAAAAAAAAAAAAAAAAAAAAGAAGAAACCAGAGTCTGAGCTTCTTCTTCAACGTCGTAAATTAACAGCCTACACACACACGACTGACTGAACGATCCTGCCCACATTCACTCTTTCCATAGCATCAGAAGAAAGAGGACTTAATCACCTGGGGATCCATCACCTAAATTAAGTGCAGGGAAAGGCAGTGGAATTGATGGGACTTCTGTGGAGTCCAACATCCCCTTTGGGTGCAGCGTTTTTAGTAGGCATGATTTTTATAAGTATTTGCAAGAATCAAGGGACACTTTAATAATAAATATATTTTCCTTGAAATTCATTATGGCTTAACCACATGTATTCTGCAAATATATTTTTAATATTTAACACACAGCTGGAAAAAAAGACTAGATACTTTTCCCCTCCTGGATTCATGCCCTCGCCACTGAGTTGTAGAATCACAGCTCACCTAATGAATATTTCTGTATTGAAAGCAAAGCAAAATAGTTTTGTAAGTAAGGAGTTGGAGACCACCAGTCCAGAACAACACACAGGTTTATGCCTCTAGCACTCTCTTGAGAAATTAAAGACGCAAATTCAGAACTTGTCTCTTCACATCTGGGTAACAGCTCTAGACAAAACCTAAAAAGAATAAGAAAAAAAATACAATAAAAAGCATGGCAATATACGCTCCTGCATGTTTTTTAGGTGGTTCTGATCATCTATATGTAATCTGAAGACACCTGGGCTCTCCAGGAGCAACTTGTCAAGGAACACCTCACTTCTGGATCCCTGGACAGCTTGGGCACCTAACTAATCAACACTGTCAAAACCAAAGGCACATTGAGCAGCAGACCTCAATGCATTCAGCCAGTATTACTGGGAAAAACCTGAGCCTGTGCAGATCAGAGCCCGAGGGTTAGGACTGCAAGGACCCAGCTCTGAGGAGCAGGTGCCCACAGAATGATTCAGATGCCGAGGCACTTGATAGCCATGGCCCAGCGTACGTCCCTTGAGATCTAGTTCTCTTCCAGCACAATTACAACAGCGCTGACTGGAAGTGTACATTGTAGGAACGGCCACGATACCGACCTTTCCGTTCTTATCTAGAGAAATGTCTTGCATGAGACATTGGGCACGTTTCCACATTGAAGGAAAGTTACAAGACCAGCTTTATTTTACTATTAAATACCATTTAAGATGGTATTTATTTCAGACTGCTGAAAGTGATCTGAACCACTCAGGAATACAGCTGTATGGTATGCATTAAAAAAGTACACTGTGGCTTTTGAACAGGACAGTTTGAAATTGCTTATAATCATGACTGCTGCTTTAACAGTGCTCGTGGATACAGCAGGTTATAACTTCAGTAAATAAAATGTATTTTCTGATGCTAATTTCATCCAGTACAGAAGGGAAACACAAACTCTGTCTAGCTATATTCACAACTTCCCTAAGTTTTGGCTAGACCTTATCTCTAATTACCTGAAGTGTTCCTAGAGAAGGTGATCTAATTAGTCATTCTTGCCTATGATAATACCTAGATGTTAATTCACACAGAATATTGGGATTGTACAAGGACATTTTCTTATAGCAGTACCAGTTTGAGAGTGTTTTAAGTACAATTTAATCTCCAGCCTCATTTATATGAAGATTTAGTTCTGTGGTAGTTCAATATAGTTACTATTTTTCCACCTGCCTGCATTTCTCAAGGTCTGTCACTTGATAAAGAAAAATACAGTCCCGAGCCAAATCCTGGAAGTGCACTGTCAAATGAACACTCATACAGCCATAAACCAACCAACCCCAGGCACTGAAAGCTCTTCACTCCAAACCCCCCCCGATACTGTAGGGTGGTGGCAGGGCACCGCAGGTGTGCAGCATCACCCGGAACACAAACTGCCCAGAAACACCGCCTTTTGCAATTCACCTTCTGCAAGTCGAATTCGCCTGTCAAGTCTCAGCCTACTTAGAAAAGCCACGTAGACCGATATGCTGACATCCTTAAAGAATGCTGACTTTAAACACGTGCTGTCCCATGCAGTGTACCTGTCAGTATGCATCCGGTGAAATACGTCAGGGTTTGTAAAAAAAAAAACAACAGATCATTGGTTTTTGTTTCTCAGGAAAATGCACAGTGAGAAAACGATATGCACAGAGAAAACTGTATGCACACTGAGAAAATTATAATTTACAAACTGAAAAAGTATCACGATACAATACTCTAAGTATCAATACACACGGCAGTTATGCTACATTCAGTCACATCAGTGATATATACGGAAGAGTCCCTTTGGCGAAGCAGCCCAACGGAAGCCAAGATTTGTTCCCAGTTACTCTCATGCACGGCCCCTGTCGCGATACCCAGCGGTGCCGCGACTCACGGACCCTGCTGGACACCGGCGCGCAGATGCTTCTGCTGGAAACACAAAGCCCAACGTCCCATGTCCGATGGGCGACCGGGCAAGGAAAGCCAACCACCACCGTCACCACCACCGCCGCCGCCGCGGGGGCCCGGGGAGGGTCAGCCCGCCTCCGGGCTCCTCGGGCTGCCCGCGGCCGCCGGGGCAGCTCCCCCGGCCCGGCCCGCACCTGCCGCCCGCCCCCTTCTCCTCAGCGAGCCGCCGGCGGGCAGCCCCTCCGCCGCCCCGCGGCCCGGGGTCTCCAGCCCTCGCTCCCCGCTTCCCCCCCTCAGCCCGCTACCTGCTTGGGAGGGCGCCCGGCAGCCCCTCCGCCGGCTGGCGGCCGCCTCCTGCCCGCAGCTCCCCGCGGGACTGGCCCTGGCCCTGCCCCGCCGCTCCCGGCTGCCTGCCTCGCCCGCCCAGGCCTCGCCTCCCGCCCGCCCTGCCCTTCCCGGCCCGGCCCGGCCCGGCCCGGCCCTTCAGGTGCGCGCCCGCCCGCGCTTCCTCACCCGGCCCTATGGCGGGGGGGAGTTCCCCGCTGGCCCGGCACTCACCCACCTGGCCAAAGCCACTCGCAGGGGTAGATTTTGCTCCAAAACAGCTCCAAAACTTTCCCTTCTCACTCGCTGGACCGTTAGTCACTGCCAAAGCTGCCCCTCGCTTTGCTGGAAGCAAAAGCAGGCCTGTACCTCAGAGAGGGAAAGTGAATTTTTAATTTTTTTATAGTGTTCTTAGTAAATGGTGTGTCCAGCTGGAATATGGACCCCTGTCAAGTCAGGCTTGACATCGACCCGTGAGAGAAAGCCCCTGCCGTAGGGTGCATAGTCTGTAGGATGGTTTACGGGTCACACAGGGTGGATTCGTTCAGGAACTTGAACAGGAAATTCTCGTTCAGAAGTTTCCTTGCAGGAAACAAAAGTTTTGCGAGACTCAGGTGGTCTCCTCTCCCTCCTCTCCCTCTCCCTCTCCCTCTCCCTCTCCCTCTCCCTCTCCCTCTCCCTCTCCCTCTCCCTCTCCCTCTCCCTCTCCCTCTCCCTCTCCCTCTCCCTCTCCCTCTCCCTCTCCCTCCTTCTCGATTCCAGTTTCTGATAAAGAACTAAAAGTGCTAAAATACCCCAGGAGGCAAATATGAGCGAGAAGCGAGGCTGCATTAGCAGGAAATAGGGTGTATTTCCTCAAGGAAATGCTGTTTACGCTCTAAAAGCATTAAAATTCCCAGTCAGCGGAGTTTCGCGCAGTCGCCCTCATAGCTCTTGAACTGCAGCCTTTGGTGGATTCCCCATCCACCAAGACTGTAATTGTTCAATGGCCTTTTTTTTTTTTTATTATTTTAAATTTAATAGCACCGCAGACCTGCTGCTAACAGAGAATTTCATGCCTGTCATCATGCAGTGTAACACAGCTACTTCGAGCTCCAGAGCCCCTGTAAGGGCAGACCCTTTGCCAAAACCACAGACTCGTAATATTTGAGCTAACAAAGCATCTCTGTTCATCTCCGCACAGAGCCAGTCGCACGGTGCCGGGGTATCACATCGCGGAGCGGCTCTGATTCCTGTTAATGGAGCTCATGAGATTACGTGTGGTCCCTGTTTTAAAGAAATACCACTAACCTGGTACGCTTCCAAAAGTAGCTGAGTCCTCCTGAGGTGTGCGTTAAGCACGCATGGCAAGGCATCTCACTGCATTAATTTACGTGATCAAACAGTTTTATTTTCACTGGTCATGGAAGTGCAGTGTTTAACTACCGATAAGGTCGGTGTATGCTGCTTGCTGCTATCAGGTTACGTCAGCGTTTCCATGCTCAAGGGTTTTTCAGGATCTTCAGTCCTGCCGGAGCAGCTCTCCAGCTGCTGGAGTCGACAGCGCGGTAGCAGCCAGCCTTTGGGGCTGCAGATTGCCTCTCCGGTGAAGGAAAGGACATTAAAAATGGTATTTTTGACAAGACAGTTAAAGGAAAAAATCAGTTTGCAAGACTACCTTCCTTCTTTCTCAAGGCATGTCCTCTAATTTGAGAGGGCCTCTTGTCACATCCCCGGGACTCTTTGGGACACACCTTCCATTCTGCTTTCAGCTGCTTGAAAATTGGGAAGTTTGTTTTGATAAGCACAAAATTCAGCTGTGCATGGGAAGGGATGTGGCTGACCTGATTTTGTATGGAGGGGGAGAACATTACTGTGCTGTGATGTTTTTAGCTGGGATGGGGAACAAACCTTCCCCCTCCCTTAGAAGATCTTTGTCCCAAACAAATCTAGTCTGAAGATGAGCAGCGAAATCAATTTACCTCCGTTCTTTGCTCCCTAGACCTCCCTGTCAGCTGCAAATACGATCTTCCGTCCCTGCCAACTTCCTGGCAGCACAGAGAGCGCCCCATGCTCTGCTCTCGCACTTCCTAATGTCTGTAAACCTCACTTGAGAAAGCTGGTGATGTTCCCATGCCTCACCGCCGCCTGCTCTCGTCCCCTCTCTCCTCCGTGCCCATCCCAGACTGTCATTGCAACCGCTCCTCCTCGCTAGTTCCCGGTGCTCTGCAGCTGCTCTCGCCTCCTCCTGCTGCCTCCACCCGGGGCACCCCCGGTACTAAGACCAAGCTAATAAAGTGGGCTGGCTGTGCCAAACCACGGCGCTCTCGGCTCCAGAAACGCAGGGCTGACACACTTGAGCAGACCCGTGCAGAGCCAACAGAGGAGAATTTATTAGTCTGGGCTACGCTTCACCTCTCATATCCCCCAGCGAGGCCCGTCTGATCTGTTTTGAACCTCTGCAGAGCACGCTTTTGCACTTGCTGCTGAGGCTGTTTATGCTATTGCATTACAACTTCCCAGTGTTTTTCTCGGTGAAAGAGGAGTAGCCAAATGAGAAGACTGTAGAAAGTGGCTACAAGCAGGAGCGCATATTATCATCTCTGAGCCTCAAACCTTTAGGAAGTAGACCTGAAACAATAAAAACCCCATGTATAAATACTAGTACAAATGTTCTCGAGTCATTCTTTCTATCTGCAAAAGCTTTCAAACAGGCTAAGACCCATTTTCTTCACTTTGTGCAAATACTCCAGTGAACAGGGTTTTGAGCAGGAATGCTGATGGAGGCTGCATCTTTGCATAAGTCAAGCTTGAATTCTCCCTCATGATCCTTTGCATCAGAAACCTGATCCCACCACTTGTCCACACTTACTGAATCATGCCAACTTCCACATTAAAAGTCAAGTGGTTCAGAGGTTGAATCATGTTTGCGCAGAGCACACTGAAATCTTTCAAGCAAAAAAGTGGAAAACATCATTGCTTAGGAGGTCTTCCCTACTTTGCAAAAGATTAAATGCAATTAAGCAGTTGATGATTGCAAATATCTTGCCCAGCTCTGCTAAGAATCCTTGTCTAACACTACTGCTTGTGAAATATTTTAGTTTCAGAAACTAACATGAAGTGATGTACTTATGATCAAACTTAACATCCAGTGTATACTGCAATAGCCAAGTGATGAGCTCAGCTGTCGGGACCTAAAAGCAGGGCGTTATCAGGACACGTCCAACACACAGCATACAACATCTCACAGCCAAACCCCATGTGTAACCACTAAATTAAGTTTTCTGATGCGGAGGCTTTTTGAGAGAGAAAAAAGGATTTTGCAACTTAGATTTCAGTAAAATACCGGAACCCTTTTCAGCTGAAGTCTCTAAGCGGTTAATACACCTTCGTTATAAACAACTTCTGCAGCCAGAGGCTTTTACTACCATTAAAGTTTTTGCAGCAGTAATCTTTATCCCCTGAGGTTTTGCTGGGAGAAACATGAAACTGTTTCCTCATCCTCCCTGTCCTACTCTCAGCTGGAGCCTGGCTTTTTCCATTCCCATCATAACCTTTGGGTTTAGCAGACACCTTCCCTCCTCTACCACAGATGCTGGGTGGGGTCCACACACTTCATTATAGAAAGCTGCTATAATTCAGTCTGTGACTATTTTTTTTGTTTTGTTTTGTTTTCTCCTTTTTTCAAATGCATGTTTAACGTCGTGCTTTCCTGACATAACTCGTTGTAATTCTGTCCACCATCTGAGACTGCAGCCAGTTGCCTCCTCCCACAGCGCTGCAGAACAGCCTGATTGCACGATGTCCAGCATCTTTTGAAAATGTTGCTACGATGCCTAGAGGAGCAATTGCATGGAGACACTTTGTTGTCCAAATGAAAGCCTCTCTTTATCTCATTGAGATTTGATGTACTGTGAATTTTAAAAGAGATTTGCTGGCTTGTTATGTCTTGCCTTATGCTATAAGGCAGATTTTCTTTGTACACACACACATCATTAATACATTCTGAAAATAAATCCAAGGTGGGCTTATCCTTCATGTACCAGAACGCTTTGGTCCTGCCTCTCCACAGCCAGTTCCACATCTGTGTGGATTGCAGCAATTGCTTCTGAGCTACATAGCAGTCTCCAACCGTGTAAATGGCAGCCAGCCCTAAACTAGCCAAGGCAAGGTGAGCTCCCTGGGAGGGTAACACTGAGGCACCGGGGTGCTGTGCTGGTCCTGGGCTGGAGCTTTCAGGCCATCAGCTTCAGCCTGGAGTGACAAACAGGAGTGACTGTGGGTGCATATTTATGCAGGAGCAAAAGGTGCAGTTTCCTCCTCAGAAGGCATTTCTTGCTGTTGTTACTGTCTAGGAATCCAAGATGATGGATCCAGTAAACTCAGGAGGCATTATAAACCTTCATGTACAGTTGACAAAAGGATGAAACAGAGCCAAGGCATGCTCCTTCCACCATTTTCCAATTGCATCCTTTTCTGGCCTGGCTTCATTAAAAGCCAGCTGCTCCTAACCCCAGCACAGGTTTGGGAGGACTTTGTCATACCTGCTGAAAAAAGATAATATGATTGAATGTTATCAACATATTGACACCTTCAGATATTTTCTAGAGCTCTTCTACCTGCAAGACTGTGGGTAGACAGTCTAAAGATGCTACCCCATCTTTAAAAGTGAGCATGCAAAAAACACTTGGCATATCAAATCTGTCATTTGGATCCAAACAATTCCAGTAGTTTCCTGTTTGATTTGGTGCTTGAAGCCAATATATTTAGTGTTTGTCTGCTGTTTGAAAACTGCATTTTCAGGGTAAAGGATAAAAGAGAAAGGAAGAACCTTATCTGTTCAGGAAAGATTTGAAATGCGAGATATCTTTCAGTTCCTGTCTACCTTTCAGTGCAGTAGTTGGAGTCAGTTCAATAACAGGGTTTCAAATTGTTCCCAAACTTTCATTGTTAGGGGAAAAAAAAAACCAAAACAGGAAAGACCTGTTTCAGGAAAGGCTGTTGTATCACTGAAAAAAGGCCCCATAGAGCACCTGACTCCGAAATACACTTATTTATTATAAATAATTTCCATGGCGTCACATTAACAAACATAAAAGGTCACGAACTCCTGTATTTGCAAATGTGTTTGACATCTGGGATCTGGCAGAAGTTCCTCCTGTGGGATAGATTGTTTGCGCAGAGCTTTATTGAAGAATAATATTAAGAATGAATTACGAAATACTAGTGTAACCTAGTAAGAAATGATTGTATTTTACAAGCCAGAGACATAATAGATCTCACAGAACTATTTTAGTTCATCTGGTTCAAAAGCACATCAAGGAATGGTAGCTGTGACCAGCTAACTGTGAAAATCTGTGGGGTTTAAGCACTGCAGTTACAAATGGGCTGGAAAGAGAGGTCCAAACGTGGGCAATCGCTTAAATGCGTGTCTGTATTTTCGCTACACCCCCGTTCTGTGAAGGGAGCGAGGAGGGACTTGGCAGGGAGCCCCGGGAGCCGGGGGAGCCAAGGGCTGGGGGGAAGCCAGGCCAGCCCTGCGCACCCCCAGCCAGGGAGCAGGGCAGCCCCAGCCTTGGACATCAGGCACCGCCATGGGGCTGGGGACAGGATGGGGACCGGTGGGACACCAGGGCTGTGGGGAGCTGGGGACCACCACTCTTACAGTTTATCCCTCTCTCCCCTCTCACCAGTGAAAACCTCATAGGAGCAGCCCTTTCCTGATACCAGGGGGATGCTATCTCTGAAGCCCAGTCTCACCAGAAGGTGCTCTCCCACCTGGCTGGGATGGTGCCACCTCCTGGGGTGCCTCTGGGACATCTCCCCAAACACTGTTGTGGTCCCACTTGACTGTGACACTGCCCAGGAATGCCTCTTTCAACGTGGAAGAGGTGATGAGAGGCGGCTCCCCAGGTCCTCCCAGTCTCCTCAGGGCCCCGGTACTGGCCTGCCCAAGCAAATGGCAGAGCAGGCAGGTGACCCAGGGACAGGAGGTGTCCAAATGCCTGCCCGGCCCCTTTCCTCCCACCCCTTTTTTGGGACCTCAGGGCCAGGTGCCGCTGCTCTGCCCTGTGTTTTCACGCCATCTTCTCCCTGGGGTCTGCTCCAAGCCTCAGAGCTGGCCTGTCTCCTGAAAAAAGACACAGGCCTGCCCAAGGACGAGCAGATGTTCCTCTCCCCAGGATGCAGGGGCCAGCCAGGTGTCACCGCGCATAGAGCAAGGGCAACACACAGAAGGTCCTTCCCGAAAGGGACTGAGTCAAGAAACAGGCCCAACTTGTGAAGCACAAAAAATGTGTGTTGTTTACAATTGTAAAATTCTTTTTTTTTTTTTAATTTCTTCTTCTGTTTTCAAGTGAAAGCAAACTTCATTTACCTTGCTTAAAGGGTGTGAGGGCAAAAAGCCATCCCAGAAATCATAGCATCATAGAATGGTTTGGGTTGGAAGGGACCTTTAAAGGCCATCTACTCCAATCCCCCTGCCATGAGCAGGGACACCTTCAACTTGATCAGGTTGCTCAGAGCCTCGTCCACCCTGACCTTGAGTGTTTCCAGGGCATCTCCCAGCTCTCTGGGCAGCCTGTACCAGCATTCCACCACCCTCATTGTAAAAAATTTCTTCCTTATATCTAGTCTGAATCTTCCCTCTTTTAGGTTAAAGCCATTCCCTCTTGTCCTGTCGCAACAGGCCCTGCTAAAAGGTTTGTCCCCATCTTTCCTGTAGGCCCCCTTTAAGTACTGGAAGGATGCCATAAGGTCTCCCTGAAGACTTCTCTTCTCCAGGCTGAAAAACCCCAACTCTCTCAGCCTCTCCTCACAACACCTTAAAGCCTGTCAGCCCCGTGGACATGAGGGAGCCAGGAAGAACATCCATGGAGGTCAGCGATTGGTCACCCTCAGGAGCTGGAAAGCTGTTCTTCCATCTAAAATTGCTCAGTTAGAAATGAGAGCACACACTGACCTTCTACCTAAAGCTTTGTGCTCCCCTGTCCCTCAGGGAAGGGCAAGGAGGCAGAAACAGGCCAGTCTGGCGTGGTACTTAAAACCACTTAAGGAATAGCATAACTAAAAGAGAGGCTAGCAGCCCACTCTACCCTAATTTTAACACTTTTACCCAGCTGCAGGGTGTTCAGCCGTGTTCCAGACAAACAGACCAACATACAGCCCCACCGCTGCCTGCTCTCCTGGCCGTTATTTTGCAGGCCCGCCGGCAGCAATGGCTGCTCCTCACCGGTGCACCCAGGATCACTGGGAAGCAACCGTGCTGCAGCCACAACCCTGGCTGATACCACTAGAGATTTTAGGGCATGCAAAAGGGTGCACTCTCACCCCAAGGCAGGGGATTATGCATATTTAACTCATGTTTGGTTATACGCATAAATATCCAGAGAGGAGTAGAACATGCAGCTCTTCAGAGACTGCTCTGCTGAGCAGACTGAGGAGGGTAACCTTCTTGGAACAACTTGATCATATGCCCAAGCTGAATGGCACAAATGTCACGAACTTGTGTTTTAACAGAAAGTTTAACAGCTGTGAACTGCAGGGTGTTTATTTTCAACAGTATTTTCTTGACGGATTATTTTCAAGAAACCTGAGTCAGCAGTAATAACTAGGTACAAATATTTGTTTTCAGGACAAGTAGCTTTGCCATGTTATTTACCTGTGCTCTCCAAGCCAAAAAGTTTTTACATGTATGATTAAGTCTGGCCTTCCACAGTGAGCAAATATCCACTCGCCTCAAGTATTACATTCAGCTGTCACTATTGCTTTAACTCTTAGCTCCATAAGAACTCGATCATATGGTAGCATGGAATTCAAGGGCAAAGGGTTAATCATTTCACTGCAGCTCAGGGATTAACTTCACATTAAAAACACGTGCATTTGTATCCAAGTGACATAATGAAAAATGTGGTGGGAGATGGAAGGTGCACTCATTCAAGCAAGCAAGGATTTATTGAACTAGTTCTTCGAGATCCTAGGAAACCTAACTGAACGTTTCCCAGCCAATGCACTGGCTGCTCCCTCGGTTAAACTGATGTGGTCAGGCCATGACTGACAAGGATTTTTATTAGCAGGCAGATGGAGGCTGTGTTTTGGTATTAGCTTTTAGGGGGCCTTGGCAATCGTTCTGTAGTGGTGTGGTGACTGAACTGTGCAAGAGCCTAGGAAAGGAGAAATAACACAGGCTAGAAAGTGAAAAAATGGAAATGCAGGAGTGCCGTTAAAGATCAGCAATCAGCTGCCATTTGGGACAGTCCTTACAAACAGTGGCACAGACTGTGAACCCTTGCATCAGTGTGAACGAGCTGACTTCACCCATGCTGTCCTAATGAGTTACTGGTGTGAGAAAACACTCACCTGTATGAAACGGGGAGCTGCCATCCGGCTTCCTGCAAAAACCACATAGGGCTCATTTTTTCCATCGCTGATGTGCTATGTGCAGGCTGAAAGAGAGGACAGTTTAACAGCATTCAGCAGCACCTGTGGGCCCAAGGAGTAACTGGTGCCACCAAAAACAGAGAGGGGAAGAGAAGGCAGGAGTTCTGGTACACAGAATACAGCCCGTGGGACTTCTCAAGGAAATACAATTCATAGCTCACCCTTGAGGAAGTGCAGCAGGAGTTTAAATCCCTGCAGGATATCAGTTTTACAGCCCAGCCAAACCCCGTCTCTCCAGCAGCACAGTGTCCTTTACCAGCTGGCAGTACAGCACTGACAGAAGAGAAAGTACAACCTCCTTCTCGTGTCCACACTTGTGAGTCAGCTCCGGCGATACTGTTGCCGTATTCGCAGAGCTCTTACTGAAAGGAGAGACCCTTGGCTGAGAGAGTACTGTCAGAGCAGATTGGTCTTGTATTGTGAAAAGAGCAATCAAACGGGAGGGGGTCACACTGTTCAGTCGCATGTGCAACCCAGTCTAAGACAAACATGACAGCATGTATCATAGAATCATAGAACCAAAGAATGGTTAGACTTGGAAGGGACCTTAAAGATCATCTAGTTCCAAACCCCCTGGACACCTTCCACTAGACCAGGTTGCTCCAAGCCCCATTCAGCCTCGCCTTGAACACCTCCAGGGATGGGACATCCACAACTCTGGGCAGCCTGGGCCAGTGTCTCACCACACTCACAGTAAAGAATTTCTTCCTAATATCTCATCTAAATCTACTCTCTTTCAGTTTAAAACTGTTACCCCTCGTCTTATCACTACACTCTCTGATAAAGAGTCCCTCCCCATCTTTCCTGTAGGCCCCTTTAGGTACTGTAAGGTCGCTATAAGGTCTCTCCAGAGCCTTCTCTTCTCCAGGCCGAACAAACGCGACTCTCTCAGCCTGTCCTCATAGCAGAGATGCTCCAGCCCTCTGATCATCTTTGTGGCCCTCCTCTGGACTTGCTCCAACAGGTCTGTGTCCATCTTATATGCAATAAGAACAAACTGAAAAGCAGACTAAGCAGCTAGAGAAAGAATGATGCAGTGGCTTTCTGGTTTGGAAGCCTCAGATTATTTATGCCAAGAGCTAACTATGAGCAACTTTTTTTCCCAAAGTGTCCATTCTTCAAAGTGAGTGGAAAGCCCAGCTCTTTGGTGGCTTCACTGGTCAGGCCACTTCCACCAAGGCACACCAGCGGGGACTGAAGAACCAGAAGTCTTTGGTCATGGGTCACAGGGCTACTTTCTCATTTTCTTTGAGCAGTTCTACAGAGTGGTTTGCTTCTCCTGAAATTTTGCAGCCCAGCGTTCCTGCACTTGGTCTCTCCTCTTTCACTTTGCATGCATGCCAGTTCCATTTCAGTGTAATTTTTATTGAGCGTGTGATTCAGAATTTGCAGTGTAATGGAGGGAACTGACGTGTCCTTGTGATACTGTAAATGAGCAGCGGCAGTTCCTTTGAGTTCAAAACAGCTACGAAGATCTTTATCAGCTTTCTGTGTGGCTTGTAAATCATCACAGGCCCAGTGAATGGTGTATTACCTACCTCACCTCTGCAGCGAGTTATTTGAATGATGAGAATGCAAGACAGCAACTGTGTGACATAAGTTCCTTCACTTCCCACAAAGCGACACAGAGCCAGATTTGGCTGCCCTTGTGATTTGCTGAAATAAGAACATTCCACCTGCAAAACGCAAATCCAATCAACAAACGGCCAAACCCCATTAGGCATGGGTCATTGAGTGTGGTGTGGGTGGAAAAACCTTGCTTGTACTCAAGTCACAAGCTATGTAGTGCAGGTGGAAGTGAGAACTAGCTACTAGTTAATGATTTATGTATGAGAAAACCAGTTCAGTCTATCTTATATTAACACTACTTGTTAAGGAGACAAGTTTATTCTGCAGAGTTAAGCCAAATTCTGCCCATAGCCTCATGTTCACTGCACAAACCCCTGCCTTCACTGGTCCATGTTTTGCCTCCAACACCCAGGGCAACTGGGAGAGGAGGGTGGCAGTATGTCAGGCTGGGAAGAGAAGTCATCTCCTGGCGTCCTCCAGTAACGCCTCTAAGGCTGCAGCACGCAGCCCGTATACCCTACCATGCACCCTCCCAACACATGCTGGATAAAGCATGGCTGGGGTTTGGGGGAACCGGGCAAGGGAGCCATCCCCACCATCAGAAGCTATGACCTGCTCCAACCTTCAGTGGAGATGCAGGGAAAAGAAATGCCTCAGAGACGTCCAGCTCCTGGTACAAATAAAGGAGTATTACACAAAATGTTAATTCGAGCCTTGCATAAACCCAGCAGGAAATGAAGGTAAAATACCCACATATACCTCCAAGTATGGGCAAGTTTACAACATAAAAACTGTGAAAGAAAATTAGCCTCCTGAGAATTAATTGTGTTTTGCTTTGAAGTTTTCTCTGCTACTGTATACGTTACTAGCTTTTTTGACCAATAGATGTATCAGTATCACTGATCCTCATTCAGCCTGCTTTCCAGAGGCGTTACATGATTCTGGCATGAATGCTTGCAATGATCTTATGTGATCACCCCTAAACCAGGCAATGATCAAAATAAACTATAATTCACTTATAATTTTTGTTAGCAATATATCTTTTTTATTTTAAAAAAGCTTTAAAATAGTCCCTATTGGCATATTCAATGTAAATTGCTCACAGGTTGTAAACCAATACAATTAAAAGCTCATTTTCTGCTACAAATGAAGTAATGGTTATAGGTTAACAGGGCAGGCCGAGGGACATTGAAACCATCCATTTTAAATTACAGTATTCCTCTTCTGAAAAGTTTGAAGACTACAAAATATAATGTGTTTATTAATCTGGACAGCCTGCAAGTAAGAGTTAGGGAAATGACTGTTTAAGCAGAAGCAGAAGTTCTGTGGTGCGCCCGTCGAGCTGGGCAGCGAGTCCTTCTCCCTGCACCTGTACTGGTTGCAGGAGAAGCTGTTGGTATGAGGTGGTGCGATATGTGCTATACCTTAAATTGTACTTAGAGGCTTCTGGTGTCCAGTGTATCTCATTAGGTGACAGGTTGGCCAGGGCAGTGTGATTTTTTTGAAAACTGATCCTGCATTCAAACAGATGAATGTTGCCCCTCCTATATTTATTGAAGTGACTATTAGCACTTTTCTGTCTTTCAAAGGCCCAAGCAAGGCTAAAACACTTCATACAGCAAGAGAGAGACTTGTCTCGGAGATCCTGCACACTGAGAGAATTCCTTAGCACTTTTACATTATTTTGGTTTGTCCTTCCCTTGCCTCTGGCCATGGCTGCCTCTTCCTTGGCTCGTCCGTCAGCCAGCCATTGTGTCTGTATCCTGGTAAGGATCAACCGTGCTTAATCCCGCCGGTGGGAGACAAGGATGCTGGAGGTCAAGGAGTGAATTCTTCCGTTTCCAGACATTGCGTGGGATGTCTTCATTCCAGAGCTATTTATAGGCTACATGGGCACTTATCTTTTTAAAGAGATAATCTCCTTTTTAATATTTTAGGTTTCTGGTTGATTATTTTTGTCCATAGCAATGACATCATAACTAAAGCACTGAAGGTGAACTAACGAGCAAGTTCTTTTTTATTAACTTTCTGGTTCAATTGCAATTTTATCCCTCAATAATTCTCTTTTTTCATCTATGGGAATGACTTTACACTGGTGTGAACCAAATGCTGTCACTTACACCATCTTAACTCACACCAAATCAGACTGGGTAATTCTAAGTGAGCCCAACCCTGCGGAATGGTGGAGGGATTTGCTAGAGCTCGCTGCAGGTAGTATGGATTTGGTAGGCAACAGCTTGGTCCTGTCATTTTAAATTTTCCGTAGAGGTATAAACTCAATGAGAAATTTTGTACATGTTGTGAAGTAAATCTCCACTTGACATTGTTAAGTCAACAAAGATCTCTCTCGTCCAGCTGAGGACATGTCTCTATGAGTTATGTGCCTTCCTCACTGGCCTGTGGTCCTCACTGGCTTGGGCTGACGGGTGTTTCTGATCGCTGCAGGAGCCTCAAGGATCGCTGTAGAGCAGCTGCTGGTTTTGAAGCTGGCAGTTTTTCTGTCCCCCTCCCCTCCCTGAGTGGCATCAGATGTCAGAGTCCAAAAGAATATTTATAAATGATGAACTAGATTCAGGTTTTCTTGGGGATACTGATTTGAATAACAAATCTGTGTAATCTTGGCAGGCCCTCTGCCTCTTTGTTTGCATTTCACATAATCTACAAAATTAGTTTACTGACCAAAATATTCCTTAAAAACAGCGATTTCCTATGAATACTGGAGAACTCTGGTGCTGGGCTTTTGAATTGTGTGTGCATTATGTGTAGGCAGCCAGGAGACACCATATGTTTTGAGGATTTTGTCAAAACTAACCTTTGTAGCTATGATTTCACATGTTGAATACAGAACATTTGCAGCAAGTTGCTGATGAACAATCTCCAGACTAAGGTCCCAGTCTTGACAAACACATGCACATGCATTACTCTGAACATTGCAGAATCTCAAGGAAATCAGCATAATTCCCTATAGGTTACAGATGGGAACAATTTCTATGAATGATGCATGAGTCATGACTCTACAAAGGCCTGGGTGTAGCTTGATGTTTTAACAATATGTAAAGTCAAGTGCCTGCATTGACCTTTGAAGAACAGGGGTGAGGAATCATTCATGGAAACACATCAATGAATGGCTTGAAATACCAGAGGAAATTTTGAAGTGTCAAAGGATATCTCAAGAAATCTTAATGTACCCAAAGATAGCGCCCACAGAGAAAGAGGTACTGCAATCATACTACTGTTTATTTACTGGAAACAATCTTTCAGCTCTACTGTCAAAATAATACATATCTGTTTACATTTATACCACTGACACTGAGATTCAGACTTACAATAAAACTGGGCTAAATCCAGACCTGATGTAAGGTGGCTAGTGATCACTGACTTCAGCATAATGGTGATCACATTGCATTCCCTCTGACTGGGCCAAATACTCTGTTTGCAAACTGGGAAAACCCCATCCAACACGTGGAGAGCCTAAGGATGTATTGCATAAGCATGTCCTTGTCAGGCTTCTTAAAGAGCCTTGAGACTATCAAGCCAGCATGATATAGATGCAATTTCAGGAGAAAAATGATTCATCAGGACCTAAATGAGCATCTATTGTCTTCAAAACTGGGGGGGCTGTGGGGTTTTTTTAATCCTCTTCCTGAAGCCAGGCTCTGCCAGCAGGCTGGGCAATCCCTTCGGCCATTCAGACCTAATGCTTTGCTGTAAGGATGCCTACCGACATTGCAGAGGGAGGGGGGTACAAAAGCAGCAGATGGGCCAACAGCAGTGCCCGCATTTCCAGTGAAACACATGAAGAGCTTGTTGTACAGATGGTGGGTGCAGAGGAACCTGAGAGGGAAATAACGGATTTGCCTTGGCTACGAGAAAAGCAACCGAGGTCAGTCAGAGCCTAGAAGAGACACATGGCCTACAACCGATCTCCAAAAAGCAAAGTGAAAAATGTTACAGAGTGCCAGAGGAAAAATGGAGCTCACTCAGCATGTGCTTGCAGTGCATGACCATAATGAGATCATTTGTCCAGGACAAACTCAAAAGGGAGAATGAGTGACTTCTGAGATACAGGAGGGAATTGAAAGAGATGGAATATTTCAGGAATTTTTGGTTGCTGAAGTGTTTTCTAAAGATCCCTTTGCTACCCAGCTACATTCCTCAATTCTTACATCAAGGTTTCTGCATCATTATTCACTTGCTGGTGTAAAAGTGTAGCTATCTGCCTTGTCCCCAGACTCTCCCTCGTGTAGCTTCACCAATATTAGTTGAGTTACACAGGGGGATCAGTTTGGCCAATGGAAACCACAAGAGGGATCTCAGAAGTTTGAACTCAGAACTGGAATTGGTGAGATTTCCACCTCTGATGTGCACAGTTGTAAACATCAGATGCACTTTGCACTGAAACAGGTGAGGAAAGAGGCAGCTGCAGGATCAAAGACATCCCCGCACAAACACCTCTGGACCGTTACACCCCCTATAGCACTGACCCTTCAGCACAGGTCACCTTTCTGGGTAGGCTTTCTGCGGAACCCCTGAAAGTCTTGTTATGACCGTCAGCCTCAGTCTTCATGCATGGCACTTGCTTTGGGGTTGAGCGATTCAGAATTGCTTCAAAGACTTAAAACAACAAAATATGATGGGTGTAAATCACTTGTCTGCACTCATATCAGATGAGGAAACACAATGTGCTTGTGCTGTGTTATCTTACAACTCTTTGACTTCCAAATGCAGAGCCACACTACCACAACTAGCTTTAGCTTCTGTAAATTCTCCTTGTATACAGATGCTTGCACAGTACTTTACACACACACAGGGAAGATCCTAAGGATGCTTTTTATCTTTCCGTTAAAGAGCAGCAATCATGCAAATTAACACCAGCTGAGGGTTTTGTCCATCCAGGATAGAGATTTATTTTAACAATAATGTCTGTCAGGCTTGAATAAGGTTAGGGCATACTTTTATTCCTTTTTTTTTTTTTTTTTTTTAAACATCATTGTGCTATGAAATTTTCATTGGGCTCTAATACAGCTACATGCTATGGAAGATATTCAGTAGCATCTTCTGTGAATAAGCCAGACTGGAGAACTTGAATGACCACAAACTGTACTGATTCTATTGCTCTGCTTGCTCTAGACAGAAAAAAATGCATATGTAAGTTCTGCTGATGCTGATACCATGTCTATGAGACAATGAAAGTTGACTCTTCTAAAAGCTGAGCCAAAAACTGGTAAATATGAGTAGAGGCCCCCAACTTGAAAAGGAGAAAGCTCTGTGTGAATGGCCCTGGACACTACATTCGGTGATGCTGGGTGACCAGATACTCAAAGAAGCTTAGTTATTCTCAATGAAGTTATTGTTGTCAAATAAGCACAAGTTGAAAAGCGATTCTGTGGGATCCAGAAAACTTTTAGGTGAAATAACATTTTGTTGTCTGCGTCAAAAAAAGTCAATCCCCTAAAAATATCTCAAAGTCAAATAAGCCAGATGATAGGACCCATTCAGCTCTACAGCACTGAGTCATTCATCTCTTGCCATTCGTCTCCCTCTGGCACCTAACGTGACTAGCATGAATCACTTGGCTCATTTATCAGAATAGACTCTCCTTCCCAATCATTGTGATCTGTATCAAAGATTACTGCCATTTCTGCTTTTGTTTACTTTTATTCCACTTATGACACCGGCAATAGGTGCTGTACAAACACATAGTGAGAGGCAATCTTTCTCCCGAGGACCTTCTTTTAAACAGAGGTGACAGCCGAGAGGCAGGAGAGGCAAAGAGCTGTCCCTCCCCAGCTCGGCCAGGGAACGGCTCTCCCACCCTGAGGGAGCAGAGCAGGAGGGAACCACACGTACCCAGACCAGGGTCAGTGCCTTCATCTGGTGCCGGCCAGAATATTGTCTATTAACCATATTGTAAAACTCTTTGTGTTAGAAAATCCTCTGCAATAGGTTAGAATGAAGAATCATTTTCTGAGCGGACCTGGAATTCTGTCTGCTTTTAAAGAGGCCCGGCCTCAAAGGAGAACATGAATGTATACAGCAGTTGCAAGTTCCCATTTTTAACTTTCATACTGTAAAAACCTGACATGCATAGTCCTTTTTTTTATTTGGTGAGAATCGCTATAATATACGAGCCTGCAATGGTCTATTGGAAACAGACCCCTGACTAGGAAATGGAGAGTTTAGATGTTATAAACTGCTAGTAATTTATTATTTTGAGATTGGCATATATTTTGGCAAAGTTAAAGTTGGCTGGAGTGATAGTGAGTGATGAAAGATGTTATGGCGGTCGAGAAGTGGCTGAATTCCTTTGTTTCCAGACTTTTCACTTTTTTTTTTTAAGGCGCAGAATGTTTATATAGAAAGTGTAATATTGTTTTATGAGTATTTGCTGGACCCTGCTAAAACCAAGCATTCAAGCTCTACTCTTTTAACAAAGTGTTTTGTTATGGAATTCCTCTGGGTTTTGATGTTTCTAAATTAGGGTTAAACCAGGTTGGTATGTGGGGGCCATGGGAGAACAGCCCAGAAGTGAGAAATGTCTGATGTCTAACAGGGTGCACTTCCTCTCCAGAAGGTGATGTGATGGTAGGAAGAGAGACGACTCCTCAACTGGACATGAAGAAGCCATAACAGAGGGGCACAAAAGGGGGGAAAAGGGGCTTTTAAGCACTGGGAAAACTTTCAGCATGTTAAGAGTTTAACATCGTTAGTGCAAGACTCTGCCTGCCCCTTGTCCGCTGTCTGGGTCACCAGAGCCTGCTTGTTTCCCATGTCTCATTTCCATCATCTGGGACATGTGAGCACTTCTAGCCCCATGGTTATAAACTAGCATTCCTCCTTCCTGGTCATCTCTATTTTTCCCTTCCAAGACTGTGGCATACGATGAGCCATGATACACTCAGGAAACACATTCTTGTTTCTGATATTTCTCTGTACGTTTCCTCTACATTTATCTCCTCCAAGTTGGCTACTCACAAAATTCATTGGCGTCCTGCCCTCAATTTGGCCCACTAAACCCTGGAGTCAGGCTTCAGCCTTTTTGTTTGTACAACGAAGGACAGCCTGTGTACAGAGCTCTGAGCCGCAGGATCCCAGGACATTGTAGCAGCACGGAGAAAACTTTAATCCATAGAAAAAGGAAGCTGTTAAGCACACTCAACTCAGCATTGCATTGCTGTGAGCCATTGCATCAGGGCTTCCTTCAAGCTGAGTACAAGTAAGAAGAGCAGAGTTTCTACTAAAGCTAGGGAAACCCAACTCCAGACTAACTCACAAAACTTATTAGGAGAGAGTCAATCTTCTGATTGTCATGCAGTCTGCTGTGATAACTTTCTGAGTCTGTATTCTTCCATTTAATACTCCACTTTACTGAAGACCTCACATAATGCTTCTACTCTGCTCCAGCCTGCTCGCATTATAATCTTCATAAACGCCTTTTCCAGAGTAGCGTTAAGCACTTCCAGTCCTCAAAAAGATGAAGCAAAGGTTATCTTTCCTGCCCTGGCGATGCTGGAGAGCAAATGAGCCAATAAGGAAAAAGCAGGGGGAAGAAGCAAAAGAGCTTGCTTCAGAGAGATTTAAGAACAAGGCATATGAACCCTCATCCCTACTAAAACAAAAGACCAAACTGTCAGTAGCTTCAACGAGGTGAGCATTATACCTCCGAACTATACAATTATTAATTTTTTTTTTCAAACTCCTAAACATATATATAGATTTAGCTTAGCACTGTGAGGCCTCAGCTGGAATACTTTTCACAGTTTTGGGCACTGCACTTCAAGAAAGATGTGAACCAACTGGAGAGAATCCAGGCGAGAGTAACAAGAATGATCAAAGGTCCAGAAAATGTGATGTATGAGGAAAGACCAAAAGAATTGGGTTTGTTTAGACTAGAGAGAAACAGTCTGAGGGGAGACATGACAACAGTCTTCAGACATGTTAAAGACTGCTGCAACGGGGAAGATAAACTGTTCTCTATTTCTACTAGAAGCAGGCTAAAAAGCAATGGATTTAAATTACAACAGCAGAGATTCAGATTAGACTTCAGGAGAAACTTTCTATTGGTTACAGCAGTTATACCTGAGAAGACATTGCCTATGGAAACTGTGGGATCCCATCGTTTGAGGTGTGGGTACTGCTATAGTGGGGTCTGCTATGTGACAGAGGCATGAACAATAAGTCCAAGTCCTTTTTGGCTTATTTTCCCCGATGTTAGGAATGTAGGAGAGAGACTGCACGTGAAGCGAACAATACATTTTTTTCTGAAGGAATTTAGACGGGTCTGAGCAGAGTGGTCCTCGAACAGGAGATTAGTTGCAGCCTTAACTACAGTTAGTGTCACTACCTTATAACCATTACAAACTGTTTGCAACTACCACACTCAGGGAAAAATAAAGTCATCTGCTCTAAAGTCCCTGAACAATATTGTGGCAGCGGAGGCCTGTGTCAAAGAGCCGGGGTGTAAATGAGCATAACACCCTAAACATTGTAAAACATACCAACCAGTGACAGATTTCTATGAACTCTGTTATACAGGAAGATTTAATACAGGAAGGAACCCAAACATGTGACACTTTGTTAGAAAGTAGAAGATTACATAGTACAACGTGTTTTGGATTGAATTTACAATGAATTTTAACTATAAAATAGAATCAAAGAAAAAAACAGGTGAAACTAAGAGAAGTGCAGGGTGAATTGAGACAAAGTGCCTGACTGATAATTCCAGAGACAATTGGGAATGTAAGTTAGCACTTCTGAGATCCCTTGTTTCAATAGGTGGCTTTTAATTTCTGTTTCTGCTTGTTTGTCTGCTTTCCATGTACAATGAAAAAAAAAAAAAGGCAAGAATGCAAAAGCCAGCTTTTTCCTCAGTTTCTTTGGTGCTTTTTGCTAAGCAGCCTCGGAGCTACAAAGGTTCACAGTCTTTCAAACATAGACTCATACCCTAGAAGTGTTTACAATGGAAAGAAGAGTCCTTGAAATATATGACCACATAGAGAATCATAGGGGATCTGCTGCCGGTACATCTTCAGATGTCTGCATCCTGGTAGGGACCGTGCACGAAGAGGCCTCCCTCCTCGGACAGGCATAGGTCACCGGGTCTGTGGGAATACTGGTTTGGTTTAGAGCTGCTATACGTACTGGCTTCTGAGGAGAGAGTTCTGCAGAGGAGGAACCGTCTCTTTTGTTTTAATGTTTCCAGGGCACAAACTCAAGATTTAGAAGGAGTACTGTGACACGTATATCCTCAGCCGGATGACAGAGCTTCCTCTGAAGTTGATGACGGTGTTAACGGTGATCATTTCCAAGTCCAGCTGAATAGTACGGGGCCCCTTCACGGGCCGGGTCATCACCAGTGTAGCGCTGATCGGTCCTGTTTGCTGTGCACAAAACAAGAAGAAGCAGGTGAGACCTTAAAAAAAGGGCTCTTGAAAACTGTCACCTCTGTTGAGACCACATTACGGCCATGGTCTTTGAGCAGCCAAAATAACACTGTTTGCTGCTGCATTGGTAGAAGCTACTGCAATTCACGGCGGAGAGAGAGCTTCATTTCAGTATTTGGCTGCATTTCAGTGTTTTGTATGAACTATCACCTTCTACACTTTGTAAAGCCTTTGGGAACCCTGCACATAAAAGGAGCTATTGAAGATAGAAATTTGCTATTGTCCAAATGGAAAAAGATGACAACATCAATTTAGGGTATGCACCAGCAGTGACACCTTTTTTTGTGTGTGTGAGATATTATTTTGTTTGATGTAAAGAGCACTGTTACTTTGAAGCAGCAAACACCAAGAAGGGGTTACGTATCTTGGAGAACAGATGTTCCTATGTGAACAGGATCAGGGTTTGTTGTATAATTGCATATGTTAACGTTGCAAAACCTTACCCTCCGAAGAGAGCTTAAAATATGTGAAGGCACTTGAGAAAAAATTGTCTTTTAGTAAGTGGAAGCAGACCTTTGAAATATCTGGCCAGAACAGTGGATTATGAGCATTTAAAAATCAGAAAATGAATGGGTGCGTGATAAATAAATAAAAGAAAACTAGCAAACTTGAGCAATGATGCTGGTTACTGGAGCCCTAGCATCTGGCAGATCGACCCAGACGAGAGGAAAAGGTCGGTGGGATCAGTAATGACTTTGCAACAGGAAGGCTCTTGTGAGATGTAAACGATCATTCTTGGACCACTTGTCATTTTGGCATTTTGAAACATTTTCTTTTTTTTTTTTGAAAGTGAGAATCTGAGGCTCTCAGGAGAAATGGTTATTGGAGTCTACCAAAGTCCATCACACTACAGGCTTCTGTGAGGTATGGGAACCATCAATAGCCACTGAACATCACTTAATGTGAATATCAAAGCCAGGTTTTGCCTAGGGTTAAAAATCAACCTTCTGAACGGCACCATCCCTGGGGGCTGTGCCCCGTTCTCTGTAGGCATGTCCCATTACCCCTGTGTGTCCGAGGTGCAGTGAAGGTGACTGAGGAACGAGGTGTCTTCTGAGGAAAATTCAGATTAAAAAAAAAGTAGTTGTGTTTTCTCTAAAAGTGTCTACATAAAGTGTGTGTTCTCAGTAAAAAGAACACGTAATAAATAAAAGCAAAGAACCCAGAAAGTCCTTGGGATAAAGGTTTTTTTTCCCCTTACTTTTTTGATTTTCAGTTTTTTTCATTTTCCAATGAAGATTTTAAAAAAACAAATGAGAAACGTTGACTCTTTCAGTGACAAGTACTGATTGTCCATCAAATAAACAAAAGGTTTGGCACAACAGTTTCTCTTGAGCATAGGAGACGAGCTATTCTTAGACGTGGGTTCAGCCCTGGACTTTCCTGAACCTAATATCTCATAAAACAAGTGTGTTTGCTTTGGGCAGGTTACCTTCCTGAAAGAGCCAGCAGCCCCTGCAGATCAGGACACCCCTCTGCGTGTCTGCGTGTAAAAATGCCTCATACTGAAGGTTTAAATGATATTCATTAAAAACTGAGTTCTGCTATCGGAAGGCTATTCAGCTAACAAGAAGATGCTCCGTGTTTTCTCTCAATGAGCACCAGACTCACCCGCATGTAGAATTCCCTGCCCTCGTTCCCTGATTTGATTTGGAAGATGTAATAGGCTCCAGGGTAGCGAGTTGTTGCTTGCATCTGAAAAATGTCAGAAGGCACAGACCGCCCGGACACCATATCCATCACTCTGTACAAGATGGTGAATGGCTGATCTCTGCAACCAGCATTTTCAGCGGGACACATGCAGCGGCTGTCAGAAATAAGATTGTCATCAAGGGTTACAAATTGCTGTAATATTTGATTCTTTATATGCAAGCTGCATAAATAAATAGACAAATACTGCTGTTCACCAGCTAAAAGAATCAATGAAAATTGTAACGAATTTACTCACTTTTAGTATTCTCTGTGCTGCTATTCTGGACTACCTATATCCCTGCTTTCTTTTTCTTTTCTTCTAGGCCAAAATATTTTGGCATCCTCCCATGACTCAAAAATCTGTACTTTCTTTAAAGCAGCTTTGCGGGTGTAGAATACCCGGTACATGTTTTTTCAGACAGTAATTTATACTGAACTGTCCCCAAAATTGTTAAATATTGGATCATTTCACTGATGGTGCTATATAAATGTTGTATTCTTTGTTTAACAATCTTTTCTATACTACATGAAAACATACGAGACATCCTGGATCAAACCAAAGCTGTAGCATCAAGTGCAGAGCCCTAAGGAAGAGCAGGATAGGCAGCCGAGCGTATGACACTTCCACCAACAGCCTCCAATTGTTTGTGACTCGGGAAATCCTTGAAACAAAGATGTCTTCTGTGTATTCATCAGCTCTTAATGCATTTCTTATCCATAAACATGTCCAGCTTCCCCTTACACTCACATGAATGTTTGGCACCCACAGCTCCCAGCGGCCAGGAGCTCCACAGCCCACTCCACCTCTCTCTGCACTGTCCCTTGCTGACTCAGTCTGATGCCCCCAGCTCTTCTATTGACAGGACAGCAGCCAGTCAATCCCTGCTCATCCTCCTCACACAATTCAGAGTTTCATATTTGACCCTGTTCATGGCTGAAGAGTCCTCAGTTGTTTCTCACAAGGAGGCTATTCCATACTTTTGATCATCCTTATTGCTCTTTATGAACCTCTGTCCAGTTATATTTCTTTTCAGAGGAGGAACTGCACAGTCTTGAAGATATGGGTACACAACGGCATGTGCTTGCTCTAAGGATGTTCTCTACCTATTAACACCTCAAATTCAGGCTGTGTTTCTGACCTCTAGTGAGTACTGCAGATCATGGAAGTGTCTATAACAACCCTGAAATCTCAGTTTGGACGGATTAAAATCACGTCAGTGCTCTTTATTTTATTTGTGAATTTGGGACTGTCTTTTTACTTTACATTCATCTACACTGAATTTCATCTGCCATTTTTATTGCACCATCATTGAGGCTGCTTCTGCAATTATTTTCTTCCCACACATTTCTCTACTGTCCTCAGATACTGTTGCAGACTTTGCCCACCTCATGGTTTATCTTTTTTCCTAGGTTGCTTACAAATATGTTGGACAAAGTAGATCCTGGTCAGACCTCTGCAGAACTTCACTATGAAAGCTGACAATTTCATACTGTACTGTATTTAGGTTTTATCTTTCAACCTCTTATTCTTCTGTGCCATGGACTTCTCTCTTACTTCTGGTGGCTTCATTTCCATAGTAACCTTATGTGAGGTTCTTTTCAGAAGCCTTTGGAAACCCAAACAGACTGCATCAGCCCATCTGCCCTAGCCCCATGCTGCTGATTTCTTCAGAGAACTCTAATGAAGTTGTGAGGAAGGATGTCCCTTTATAAAAGCCATGCTGGGGAATTTACTGGAAAAGAGTCGGGTCTTTTTGCCTATTTTTTCTATAACCTCCACTACTGACACCAATTTCAGACAGTTCTTCTGGCATGTCCCCCACAGAAAGGTTCCTGGCACTGCAAACACCCAATTCCTCCCACAGAGAACACAGATGCAAGGAATTCACTTGGCTTTTACACTGACCACTTCTAGACATATGCCACAAATTAAGTGCAGTCACATCTAGACATGAGCCAAATCCACCAAACACCAAGCTCAGAGATCAAGAGTTCTTGTGCAAACTGATCTGCAAGGACTCCATAGTTGGGCTTTGGGGAATTTAGATACAGAGGCTTTAGATATTTCAACCTCTAGTTTAAAACTCTACCACCTCTGAAGGTAGGTAAACCCAGAATTGGAAGAACAGAACGTGTCCACTCCTCAGCTGCCCTAGTTCAGAAAGCAATGTTAAGACATGAATAAATTATAATGGAAAGAGGCTGATTCTTCATCTCTCATCTTTCTATAAAATACATGAGGCTACCAAGCAATCTGAAGTAATTGGGTTTAGTGCAAAGACTATGGATGAAATCCTGTGGGCTGCAATATATAGACATCTGTCTGGAGCCGAAATATTTTGAGCCCCAGGCAAGTACCTACAAAAATGTAAGAGAAACAGGTAATTTTTAGAAACGTGGGATTTTTTTTTTTTTTTGCTTGCTCAAATAAGTCCAAATTTAGACAGTAACAGTGCTAACAGCCCAATCCAGACATACCCAATTTCTGGACCAGGCTGTGGACTTTTCAGCACTTTTAAGTTTAAGCAGTAGGCAACTACTTGTATCCTGCTCTAACCATCATCTAATGTTTTAAAGTACTTCCCAGACATGAGATAGTTAATATTTACAGCAAATACTCATACTAACAAACTGGCTGCATTTGAGTGTATATGAAGTCAATTAGTAATGAAAGTAAATGTCTCTTATTACATTACAAATCTTGCTGTTTACTCACCGATAAGTATTTTTCCAGCCTAACTTTTCACACATCTGAGTATCATATCATATCATATCATATCATATCATATCATATCATATCATATCATATCATATCATATCCTGGAGAAAAGAAGGCTCAGGGGAGACCTTATCACTCTCTACAACTATCTGAAAGGAGGTTGTAGAGAGGTGGGAGTCAACTTGTTCTGTAGCAGGTGATAGAACAAGAGGAAATGGCTTCAAGTTGTGCCAAGGGAAGTTTAGATTGGATATTAGGAAGAATTTCTTTACTGAAAGGGTCATCAGGCATTGGAACGCGTTCCCCAGGGCAGTGGTGGAGTCCCCATCCCTGGAGGTATTTAAGGGTCGTGTAGATACAGTGCTCAGGGACATGGTTTAGTGGTGGGCTTGTCCGTGTTAGGTTAGTGATTGGACTAGATGATCTTACAGGTCTTTTCCAGTCTAGGAGATTCTGTGATTCTGTCATATCATATCATATCATATCATATCATATCGTATCGTATCGTATCGTATCGTATCGTATCGTATCATATCCCACCTGGTGACCTGGTAAGGAATTGCAATTTATTATTTTTATAAAGCTTACCAATGGTAAACGTAGCAACAGGATGTACGTATAGCTCTCTAGACACACTTCATGGCCATGTTGTAAAAATGCAGCTTATTTGGTTCACTCTAGATACACTTCACACAGATAGAATTTGGTTTTGTGGCTGTGGGTATGTTACTCACTTCTCATTAATCTGGATATAAGGTTCCTCGCATCTTACTGGGTCTAAACATTTATATTCTCCTGGGATATTGAAACACGTTTGCTGCGGAGTGCAGGTGAAGTTTCTGATTTCACATTCATTGATATCTAAAACACAAGAAACAAGAAAAACGCTAAAGCAGGGAAATATTTGCAAGACGCCACTCTTACAAACCGGTTTCCATCTTAAGGAATTGCTCCAAAATTCATAACACTCTGGCACCCTGAGAAGTGGCCTTTAGATAACCCCTCTTTTAAGATCAGTTTTTACTCCATTCATTTCTGCTTATTGGCGTGCTCCCATATGCTAAGTGCTGCAAAAATAGAAAAGAAATTGGCTGCTCAGGCTGCCTGACCTTAGAGTATGAGAAAACTAGAGAGACGTGCAGCAGAAAGGAGAGCATCTGAGGGCTTTCCTGTGTAGCTGTTTCCTAGTCAGTAAAGTCTTACTTCCACCAACACACCAATTGACCTCAGTGGGACTATACACATGATGACATTCTTACCAGAATTGCATAATTGGCCCCTACGAGTATTTCACTGTGCAATGCCAAGACCAAGCATCTCAATTCTTGAAAACCTCTTTCCAGACACAGGACCTATTTTCTGCACCCCTTGGGTTTTAATCAGCACAGGAATGTTCTTACCTTGGCAGCTTCTGCTATCGTCAAGCAGGTTATAGCCTGAAGGACAGATACAGTAGTAAGAACCAGGCCCATTCACACATTCGTGCTGGCAGAGGAACTCTGAGAAGCTGCATTCGTCCATGTCTGCAGTGGTAAAACAAAGTTTAGAGTCTTTGGCTTTACAGTCAAAAGAGCCGTCCCACAGGCAGGTGGCCATCCAGACTACGTGCCCATCAGCCCAGCTGGAGGTTGGCACCCTCCAGCTCCCTAGAGCTCTGCAGCAACCTGGGAAAATGCTATACAACAAGTTCTTGGCTAAACATTTTTCTCCTAGGGAAACCAAAGCTGCTGCTGAACACAATGCATGGCTTTTATTTATTTATTTATTTTTCTTTTCGAATACCTGTCACCAGTTAGCCATGTTTTCAGTTCTGTTTTACGTCAGAGATAGAGCTACTCCAACAACAAAGCTGCAACTGTAATTTGAAAGGAGAGACTTGGCGGTGGTTTTCTTTTCTTTTTTTTCTGGAGAGCAAACTTCCCTTTCCCAGGGCCACATGGATCCCAGCAGAACTCCTGCAGCCAGCCCCGGCTGTTTTATGTTTCTTAGCCTCTAGCCAGTTACTTCCAAGGCATTCCAGCAAGACTTCAGAGCTCATCCCAGCTTGGGTCAGACCTACTGGAAGGCCCAGCCATCTCCCAGCAGATACCCAGGAAGCTAAGCAGTCTGTCAAATTTCTGATTGAAAGCAGAAATTGTGCTGTTTTCCCCTTGCGCTCATGAATTGACCAGTCATTGTATTCTGCAGAATTGTGCTCAAGCGAGAAAGACGAACTTCAGAACTGCCCATGGAGGCATGGCTGACTGAGGGGAAAACACATGCAAAGGCGCTAGACTGAGGGAGGCTGCACTTAATCATTTCCTTATTTCCCTGTTCAGGGGAAGAAAGAAACAAAGGCCAGAGCTCCAGCCAGGAACTCCCAAGCTCTTATTCCCAGCTCTGACATGTTGACTGTCCCAGGCAAATCACTTTTACTCTTCAGACTGAATTTCCCTTTCTTCTAAATTGGGCTCAGTCCATTTATCCACTTTTGGTGGTTTGCGCAGATGGATTGGAAAGTATTTGAAGTCCAAATATGTTAAAGGGGCTTTATGGCTGCAACCACATTATCAGAAGGGAGATGAAAGGAACTATATATCTACATAGTCCTCTTACTGTGTGACTTGCCCCAGTGAGTTTGCTGAAAAAAACACCTTCATGAGAAAACATGGACCAAGGGCTGACTCCACAAAGGGACTGAGATATCACCCACCCCCTCAAGATGTCCTAGCCCAGTGCTCCAGTGCATCGGGTTCATGTAACCTGTGCTCAGCTGCTGTCGAGTGCTAGAGGGACTTAGAGCCCCAAGGGTCCTACATTTCTGCTGCTGAGCCCACACAGGACAGACACATCTTTGCTGTTCCTAAACACTTCCGGCATTCTGCTGACTACCCGCAGAGGACAAGATGGTAGGCATTTCAGAGCACATCTAATGCACATGCAAGACCTCTGTGATTAGAAAATAATATCGCAGTTGGGTAAGCCAGGTTGAAATCTCTGCCTCTCTCCTTGAACTGGGGCAGGCATTCCTCCCATCATCAAGGTAAGCTGGCTGCTAGGCCATGGACTAATTCAGCAGCCGTTGAAGTAGATCTGGATCCTGGGTGTCTCATAGCAGTGTCATAGAATCATAGAATGGTTTGGGTTGGAAGGGACCTTTAAAGGCCATCTAGTCCAACCCTCCTGCCATGAGCAGGGACACCTTCAACTAGATCAGGTTGCTCAGAGCCCTGTCCACCCTGACCTTGAGTGTTTCCAGGGACGGGGCATCTACTACCTCTCTGGGCAACCTGTAACCTTTAACCTGCGTCCTCCTAACCAGGCATTCCCTTTGTGAGCCTCAGCGTTGTCTAGTGATTGCTTGTGAAGTGAAAAAAGCTCATCCAGAGAAATTTGACCTGCTTTGACAAGCATTTTCCTGCACAGAATTGTCAAGAAAAGGTTTTCTGATCTAAATCTGGGTGGTGGAACGTCCCTTTTCCTGGCTTCACTCTCAGACTTGAATGAGGCTCAAGCACCACCTCTCCTGTCACCATTTTGTACTGGCAATGTTTATTTGGCATTGCATTGAACTTAACTGGCTCAGGCCCTCAACTAGCTCAGGAGCACATCAAAAGGTGCAGGAGTCTAACTTAGAAGCAGAAACGCCATTAGAAAGCAGAAAACTTAAGTTAGGTGTTGCAGCTCTAAATGCTAAATGCATAAGACCCTTTAGAGATTTCAGTCTTTGTTCTTTCCCTTATAATAAGGAGGTTTGCAGGGAGGAACAGCTTTGGAAACACTAATCTATACACATACTGCGTATCACATGTCTTCTCTCTCAGAAACAGCATGTTACATCTGTTTACTGTAAATTAAAAAACAAGTATTTTCCAGTATGTTTTTCCTTCCAAGAAATATTGGCTGGATTCTCTAATTTTATCAGGCTGTGGGAACATTAAGCACAGAAATAAGTTTTGCCTTCAATTAAAATAAAGCAATAAAATAAAAACAAAAATAAGAGAAGAAAAAGTACAGTGACATAAGCACAGTTGCTTCTGCTATGTGCTGAACAGATTAGCAATAGCTGTCCTAAGAAACCATATATTGGTTCTGAAGTGTAGCCAGAGCCATACAGGAGAAACTGGGGAAGTCTTCAGGCAGAAGTGTGGAGTTGTAAGACCAAGCGGAATACACTCATTCAATGGACAACTGGAAAAGTGCTTTTACATAAAGTATTTCTTTAATCATGGAAGAATGTTCTAGGACAGTCCCTTCTTTATTTGCTCTAATAAAGCTTCCTGTTCAACATTTAGAAAGCGTTTTGTTATGTTTTGCTGTTATCTTGGAGCTTTTTAATATTTAGCTTATTTCTTTAAAACCATTTGCAGCCCTCCTCCGTTGTGCCTTTCTGGCTATTTGCTGTGTGCTTTAACTGGAAGGAAGATCACACGAGTTGCAGCTGCTAACCAGGGACCAAGGCAAAAAATGTTTTAAAAAGCATGTACGAAACAATACACTGGGAAAAGAAAACTTAATAGAATTAAAGAAACCAAAACAATAAATAACTAAAGACAGTTACCACTGCAGTTAACTCCATCAGCTTCCAGTTCGTAGCCAGGTTCACAGCGGCAGAGAAAAGAGCCGTAGGTATTGACGCAGGTCTGAGTGCAAGGGTTTTCGCTTGTACATTCGTTCACATCTGCGGGAAACCAATGCCCAATACATCAGTGACTTCTCCCCAAACTCTATTTTCAATTCATTACTGTAAAGCATTTCAAAGAGATTAGCTGTACAGTCAGAATGATTTGTTCTGAAAAAATATAACCAAGTCAGTATTGTTTATTGGGATTCAGGCTGCTGCCTGGAAATAGCATGTTGGAAACGCAACGTGTGTGGAAATGAAGCATTTTGGGAATGTCTTCAATCAAAAAAATAACATGGAAGATGGGAACGAAATATTTATTACAAATGCTTCTGGTTTTATCCTGCAATTTTAAAACCACTGAACTGAATTTTTCATAACAGACCTGAGAGGAAATGCAGCATGATGTACCTGAGGAAGATAATGCAATGAGGAGCAGTCCTTATGGAAACCTAGGGCTGTGACAAAACCATTTTTTTTTTCCTTTAGAACATTAGCAGCTTCTGGGAAATCCTCACATCATTAGCACGGACCATTTCCTGCAGCATGTGGGAAGATGCTCCCTGCTTAGCTAGAGAGAGGCTTTACGAAGAGGTTGTGCTGACTTTGATTCAGGTAGCACATCACAGCAGAAGGTGGTCTAGTGCTCGGGACCCGAGTCTGGAGCTTGGGAGACTCAGATCTAATTTGCTGATCTGACAGCGTTTTTCTGTCTCAGGTGGGTCCCACAGCCTCAGATTTTAAAAGTAACTTCAGTACCTACACTCTCTGTAATTTAAGTGAATTGAGTAAATCTATGTTTTAGGGGGCTTGGGCCTCTCTGCAGATTTGTGCTGATACACTGGTCACGTTGCACCTGTACGCTTCCGAGGTACTGTGAAGCCACAGAAACATCTCAGGCTGACAAACCTATGAACGTTTGCAAAAGCAACGTTGGGAAAGTTACCTGTATTCTAAAAACAAAGCAAGTTTTAGGGGTTGGGACCAAAAATTTCCATCATGGTTTAGCATACACGGTACCTTGGCATGATCTTCCGTCATCATTAAGGGTAAAGCCTGGGTTGCACGTACAGGAGTAGGAACCGGGCACGTTGGCACACAGCTGCTGGCAGTAGCCATAGCGACATTCATCTATATCTACAGATGGGAGAGATGGAAAGTAGAGTGGTCTGCATTTTCATATGCGGGTACAAAGCAGCAAACATGTTGAGTCAATGGTACCAATAACAGCATACTGGTTACAGATCTAACAGCCAAACTTTCAGGTGTTCAGATCAAGAGTTATAGTTAAAATAGGTCTCTACCCAAAAGAATGCAGTAACACGTTTTTATCCACAGCTGACATCTATCAGTATGTCCTATGAACTGATTGTCATTGCTGTGATCGTCAACTTAATGCAATGTCATCAGGAAGCCCAGAGTCAATCCCTTTAAGCAGTTACCTTGAAGCGTACCTGATAGCTCGCACAGCCCATCAACAAGAGCAGAGCCAGCATTGTAGCAAAGTTTTGTCAAAAATCAAGATAAACCTTTTTTACCTCCACATATACCAAAGCTATTCACTAGAAAAGCAAGAAGCATTTGTTACTAAATACTTCTTTTTTTCTTAGAGAGGATATCCTTTAAAGATTTTTTTTCCAATAGTCACATTCACAGTTTTACAATAATTTCTAAGTGACAAGTTACAAACTCTAAAATGGAAACAGAAAATTTACTGCCAAAATAGTAGTTTGGGCTGAATTGCAGCATTAGAAATACATGCAACAGACTGTTACAAGCACAAGAATATGCTGTAAGATAGGTATGCTGGTAAGCGCTAGAAGAATTGTGCTCCCGGAGTAAGAACTGGAATGAAACACCTGGAGTAGTTGTCCTTTCCAAGGCTTTACATTTCCTGCGGTATTAACTGGCTTTTGATTTATGGAGATTTTTTTAATGGCTACTCTCAAAGCTTTGAAGTTAAGTTTGTGCAGTAGAAAACCAAGTGTATTATCTCCAGTCAGTTTGCCAGAAGGAGCAAAGCAGAAAGGCACAGGTTTTAGGGAAATCACCCCGTCCAATGCATGTGAAAACCAAAATGACAGTACTGTCCTTATAGTTCACACATATACATATATATCTGCATGAATTCCAGCAGCTCCTTATTTGTTAGCTAAATAGGCTGCTGCTTGATTTAGTATTAAATATTAAGAATGTGTTGGGAAACTGAATTCTTGAACGACTCGAACATTTACATGATGTGGTAATACCATAAAAACAACAATGTTGTGAATCTGTTGTATAAGTAGCTACATCCTGCAATTCAAGTTTGTGCCATTGGCCTCACTGGGGCAGTTTTGCCATCGAAAGTCTCAGGAAACCATTCTGAAAATGTCAAAAGTCTTGCAAATACTCTCTCTATGTAAAACAGCAAGGACACTGACACTCAGTTTTTCCCTTACTGGCTTTTATTTCCCACTGCATTCTGAATAGCAAGATAACCCAAAGGCCGGGGTCAGCTATGGTATGTACACCAGCAGCAGGCTTGGCCCGAATCCTGCAAAAAAATAGCATTGGTTTTAAGTAAATTAATATCTCATTTTGCTGACTTATTACGTTAAATACATGCTTTGGCTTTTGCAGGGCTGTTATCTCAAGAGTGCTACATTTTGAGGATAAGAACTTTTACAGAGCTGCTTCTTGTGGGTGGGTCATGTAGACACTGCTCTACTGGCTCCTCCTGTATAAACTTTACTGGGATAATTACAACAGAGAGAAGTGTAGCTTTTTATAACCATGGTTTACTACCGGTGCGCCAAAAAAGCTTGTCTGTAAAAACCCAACCCAGCCCTCTGATTACATTAAATGGTCTTTCACTGCTTTATGCCAGCAAAAATCACTTCTCCAAGGCCAGTGGAAAGTATGGAAAACTGAGACTTTTTGACACTTAGGGAAAAATATAGTGACTCTAAATGCAATTTGCTTTTAGCTCTTTGCATTGCCTTGTAACAATCCACCCCACGATTATTAAAGTGAGCAACACTGGGATGTCATTGCCTATTTTAAATGGCATAAGCAGATACTCAAATCAGTTCAGCAATGCAGCCACTTCTCTGTGAACTGAGAACTGAATATTGAGAACACCAGTTCTCTGGTATATCCATCAAGCAGTAAAGCACTTTAGATCCATGTCCAAATCCCGAATGCTGCACACAACCCTTTAGTTTGGGCTGTAACTGGGAGAAGTAAATGGGTAACGCAACAGATGATGGAGAGCAGAATCCCTCTCCCTGCCCTCCCTCATCCCCACCCCATCACATACGCCTGTGCAACCCCCAGCACAAGGTTTTTTCCCCAAGAGAAGAGGAATTATCAGAGATTATGGAGCAAGGTGCTTGGAGACTTCACATCCCAGGGAACTACAAGACTACCCAGAGCAGCTACGGCTGTGCAGACCCCACTTGGAGGAGGCTCAGCGCTGTCCCTGCCCGGTGAGTTACACAGCAGCTGTTTGCAGTAGTCAGGAAAGCAGCCGTGAGTCAGTCCTTCACTGGAATTGGTACTTGGGAGGAGAAAGTTGGAAAATAACTGGAGAGGCTCCAGGGATGAATGGGCAGGGAAAGCCCATTCTCCTTCCAGCGGAGGTGTTGTGACAGGACGGTCCAGCTCCGCAGAGCTGGCAGGCAAATAGCCTGCGCCGAGGGGAAAAAAATAATAATAAACTGACTTTTTTTTTTTTTTAAAAAAAAAGCGCTGTATCCTATCTCCTAGGTCCTATCTGTGTACCTAAAATTAGCATCTACTTCATCATCCCGTGGGCATGTTAAGTGAGGGGAATGGGCTGGAGGAGAGGGGAGCTGGAAGGTCTTCCCGTGCTCTTTGTTGAGGGATGGCTTTTTCAACAGGGCTGGGCTAAAAGGATGAACAGGACATTGCTGCGAGGAAAATAATAAAAATTGAAATAAAACTGCTTGGAAGCTACCGAAATGGCACCCAGTTCAGAGGTAATTTTTTTCTTACCCCCAAGCAAAAGGGTTGGTTGAATCTAGGGATTTACTGGCCTCTTTCTTGGTGTCAAATCCTGATCCCTTCGGGTCCAGACTGCCACGGTGTGGAAAGGAGAGGTCTGTTTGGGAACAGATCTTTTTGTATACGTGCCTGTGATTGTTCTTATATGACAGGGAATCCTTCAGACTGGGAGTATCAAAATCCCACGTGTAACATGGATGCTAGTCATATGGCATTTACATCTACGTTTTTGTTCCACGAGGGAGTCTCTCTGCCAAGCGCACTGTTGGCACTTACAAAGATGAAAGACATTAGTTTCCACGTAGCCGAAGGTTTAACTGTGTACTTGACAAAGATGCTCGGTGACATTATTTCAGTTCCTCACAGGTACACATACACAGATGCACAAATCTCACATCGCCCGAGGTTTTTACCTAAACACTGGCCTTCCAAGAGCCAGTAGCCTTCAGTGCAGGAACAGGTATAGCCCCCCTCAGTATTTATGCAGATCTGGGTGGGATTACACTGGTGAGAATCTGAAGCGCATTCATCCACATCTGCAACACAGAAATACAGCAAGGAAATATTAGCAATGGCAACAACAGGAGATTGGTCACGCTGTACAGCGACTTGCGCTCACAATGTGTGCACTGGGCCTGTGCAAGGAACCAAAGTGTGGCAGAGTAGGGAGAACAACTATAAACTGAAGTAAAAGTCATAAGAATAAATGTTTGAGGGCAGTGAGAACCGAGGGTGCTCATCATGCCTCTCCCTTTTGCAGATGACCCAGCGTTTCTCAGGGCACCTCAAGAAAGGGACTGCATGACCTCAAGTTTTTTATTACTTCCACATTTGCTTTGTCACCGAACTGGGATTTCCACGCTACAGGGCAGTGCTCAGCCCTGGGGAAAGGCTGCTGGAAGGGCTATATAACCCCACTGTGGAGTGAGCGATGAGTGGGAGTCAGAGAGATGTACAAACACAACTCAGACATATAAAAAATATTACTTCCTAACCCCACCAACCTAGATTATCTCACTGTAATTTTTCTGACAGAAGGTTCAACCAGAATCAACCTTTACCTGAAAAAACAATTGTATACTTCCCTGGAATCAATTTCCTGACAATAAAACTCTTTTATTTTTAATTTTTTTTACCATCCTTATTGTTTTTAATGTATTTAGCTTTTTATTACAACCCCTTAGGGTGTGTTTGTTGTGACCTTTTTTTATTTTTTTTTTTTATTTTTTTTTTTGCATAGGAGGTGAATAGCATTCCTACATTTATATAAGCCAGGACACTGGAACCTAACTGATTAAAAATGCCTTTCAGAGTCATAAGTTCAATTTGAATCCCTCCTTGCTCAATCTCTTCCCTGATGTTTCTGGCGTCGGGTTTGCCTCTAGATGTCAGAAATGGAAATATCAAAAGATAAATTTTGTCGTTTTTTCAGCCAACTCAGATTTCTATGTTTTATTTATTAATACCTAAACTATTTTTTATTCCGGCATACTGTGCACTGGCCTTTGCTGAAGTACTATGTCATCCGAGCAATGCTACTCCCTTGATCCCTCCCTGATTCTTATTAACCCAGACTTCCGTGGGTCATGACTGAAAGTATCTCACAAACGCACCGGGCTGGAGCAGGCAGCAGAGGGCAGGAATTATGTCTCAGTATCTGCCTCTGAGGCACCCAGCGCAGCCAGTCAGCTGGAAAATCCCAGCAATCATGAAATAATTGACTCAATCTACCACAGCAGCATATCTAACATGTTCGGATATATCAATAAATACATACATATTATGTATATGGAGAGAGTCTAGAGTTCTTATCTTGCCAACATCTGTAGCGGGGCAATTTATGGTGAGTCAAAGCTGCTGAGATAACAAGAGTGGCACAATTAGACATAATTAACTCTGTCAGAAATCAGTTCCCACATATTTATTGGCCAGAGAAAAGGCTGGCAAAGTGGTAGGGAAAGTGGGAAAGGAGTAAGATAACAAGTCTAGACTATATAGGTACATAGAGATGTTGTTCAGTTCATCTGTTACTTCTGTGATTGGGCTAAAAATCCTGGATCCTCCCTTCATACCGTGTATCACACATAATTGGCAGTATTTGAACACAGATTTTATCTAACCATAAATTTAATAAGGATGACATTAATGTTTTCTAAATGAAAAAGCTTTCTATTTGTCATGTTTGCTTGTTGTTTTAGGAGTGGGACCTTGGGATCTGGCCAATCCTACTGTTTCTATCCTACCCTGAGCTTAAAAAGGAGATTTTCATTTTCCATGCTCTCTGCTTCCAGCAATATTAATAGGTGAAGACCAGTAGAGACAAAATGAGAGACAGGGTCTTAGCACCACGTATGGTAGCAATGCTGTTTGAAGACTACAAATGCTGCGGTGCATCTTTCATGCACCCTTCACCAAAAGCAATGGGTGACTGCAGGATCGGTTTTGTTCCTGAGTCATCTTAGTAGAAGTTGCATGAACAGCAGTACAATCACTCAGGAAAAGTAAGACATCAATCCTCTTTTCTTTACTATCTACCAAGCAGATTTATTTGCTTACTCCCAATCTTCACCTTTCACGGTGGTGTTGGAGACATATTTCCATCTGAACACAAAATTTTTTAGGACAAAGGCTACCTGTGGAGTTTCTGCTGCCCCTAGAAAACCTGATCAAGCTGAAGTTACCTATGCAGAACACCTTGACTCCCCGTGGTTTACACTTAATCGTATCTCACTGACTTAACGAAGTTTTATGCAACCAACAAGTATAAGCAGCATTACTGGTAGCATAAGGTCTTTTTGCTTGGGCCTGGGTGCACACACACAGTTGTATGTTACATGTGTCTGGCTTTCTCTAAGATTGCCCCTTACCATGATGCTCCATTAAACTCTGACAAGCCCAGCCAATGCAATCAATCAAATCAATTATTTTTGGCAAGCAGCCTTCTCAGTTCAAACAGGTAGTATAATCCCAGCCTGTCTGCCAGGGGTTATTTACGTTGCATGGGCTCAGTAAGTGAAAGCTGATATCTGCACACTGAGAAAAATGTCAGTGCAAAAATTGGCTAACCATTAGGTATCCTCTTGAAGAATACCAGTGCTGAGAAGACAGAGGGTGCCTTGCCCAACCCATTTACACGGTGTGGCATACAGTGAGAACTGATGTGGTTGATAAAGTCAAAACTAGACGTTTGACAGGGAAAGGAAAAAAAACCAAACAAATTATTTCCACTGCGGAGAAAATGAGCCATAAAACTTTGAGAGATTACCTATAATGGATTCACTAGACTTAAATGCCAGCACAGAAACTATATCAATACATTCCAAGGGCATTTTTGGTTGAATGGAAAATTGCAAGTGGAAAAAACCTGACAGCCAGTTAATAATGTATAATTAATTTCTTATTCTGGTTGCACATTTTATTTCTGCCTCATTCAAACATAAATCTTAGGTGTGTTCATGCTCTGGGAACATGACTTCAAAGCCCATTCATACCACCTCTGCCCTTGTGATGGGTTATACACACTACTAGACTGAAACTGTGATGCTAAATGTACATGAGACTAAATTGTCAATAGTTTTGTAGGTTCAAAGCAGATAAGACAAATTCAGAGAATAAAAAATTTTAAGGACTACTCAATATAAGGATAGGGCTTGTGGCTAAGAAGTCCCTGAGATGTTCTCTGGAGCCTGGAAGAGTGCCTCTGACCCAACATAACTTGTGTTGCAGTCTTCACCATGGAAAGAATCATAGAATCATAGAATCATAGACTGGTTTAGGTTGGAAGGGACTTGAAGATCATCGAATTCCAACCCCCCTGCCATAGGCAGCGACACCTCCCACTAGACCAGGTTGCTCAAAGCCCCATCCAGCCTGGCCTTGGACACCTCCAGGGATGGGACCTCAACAACCTCTCTGGGCAACCTGTTCCAGTGCCTTACCACCCTTAAAGTGAAAAATTTCTTCCTAACATTTAATCCAAATCTACCCTCTTCCAGTTTAAAGCCATTCCCCCTCATCCTATCACTACATGCCCTAGTAAAAAGTCCTTCCCCAGCTCTCCTGTAGGCCCCCTTTAGGTACTGGAAGGCCGCAATAAGGTCTCCCTGGAGCCTTCTCTTCTCCAGGCTGAACAACCCCAACTCTCTCAGCCTGTCCTCATCGGAGAGGTGCTCCAGCCCTCTGATGATCTTTGTGGCCCTCCTCTGGACCTGCTCCAAAAGGTCCACATCCTTCTTTTGTTGGGGGCTCCAGAGCTGGACACAGTACTCCAGGTGTGGTCTTGACCTGCTGCCCACACTTCTTTTGATGCAGCCCAGGATACGGTTGGCCTTTTGGGCTGTGATCACACATTGTCGGCTCATGTTGAGCTTCTCATCAATCAGCACACCCAGATCCTTCTCCTCAGGGCTGCTCTCGATCCATTCCTCACCGAGTCTGTATTCATGCTTGGGATTGCCCTGACGCAAGGTGCATGACCTTGCATTTGGCCTTGTTGAACTTCATGAGGTTGGCATGGGCCCACCTCTCCAGCCTGTCCAGGTCCCTCTGGATGGCATTCCTCTCATCCAGCATGTCTACCTCACCACACAGCTTGGTATCATCAGCAAACTTGCTGAGGGTGCACTCGATCCCACTGTTGGTGTCTCCGACAAAGATGTTGAACAGCACAGGTCCCAGTACTGACCCCTGAGGAACGCCACTTGTCACTGGTCTCCTCTTGGACATCGAGCTTTTGACCACAACTCTTTGAGTGCGACTGTCCAGCCAATAGAAATACCACAATTACTTGTTTGAGCCCCAAAGTAAAGTCATAGAATCATAAAATCGTTTAGGTTGGAAAAGACCTTTAAGATCTTGAATTCCAACCGTTAACCTAGCACTGCCAAGCCCACCACTAAACCATGTCCCTGAGCACTACATCTACACATCTTTTAAATACCTCCAGGGATGGTGACTCAACCACTTCCCTGGGCAGACTGTTCCAATGTTTGACAAACCTTTCCGTGAAGAAATTTTTCCTAATAACCAATCTAAACCTCCCCTGGCACAACTTGAGGCCATTTCCTCTTGTCCTATCACTTGTTACTTGGGAGAAGAGACTGTCCCCCCCTCGCTACAACCTCCTTTCAGGTAGTTGTAGGGAGCTATAAGGTCTCCCCTCAGCCTCCTTTTCTCCAGACTAAAGAACCCCGGTTCCCTCAGCCACTCCTCATGAGACTTGTGCTCCAGATCCCTCACCAGTTTCGTTGCCCTTCTTTGCACACAATCCAGTGCCTCAATGTCCTTCTTGTGGTGAGGGGCCCAAAACTGCACACAGTACTCCAGATGCGGCCTCACCAGTGCTGAGTACAGGGCTAAAATCACCTCCCTGGTCCTACTGGCCACACTATTCCTGATACAGGCCAGGATGCCATTGGCCTTCTTGGCCACCTGGGCACACTGCTGGTTCACATTTATCCAGCTGTTGACCAATACCCCAGGTCTTTTTCCTCCAGGCAGCTTTCCAGCCACTCTTCCCCAAGCCGGTAGTGTTGCATGGGGTTGTTGTGACCCAAGTGCAGGACGTGGCATTTGGCCTCGTTGAACCTCATACCATTGGCCTTGGCCCATCAATGCAGCCTGTCCAGATAACTCTGTAGAGCCTTCCCACCCTCAAGGAGATCAACACTCCTGCCTAACTTGGCAACATCTGCAAAGTTACTGATGGTGCTCTCGATCCCCTCATCCAGATCATTGATAAAGATATTAAAGAGAACAGGCCCCAGTACTGAGCCCTGGGGAACACCACTTGTGACTGGCCACCAACTGGATTTAACTCCATTCACCACAAATCTTTGGGCCCGGCCATCCAGGCAATTTTTCACCCAGTGATGCATACACCCATCTGAACCATGAGCAGGCAGTTTCTCTGGGAGAATGCTGTGGGAAACGGCGTCCAAGGCTTTAGTACAGTCTGGGTAGACAACATCCACATCCTTTCCCTCGTCCACTAAGTGGGTCACCTTGTCATAGAAGCAGATGAGGTTAGTCAAGCAGGACCTGCCTTTCATGAACCTATGCTGACTGGGCCTGACCTCCTGGTTGTCCTGTATATGCCTGATGATGGCCCTCAAGGTGATCTGCTCCATAACCTTCCCTGGCAGTGAGGTCAGACTGACAGGCCTGTAGTTCCCCAGATCCTTCTTCCAGCCGTTCTTGTAGATGGGTGGTACACTTGCCAACCTCCAGTCAACTGGGACCTCCCCAGTGAGCCAGGACTGCTGATAAATGATGGAAAGTGGCTTGGTGAGCACTTCCGCCAGCTCCCTCAGTACACTTGGGTGGATCCTATCCGGCCCCATAAACTTGTGTGTGTCTAAGTAGTGTAGCAGGTGCTAATCATTTCCCCTTGGATTATGGGAGGTTCATTCTGCTGCCCATCTGGTCTTCCAGCTCAGGGGTCTGGGTACCCAGAGAACAACTGGTCTTACTATTAAAGACTGAGGGAAAGAAGGCATGCAGGGCTACCGCACTGCCACTCCTTCCTCACCCGTCCCTCCTGAACAGCCTGTAGCCATCGATAGCCGCGCTCCAGTCATGGGATTTGTCCCACCAAGTTTCACTAATGGCAACTGTATCATAGCTTTCCTGCTGCACAATGGCTTCTTAAAGGCTCTTTCAGCTGAACTCTATGCTACTCACAATGTTCCTGTCCTACCCTAATGGTGCATTGAACCTCAAAGTTTCCAGTAGTTATTGAAACAGAGGGACAACTATTGACACAGTCAGTGGCAAATTGAAAGAGTTATCTAGCTACCACTCCTCTTCTTACCCTTACAGACAGGACTGGGACTGCTCCTGTGAAATTACCTATAAAAACAAGAGGATGTTAAAGATCATCATACCTAATAATTTTGAATAAGCCCAAATTTTCCCAAGTGACCCTGGATGACTCCTTAGAGGTTCCTGATTTTGAGAGAGCAGATCTTCAGCACTTTAAACCACACTAGATAACCAAGGCAGGGCAGGATGAATCCCTGTTCAAAACTTCACTTGCCAAGGAGTTGCCAACACTGGCCCTGGGATGTCTTGGCTCTTGATTATGCTGCTGTGTGCTATCAAATTAGCAGTCATCTACATGCTCTAATCCATCCTTCCACTTGTTTCGTTTACATTACTGCTCCCATAGCTAGTTCCAAAGGCAGACGTTCAGTCCAGACTGAAATTAAAATTTGACCTGAAGTGGGAACGATTCACTTTGTTACTGCCCAGCTGAATACTGAGAGCAACCACACAGCCCATCCACACCACTGCTCTCTGCCTCCTAAGAAATATCACCTAGGACAAATGCAGACCCTCATGGCTCGAAGCCAAGAGTTTTAAAGACCTTTGGTTTACTGACTGAATGAGAGAATAGGTAGGCAACATCTCCATATACATTTGTCAGGAAGCCCTTGCTGCAAGAGCCTGAGCCCAAATACTCCAAAATTAACCACAACCCTCCCTCCTAGCTCTGCATGTCTGCCTTAAAAATTTATGGCTGTAGTGGTTTGGTCTAACAACCCTGGGGTGTGATGTTCTGTTTACTTGACATTTTGACAGAGGTGAGGTGGCTGGGGCAATGGGGTTTCATTTGGGGATTGGAAGGGTGGAGAAAGTGTTTTTTTATATTTCTGGCTGCCTGGCTGCCTTTTGTGGGATGTGATGTGCTGATGCTTTGTTTTTATTGGTACAGCTTGTATTTTTAATGGATGGCAGGATGCCTGGTGACTGGATAGATATCATTTACAATGTCAAAATAAATAAATGAACTAATTGTGTTTAGCATGCAAATTACTGGTTTTGTGTTTTATTATCTGTAAAAGCTAGCAGTAATCTTCATGGATTCTTTAGAATTTAGCCACATCATAGAACAATGAATGACATTTTAAATTCATTGCCCATAAATTAAAAAAAAAATAAAATTGAAAAGCCATGCATACAAAAAACAGGGCAGTATATTAATATAGTCAGAAGGAAAACCTAGATGTCAAACTACAGCACAACACCACATCTCACCAGGGAGGCTAATTCTTATCAGAAGACGTAGTGATCTTTTATACTGACTCACGTCCCCAAAGAATGCAGGACTGAGGCCACTCTCATTTGTATCAATAATATCGCAAGAAATCACAGCATAAAAAGAAAAACAATACTCTAATCCATTGAATTAAGACCAGACATATTAAATACTGCTTAAATGAAAGAGGCTAAAACTAGGAGACCAGAAATCTCAAGAGAGAATCATAAATACGGAATCTGCGTCTACAGGATCCTGAGGATCTGTTACCAGTCCACTGTTTGTCCACATTTGGGATAAAATACAGAGGTTCACAAGCTGGTGGAGTTAAGAAGTAAAAAGTGAGCAGAACTCTTACATAAAAGTAATTTGCTAGGTAGAGTGGGCACATTTGAAAGTTCATTTCAAGGCAGACAAATGCAAGGTCATATATCAAGAGTAAAAAATGTTGGTCATGACAATAACTTTGGAATCGTTAAAGATAATCACTTGAACACAAACTTTTCCTGACACAGCGCTGCTGAAAGGACAAGCATAAACATGAGCACACTGAGTAGACACAGGAAATTGTTCTTACCACTGTATATTGCATTGGTAAAATAATTACCGAAATACATTTCCGCTGTCAGCACTTCAAAAAGCGATATTGCAAAGAGACCAGGAAATCTCCGAAGAGTAATTCCAAGTCACAAAAACTTGTCTCAGAGCAAGATAATGCTCCATTCAATAATATATTTAAGAAAAAGTTCATGGTATATTTGTCTGTGATCTATAAACATCCTCATGGAAACAAAATTTTTAGCTAGGGTGGTCACTAAAGCTAGCAAAAGACAATGGGATGAAATTCAGTGTTTAGAAGACAAATTCTAAATAAAAATAAGGCACAAACTTTAGTTGTACTACTGATAAACCATCTGAAAAACATAATAAAGCACAGGGCAGATGTTCCTTTGCTTTAGGGCCTTATATCTGAGCAGTATTTCTTCTTTGAAATATGCTGTAGCAAAAAACTGTGTGCTGAAACATCAATTAAGGTTCTATGGTTTGTGTCACAAAGAAAACAGATTATGTGGTCAAAGTGGTTTCTTACAGCCTTCCTTGAATGATTTAACATCATTCAACTTTTGGGTATTTTTATCTATATCTATAACCATCACACCTGAAATTTTCTGCTTACCTTACATCTCTTTTAATTTCCTAGGCCATTAGGAGGTCTGTATTGGCCAGTGAAACTACTGAATATGGAGACAGGAATTTGTAAAGTTCTTCCACGTGATTTCTCTTTTGCAAAGATTTAAATGTAGGCATGTGCAATTTTTCATTTTTTGATGGTATCAATAAATTTGATTTTTATTGAGATATATTGTACCTCTAATGTTGTAGTAACTGCATAAAAAATACATAATACTTAGAAAATGTTGATAACATTCTTATGCTAGAAGTTGAGTCATCACCCTAAGGATGTTGGGCATGCCAACCACCTTCCTTTCAGGACACACAGAATGATTGAATCTTTATGAAGCATGAAGCAAGATAAAGAGGAAGAATCCAAGTTATTACCACAGGCACTCTCTTGAAACAAAGAGCCCAGAGAGGACTAAACTGCAGGTTAGGGAAAGTGGACATGCAGGAAGTAGGAGGATGTTTGGCAAGCTAAGTGACTTTAAGAGGTGGAAAGCCAAGGGAGAAAGCGTGAAGATAAGAGGAGAAGGAGCAGAGGTGCTTAGGAACTGGAAGCACCAGCCCACTGGAAGCTGAGGTTCAAAAATTGTAAGAAAAGACACTGTTTGCCTTCCTTCTGCTCAGAAAAAACAGGATTTTGTGCACAAAGAGGACTTTATGCATTAAAGAAACAAAGTCCTTAAGATCAGCTCATCAGTTCAGCGACAATATCAGAGTCCTTCAGGAAAATGCTTTCTTGACAAGAAGCTACATTTAAAAGAAAAGAAGTTAATTAAAGATATTGATGAGTTTCATTTTGGTATCTCTGAGCATGTGGTCACATACCACACAACAGAGAAAATGCATGTGGAAAGCTTACGGAAGAAGCTCCATCCCAGGGAGGTGATTTGTGCCTGCCGCTACAGGAACATGGGAGACGACTGCCTTGTTAAGTCCATCCACTGGTGTTGAAAGTGATGGGATCTGTGACCATGCTGACCCCTCCACAAGCAAGGTCCATGCTCAGGGTGCTGGGACCGTTCCACTCCCTCCGTGACAGATCCTTTCCTTGATGGCTGGCAAGGTCATAATGCCCCTAGCTGTCATTGAAGGATGTGGACTTATCATCTCTGAGCTAGAACCACATTCTTGGAGGCTTTGGTGATTAGAAGAGAAACTTTGCTTGGACTCTGTATTCAAGAGGGAAGCCAATGTGGACAGCAGATTTCCAAGACGATATGCTTTTGGCAATGTGCTCTGCTTCACAGATGGACTGTTACATTTTGTTCTATTTGGAACATATTTAGCATGCATGACTTCCTTTCTTAAGTAATGAATTCTGATAATCATGCCACAAATTTCTGTGGGTCACAGTAGTAGCTATGGCTTTGTTTCCTTCTTTTGACCAACCATTGACAAAAGTGACTATGTTTTTGCCATCATGATTAGTTGAGAGCCATTAGCACCACAGGGTCCAACGCAGTAAGGCTGAAGATTAATTTGACAGTTGTGAGGGAACAGGTCTTGCAGAGCAAAAAAAGTTTGCCATGGAAAGTCTTCTTCCCTCTTCTACTAGGAGGTGTGGGTGATTTTGGGGCCCTACTTCTTTATTTTATTCTGTTTGTATTTTAGTCCCGCTGGTGTACCAACACAACCCCAGGAGATCGCCCCGCTCTTGAGATAACAAAGTTCTTGCAGGGAGGCTCAAGGCTGCGAGCTCGTTCCAGAATCTCTGTCTGGACAAACTCTGAAGCTCGTTCAGTCATTTATAACCCTCAGGGCTCCACTTTAAAATAATACAAAGATTGGATGTCTATTTTTTTATAGGAATAATTGCCGGCCAGGACTAAACATCCGAGCTCAGTAACATGGGTATCAGTTCCAAGATTACTTGGAACACAGCACTTTCCCCAAACTTCTCCCCCACTCCTTATTTGGACACTGAGAAATAATTTCCTCAGTAGTAGATTTTTACTCAGTGAAATCACATGTTTTCTCAAAACTTTTTTTTTTTTCTCAAGATAATTACATTTGATAAGAAAAGGGGAGAAATAACAATGCCACATTCCTGAAGTGCAGACTGAAGCCAAATTCAAACTGCTGCTGTGTGGGGTCAGTGTTTTTTTTTCTGAGGACGACTGACCCTGCTGAGCTTGGACACAATCCAAGATCAACTCCCTAAACACCTGTTTAATTGCATATTTCAGTGTCTGAGGACTGGCCCTTGATTGCTGAATTCGTTTTCTATCTATCTGCATCCCCTATGCATTATGTTATTGGTTGATTGCTAAACAAGGATTAAAGTGGGTTTTTTCACATAGATGGTCAGCCTGGAAGTGGATACTAAATAGTGTGAGGCATGAATCTGTAACGCTGCTCCTTCTGCCTGGTATGAAAATTGCTCAACATGTGTCACAGGTTCTAGATCTCCTGCCAGCTATCTGAGCCTTTCCTTAGCTAGCGCACTTTTAACATTACTCAAAGATGATAAACAACAGCTAAACTGTGAAAGGACTTTGCTCTCTGAGCAGAGTTCTAGTCTTGCTTTCGTGATTGAGGTTAATAGGATAGCCATGCAGGTAAATGTAGAGCAGGCGGACAAAAGGGGCAGCATCCCCTTCCCCTCCTGCTCAGAACAGACCTGTGCGCGCTCCATATGCTCAGCATTATCTGGCGTGATCACAGCTCCTCACTCCCACCAATTCCCAGCGCTCCCTGTTGGTACAAGATCACACACAGTTGTGGGGACTGTTCCCAGTGTCCCATGAGAGCCTTTGCACAAATGCACAGTCTGCATCTTAATTCTGGGGTCAGAAATGAGGCAAACTACTGATTTGAATTCAGGGCTTTGCTTAAATATGGAAACTCCATGGATGGAGCATAACTGTACTCTCTGGATTCATGGTTTCCTGATGCAGGTTCTGCACAACTTACCAAATCCATGGTCAGTGCATGTGATTTGGGAATCTCAATGATTTCCCTGCTGCACTTAGCGCTATTCCAGGTAGCTGTAGTACAGCAGAACACGAGTGACCCGAGTACCCTGCAGGAGTGGGGTAGAGGTGTGTTAGCATCCCACTGATGATACTGAACCTGCTGAATTGGGAGATATAAAACAGCTGTTGCCCACATCAATGGTTTCATCTTCATCAGCAGAAAACATATTTTTCAGCTGAATAATTGGAGTGTACTACCCATTTCTCGAATTACCTATTTCGTATGATCATATGCTATGCTGAGATCTGGTGGTAGGGTGGTGGGAGGAGCCAGGGAGCACCAGGGAATACTCCCAGCTGCTGGGAGGTTATCTAAGTGACACTTTCTATTGCAATGGAAAAGAAAAAGATGTGCAATCAGAGCCAGGAAATGCACACTAAGAAATTAAAACATACTTCTAGCAAAAGATCGTTACAGTCCTGTCTTTGCTGCGTGATATGAAATAGCCTCATGCAAGAACCTTTAGAGAGAAGGCTTGTAAAATTTCACAGAAGAGAGCAGAACCATTAACACTGAAAAAGTGAATTTTCTATGGCTGAATTGTATATTTTCTCTGTCATTCTATGTGATAGTTTAAAAAAAAGGTGTAAGAAGGAATATATTAAAAATATAGGAGTTTAAAGCACTATTTATAAAGCCTTTAAACATGTCTATGAAATCCTATTGGCTTCTCCTCCAACGAATTCTTTCAAAGACTTTTCTGTTAGGGTACAGAGCATGAGAGAACTAAAAGAAGAGAACTGCTATTCCCACTTTCGCTCCCCGGGGAGCTTTGAGAAATCACTAGCACAAATAGTCCAGCCAGCTGGTTTAGCCAATTGGTGGTCAGTTTACATTTCCTCTAATAAGTGAACTTCTTGACCGTACATTTTAACTGAGTCATTAAGAGCTCCTTTTCCAAGTGTTTTGGCAGGCTAAAGAGGTCTGAGACTGTGAATAGACCACAGTAACTAGTAAAGAGGAGGACAGCCCTACTTTTAATATAGCAGAAGAAATTGATCCAAATGGATCCAGATATTAAAGCCGCAATGAAAACCAAGGGATGCAAATATCCACCTGCAGGATAGAACAGAAACTTCTATTGGAAGGATTGCTTCTTCCATTAAAATGCCACCACTTTTGACATGTGACATGACAAAAGCTTTAACCATTGCTCAAGCATGTTGTGCAGATAACTGTGGGAGTAAAGTATTGGAGACCTGAAAATACAAGAGAGTTCCTAGGTGTGCAATGTATACATAACCCTAGAGAGAATTCAGTACGGATGCTCTAGTCACTCTCACAGGATACCTTGAAGTCTTTAATATATATGAAAAAAGAGGAGCCCATGCATGTCCATAAACAAGGGATCTCCATTATAGGGAGCTGCAACAGTTATAAGAGATTCATCACCAACTAATCTTTCACAAAGCTTCAGCAGTCATCACCAGCATCTCATTCAGGAACGGACTGGATTCAAAGCCTTTTGGCTTGAACACACAAGGAGGCTCCAGCTGGAGGTGGCATGGCTGTAGATTGCCTCGTGTCACTTAAACTGCATGAGTGAAACACACATGCAATGGAGATTACAGTACTCTGTCTTCCTCCAGGAATCTAAGACCTTATTCCCTGAACCTAGCTGATAAAACCAGGGAAAAGGGCCTGGCCACACCAACAGCACTTGCAGAACGTGTGTCTGGACAGCGGGACAGATTTATATTTGCTTTAGAGGCTCTGTAGAGCTGATCAGTTATACATAACTCAACACTCACATCACTTGTCTGCCCCGGCACAGCCACAAGCTCTGCAGGCAGTGGGAGTTAGAAGTCCTTCTTGGGAAGGCAGAGCTTCAGATCTCTACCCATGGCGGCAACCCTTGCCAGCTGCTCTAGGAGCTGTCGTGACTGACTACAAAGAGAGTGTTTTGCTTGGCACTAAGGGCATTGGGGAGCTTATCAGGGGAGAAAATTGTTTTTCAGATTTCATCTGAGTTTCAAATCTGTCCGTGTGTCAGCGTGCTTTATAACAATCTCAAAAGCACCACAAAGCCAAGGTAACTCTTGTATAAATGTTAGGGTCTTTTGGGCTCTTTTGAAAGCAAAGAATGGGTAGTGGACAAAAGCCAGTGGAGAAGAAAAATCCTTGAGAATTATCCTCTGCAAATACTGGCTTCCAGGCTCAGACAGCTGTGTCCTCATTACTGTTAATAGCAAAGAGCTATGTATGTTGGGCAACATTCCCCTTTGAGTGTATACATAGCAAGCCATCTATTTATTTATTTCTCTGGTGGTGATCATTGGAAAATGCCTATAATCCCTGCTCAAATAACTGGCTTTAGCTCAGATTTGGCATTCACTGTTCTATAATGATTGAGCCACATTTGCTTGCAATGTTCCCAAAATTGCCGCCAGCCAACTGGGTTGCAGACCTTCCTGGATAAATGAAAACTGTGTGGATATGGGAGGTTTACTTTGTTCCAATTAGTGTGTGATGTGGATGTCTACTGGCAATTCTCCTGCTCTCCTTACTCTTGGTTCATGGCTCCCTCAAAAAAGAGGTGTTTCATCTCAAAGGGTTTTTTCCCTTTCTCTCTCTCTCTTTGTTTTAAAACCCATTCAGTTATCTTTAATGCATAAATTTAGACAGAAACTCTCAAGATTTGTGAAATCCTGAGATAACAAGCCCTCAAAGCAGATGTGCTGAGCCTTTAGAGGCAGAGTCGAGTTTTGTTTAGCCCCGAGGACTGCCAGTTTTGAGCAGGACCACAACAGGTTCTAGATGGTTGTGACATTCCCAGGCAGGACAAGATGTAAGGCTGAATTTGCAGCAAAGAAAATTTCTAATAAAAGTTACCTAACACTTGCAGGAGTCCTGGCCCCCACCTGTCAATCAATAAATCAATCAAGATAAAGGCAGATCTTGTTCCCTGTACTGATCCTGCCATAAAACAGACGTGTTGATCTGGATAGCCTTGACTGAATTTGCAATCTGTGAAACTCAACATTCACTTTACACAAAAACTGAGAACAAAATCCTTCACCTCCGATTATTACTTCTACTTCACTATATCAGCTTCCATCCAAAGATCTTACAGCACTTCAAAATCAATGCTAAAACTCAAAGTCTATGTGACAAAGAGAATATAATTTTCATTTTATGGCAGCCAGATAAATTAAAGGCTAGACCAGTATCAGACACAGGCTCCTGCACTGCAGGAACTGCAGTCTCAGAACCATTGCACAACGCATGTTAGACATGACCTTTAGAAGACGTGGTCCAAGCCTCCACTCAAAGCAGGGGTGATACAGTTGGGTTGCTCAGGGCCTTCTCAAGCTAAGGTTTGAATTTCTCCAAGGATACACCTGTTAGCCACAACTTTACAAACCTCTGTTCCAGTGTTTGACCACCTTCACAGTGAGAACTTTTCTCCTTATGTCTAATAACTATTTCCCATATTGCAACTTTTGCCGGTTCCTGTCCATTTGCACCTCTGAGATGAATCTGGCTTCATCTTCTCTACACACTCACATTAGACAGTTGAAGACAGCAAGCAATACAATTCCCTCACCAGCCTCATCTTCTTAAGGCAGAGTAAACCCACTTCCCAACCTCTCCTTGTTTGTTACATGCTCCCACCCTCTAACCACCATGGTGGTCCTTTGCTGGATGCCCTTCAGTACACCTATGTCTTTCTTATTCCAGGGAACCAGTGTGATTGGGAGAATTGGCTGCCTGTGAACGCAACAGGAACCCATTGCATGCTAAACTATCTCCTGGAGGTAGCTAAGAGAAAATACTTAGAATACTTCTATGCACAGATTAGTAGTAAACCTTGTTATCAGTGTGAACCTCTCCAAGAAGCTGTTGAGGTGGGAGAGCTATTTCATTGGGTGTTGTACAAACACAGCTAGGACCAGTACTGCCCTACTCACATGTACAGATCTGCACATTTTTGTCCCCAAAGCTTCACTACCTTCTTTGCACCAGAATTCAGAAATTGCCAACTAGTGCTAAAGGCTGAACACATGGCCAGTCATATTACCAATGTCACAGGCAGTCCCACCAGCTCTCGCAGAACCCATGAAAGCTCAGAAAGACACATGTTCACATTGAGCGTTCCCTAACCAAACGGTTCGATTCCAAGAAGCCTGGCCTGAAAAAATATGTTCTGTTTAGGTAATTAAAAAAAAAAGTAAATAAATAAACAAAAAAGGCGATGTTCCCAACCAGCAGGAACATTTAATGTCTGTGGTTATTCCTGGAGCAAACTCCTGCTCTTACTCTCCAGAAGGCACATCCCAGTGAATTTTCCATCGTGTGGGCCCACTGTAGTGGAAAGCTAAATTGCATTTTTTTCCTTTATTATAGTACTTTCCTTTATTAGCCCCTTATTACCACAAGGTCTCTGGTCACTCAGTCACACAAGAGAGCAGGCACATTTTAGAAGGCCCAGTTTCCAGCAGAAGTCTAGCAAATCCTTAGCATGATTAGCATTTTACCATTTCTAGCCTTTCTTATAATCTCCAATCAAATACTGCATACAGTGCTTAATTAAGCGTTTCACGTCGCTCCCCAGGTCAGAGGGAATGAACGACAGATGGATCAGGTATTTCTGAAATGGTTTCATGCCCTGAACTTCTGATGTCAGCTTGAAATTTTGGTGGAGCAGTGTGTGGATGGTGTTTTGTATCTTGTGATGATGTACATCGGTTATCAGCTTCAGAATGCACATGACCTGCTGGGCCATTAATGGACACACTACAAATTATCAGCTGCTAATTATGTTTAGAGGTATTCTCCAGTCTGTGTAGGACATGTCTATGCCATATCTCTCTGGGCTTAAATCTACATTCAGGTTTTCAAAATTGTCTGGGGAATATGGAGATAAAATTTTTACTTTTTTCAATTAAAATCATAGGCAGGGTTGGAAGTGTTATGTGTAACCCTGTAAAAGTTTATTATTCTCTTATGCCACTTTTCATCTATGACTAGTTAAACCTCTTGAAAATGTCAATGAGCTAAATTGGCATGTTACAAGTTGAAAAAAAAAAAAGGAAAAAAAAGAAATCACCGATTTTACTCAGAATTTTGCCCTGAAGTGCAACATACTAGCTGAATAACATAATACAGGTTTTACAAAACCCCACCTTCAAATAGCACTGATTTAGTGGGGAAGAATACCTCCTGCTCAAAGCTGGCATGCTACAGTCTTTTGGGAAGACTGCATGAAACCAACTGATAGATGTCAATACACAGTTCTGAGCTATTCCATCACAAAGTCAGGTCAGCCCTGCTTTTAATTAAAATAATTTCAATCTGCTTCTGAATTAAAGCTCCAGGTGCAGCACCTAGTGATTTGCTGGCAACAAGTGTTGTATACATTGCTGTAGTCTGCCTTTGAGAGACATGAGCATGACCCAAGGTTGCTCCGGCCTATGCCTGGTTTGGGATTCCCCAAAAGGCTTGCGATAGCAGGAAATTAGCAGCATGCTATAGCTCTCGGACCCCATCTCTTCTCCCCGGCCGGGTTCCTGCTCCAGGGGTAAGGAGTGGCAGTCTGGCAAACTGATTTCTGCCGGAAATTCCTCCTTCAGAAAGGAGATGTCAGTCCACCCATTTAAGCTACCTCAGCTTTGTGTTGCACCACCATAGGGGCAATAACTGTTATTTAATGGATGGAGGCTCTTACCCATGCTATGAACTTTTCTCTGCAGTGTTAGATAAAGCAAACAGTTTTCTTTTGTGCCTCTGTGCATACTGGCAGCTGGAAATGCATCCAAGAACTCGAAAGTACAGCAACTTAAAGATACCTGATAACATCTATCCCACCCCTGACTTGTGCAAGACTTTTTCTTGCTAACAGTTTGTTCCAGGCAGTTTTTAAACGCTTCTGCTGATACGTTTTGTACAATTCCTCTACTACAACATACCTAGTCTATTCTTGTACAACCTGGTACACTGCACTGTAATAAAGGGCTTTACTAAGTTCAGTCTAAAAGTAATTTTCCTTCATTGCAGCAAATTATATCCTATTCAGGAATAATCATACTTTTGTACCACCCACCATACACAACTTCTGCTTCTCTGACATTTACAGTTCCAATGGCTGTGATCTTACCCTAAGCTTTACAATATACTTAACTCTTTTAATAAGTCAGCCTCAATAATGTCCCCAATTTACTGTTGCTCTATGCTGACATTTCCATAAACTTATCTACATTTATCTGGTACGAAAGTACTTACACTTAATGTCAGTAGGTTGGATCAGTTCTCAGCAGAACATACCAAAGGACAATTCCCTCTCTACTCTGGGATGAGGAGTCTCAGTACCACTGCCAGAAACTGCCCCATGCTGCGCTGCTCTTGATATCACTGCCTTCGACTGTTCAGCTTCCATCAGATGGCCATGTTTTAGGTTATCTTTTCATCTGCTGCTGGGTTTCCAGTCCCTTAATTTCCTGACCACAATTGTAGCTTTTCTAGACTTCCGTGTATTACTATTTCTACACTCTTCCCATTCACTGTCACCTATAGATATGTTAGGGTTGCACCACAAAACCAGTTAATGTCTTTGATCCAACCAGCAATTTACTGACTCACCAGCTAATGCTTCATTTACTCAGGGGGCTGGCTGGAAAGCAAGAATTTAACTTTACAAAAAAAAAAAAAAATAGAAAAGGGAAACAAGCTCAAAATATTAGAACGAAGCAGACATTAAAATTGTTTCTTTTTGTGGAAAAAAAAAAAAACAACCCAAAAGAACAAAAACCAAAAGAACAAAACAAAACCACAAAACAAAAAAACCCAACAGACCAAACAACACAGTTAGTGTCAGATCAAGCGGTAGAACACTGATTCATTCAGGCCCTGCAAGTTTATGAAGCACTCCTCTCCCCCTCCTCCTGGGCTCTCCATGTTAAGCTGAAGCACTTCTTGTATTTTCAGTATCTGAATGCCTCATGAACACAAATAGATTTATTCTCACTGTACTGGCATGTTATTGATGTAGAGCCGAGCCACAGAAAAGCTAAGGCAATTTTCCAGAAGGGCTTATGAGTTTGTATATACACACTTGCAGGTTCCCAAAGGAAGACACGGTACACACCCTGACTTGCAGAAAGTGCTGAATGCCTCTGCCTGAACACCTAGAGCCCTCAAGGGATTACAGCTGGTTCCTCAGATAAGTAGTCAATTCTGAAAATGATATTGAGCAAAGAGGTCTGAAGGCACCTGCAGCTGTGAGTTACGGTTGAAAAGGACTAAAAGCAGAGAGGGTTTTGCTGGTGTTAAAAGTGAAGACAGACTTCAGTGCATCTGATCATCCTCAGTGGGCAGCACATCCCAGCCGAGAGGCAGAACAGTGAAACTACTCCCCTGAACTGGGCTGGTGATGTGTAAATCCCATTCATCTTCTGGTAGCTTTATTTGCTTTGAAAAATTCTCTCCTCTCATTGAACTACTAAAACGGGAAGCCAGTCAATTGGCAGATGAAGGGGTCAGAGCGTGTTAAACTCCACGCATCATCAGGCAGCTCTTATACTTCTGCGTGGCAGCTCTGTCATGGGTCTGGTGTCCTATGGACAAGACAAAGGAGCAATGCCAGCATTGCCATTACCTCTGCCTATAGACTCTGGCAAAACATATGGTCCATCTGGCTGATTTATATTGGTAAAGGAGCCAATTCATATTTTATATATATTTTGGCTTAACCTCTTGATTGTGACATATAACCATGGCCAATTTCAGGCTGGAACCAAGTGAAAAGAAACAAAGCTGACCCAAAAAATATAAGGGAAAGGCCAAGAAAAACGGTGACTTTGAAGGCATTGAGAACACTGCCACCTCTAGGCACTGTGGGTGTTGCAAACACAAGCAAAGATTGACATAGGCCTGAGCAGAGGGCTGGAGCTATCGAGGGCACTGAAATTAAATAAGTCTTCCAGGTAAAAAGAGATACTCTACCATGTATTGAATTCTGCATGTTATGCCAAAGAAGGCGTCACTCACGCAACCAAAGTCCCTGAGGGTCCCAGCAGAAACCTAAGCATGGACTGTCATCCACAGCCAAAACAGACACCCCTAGGAAAACAAGAGAAGAGCAAGCCACAGAGCCAATGGGTTGGAGAAGAGTACTCATGAAGTCTGTCAATCTTCCAGCACTGTTAAGTGACTTAATTTTCTTCTAAGCCCGATAATTGTCTCGTTGGCGGGACTGCCTTTCATGACAGCTATCCCACAAAGGAAAGCTCATGAAATCTGCTCCAGAGCAGACAGAGCTAATCGGTACATAGCGGCTTTAACTGATCTGGCACTGCTGAAATCCCTGGAAGTAAGACATAATAAAGGCAAGACGGCCACAAAGCCCTGCATATCAAACCGCTGTTCGCAGTGAGTCTAAGGAATCATTCAGAGATTAACAGCAGGGGTGAGAGCCCTGCCCCAGCCAGCACATGCCTGAGGATATGGCAGGCTGGGCACCATTACTGCTTCTCTGAAGTGAGTCAGATACAACCTCCTGCCAACTAGCTCTTGGTGACAACTGAATTCTGTGTATTATCTGGCTCAGAGCCCGGTGATCAATAATGCCAAATTCAGAGACCAAGCTTAACCGAGGCCATTAAACTAACCAAAACCCAGTGTATCAATTAAACCTCTTTCCCTTGCGTACCCTTTCCCTCTGCAGCCTCCAAAGTGCAAGGGAGATGGAAGTCCTGGGCTTTTGCCACCTTGCACACCAAAGTATCAGAGTACTCCAAGGAAGACGGAAAACTGAAACACATCATGAGCTAGAAAATTCCCAATCTACAGACATTTCAACCTTCCTGTGCCTGGACTGGTGCCTGCACATCTAACTAGACATGGACATTGTCCTTTCTGTGCTTGTGTCCCTTCTCTGCATACAAACCAGCTATATTTTGTAACGTGACACATTATCATTCAGCTGTCCCCTTCTGTATCACACTGGGCTTTCCTCCTGGCTCCCAGCCCCAGCACAGAAGAAACCAGAAAACTTTTAATGACCCCGAGTAAGCAAGTGATGACACTTCCACAGGCAGAATCACTTTAGTTCAAGCTAAAGTTGAAAGCAAATTCAAACACTCCTGGCTGCCACAGTTTTTAATCATAAGATGGTCTTCTGACCAGCTGTGTATTCTTCCCCCACAGTGCCTAAGAAATCCTTATCATGGTATCAGGACTCTGGCAGGAGGAAAATATTGTGGCAGACTCCCTGACCATAAGACACTTACGGTCAGTGGCTTAGGCTCAAGACAGATTAACCTAAACCTAATAAATTCACTGCAGGAACTTCTGCTCCAAGATCCTGAAATCTTCACCAAAGTCAATGGGGATCATAATCACAGGTCTAAGAGGAGTTTTTGGTCTCCAGTTGACTTATCCAGCTGTCTACCCAGTATGACTGTAGTTCAGTCAAGTTCAGTTGTGGCTGTACTGTAGCTGTGTTTATTTTATTTTCCCTTCTCGCATCACCACGCATTAATACGGTCAGTCGGTGATGCTTGAAAGGCACTGACATGCAGAATGATGGACTGGCACTTACTGTTACACTTTGCCATACCCAGGAGCTTGCTATTTTTCATTCCAGTACACAGAGATGCCAGTTTTCTTAATGACATGCCAGCCTTCTTGGCTTGCATGTTGTATTTCTTGGTTCAATTTTCCTCATTTCTTTGTGAGTAGCAGAAGCTTCACAAGTAAATGAAGCGCTCGCCTGTGCTTTAACCACCAGACCGTACTCCTCCCACACTGCACTTAGCGAGGAATGAGAGAAGCAATAATCCAAGCCACAGAAGGCTCAGTTTACCCTGCTACAGAAAGATACATACAGCAACCTTTTCTATCAAGTCAACCCTTCCACCACAGATGGATTCACTTCAGTGAAAAGTAGCATTTCCACCCTCATCCTCTTTGGTAAATTCTGCTGGGGGACAATACGTTTATTGGTGGTCAAACTTCTGTAGGAATGACCCTACTGATGTACCCTACTGCTGACTGTCTGAATCTTACCTTTCCTCAGCCCTGGCCCATCCTCCCTGCTGGTGCAATGGTTTTCTGAGGGAGGAAGGAGCTCTGAGTGTTTTCAGATGTACCTTTTTACCCAGGAATATTTTATGGTCAACTCATGATTACCTTCATGAAGATTGTTGGGCTTGTGAATAGATCAGGCCGTCAGATCAGAAGCACTGAGGCTGGACCCAGAAGAATTATAGTTATGTTTGCCTGGAGCAGTATAACGTGGGTTTATCCAACGGGACAGGGCTATGTTAAGCATGTCTGTAGTCTACAATGTTAATGATCCTTCTTCTGTTAGCCCCCTGGCATATGGTCTTCTGTCTTAATGTACATAGTTTGTATTTTCCATGTCTTTATTTTACCTGGCTTGTCTAGCCTCATCATGTTAGATAATCTATGCTCAACCATCTTGAATTGTGCTAAAACATGAAATGAGCACAGCATAAGTAAGTAGATGGTGACTGAAAAACAACAGGATCAAATAACCACTGAAAGCTTTTGTAGTACCAGTGTTCCTGAAACAAATGGGAGATACTGGTTCAGTTCTGGGACTTCTCCTCTCCTCTGATCTGTGCAGGAACATAGACAGAAGTGCCTAGTGATTTCCAACCAGTTTGGTGCACTGAGGAAGTAAATAAGTTCCACGTCTCACTTTGAGCTTCACTGTTGTAGGATTATTAAACTGAGCCTTTTTTCTCCTGTTTACATATTTTTACATGATACTTGTCAGGGAGTTATCTCAGCACCTACCATCTATTTATGAAATTATCCTTGGTACAATCCTGAAAATGAATTATTATTTCATTTCATACAGAATGACATGAAGTCCCAGAATACCCAGCACATTTGCCTATGGCAAAGTCAGGAACTGAATGCAAAATCCTCCAACCCAAGCCTTAGCCACCAACTACAGCTTCTTCTTGAGATGCTTCAGAGGCAACTTTTCTTTTGCTATGGCAGCATGAGGTCTGAATTTGTATTTCCCCCCACAAAACCCAACAGGAAAACCATCTTATAAATACAGGTTACACATCATAGAATCATAGAATGGTTCAGGTTGGAAGGGACCTTGAAGATGATCGAGTTCCAACCCCCCTGCCATAGGCAGGGACACCTCCTACCAGCCCAGGTTGCTCAAAGCCCCATCCAGCCTGGCCTTAATCACCTCCAGGGATGGGGCATCTACAACTTCTCTGGGCAGCCTGTGCCAGTGCCTCACCACCCTCAAAGTGAAAAATTTCTTCCTAATATCTAATCTAAATCTACCTTCTTCCAGTGTGAAGCCATTCCCCCTCATCCTATCACTACATGCCCTTGGAAAACGTCCCTCTCCAGCTCTCCTGTAGGCCCCCTTTAGGTACTGGAAGGCTGCAATAAGGTCTCCCCAGAGCCTTCTCTTCTCCAGGCTGAACAACCCCAACTCTCTCAGGCTGTCCTTATCGGAGAGGTGCTCCAGCCCTCTGATCGCCTTCGTGGCCCCCTTCTGGACCCACTCGAACAGGTCCATGTCTGTCCTGTGCTGCGGACTCTAGAACTGGACGCAGTACTTCAGGTGTGGTCCCATAAGAGTGGAGTAGAGGGGCAGAATCACCTCCCTTGACCACATCATGGCCCTTAATTTAATCAGACGTTGTCATCAGCTACATACCCTTTCAGGAGGCTGTTCTCAACCTCTTACAGAACCTATTTTCATGCAATATTTCTTTTTGCTTTTAGTTAATTTGGACAGGATGGCAGTGCTGCCTAAACAGGGACCGGGCATAGCCTTCAGGAACCGTCCTTCAAAACAGCAAAAGAGATTGTCTCACAGACCAAGAGGAAAAGGGAAAGACAGAGAGCTGAACCAAATAGAATTAAACAGGAGTGGATTCCATGGGGTTTTTTTTTTCTTTACTTCCAGGGCATAATCTCCTTGCTGCTTTCCCCTCCTTTTCTTCCTCCTGTTTCTATATACCCAAAGAGTTCACTGTAGAAAAGTCACTACTAGGAGGTAGCCTAGCTTAGTGTCTAAGCCATCGGATGAGGAACCCTGGGCTCTATCCCCAGCACAGCCATGGGCCCACCGCAAGACCTGGGCACCTCCTCTCAGTTCCCTGTATCTTCATTTCCCTCTCCCCTTCCCAAATACGCACATTTGGGTCCTTTATTTTGCTTGAAAACTCATCTAGGCATAGGCTGTTCTTAATGAGGTTGCACACAGGGCAGGTCAGTAGGATTGCAGGCTTGGATGTGGGGTTTAGGTATGCTTGCAATATAAATTATAATGATCTAAAACCCATCTGTGCAAAGGTACTGTTTTGAAGGAAGGAGTTTCACTCCACGAGTGTAGGACTGGGGACCTGTACGTGGGGAATGTAGGAGGTCCTGGCAGTCTTTGAGAAATGAGGCCTTGAGGAACAATTCTCCCTTACTCTTGGAAAGACCATCTTTCTACTTCTCTCTGCTTTTGTGCTTCTTCCTTTTAGCTTTTGTTTTAAAAATAAAGACAATGCTTTATTTTTTAATATTATTATATTGGGTTTGCATGGTAAGGTTTCAGTAGAGGGGGGCTACAGGGGTGGCTTCTGTGGGAAGCTGCTAGAAGCTTCCCCCATGTCCGACAGAGCCAATGCCAGCCGGCTCCAAGACAGACCTGCTGCTGGCCAAGGCTGAGCCCATCAGTGACAGTAGTAGAGCTTCTGCAATAACATATTTAAGAAGTGGAAAAAACCTGCAGAACAGCAACTGTAGCTGGGGAGAGGAGTGAGAATATGTGAGAGCAACAACTCTGCAGACACCAAGGTCAGTGAAGGAGGGGGAGGAGGTTCTCCAGGTGCCAGAGCAGAGAGCCCCCTGCAGCCCATGGAGAAGACCATGGTGAGGCAGGCTGTTCCCCTTCGAGGCCCACAGTGGAGCAGATATCTACCTGCAGCCTGTGGAGGACCCCAGGCTGGAGCAGGTGGATGCCTGATGGAGGCTGTGACCCTGTGGGAAGCCCACGCTGGAGCAGGCTCCTGGCAGGACCTGTGGTCCCATGGAGAGAGGAGCGCATGCTGGAGTAGGTTTGCTGGCAGGTCTTGTGACCCCGTGGGGGACCCACGCTGGAGCAGTCTGTTCCTGAAGGACTGCACCCCATGGAAGGACTCACATTGGAGAAATTCATGGAGGACTGTCTCCCATGGGAGGGACCTCACACTGGAGAAGGGGAACAGTGTGAGGAGTCCTTCCCCCTGAGGACAAAGGAGCAGCAGAGACAACATGTGATGGACTGACCACAACCCCCATTACCTGTCCCACTGCGCCACTGGGGGGAGGAGGTGGAGAAATCGGGAGTGAAGAAGGGAGAGGTAGGGGGGGAAGGTGTTTTAAGATTTGCTTTTTCTTTCTCATTATCCTACTCTCATTTGATTGGTAATAAACTAATTTGCCCGAGTCAAGTCTGTTTTGCCCGTGACGGTAATTGCTGAGTGATCTCCCTATCCTCATCTCAACCCACGAGCCTTTTGTCCTGTCTTCTCTCCCCTGTCCAGCTTGAGGAGGGGAGTGACAGAGTGGCTTTGGTGGGCACCCAGTGTCCAGCCAGAGTCAACCCACCACATTTATTAACTCCTCTGGCCTCCTCCCTTCTTTCTGTCTCTAGGTCATACTCATCTTGCCTTATGCTTATACCCTTCCTAACATCTGCTTCTCTGGCTCCGCGGTCTGCTTTCTCTGACCCCTCCATTCAACCCTCCAAGATGCCTCTCCACCCCCACCGTCTCCTCACATTGTACATGTGCATTACTGGGAGAGAAAGCAAACATAAGAGCCCACGCATTACAGTTCTTTCCACAATGCCCAGACGGATCTGTGTTTGAGGCATGTTTTAGAGATCATTGTAAATCAGGAAACGGCAAGGTGGAGTGAAGGGAAATTGGAAAGAGCTCTCAGCTCATGAATGTATAATGCAAGAACATGGGCCCTCACTCCAGCTTAATCTTGCCAACAGTTACTAGACCAAGTTCCTTGAACAAAAAGTCATTATTATGACTAACCATTCTGTATTTATAGAGAAGTAGCGCTAGAAGACAAACAGTTCAAGCAGTGCTCTTGCGCTAGATGTTCTTTGCTTTTTCCTGTATGTGGTCTTTTATTCCAGCGTTAATTGTGGTTATAAATCATTCCCAACCTGCTTTGGAATGAGTTTACACAGACTTCGTGCTGTTGAAAACACAGTACATTTATACATACAAGATATAAAGCATTCAGCAACTCCAGGGGTAAAAATACCATGTATCAGGAATCAAACCGACAGAAGATTTAGATGGTAATTATATGTCTCTGCCTGTTGCCACAAATGGCTACAGCTACTTCTGCACCACGCAGAGGACGCTGGAGTGGGCAAAGTGGTCACCGATGGGTGTCTTTGAGAGGCACATGTGCCAGGTAAGGTTTTGTTTTCACAAAGGACGAGATCTGGAGATAAAAGACTCTTGTTAAGACTGAGTGGTGAACAGGATGGGGAAGGAGCGTGGACACCTAACCCCAGTCTATGACCATCCAGGCCAGAAAGGATGAGGCCAAAAAAACTTGAAAGGAAGAAGAATGGCTTGCGTTTCTTTTTTTTGCAGTGTTGGAATATATCAGCCCCCATGAGGGGGAATGTTATTCAAACCACCCGGGGTGCACATTCCTCTGAGAGCCAGAGAACGTGGAGCCTCGGCAGGCAGGACAGATGCCAGCCCGGGACAGAGCGACCCTCTCACAGCCTTCCTACGTTCCTGTCAGCTCTAGCAAAAGGGGGGATAAAAAAAAGAGCTTGTTAAGTCTCATATAGCTTTCAGATCAAGTTTTTATCCTGTTTCGCTTTGGAAGTCTCTTGAACAAGCTCAGCGCTTCAAAGCTGAGGCTGCAAATCTCCCAGGGAAGGTTCCTGTGTTTAACAAGCTGTTTTGACTGGAATTCAAAGAGAAAGTAAAGATTTCTGTTGGCCTAGCTATAGAAAATGTGGCCCAGACCTGTAACCCCATATCTGACCAGACAAAAATGCGGACTCTGTTAAGATTTGGAGATTTCTCAGAAACGTTGCCATTAGAATAGCTCTGGTTCCCCTGAAGTCAAGAGCAAAAAGTCTCATTATCTCTAATGGAAATACCTGTGACTAATTTTATTTGGAAAGAAGGTGCTGGAAGGCGGTGCCAGAACACCAACATAACAAACCTGTAAGTTATATAGTGGGTCAGCTACTGAGCAAAATAGATTCCAGTTTACTCTTTTCAACCATTCCACCACAAAATTAACCCTTGAAGGGCTTTGTATCCTAAGACCATGCTGGATGCTGACAAGTAGGGAAGCACAGAGCAACTGAAATACTATTAACATGACGCAATGCTTATAATTAATTGACAATAAGATGGAGCCATGACTCATACAATTCAGACTTTCTTGAATGACCTGAGTGAAATGGTGGTGGTTTCTGAAGACCCTGTCAAGGTTCCCTGGTGCCTCATCTCTGAGGCCTTCAAGCCCGAGGCTGCACATCACCCCTGTTAACTGTACCACAAGTCCTGGAAACAGGGGATCAGTCCTTCCTACCATCACTGCAGTGAGACACGTACTCATATCACTTCCCTTGGTGTCCACACTTTCCATCCTAGGGCACACAGATACGAAAATAAATACTGCATCAATACAGTGAATGTCTCCAGAGGATTTCACTAAATGAAAAATGAAATCTAACCCCAGCAGAGACCCCTTTGGTCTGACAGGCCTTGTTTTCTTTAAGTTTTGTTTTTCTTCCTCTAACACAAATATGATCCATCATCTGCCCAAATTCAAACCTCATGTAGACTTTCAAAAACTGCTTCCAGCTAACCGTGGTACTCAAATGCTAGTCGGTCCTTTCCCATCTATTCTTGTAAATGTCTCTATTCGCCAAACTTTCCCTCACAATTAAATTCCTGTATTTGAAAGTTAAAGTGACAGAAGTGAACAGCCCTGACTGAAGAAAGCATTAGTCCTCGCGTTTCTGCCAGCGTGGGTAGCAGCGTATATGCCCTTTGAAGGTTGGAAAGTCCACCATAAAAGTTTCCAAAATCCACCTATTTTGCTTAGTATGGCTTGTGTGCAGCAGGCCAGAGAGAGTAAAATACAGAGCTTTCATTTCCCCTTTGATTTCAGCACTTCTTTTCCTCTAACTGCCCCATTTCCCGATTCATCTACATCAAAGTTAGCAAAATGAAAACACTCCTGGCAGCTTACAGATCAGTAGATAAAATAACTGAGGTTGATCAATTTGCTAAGATCAGAAGGATCAGTTCCAATTTGCAAAGGATTGGATAGTACACATACTTATTTTGACAGCAAACTCATCAGTTATCCCAGGATTTCAAAACTCGTTAAAAAAAACAGGTTTTTTAATTTTCCAGTCGGTATTACTACTAGCGCTGGTTAGAAAATACATTTTTCCTACCTTCGAACATAATGACGGCAATGATTCAAATACAGAAAAATGTTGCCCAAAGTAGCTGAATTTAAATCTAGACTCTTACAGCTCCCATGAAGCATCATGGTCTCCTCACCAGGGGAGCAAATGAAGTACATCATCTGAAACCAAGTCCTGCCAGAAATTTCAGACAATAGGGCAGAACAAGCCTGAAAGACAAGTCAGCTTTAGCTTTTGTGTTGTTCTGTAGCAGCATTCAAAAAAGAAATGTTCTGAGCTAAATGCAGTTCCTTAACCTACAGACAGGCAAAATTCTCTATTGAAAGCTCGTATCTTCTGTAGTTTGGGCTTTTTTCTTGTCAAAGACCAGCCCTGTTTAAGAAAAGATTTTAATAAAAACCTTCAGACAATTAGCTACATATAATAAGAGATAAAAATCTCACTTTACCATTAGGACAACTGAGACACAGCAATAAGTAGTGTTTATAGATTAACTTTGTGGTAGACCTGTGGGCTACATATCTAGCATTTACCCTCAGCAGCTGCCAATGATCAGTTTGATCCTGATCTCTTGATTCCAAGGTTGGCATTTAAAAAATTTTTTTGGCCAGTGGAATTTACTTTAATTTAGTTCAGAAATTTTCTCTCCCTTCCTTCACAATATGACATTATCAAAAGCAAGTAAACCAAAGGGATATAATTTAAATCTCCTTTAAATTTGAGTAATACAGGAGCAGCTTATATCCAAGTTAAACACAGCATGAAATGAACTAAGTGGAATCAGAAGCTAGCAAAAGTTGCAAAAGTAGAAAAGCTACCAGCACAATACATTTTTCATAGGGGTATTTGTTTTTTGCGTTGGAGATTGCAGAATATCAAGGCACTAAGACAATGTCAACACTCTGCTGGGGCAGCGATTCTTTCCCTGTGTGTTTGCGCAGCGCCTGGAACGAGGGAGTTCCAGTCTCAGCTCAAGTCTATAGTAATGGGAGTGCTAAAAGTTGTGTACCACCCTGTAGATAAGCAACATTTGTGCTCCAAAGTGCTCAAAGTGAAGAACGCAAAGCACAGGAGGAAACAACTCTTATTTATACCATTTAAAGGAGGAAGATTGAGGTCCGGAAGTCTGAACAAGGTCACACACTGCCAAGAACCAAATCAAGGTTTCCTCAGTCCCCACCTAATGCTTCAAATGGAGGGCCATCTATCTTCTCTCTCAAGGATAGAATCATAAACATAAAAGGCATGACTTTGATGCACTGACAAATCACCTGCCATCAGATGGTTGTTTATCTCGTAAAAACATTACTTCTCTCATCAAAGTGCATTTCCTGATTAAATAGGACTAAATCATATCTTAGCTTGCATTGAATAACGGCCATATGAAATGTAGAGCTCACACCCTTTAAAAAAAAGTAGCCGAACTTCAAAAGATGGGGCTTGAGTGATACAATAGCTAAAGGATAATTGCAAGACAATTGTTTCTCCAATGTCGGACAAGCTTTAATATAAATAAAAATATAGAATAAAGATTTCTACTACTTACCAGCACACTGATTGTTTTCATCCAACTGGTAACCGAATCGGCAGATCAGAGGTCTTGTAACAGTGGGGTAGTTAGGAACGGGGCCTGGTGCTGGGGGCGGTGGATAAATATTTGAATAAGGGTTCAGATATGGTGACCGATACACTGGGTTTGTTCGGGGTACGCATAAATAGCCACCATTCTGGTTGACACACACCATATCTCCTCTGCAGGCCTCAGGAATAGTCCGACATTCATCAATATCTGGAAGGAAATTGCAAAAGTAAATGAGTGACTGCTTCTAAATGGGACCTGTCCGAAAAATAGTTAACATGTTTTTCTAAAGGCTTTGCTAAAAAGTTTGATAGTGTCTTCGAACAGAAAAGCTAATCCTTCCTTGTGGAGCCTCACTTTGAAGTTAGATCATACTAAAACAGGAAACATCCCATATATTCAACGTATCCAGTGTTCTACTTGTTTTACTTCAGTACTAGAGGGCAGAGGGAGAGGGGAAAGCCTGCTTTGTTATTCTATAAATGTTCGGTTTAAACACTGATTTACACATGGCTACAGCATGCTACCGCCTGTTCCTGCTAGAGGGTCTGTCCAAACCACAACATGCAGATCAGGATTTCAAACACTGGTGGTTTGGTTTGCCCAGCTGTGAAACTTGGACCCCGGTTTGGAACTCCTGAGCTCCCTCCCACAGAAAAAGTTAGGGATGTTCAGGTCTGGGGACGTGGTTCAGGCCTCTTTCTTGCTCTGATTGGGATCGTTGCTGAATTAAATTTAGAAAGATACAAATGGTTTAGCCAAACTGAGCATTCGCTCGGTTCTCGGAGCACAGAAGCAGTAGGTCGCTATGACGGGGCAAGCAATCGGTTGCTGGTTTGTCCCTGACTGTTTGAGTGACTGTAATGCACGCAGAAGATGCTGCCCTGCAGACTGAATGCCATTGATAAAAAGATGCTATAGGGCAAAGCGCGTGTTTCCCTGTATTGCCTTAACAGTTCACTTGGGAGTTTCAACCCCGAGCAGTGGTAGACTTTATCTGAGCCTCCAGGTGGAGGCTGCCAACAAAGACAGTAAATAGTCTGGAAAAGAAAGAGGAGGGTAAACAACCCCTCTCATTTGGCAACTAGACTGAGCTCCCAAACTCATCTCAGTGCGTCACAGCTCTTTGAGAAGCACTGATGGCCAATTGGTATCTCAACACTGTCAAAGATCGGTATATACTTGTGCTATGTAAACACACACACGTATTTATATATACATATATATTTTTGTATATGCATATACACAAACACACATATTTGTCACACAGCAAGAACTTTTCAACTAAAACATTCTAACAGCAGCACAATGTTAACTCAATAAAGTCAGGATTTCTGAACCCCAATTTAAATGTATTGATTTAATTAAAGTCCTACCTAAGCATTGCCCAGAGGCACGGTCCAGGTCAAACCCATTAGTGCATTGTTGCTAAAATGAGAAAACAAAGGACACTCAGTGACTGTGAAATGAGAGGGTTGCAGAGTCAAATGCTCGTCTGGATTATTATGCTTAGTACAATTGTTCAGCACTATACAGTACACCAAAATGAAGTCCCTTCCCCAAAGGGCAGTCAGCAAGGGATGAGCCTGAGACCTCAGCACATACACCAGCCCCTTAAGTAGAAGGTAGTTCCCTCAGGTGGTGACCATGTCAGGCTGTTCATCTCCCCGGGGGGTAACCAACACATAATGTGGGATGGGCTCTGTATCAGTTGTTAACACAGATGTACATTCTTCTTTGTTTGGGTCTTGTTTTTGCCAGAGCAGGGGGGCTCAGTTAAAAGGTACTTCTCTAACAGGCTCTAAAATGCCACATATGGGCAATTCAGTACATATGTCTCAACATGTTGGCCATCTTGACTGAATTGAAGCCATAGTTAAAACACAAGAAGCTCAATAAAAGTAAGGCTTTTACTTTACATCAAACCTCTTGATTTTTAGAGGATAAATCTTTACTTGGCACCTGCTTTAGGCTTGCAAGGTTACTTGGTCCTTCCTATCCTATGGTGCTGGTCTTTACCAGTGCTGCAACCTGGAGTCTTCAGCACTTCATCGGTGACCCTCAGCAGTTCTAATACAGTGACAGTCCTGTTGATGATTGCATCAAAGCCCATTAAAATGATTGCCTGCTCTCCCTAGTTTTTGACTGGGCCTCCAAGTACTTAGCAGCGGGCCAAGCGGTTTTCACAAGCACAGTTAATAGGTTATACTAAGGAATGTAAGCAAGAGATATCCAGAAAACAGGAACCACTGAAGTAACCAGAGGGCAGAGGAATGGAGTGTGCTCAAAGTTCTTCCTTTTTTTTTGTTGCTAAATGATAAAGACACTTATTTTTGGACTTTGCGGAAGAAATCAGTGGAAGAGTAAAGTACTTGGTTCATGTTTGTAAACATAGTAAGTTGTATATGGGAGACAAGGGGTGAGATGGATGTCAGGAGACGTGGGCCATCACAGGAACTAGGGAGGGGACATGAAGTGAAACGTGGCACTGTTTGGAATGCACCTGCCACCTGCATACATGAATACACAAAACCACTACTAGAAGTGTCAAACAACTATGAAGGACTTCTGCTTTCATTTATTTTGTCATTCCGAGATGTTTTGGTATCATGTTGTGGAAAGCCAAGATATTCTGATGGGAGAATGAGTAACCAGCCTCATGTTTGAAAGAATGTACATACTCTACTTTTTGTTCTCTTTCCCATGCTGTGGTATATACACTACAGCTAGGTTAGCAGGAAAGGTTAAGACAATTTTTAACAAAATGATTTTTTTTGGATAGTAAATGATGATTCAGAAACACTGAAACTACTGTAGAACTGGTTTCAACAACTTTCTAGAACTTTATTCTAGAAAAGATTCCAATATTGTTGAAATGCCCAGTTTCGATATCATCAGAAAGAATTTGTTGCCAGCACCTTGGTTTCAAGTTGCTTTTTGCTTAGACTTCAAAATCAATTTATGGTACAAGATGTTTTTATAAAAATAGCAATAGCAACAAGATTTTTTAAATTATAAAAACAAACCCTTAAGGATATCTCAAAAATTCTCCAGGGTCATGAAAAGCATTTCCCATACAGATCCAATGCTCGCAAAAATATCAATAAGCATGCCATGTGCAGGAAATTTTCAATGTAATAGAAAAAAAACAACTGCATTTGAGAGTCTTTTGGCAAAGCTATTTAGAAACACAGCTCTGGACACTGAGTATATCTGGATTATCAACTAGGAATTCAAACTTAACATGCCTTTGGGAACTGTTTTTCCTAATTTAAAGTCCAAGTGGAGCCCAAGAACACAAAGAACTAATGCTTCTGCTATTTCAAGAACTGGACTGCTTTACTTCCATCCACCCTCAAAAGCCCTGCCTCTTGAATAAAAATGGTTTGGGGCATAAATTAAAATGAAAACCAGGATGCAGTCGTTCAGGATCACAGTCCAAAATTAAACAGTATCAAGAAAGATCCTGCTATACACAGAAAATACCTATTTATACAAATAAATTTTCCAAACATGGATGTTCCCCACCGCAGAACTGAGCTGCCCCTGCTCTCGTGGGACGGCCTTTCTTATTGCCTTTTCCAGAAGTGTTCAGTTCAGAGGCAGAAACGGGTTTTCAGTGAGGTCCAGGTTTCTAAAGGGATATTTTGCTGAGCTGGCAAAGATGAGTCAATAAGCTCAGTCCACATTCGACTCCAGAATCCCGCTGGCTCCAAGTTCTCCCCTCTAAACCCTTAGACCACACAGCTTCCTTTCCATGTAAACCCCAGACCACAGAGCTTCCTCTTCACCTGCTAGCCAGTTACGTCTCATGCCATACAGCGCTCCAGGACAAAACAGCACATAGATCTCTGTGTGCACCTCTCACCTGTGCTTTTCCAGGGCTTGAAAGGCAGACGGCCAGTGTGAAAGCAGTCAGTATCCTGTAACGTGCATAGAAAATAGGCTGAAAACCTTCTCATATCCAGACTCGGTATATAGAATTAAACACACATGGACAAATTAATTTCTAGTGACACTTCAGTGGATTCCACAGAGGTTTGCTAACATGAATTTGGCCCCTGGAGAGGGAGTAATAAAACTGTGGGCCAGATTCAGATCTCATTTTACTATGGTTTTAAGCAACTGGGATCAGAATAAGACCGAACAAGTCTATTAACTAATCTGTTTTTCATGATACCCCATGCAGCATCTGCTTAATGAACAAGTGCATAATATTCAATAAAGCATTTTTGCCCCTCTCCGACACCTTTCTTTTGAGAATCAAAAAGTTTTTCTTGCACATTATGCACATTTTACAGATGGGTAAACCAAAGCGCAGGCCCTGCCTAAGCTCACAGCGCAACGCGTTGGCAGGGCTGCAGGCATGTCATGCAGGAGGTCCTGAATCCAAGCCAGTTGCTCTAACCGCTAAACCGCATTTCGGCCCCAGGAGACTCTCTTTGAGATGAATCCGTTTTCTTGGGGCCAGATTCTGTCCCTTTACTCAGTCCTGAGTAAGGCGTTGCTCTGCAAGGAGACACGCTGTGCCAGGTCATCAGCTACTAGGAGCTGCTATCTTCAGCGGAGCCTTCCCCAGTTATAGCACCTTAGCATCTTAGTGGGACCTACTGGGTCTCTTCACTGCAACTGGAAGATGAGGAGCCCTCACTAACAGAGCTCTGTGGCTGTATTTGGAACTCCTTACCTGGAGCATCAAAAGTCTGGTCAGCTAAGCTCCCACCCCCAACTATTTACTAACAGACAGAAAACCAGGAAAGGACAGTAAGAAATTACTTTTTTTTTTTCTATGTACTATGGATTTCAGCGCTTTGCCGCTGCTTTATATAAAATTTCTTCTCAATACAATTAAACCCACATCTTGCTTATCTTGGATTCTAGTTTTGAATGGCAATTGTATACAATACATTCCCATAAAACCAGTACAGGAAGCAAGGGATATTTTAGGTAGCCTTAGTTCTGCTACCCAAGCAAGCTGCCAACTTTCTCTCTTAGAGCCGTCTCTGATTTCCAGTGCAAACTGAGCTGCCGAACAAGACCTACAAAGGCATCAGGCAAAACCACACGCAAACAGTGACAGACACATTTGAACAAATTTGTTTTAAATGAGGAGACAGGCACAAGCTCTGAAAAGTAAACATAAACCCTAAAATGGTTGTTCATAGTGCTGCGGAGACAGATCCTGCTTGTTGGCAGCTTCTGAGTGACAAGGAAAGGCAAATTCCGCACAGACTTTTCCTTAGGGTTGGATGCAAAGCATTCAAAGCACAACATTGTCCGTTTAGTCTTGCACTTGGTTTGTTGATTCCTCAAATCTTTTTACAAAGATTTTAGAGCATGCACTGGCATAAAGGCTGCAGGCTCACTTTGCATAGAGCAAGGACAGCACTAGAAGGCAACACAACAGGTTATAGCTGAACGTTAACGTACGTAGTGACTGGGCTATGCTCTGCATTACTGCAGAGCCGTGCACGCTAACAAAATCCCCTATAAAACCGGTCAGACAAAACTCATACGTTTCTAGACGGTCTTTAGTTTCCGTTGTTACAAGATGATATATTCTTTCCTCTTGGTGGGGGGGGTGACCTTGCTGCCTCAGACGTGTTCTGCCTGCAACCACCATCTCGACTTGCTCGTTACTTTAGATCCCCTCAAGAGTTATTACCAGACACGCAGCACAACCTATCAACACTATAGTCAGCTGGTCGCAGTAGCTTGCCCAGCAGGCAAAATATTTTAAACTAGCAATTAACTTCTGCAATAGTGACTAATTAGCCTCAAATCAATCACTGCAGCCAGTGGGACCGTTTGCTGTGGCAGTTCAGCACTCCCGCGGATGCCGGGGTTCCTAAAGCACGGAGTATAAGCGCAGATCAAGAAGGAACGCGTCAGAGACGGCACAGCTTTAATAACAGACAGATCGTCTTTCCCCACCTCTGACCACTGAGATCCCATTCTCTTTGCAAATGGCTTTAGCAAGTGGATTGGCATACCGAATCCCTGCCACAGATATTTTCCACAAGTAGGTTTCCCTTCAGTAAGTAAAGAAGTTTCACGCACGCCACTTACCTTTTTAATCCTTGCATGTCCAAAACCGTTGGGGAAAGGTGGAAAAAAACCAGAGTCTGTGCTGATGAATAACTAGAAAGTTTTTCCAAACATTACCCTCTGCTAGCACTTCAGTTCCTCCGTCATTTATAGTCCAAAGAATGAAATAGCAAGTAATGGAGAAGATCGGGAGCCGTCTGTACCTCCTCAGACACTGGAGAGAATACAGAGAAAGCACCTGGTTTTGCTTAGTTCTCTTCTGTAATTCAGCATTAAACCAATTGGAGGAGGAATGTTAAAAATGAACACTTCATTTTCTAAGTATGTTAAACAATGCAAATGGGGGCCTCAGCCTGGGACAGCTGGTTTAGATTACAAAGCTCACCAACTGGCGAGACTCCTCACAACAACCTCGAGGAGCCTGCCAGGATAAAACACTAACAGCTTGAAGGAAAGCCTCTCCCGCTGCAAACTTCACAGTTAACTGTGCCTCAGAGCAGAGAGCACCGTTATTGGACAGAAACCCTTAACAAGGGACCAGAGAAGGGAAGGGATTGTTTTCCTTGCTCTGAGAACAAAAAAAAAAAAAAGAAAAAGTCAGGCTTTTTGGAGGCCCTCTAGCCGGTGTCTCGGCCGATGAATATGCAACACTCGCTGCGTCGTGCCAATGGTGTACTGATGAAAGGTCTGACCCTCTGGGAGGTGAATAACTTGAATTCATGACGATCGCAGCTACAGGAACGGTATTGCTCGGGGATTATTTGAAAACAGGAATAAACAAATTAAGCGCTCAAAGGAAAACAAATGGCTTGTCGACAAACACTGGCCCTTTTTAAACTGACCCCACGCTTAAGGGAGCAGTTTGCGAAAGGAAATATTTCTCAGGAAAGACATATCTTGCAGATCTCCAGTTATGATTGAAGAGGAAGGAAATAAAATACTTTTTCAGGTGTTTTGCAACTTTGCCACAGGCAGAGCTTTAGTAGGTAAAGCAGAACTTTTATGAGATGTGAGAGGTAAGCAATCAGATGCTGCAAAGATCCAAAGATGAACACTGAAATTAAACACAGACATAGACATAAGATGAATACTTTGAATGTCTGTGGAGTCTTCCGTATGAGGAAACCCTTTATTCCTAAGGAACGTGAAATGACCGAGAAGATTAAAATCTATCATACGTCTCTCCGTAACAGAATGAGAAACAGAGTTGTTCTAACAGATATTCATAAAACTGTCCTCTAAGCATGGATACCCAGCTCTAGATACAAAGGCTGAGCTGTTTCAGGGTGGCTGAGCACCCACAAATCGTATTGGTGCCAATGGGAAGTGCAAGAGCTCCATACCTCACTAACTGGCTGCAATTGTCCAAATTACTTTAAAAAAAATGACAGCAGCAGACGCTCCGTGCCATTTCTGACAGTTTGTGTCTTGGTGACGTGCTTACATCACTTGCAGTGCATGGAAAATTAAACACGCTCCTGGAATTATTCGAACAGTCTTGATGCATTTGCAGATAAATAAGAACCAATTAACTTATTTTAAGTAGCCGTCCCAAAAGCTTAACAAAACCTCACACGAGAGACTTCTGAAGAAGCTCGCTGGGCGTGTTGTGGAGGAAAGTTTTGTCATGGGTCAGCAAACAGGCAAGAGACAGAAAGCAAAGACTGGGCAAACCTTCATTGTGGCAAAAGGTTAACTGCGTATTCTCATTACTCCATAAGTCCGGTGTTTCTCAACACACTCAGAGATCTGGAGAGCGAACAAGTCTAAAAGCGGCAGTGCTCACTGTATGTTGGGTGTGTGGAGATCTACTGAAGCTATGAGAAACAGCTCGGGTGCTCTGAGCATCCATTTGTGGGGGTGAAGAGCTTGCTTCGTATACTTGTTGATACTCCACTTGCTGACCCACTGCATTTTTCCCATCATCACACGGCAAAATGATTGTACGTGTGCCAGAATCACTGTACGAGCGCAGCACCAGTTGGCTCCCAAAGAATTGCCTCAGAATAAAGAGTTTTGATTCATCAGCCAACTGGCAGAGGTGCTCCGGCGCTGGAGACAGGAGGTGGATCCAGACCTGACCACCTGAGGGGCTCCCTTAAGAAGGGATACTGTGCAAATGTTTTGATTTTTCCTGTCTCCATCTGACAGCTGGAGCGCATAAAAACCAGAGTATAAAAAGTGTACCAAACCACAACTTGGGCTAGTTTACAGTGTGGTGACTTTGTTTTTCCTAAATAAAAGGATTTGATGTTATGGCTAAGTGGAATTTCTGCAGCACCTTTCTGTAACTACCATCAGCCACAAAATAATGGGATGCAGCCATAGCCTCCTCACCATTCCCTTTGAGATGAACAGTTGCATAAAGGAAGATGTTTGTGGTACATAAGAACTCTTTTGTTCATCCTATAAAAACATGGACAATTCAACGTATCTTTCAACACCATGTGCTGACACCTTCAGCATTTATGCTCAGGATGGTGGCTAAACTTCAGGTCCAGCAGCGCTCTCACTTCAAAGGTCTCAACTATCCCATGTTATAAAATCCACTGGTTGATTTAGATTACGTTGATGTTTTCTTTGTCTTCATGAGGAGGTGCAGAACAATCCACAGTACACAATGGGGCTCTCTTAAGTAACCGAGTCTGTTCTTACAGAGCTGGGGTTGGAACTGTAGCGCTAATTATGTTTGAGCCTTGGATTTCGAAAATTGTGTAATATATAATCATAAGGGGCACAAGCTATGTCGTGTAACTTTAACTCTACCCTCCTTGGATGAGAAGACCGAATGTATGAATTACGCCATGCTCCTGCAGATAATGCACAGCTCTCAGTTAGCAGAGACCCTCAGCACCGGAGAACATAATCTATCGGCTTCCTGAATGCCAAGACCAAAGCTGTATTTAGGTCAGGGAACTCGATAAGAGTTAACTACACTCAGCACTCCTGAACAAAAAGTCTGCTTCAGAAAAACGAGTCCTCCTCTAGTAACTTTTAGAACACTTTGTCTCCTTTTTTAATTCTATCTGAAATTATACTTGCGCTTCTCCAGAACTACAGCTGCCAAACACCCTTCTGGGATGTTCTTGTCACTTGTTAAAGTTCACCCTCTCTGAGCATTCTTAAGGACATTGTCACACTGCGGGAGCAGAGTCAAATGACACAGGTCTGTATGGTGATAGGTGTGGGAGCCAAAAGTCATCGAACGCAACAAGTTTTGGGCATCTTCTGCACAGCCATACAGACCTGAATTCACTGAAAGACTTTGCCAATAACTGATACTTTAAGGGCCTACGCCCAAGCTTTGGTTGCTTAAAACATCCATTTTGCTCCTACCAAACTTTTTGGAACCAAATTTTCTACCAGCAAAACTGGTAACACGCTTAGAGCACAACCGCTGGGCATTTGCAGGAACAATTGTATTTTGATAGCACCTAAGCTCCATGAGATTCACAAGCTGAGCTTTTGCCTGACTGTGGAGATCTATCTAAGTGTTCTCGAAGGCTGCCAAATAAACAAGCTTTTGATATTGTCACACGTTGAACTACACACCTTTCGCCCTACTGCCATTTGATTAGCTCTAAGCACATGGGAAACTTGGTCTCAAACTCTAATTCTGCCTGAAAAGGAGAAGGGCTTGTTTCTCCCACCTCGCGGGACACAATCCCGATTGCAAACTCGTGATGTTTGGGGAGGGTTCCCTCTCCTTTTTCAAAGATGGGAGAGGTCTGAGGTCTGCTTCATTCAGCGTCTGAATTGTAATTGCCATCTCATAACATGAACGATGCAATAACCTCTTCCAGATGGCTCCGGCCAGAAGCTCACGAGCACAGTCCCATGTATATTTTCCTTTCCTAGCCAAACATAACACAAGCAAGAATTATCAGTGAAAATTAACGTAATGTGTAATTTTAAAAACATCACCAGCGCTAACTAAAACGTACTGCGAACGCAGAGGCTCTGAGGTGTCTTGGCACATTGTGTCGATTTGCAGGTCGCGCTGCTGTTGTTCGGAAGGAGAAAGGCTGACAGTTCCCACTGGGCTGCTCTCTCTTGGGGCTGGGTTGTCTCAATATGGTGCAGTTACCACCTGTGTGAGATATCCATGGGAAAAAGAGCCAACAGAGCATCCCTCCCTCCCCTCCTGTGCGGGGATGTCACCCATCTGTCTGAAGCGTGCATTCCTTTGGGATGACAGTACCGCTGAGGAGACCACTGCTTCCCAAGATCAATGAGCTGAGTAGCCTTTTCATGTCATAGCAGATGTTCTCAGAGTACCCTCCTAGATGGACCACATAATTTAAAGTTTTCATTTTACCCTATCTAACTCTACATCTTATAGACGTAACTATCTTTACAGCTCTGTGGTCACTCTGATACTGGTTTCTAACAGCACATTTTCTTTTAGGAGCAAAGTAGTCAGTGGGAAATCCAGGTGCCACTGGATCCGTTCTGAAATGTAACAACACTAAACACGGACTGGTATCTGACTCCACTTTATTGCTTTGAAAACATGTTCTTCATCCCATTAAATGAGGAACAGTAGGATCTAGCAGTATGCGTACTGAAACCCAAATGGCTTAAACCCATGTCCAGTGAACTGCATCTGCTGTAAGACAAAACTGTTCCAGGCATAGTTCCTTTAGTGAGACCAAGTTTGATGTTCACGATCGCCTGCTTAGCTGTAGTGTTTTCTAGGAAGGTCTAGGAAGGCTGCCTGCGGCAAATAAAAAGAGTAATATTCTTGGAAGAATGCTTCAGCATCGTTCAGGGTTATTTTCCCCCACCAAAAGTAAGGTAAGCAAACAAATGAAAAGCTTTTGATAACTTTCCCAGGAAAAATAGTCTTTCACAGCATTTTTGGTGCATGTGACAACTCTCAGCAGGTGTCTTCATGCTACTATTCATTTGCAAAACTATACAACATCCTCCTTGACTTTTCAATCCTATAATGACTGGCATTTAAAACTGTTTTCCTGTAAAAAGTGTATAGAACGTCATACTGTAACTAAAGACAAAAGATCTCCTTGACAACTCCCAGCTTCTCCTTGAGCTGTTGTGAGTATCGAGAACATGATGCCCCGGCCCCAGTTAATACTTTCTTCTTTTTTTTTTTTCCCTGTTGAATCTCATCCTCGAGCATAGCTCTGATAACTGCAATTCATATTTTTCCTGAGACTAGACAGACGTTTTAGTTTGGTTTTGTTTATTTTATAAGATTGACATGTACATAAGCAAGGCTGCCGGCTTTTCTCCCCTGCATTTTTGTCAAAAGGTCTAGACAGCACGGTTGAAAACAACACTCTAATCTTGTGACAAGATGCTTACCAGCCCCCTTTAATAACAAGCGTAAATCCTTTACGGCCAGAATGACCTTCCATAAATAAAGGCCTAAAACTCTTAATACTCCTGGGCCAAGACGAAAGGCTGTTTCGCTCTTTGAGCGAGCCAATGTTCAGTCTTTGCATGTGCCTGAGATACCAAAACCATTGGTCTCCAATTATGACCAGACAGAAGTGCATACTAAAACTTCCCTTAGGAATACGCAGGGCCCATTTATTTTATGCTTAAATGCCTCCAGACCGCAGTGTCTTTTGCAGTTTCTCAAGTTCTTTACTAACGTGTGCTCCGCAGCGTATACACCGGGCACATCTGGCACAACAGCATCGGGCTGCACATTAGCGCAGCTGATGGGCAACAGCAGTTCACCCTTCCATGTTGGCCCAGCAGCGTTCCTGGTCTGCTGGGGCGTCCCTGCTCGTAAAGCTTCACCTTTGCTTCCTCGTCTCCCATGTACTTCATTTCCATCCCATGGCATTTACATTTTGGGTGGGTTTTCTTTTTTTCTTTCCAGACTTAGTTGAGCATCCTTTCACCTTTCAGTCTGCTTAGGCAATTCACTTTGTTTTTATCCAGAGCAAAAGATCACCCTCCATAGCACGGAGTATATTCTGCATTTTCCATTAAAACACTTCAGGTTCTGAGCAAACCCAAACAAGTCTGTGGAAATGCCATCTCTCAACGGGGATGTTCGAATGTGCACAAATATGTGCACTATTTTCGTAAGGGCACCTGCCAGAACCCTGCTGATGAATCCAGAGTAGAAAAATATTTGACATCAGCCCTCTCTTCCAGAGCTCCCCTCTTTCCAAGTGGTGGAAAACATTCCCTTTTTAAACACGTTTCGCTCTTATAGGTGCACATATAAGCAAATATTTCTGGTTTCTTTTGTCCAATAAAACAATCAGCAAAGATGCCCATGTTTTTGGATCTTTTCCTAATCTTATTATTTCCAGGGCTGTATGGTAGACAAATATAGGAGTGACAGAAAGTTTCCATATGAGGAAAGGGATAATTTTGACTGTTTTTCACTTACTCAACTGCTTTCCTAACCTCAGAAGACATTTATAAACTTTTCTTCAATCTGAAAACTACTACACTTAATTTATTTATTCCCATAGCAGGGATTACACCATTTCACAATTTACCTGTTTACTTTGGGGCTTTTGTAAGTTAACCGTGCTGTTTGGAAACAAATTGGCTATGAAATTGGGGGATAAAAATGACACAGGCTGTCTATTTGTTGTCAGACTCATTAGCCACTGCTCTGCGGCAACGAGGGCGGCCGGAAGGAAGCGGTTCAGAGCACTACGGGTGGGAGTTCCACTGGGCAGGGGATGTGCTCCGGTGGGGCAGTGCTGCCGTACGCACACTGCGGTGCTTACAAAGCCTTGCGAAAGGAGGCGGTTTACAGCACAGATTGTTTCTTTTTTTGTCATCTGCCACCCTCTGCTTTGCCTTGCGCTGGTTGTCGGAGCACGAGGAGCTCCGCAGTGGCAGGAGTTCCCCCGGCTCTTCCCAGGGGCTCCCATCGGTTCGGGTGCTGGGGGTGATCAGAACCTCAAGCAGCCATGAGAAAAGTCGGTGGAACCGGGCCCTTCTCCCACCAGAGGCACCTGTACCGCTAACAGAGCCCCTACCTGGAGCCTGATAAAGCAACCGGTCCCCATTTCGTCCCCTGCTTCAGAGCAAAACTCCAGAAGCTGAAGTTGTGCCAGATGAAGAGAACAGAAAGGAACAAAAGCTCTTACAGGTTAAATGTAGAAAAAAACAGAAAAGCAGGCCAAGAAAGTTTGAGAAACAAATCGTTAAGAGGCATAAAAGCTAATAATAAACTCTTCTTCAGACACACCAAGAGCAGGAAAACTTGCCAAACAGTCTGCAAAGCCAACAGATGAACAAGGTATAAAAATAGTGCTTAGAATAGATAAAAATCACAGTAGAAAGTTAAGTGATTCTGCTTCATCTGCATTTGCTAGAGAAACTTTAAGAGGTTCCCATAGCAGAATAAAAAAAACAAGTAGTAAAAAAGAAAAAAGGTCTAAAATTGAAATGCCAGCAGAAGAGGCTGTAGAACAAATCAAGAAAATGAAGAGTAATAATTCATCAGAACTCACTTGACATTTCAAAATTAAGTGTTGTAACTGAATTAAATGTGAAGGTATATAACAGCTGAGTTATTTATCAGAAGTGGAACCTCTCACAAAATTGCCTTAGTATTAGAACAGAAGGTACCAAATGATAGACTGTATTTAATAGGTTTCCATATAATGCTTAATAAAATACAGAACAGTAAAACCCCTATATGAGGCAAATCAGTAGCACAGCACAGGGGACTTCATCTTGAACTTTTAGGCATAGACTTTCTTGGCAGTTATCCTTAACAACTACGTATCTTGGAAAACTAGCTCTGATGTGTGGTACACGGATATATTTTTACGTTTACTCTGTTACTCCATGCAACTGCAACTGTCTCCAACCGGCTCCTAACTGCCACCTGTAAACAGCAAACAGGGATTCTTCCCAGCAAAAACTTGGGAATCTGGGTATAATAGTTGCTGGTTCTTTTTAAGTCAAGGATTTCACCTACAGTCTTTGTTGGAAGCCCAAGAAAGGGACGGTGAATGAGCACGAGGCTGAGTTGGGTGCAGCTAAGGGTCCTCAGGGTCTTGGCACTGGAACGTGCTGTTGGGAGGTCTGTGAGATACCTTGAACAAGACTGATGGAGGTGGGGGGGGAAGGACTCCAGAAGGTAAATCCAACTGCTTTTTGAAGTGGAACTTCTCAGCACCAAGCCCACCTCTTCTCCTCTCCCCTGAACGCTCTTTTTAGTAGGGGTCATAGATGCATCAGTACCATGGGCAACTGTGGGGCCCAGTGCCAAGCGCAAAGCCAAGACCACATCACTGTCACAGCGCACACGTCACCTTCTCCCTGTGAGTTACCGGCCCAGTTCAGTCTCAGTTTGGCCCCTCACCAGAGTTTTGGTTATACCTCCAGAACTGGAAGGTTGGCCCTTTGGGTTTTGATCAGTTCCCATTTAAGTTTCTAATGGAAACCTTTTCTTTCGTGGAACTAGACTTACCAGTCACGTTTGGCCAGGGCAGCGCAGGCTCTAGGTCACCTGCAAAGCACCTGACTATGAAAAGTACCAGTCCAAGGAAGCTGGAGCTGCTGACTGAGTTCAGGAGAAGACCATTGCAGGCAGAGGGCTGAGAGCTCCCGGCATCCCCAGTCCAAGCAGGCAGGTTCTGGGCAGCACACCGTACCCGTCCTTCTGTCGATGGCCCAGTAAAGACAGAGGTACCACCTACAGGACCTTTGCCTGCAGGCAGCACTCTGCAGGTCCTTGATCCGGCATACTCTACAGCCAGCGTGTGTCCAGAGCCTGGGTTTGGGTCCAGACGGATCTGGCAAGTCTAGTTATGACTCATTCGGTTTTCTTTAGAATCCTGTTCTCCTCAAATTGTTGTAGTTTCATAATAAGGCTCCTCTAAGTTAGCTGAAAACTGTTAAACCCATCTGTTCCTGCTCCTATTGTCAGAAATAAGGCAGTCTTCTGTTTGCCTGCATTTTTATTGGCACCCGCTACTTGAGCACACAGAGCAAAGTGCAGTCTAAATATTTTCCAGTTCTGTTTCCAGAAGAAGTTTCAGTTTTGATGACTGTTTTTCAGTGCTCCACTCTGCCATTCAAGCCACTTCCTTCACTATATTTTCACTCCTGGTACAATTTAGCATTGGATCCCTGGTAAGGCATGTAAACCGAAACATATGGATGAATCAAAATCATCTCAGTGACTTGCTTGTAATTCTGAAAACACCCTTTTATTACAAACAAAAGCTTCACTCAAGTACCTTAATACTTTATAACAACAGAGAAAACTGCAGGAGACGGGGAAACATTTTTACATACAGGTTAATTTTACAACCAGCATTTCACGTGGTTGGCTCCCCCCATGACAAGCTGAATCCTCCATTTCCCTTCTGATGTGCAGGAAGTTTTCCAAAGAATGTTTATCAATATAGTGATAGGCACTTTATATATATATATATATAAAAATACATATGTATCTCTCTGACACATGCACCTGAAAATGCTCAGGATGACTCTCACGCCCATTAGTAATTCTGAGAAATAAATGTTTGCAGCTCTCATCTTTTATACATGGTCCCATTTAGGAACTATTACTTTTATCCAACTCGCCTTACTCGTTCAGAACTGCTACCACCTCTTGCTGTTGGGCTATTTACATCCTGCTGCCACTTTGTTGCTTAAGCTAAATATATTTTTGTTGCTAATACTATACTTACTGTTCAGGAACCCCACGGATTGAGGCTACCTAAGTTGCATAAATCAGGGTAACCTTTATGTAGTCGTATAATTCCAGTTGCCTCCACCACACTTAGCATGGGCGGCTGCAGCATCGCTGCCCCAGACTGTCTCTCTGGGCAGCGTCCAAAGGTCAAGTTCTCAAAACCTCCGTGTGCACTTAGCTCCTTACTCCCTAATTTACAAAAGTTGAGATTTAAAGCATTATAACTCTTGGCTTCCTGTTCTCAGAGGGCTGCGTTTAGCACTGCTTCCCATTCCAGGGAGTCAGGAGCTACCACTGCTCTGCTTTTACTAGGGCGAGATCAATCATCCAGCTCTCCTCGCCCGATAGAATCGCCTTCACAGAAAGCTGCCAAATGATAAAATACACACCGGTTTGAGTATGTTCTGCACTTCTCTTCCCCGACCCCTTGGGCTAGTAATTATTCCTTCAATAAACATTAGATACAAAGTGGCTGTGCTACAGTGATGGCTAACAGTTACTGGTTCATAATGATATAAAAGAAATACTTCCTAGCTACCTCAGATCTGTCAAAACTCTTTGGTCCGTGCCCCAAAGCTGCCCCTTCAATCCATCTTGAACTTCACGGGGGTAACACAGGCAGCATCTGACGCTGCAGATGAAAACCTTAAGTGTGAACCACCCAGAAGTAGTGCCAGATTCCCCTCACCTTGATGACACCGGTTGGCATTCTGACGGTGCCCAGACTGAGTTAGGTTTCCTTTACGCTAAGGGAGACAGAACAACGTTGGAGGTTGTTGGTGCAGCACAGGTCAGGCTTGCCCACTTTGTTAACAAACACAAAAAATTGGCATAAGTAGTTTGTTTCCCCAACACCATCGCTGGGGAGTCTGTCACCGCTTGTTGCAATGCCACGTGCCATACAGCTTCCAAATTCTGTTCTGTCAATCATTGACAGAACCCTCTAGTAATAGTTGACCATAACTCAAATATTACTATCTTTTTCCAGACTAACACTTTTAAAACAGTTCTCTCATTAAACCAAATGGTTAATTGCAAGCATTGAAAACTAGATTGAGCCATGGGGAAATATGATTTCTGTTCTATTCCCAGGCAGACACTGCTCACAGCTTCTTTCATTCGTACAATTCCCACCGGATACACACACAAAACTGCTGCTGACAAGTTCAGTGGCCACGTGAAGGACAGACAAAACCGCAACACCACGTTCTTGGTAACGAGAAGGGTCTTCCCAAAGCCTGGGGCATATTGTCAGGGCTCTTAGAAAGCAAGTATGGAGTCTCCAGCTGCATCTCTGTGGGGAAAAACAGAAGACCACAGCCTGGCTCACACTTCGGCAGGAGCAAATGCACCGACTACAGCGAACCTAAGAAGGTTTTGGTGCAAGACACACAAGAAATACATCTTCTCGTCCACTTGCAGCAAGTGCACATAATCTCCTTTTTTTCAGCAGGCGAGGTTAAACTTTAACTCACACAATGATATATGCCCCGTGCGAACACTATAGCTGGGTGTCACTATTGGGCATTGACGTGTCTTCAGTCAACAAACCTGTTGTCCCACTCGTTTGCCAGTTTGACTCATTCTCACACCTTCATGAAACACACATTAACTCCTCTGTTGTCACTGACTCTGCATGTACTTGCCCATCAACCGTAAAAATACCCAAGAGAATTTGGGAATGTACTCCCGCTATGTTCCTTCAGAGCAGGGGGTGTAAGTCCCAAGATAGGCTGGGTCTTGCCAAAGCAAAACTGGACTTTGTTAAAAGACACCACACTAGCAGTAGATGCTCAAGGACTCCTGTGCACACCCACGTGTCCTTCCAGGGTCTCTTCCAGCTGATGGGGCATTACAACCACTACCTGAGATTGTACAGGGTTTAGGATTGTAGCAAAAAAAAAAAAAAAATAATTATGTTTACATTCATATCTACTTAATTCAAAGTGTAAGATGTTTATACTCTTAATACGTGACAGCAGGCTGCTGGTTTGAGGAAGACCAGCTATGTGGAGTATGATGCAGTCTGCCAGTCACTTCAGACAACGGCATGTTGCCTCTCCCAGTAGAAATCAACACACACGGATCCAGGGGATCCTTCTCTGTCAGCTCTGATAAGGAAACAAAGCTCAGGCCACAGCTTCTGGTGTTGAATGAGCAGCTGCAGCCGTATTTTTCTTAATCAATTTAGGGCAAAATTCCCGCAAAATGGGACACTACTACAGAGCTTTGTGCAGCTGGTAGCATTGGTGACCAGAAATGTCTACTGAAAACGCGATGACCCGGGCTGCTGTCAGCTCCGCTGGGCTGTGGCTGAAGAGTCTTGAAGGCATAACCTTCACTGTGAAGTTCCCTCATCTGTGCATTCAGCAAAGTTCCTTCAAGCCTTGAGAAGATGTTGAGTTTGACATTTTTTTAAATGTGGCAAAGCTCCAATCCCTACCAACAGACACTATCTTTAAAATAGGAATTATGCTTTCATCTTAGGAGCATAATGAGCAGTTTTTAATTTATCAGGGTAATCAATGTTAAATTTGATCAACGTGTAAGTGTACCAAATTTATCAGATTAATTTATTCTCACTTCACTCAAAAAGAAGCCTTCTGGGACCATGCTACCACATTCATATGGGTTTTTTTTGACTAATGTATCTTTCTACTCCACCTAATAAATGACAACAGAAATACACCGAGAGAGTCACTGGTGATGTCCCACCCCTCCCCTCTTTTTTTACCTCGATCTTTTGACTTGGTGTGAATCTGCATCTCTCTCTCAGCAATTTGAGATGTCACTCTTTTTTTCAGCTGCAAACTCCACAGCTAGACGCAAACATTGGAAAGACGTTCTGATCTCTAGCTGGGTGATCCAGGAGCCTCCATGCTCAGCTTCTGCAACCACAAGAGCCATCCTAGCTGTGGTACCACGACATGAGCAAGAGTTTATAGTTATAGGATGAACTCTAAATAGCGTACATTCACACTGGAAGAAAATATTGCTGTGGTAACAGGAATGAAATATAACTAGCAGAAAGCAGACTTAAAAAGAGGGTCACTTTCTTTCTGGGTGTAATGTTCCACATAGGCGGAACCAGGAGTAGCCGGGGAGCTGCTCATGGTTCCTCAAAGGGGGATGCATTTGTGTATGGTTCCCAATAAGAACAACCCCAAAACCCCCAGCCCAAGGCATAAAAGAACTCAAATTAAAATGGCTACAGAGAGAAAAAGGGGTGTTTTCAGTCTGCTTAAGAAGCCTGGGAAATGCTTTTGGCATTACTGCGGATATTCACAGGAATATTTATTAGCTGATCATCACAGACCAAAAGAGGTTAACCTTCTCAAAGGCAGTTTGGCACAGGCCGCCAGAAACTTGAGTGCAAGCAATACTGATCTTAAAATCTAATCTGTGAGAAGCTCTTTAATGGCTATCCTAACACAAGAGCAGAGAAAGATTCATTCACTATCAGTGCTCAAGGATGATGTACAACATCTGTGAACGTTTAAAAAGAAGTAAGATTTAACCAGCAATGCCACAAGCTCAAGGTCGCGGCACAGAATGACCCCAAATTACTTAATATGGGCACTTACTGAATGATAAATGCCCCTTTTAAGGTATGAAAAAAAGGTTATCTTCCAATTGTTATTTCCCACAAGAAAAACAAGCCTTTAATTACTTGATACTATTTCCTTCTGCTTGGCAAAATGTTTAAGACTTTCAGCAGCATTGCTGAACTCCCAATTTGAAATAAATTTGTCCAAATTAGCCTTTCAAACAGCTCTAACACAACTGGCAAACACCAGGCACATTTCTCGCGCACTTATGCCGATAACAGACTTTAACGACTACGTGTTACAAAGGTGTATTTCAGAATTGGAGAGGTGATGCTTTCAGATACTGCAATTCAGAATGCCATACTCTTCTATAAGCTTGGGATGAATACAATAGTCCAAGATTCAGCGTTGCCACCGCTGTAAACAACATGCCATGTACGAATTACTTTTTCCTTTAAATAATGCCAGCCACTTTCTATTCATTCATTTGTTATTGAAGACTGGTTTTCAGATTTAAGCTTTGCAGGGCTGCAAATAAACTCAGCAGTATATAATGGCACCACACAATAGAACAAAAATTGTAGGCTGGTAATTCTTATATATTATTTTCTAAGAAAGCTAATTAGGAGCTTTCCACCTGTAAGACAACTACTCAAGGCAACAAACTATTAAATGTACTGAAAGGGGAAAAAAAATGAGCCAAGATAAAAGAAATACATACAATGTTTTTAATTCCTTGAGCCTTACTGCTACCACTGCCATATGTGTATGTATAAATATACGTATTTTATTTATGTTTTTAAACATTGACAAAAGTATAGTGACACAAAGACTACTTTGGTTTGAATGTCTAGATAAATCAAAGACTTCTCTCTGTTTGAAAGAATGCATGAAGCTGCAATCCCTCCTATTTCCACAGTATACTAATGTCTCTCCATATTAAACAAATGTTTGTATGCTTTTCTTCAAGGACGTGACAAAAAAAAATTTATTCTAGTTAAATCTACTCCCAAACTGGGAGTGTTTGGGAGGATGAGACATCGAGTTTACAAGCATGTTTGATTAAACAGGTTGAGAAAACACTTCTCAAACTTTATTATGATAATGTGGCAATAAAATCATCAAAACTGGCAGTAAGATGACCTCAAGGCTTAAAATTGCAAAGCTTTCATGATGTATGTAATAATGTGAAATACAAGGCAAGCATCTTCCATTCTGTCTCTTCTGCTTTATCTCTCAGTTGCCGTGATATATACTCCAGGCAGCCTGCCTTATTAGTAACTATTTATGCAAAATGGGTGAAGAACATGAATGAGAAGCAATAACAAAACAGAGGCTGGGAACTGACATTTGGTTAAAAAAAATTCTTTCTACACTGGTCACTATAATGTAACAAATGATACGGCTGTATGGCAGTGATTAACTGGTTTAATGCAGAAGTTTAGTTAAAAAAAAAATTGTGCATTCTTTTACAGTAACAATTAGAAAGATCAACCAGTTACTTCCTTTTCTCTGCACAGAATGCACGACAAGCAAAGAACAGCAAAAAATGAGTCTGAGGAGAACAGAAAATCCTAACCCTTACTCTTCCCACCTTACATCAAGTTGGCAAAATTAATTCCTTACTAGAATTCTGTTACCTTACCACTAAACACAACTGACAGCTTGTTAGACCAAAACTAGGAGGGCCATACTCTTTTTTTCCTTCTTGCAAAAGCAAGGTGAAAGACAACAATTAAGTTAAATGAAGAACAAAAATTTTCAACTACTGCACCTGCTCATAAATTCCACAGATAATTCTGCCCACCCCCACCCACTGTTCTGTGAAAGACCCACACAATTAACAGGATAGGCTACGTGAGTCACATACATGTGGGAAACTGGTAAGGTAAATATATACGAAACAGTCATCAAGTACAAAGTAAACACACAAGAAAAATTAGAGGAAAACCTGTATCCGCTAATCTTTCAATAAAAACAAATCTCAAAGGTTTATAATACTCTGCGAAACAGTCAAAGAAAGAAGAGAGAAATGAGGCAATTAAGTTGTTCTACATTTTTCAGTGGGAAAGTACTGCCTGGAACACAGAGCACATTTGATTTCTAACAAAGCAACAAAACCCACCAATGTAGTTGTGAAATAAGCCCTGGAACAGAATCCTCCAAGCCGTGGGGATTTCCTCCATAGTTTAGCAGACCTCCTAGGACTTAAGGACTGAAGCCTCATATCTCTCCTACAGAGGATTTTCCTCTCTCTGAAGCAGCTTAACAAGGAACTCTGAATTTCTTTGATACCTTTGCTTGGTTTTAGATCTCCATCCTCAATCTCACAGCTGATTGTATAAATGGAGTTGACTTACAGCATGCAGAAACAAATGGTCTAACCATGTTTTATTTATTGCCATTTATAAAGCTTCCTGGAAGAGAAACATGTACATATTATGTTCTCTGCAATTAAAGAAAAAAAATTGCACAAAAAATGTTAAGATCTGCTCAGTTAGCATATTCAGAGGACTGTGAGCAGCATGAGTCCAGTTGTAATTTACAATATGTAAGTCACGTTAATTTTTAAAAACTAAACATTTCTTCAGCATTGGCTCACCAAAAGGCAATTTTATCCTGAAGCAGCTACATATCCTTAAATAGACGTGACTACAAGAGAGACTGCACAGAAGCCGTCCGATTTTAGTTTTCTTTATATTTGTTATAGAAAAAGGTGCCTATTCCAGTCCAGTTTAAATGAAGACGTACATTTGAAGTACCACACTGAAGTGTTCTCAGCCGAGGTAATTTCAAATTCTCATTACATTTATTACATAACGCAGAATTTACTTTGGTATACTATGTGTGGCTGCTATCCTTTAAGAAATTAAACTTCCAAATCAATTACCTTGTCTACAATGGAGTAAAAAATTGCAAATAAAAATTCGATATGGTCAATCCACTTCCAAATTTCCATAAGTCTTCCACAAAACATTAACATACTGGAGAAAAGGGACTCAAGCAGGTCCTAAGGTAAATACAATAATTAAGAAAACTTTGCTAGATTTCATAAAAACAAAAGAAATTCACTATTTGACCTCTACATAAATAAAGGCAAAGATTTCTTGCATTATTTTGGTTGATTCTGTACAAGTTTCAGTATTTAATTTTATTTAAATATAACTCTCACAATTTAATCCAGGATCTTAATGAAAATGAGAAGTAAAGGTTGACAGTTCTAATATAGAACTTTCACAACAGTTATCTTAACACTGACTAAACAAGGAATGGCATATAAAAAGATGTAGGAATTACGCATTTTAAACTGAAGATGTTTTACCTCAGATTCACTATGAAGATGACATCTATCCTTTAACTCAATTCTTTACCTGCCAAACAAAGCGTACAAGTTATCACAGCAAAATTTACAGAATAATTGACTTTGGCCTTGGTCTTACAAAGACCTATTTACACGTTTAAGATAAGTAAGCATCTTCTTCCCTTTAAATTCTATACATGTGTTCAAGCTTTAAGCCTATATTTGGATCTACAAAATCCTGCAAGATAAAAAGACTCTCATATGTACATCTTAGAGCAGTGTCTTTATATATATGAACCTATCTTTTGCTAAATTACCCACTCTTCATCGCATGGACACCTCTAGAAAACGAAGCACTGACTTCCACAGTTAACTCCTTGGTGCTGATGGGTTTCGCTGCTGAAAGCAGCTAATAGTCGGGGTGGGGTGGGGATGGGAATTCCAGTCACTGTGTAAAAAGAGATTAATATGCCTCAAATTGCCCTCACATGTGACCAATCCTGTAAATAAGAGATATGTTTCCTAGTGTACATTAATTAAATGTCATAAATTCTGTGTGGAAGGCTGCAGGTGCTCAATAATCACACTCCCATATGCTCACCATCTTACTCTTTGGAGCTTGTGTCATTTGAACACCTCAAATAAGATCAATTTTGGCTGGAGATTTTTTTTTTTTTTTTTAATTCTGGTTCTTGAAGGCCCACTGCCAATGGCAGGTGATTTTAATGGAAAAATGGGTATCAGCACCAGAGAGTTAATGCTGTCTACGCATAATTGAAACATCCTAGAGTATAACTAAGGTTTAAAAATCCTTCTATTTGTCTTGTGACAATCTAGCAACAAGATAGATTTTTTTGTGTGTCTCAGTTTAAGATTTAACCCACACCCAAAATGAATTCCTGCTATAAAGAAGGTAGTTACTCATGCCACTATTAGAATTTCCAAAGCACTGGTGAGTTCATAACGAAGAGAAAAGCAAGGTACAATTGCAAACAAGTACATGACTTTTTACAGAAGGCCTCATTGTGGTAAATTATATACAGCATAGTGTTCTCATTTTCCTTAAAGTGCTACTATCATCATAGTGATACAAGATCATCTATTGTTTTAGGAGGTCTTTTAGTACAGCACCAGCACTGGCATCAGGGGAAACTGGCAGTGGTGTAAAAGTAGGCAACGCATCAGAAATCGGTTTCATAAGCAGATGCCCAGAACTACTAGCAGGTGTTATGAGAGGCACTGCTGCAGAACGAGGTGCTAAAAACGGATTTGTATCTGGTCTTCTGCTTATTCCCGAGACTGCAGAATCTGAAATGTAAAAAACAAACAAACAAAAAACCCCATACCACTTTGTTAGAAAGCATTCATAATTCTACCCAATTTTACAGCATCTGTTCACAAACAAGTTCTAAAATTGCCCATTACTTTTGCAACATGAAAAATCTATACATCTCTGTCACAGGCAACATGAACACCCTTTGCAAAGGTACGCTTCACACATGCAGCATCAGACATGAAATATCTGTCACGTGGACTCCAGCCCAATGCAAAGGCTCAAGGGCCCTTGTGCGTACCCTACAACGCAGCACACAGGCGGGGGGTTTCCCACCCCATGGTGCACTGGCACAGCTCCCCCAGGAAACAGCCCCAAGAAAACCCATATAAATAAACATCACGGACAGTAAGTCATAATTTAGTCTTGAGACAAAACTTAAAAGTTCACATATTAGTTAAACTCGAACAAAATTTTGTTTTAAATAAAGTATTAATAAACTATTTTTTTTTAATCTAAGAATCAAGTCCTCACCTTCCCTCACCAAATCCTCACTCAGCTCCAGTTGTCACCTGTTCTCAAGGTTCCTACACCAAATGTAGAGCAGAACTAAACTGACATTCCCAGATAATACTAACTGTTTGGACAGGTGATTTTATTCAGATTTTTTTGTTTTAAAAAAGTCTTTGATCATGTAAACATCCTAATTCTCATAAACATATTTCCGTGTAGATATTATACAGACATCTGTGTCCAGCAGTTAAAAACTGCTACCATATGGTTTATTTCTAGGAACAAAAAACTTAAAGCACCTAAACAATTAAGGGGATACATATATAACGGCTGTCCAGTTTTACAAGACAGCAATTTAGCTCCTGAATGGATAAAAGCAACCAATAATTTACTTCTTCCAGACAAGGAAATATACCATAGGGAGATGTCTGCACAGCATCTGTTTGGCTCTAACAGGTGCTGTTAAAGCCGTTCCATGTCAAAGGAATCTTGGTCCCTCTAATCTTTTGCAGTGAGATTTTAGGAAGTGGGGTACAGAAGCAGTAGGAAGAAAGGGTGAGGAAAAAAGAAAAAAAAAGAGAGAAAGTAGGAAATTGGGAGGGGGTGAAGAAATCAAATTCATAGTCCACAAACAAGGAAGCACAGAACCACTGATATCCCCTTGAAAATTCTACCTTTAGTTATTTATGTTTTGTGTAAAGGTTCAAGTTTTCCTTCACATGTTACCTTGCATTTGACTGTTGGATGGAATACTGCCAGTTTTACTAGCTCCTGCTGCTCCCAAAGGTTTCATATCATGAACAGAGAGCTTGGGTGGAGGAAGGCTTGGGCAAGATTCTGTTTCGAGGAATTTCACAAACAATTCTGAAAAAGACTACAAGAGGTTACCAGTTACTATATTTTACTGATGCTCTGTTAAAAAGTATGTAAGTTAAAAATAGACACGTACATAAACCAAAAAGCTGTCAACAGCCGCCAAAGAATTTTGTACTACTACTTAGTAGTAAGTACTTAGTACTTGGTACTAAGTAGTCCTCAGTGAGTGACAATGAAATTTATTTTCAAAATACACAGTTTTTTGTCATCTCAGTAAGTGGTATTTATGTGAAATTGATAAACTCTAAAGATAACACACATAATTCCACCATGGTTCCATTACTGATTTAAGCGAATTGTTTTAAGAATCCCACGCTGCTGCCGACATCACCATATTTCCTGTGTCCAGCCTCAAGCAAATCACTCCTCCAGAAACACATAGAACTTAAACATTTCTCTTAAAACTCACTGCTTGCTTTATTTGACAAAAAGTCTTGAATAAAGGCAGCATGGAATGATTAGGGTGTCAGTAGCATCACAAGATAAAATTTTGCTTAGTAAAGCTTGTGCTATACATACAAAAGCATTAATTTTCCTCTTTCACATTTGTACTTAATCAGACCACAATCCTCTGGCAGCCTAGGTGCCTGCATTATCTTAGTGGGGAAAAACAGTCCCTACACTTCAAGATAATTTACAGGAATCCATTCTCAACGTGCTTTCCTAGCTCAATGAGCAAAAAACCAACATGAACCCAGAAACCCCAATGCCTCAGTGCTCTATCTTTGAGTGCATTATTTACTGGTCTGCAAAATGGAAAGTTCCGTAGATTAACTGCTCCCATGGACCATGCCATGAGAACTGCTGCGTTACAGTATTTGAAAGCTTATTATATGCTGTACATAAGAGGCACTAGCTGCAGCAGCTGAGAAAGCTTTTCAAATGCAATTTAAAGGACATAGGGTAACAGTCATCAAAATACAACGCCATGGTCTTCTGTACTCTTGAGTATTGCAGAATTCAAGACTTTCACATGCATTTAACCTCCAGCACTGTCAGTTCGCAAGATAAAGTCTGTACTGTAAGAAGTCGGTGACTCCAGGAACCAGTGGAACAGTAACTAGATTTCTGTATTAGCCCAACACTTAGTATTGTGTAATTTTCATTAATGCCTACATATTTATTTAGTGCAGAAAAACCAACTTATTCCAAAGCAGTTGCACAAAACAAACAAATAATGCAAGATACAGCAGCATCAGTAAATGAAGCTCAATATACTGACAAACCAAACATCACCATTAATATGCAACTGCCCCATTTTTCCCCTCAAACACAGAGAATGCACGATTAATTCTTACACTATTAAAAATGTTCTGATGAGTTGGCCTCAAAGGTGTACTAGGGACACTCTTTGACCCAGCTCCTCCACCAAGCCAGCCAGTCACCCATCTCGTAACTCCTCTTTGGTCTTCAGATAATAACTAGAAAGCATTAAAAAAAAAAAGTTAGGAAAACAAAAAATAAAGCAGCAGATAAAAGAAACTGCAACATTGTACTCAGTATTCACCATAACTATGTGGGAATGCTACAGATAAATAAAACCTTTCAATTATTGTCAAAACCTTATTCTCTGCCTCCCAAAATCTGGCAGTCTAAAAACCTGGCTCTTTATTTAAAAATAAGCCCCATATTCTTCACGATACCTAGTAGTACATATAGAACTGGCTTACTTTTCTGTAATTGACATATTACAGCTATTATACACAAGAGCACAAAGTTAAATCCCTTCCTTTCTGCATTAGCATTCCTCAGCAAAATGAGATCCCTTCTAGTAAAATAATGTTATCAAAAGATTCCATTAATATCAGCTTGTCCTGCATAAAAAATGAATTCAGATCAGATGAGAGAACAAAAAAACATACTTTTCCCACAAGAAGTGCAGGGACAGTCGCATTTAGTTTAGCAGGAAGTCATTCTATTTTCAGGTAAGGATACTGCAAATAAAAAAGGAAGTCTAGTCTTCTGCAAAGTATTACCTGATCAAGCTCTTCCTTTTTCACTCCCAAGATACTTCCCATTAACCTCAACACTTCAGGACGTTTATTTTTTGGAGTATGAAAATGCCCAACAAAGAGATTTCTCATCAGGAGCCTGCAGAACAAAGGAAGTTTGTTGCACAATCTGCTCTTAGGTAAGAGTTGATACTGTAATATCGAAGCATTTATTCCTCATGCTCTTGCCTAATTTACAATAATCCAAATAAACAAATCTAATACAAGGGACTAAAAGGGTACCTCACCAATTTCCTTCCCGTACAAGTTATAACATTTCTTAGACAGTAAGTGTCAATTTGGACAGTATTAGATATATTGTATGCAGTACAGTGAAACTGAACCACACATGAGCAAGTTTTGATGTAAGTACTATGATCAGGGAAAATGTTTATTCTAAGATCTTGACTCAGGAGAGCATTTAAACAGATACTTATGTGCAGTCCCAAATCAAGATGCAAGGAAGGGGACAGGGGAACCCATCTGCCTATCCCCATTTCAGTTCTAATGGGTAAAGAGAAGGAAAAAAAAAAAAAAAGACTGAGGAAGAGAGATTTACACAACATCCAGGTAATGCTAGCTACATGAAAGGGCTTGCTGTTCACACCTTAGACATTGTAACAGACATTCATTAAGAACTTCCATCTCCATTTGCAGAGCTCATGCTATCGAAGTGCCTTTCTACTCAAGAAACGCATCAGTAATCCAAATTTACATACACATTGGTTTTACTAATAAAAAATTACTATTTACAACCACCAAGCAATTGAAAAATTAATCAAAATAATAGTCAAAATAATCACAGTGTAATTACAAGATCATACACAGAAGCCCAGTTCTGCCATTAGTCTTGCAACTGCGTTAGCACCGTATCTGTACACTGTGAGGAATAAAACCCAAAAATGTATACCAAGTCCTTCAAAGACTTACTTGTCCACTTTTCCTTCTGTGCTGTTCATAAGATTCATTAGTTTATTTTGTACATCTTCTAACATTTCTCTTCTGATCTCACCTATAAAATGTTAAGTCACAGCAAATAAACAAAAACTGAAACTTCAAAACTTTGTTGCAAAACTTATTAATACACATATTTTAAAATAAAAGTATGATAATATTCTTATGTTGCTTTAAAAAAAAAACAAACCAAAACCAGCTTGATTTTTTTATTTAAAAAGTGACAACTTAAGTGATTATTATTTGAAATTATAAGCTAAAATTTCCAGACCAATACTCAATGCTAAAGTATAGGAACACACAGAAATAAATCAATTGCAGAAGGTCTGATGGACTGGTCTGTTCCACCTGGATAATACAGAACTGGAAAGAAACTCTTAATCGAGGTCTATAGTCCTGTGGTGGCAAATCTTTTTCATAATCTGACCAAATGGCACATTGACATCAGGTCTTCTGATCTCAGCACTTAACCTCAAATATTTCCTAAACCTAGTTATTCTGCATACTCTACTATCAGGTTGCTAAAGCCTCGGAGTACCAAGGAGTTCTCCAATTTCCCAGGAGCACTACTGGCTGGCAGAGCAACATCAGTAACTTCTTGTGTGTCTCTTCTGTTAGGATCTTTCCTGCTCCTGTTAATCGATGCGAGCTCTTGAAACAGCGCGCTGGGACACACCAGTGCACCCCAGATTCACAATTCACAATTCAGCGTACTGGCAAGAAAGGCTCCGCAAAAGTTTATGTGAGATTCCCCTTACTTCTGGGAATACAAACATTCAGCTGAAAATGGCAGTGATGAAATGCCACAGCTACCATGAACCAAAGACAAAACTGAGAGGAAAATGGTAAACACTTTCAGTCGGGCATCATGGCCTCCAAATTAAGTGAATAGGCCAGTATTATAAGTTAATTAATATGAATGTGCCTAGGAGCGTGGTAGGAGCCACTACACAGATTTTCTGCCTTTTTCTGCATGCAGACTCCAAGTTCTGATACTGTTCTGTAGTGGCTGCAATGAAATCAGTTCACCTAGGACATTACAACACTGATAATGACATTCTTGGCCTACACAAAGGACCCTATTTTGCCTCTCCACAAACCTGAAACAGGAACTATTAGAACAGTAAGAGAGGAGTTAAGATTTTGCATTCACTAGTGCTATAACTTTTCAGCTTTCTGAAATTCCTGCTCTTAATCAATGATTTGTCTACTATCTACATACTTGAGCCTCACAACATCAGAGTGTTTAATGAGGGAGATACAAATGTAGCAGCCCAAATAAGCCATGGCACGATACTGTTATATTCACACTTGCCCAATGATTGATTTCACAGCATCAACTTCTCTACAATTCTAAAATTCCACTAACACAAATTACTTGTTAGCTCAAATACTGACACAGAGTGATTAAGGTAATTGTGTGTATTCTGTAAACTCAGGCTTCCTCTGACCTTCCACAAAACTCAAAAATAAAGCTCATAATAAAGAAAAAAAATTCTCCTAGAAGTTTTACTTGCCATAAATATTTTACAATAGTCTGACTGTAAGGAAACAAGGCACAAAATTTTCTCTTTATAAAAACTCAGATACTTTTTATCCAGTTTCTAGTGTATGTGATGTTCAGGTCTACACAAGTTTGTACAAAAAATACATAGTAAAAAGTGCTAGAAAAACTTATCTCACTTAACTCTCCAAACACAGGATTTAAGAACACTGGCTGTAAAATGTTCTCTGACAAGAAAACAAATAATTACAACGTACAAAGAACTGTTAGAAGATAAACAACAAATGGCTTCAAATCCAGGCAGCAAAAATGTAATTCTTCACCAGATTGGGGTTCTGCAAGATACTACCTTTGAAGTTACATTTTTCCTAATAATAGTACAAGTCAGCCTTAATCACACACAAAGTCTTGACAAATATATTATAATATGGACTGTCCATGTGAAGGCCAGCTCTACCCTACAGCTATATAAGCAGAAATGATGAGCTTTTTCTCCTCTCCCTCTATAAGGTTGAATACTTATCTTCAAATCCTACAGAAAAACTACCCATCAACTTAATTTCCCTACCATTTTCACATTTCTTGAGCTCATGCTAATTAAAAACACTCCATTTAAAAAACAAAACAAAACCCACAAAAGATACATTTTTCTTGCATCTATCTTGTAGTTAATTTCTAAAAAGTCTCAACATCTTTACAAGAAAAGTGACTTTTATAAATTTTCATACCCTTCAAATCACCTGGGACGCATGAAAAACATTTCACTCTAGTTTCCACAAGACTTTCAATCTTTAATAAATGCATGCCACAACTATGGTGAAACAACATAGTTCTCAATTAACACCAATAACTCCATGAGAACCTGCACAGAATTTAGGTCTATACACATCAAAGAGCTAGGCTGTGAAATGGATACAACCTAATATGTCCTGTTCAGATACTCCCCGTCTTTATATAAACATTTGACTTCACAAATATGAATTTCAGAGAGTACAGAGTAGAACAAACTAACCATAGTGTCATGCTGAGAAAGTTCTTATTCAAGGAACATAAGGATTAAGCTCCTTATTCAAAACAAGTTAAAAACCAAACAAAATTATATATATTATACGACAATATATCTTGTAACAACTACATCCATATGCACTGAAATCCATTCCAATAATGTGACTGCACTCCTTTCTCAAAACACCAGGGCGAGGCACAGGAGAATTAATCCACAGTTTCAAGGTTTAAACTTACTTAAAATTATGCTACTTCGTAAATGTGGTTGAACAGGACCCCAATATTTGAAGGAAAACATTTGCAATGTAATTATGGAACTGTAACAGTTTTACTAGCATACATGGAAGTTGAGTTGTTATTTGGGTCTGCCACAAAAAGATAAACAGCATCTGAAAACAAGTTTTAAGTAAATTTCATGCTGTTGCTATTGCTCTACAAAGCAAGACAATCCTGGATTTCTTTTTCAATCTTCATTCACATGAATTTTAAAACAAATGCATTAGTAATTTAAATTAAATGTTACTGTTGTTTTCTGGTTTTACCCAGCAAAAAGATTTTATATCAAAGAGGACCAACTTTTAAGGACAGCTACACAGCTATATTCCATCCACAGTGACTACGCAACTCTAGCACTAAACATCTTTTTAAATGGAATATTTCCTTCTAAAATAGCATCTTACAGTTGAAAAGAACCTAAACACGTACTTCATGTATATGAAAAGACTGAATAACAAAAGAGACCTGAGCCAAAATTCAGCATCGACTATGTAAACCAGACATTTACAACAGCCTCCAATAATTTGTTAACCATTTATGGCAATCCAGAAAACTGCATCTGGTACATCTTATACTTTTCCATTAAAATCAATTCTCCTGCCAAAAAAATCCATAAAGAAATCCTTCAAAAGATTTGGCCAACAAAACTGTGTCTGGGAATGTATTTGGCCAATTTTCAACAAGACATTATATGTTTTCTTGTGTAAATAGAGAAAATGGAGTGGTCTCTCTTTTTTCAATAAAAATGATTTATTCTACAACAACATTAAAGTGCTGTTTCCTTTATGCAACAATCCCTTTTCAATTTTTTTAACAAGTAAATCACTTGCCAAGACAACATAGCTTGATAAAATACTGAGATTCAGTTTTCTCTCAAAGTTCAAACCCCTCCTCTGCTTTCACATGCATAAGTTTGCAATCAAAATTAACCAGTAATGAAGAGCTCCCCGTTTGAGTGTGCCATATTTGCCTATGCCAAAGTTAATTTCAATCCAGGGTGTTTGAAAATTTTTGCTGTGATTATCTGTAGTGAGACAGAGATATACAGATCAGTCAACTGAAAAACAAATCAGAATAGAGTTGTACATTCATGTAGCAGCTTGAAATTTAATTTAGCTTGTAAAACTCATGTGAACTTGAGGAGCACTCCTATGATGCCCACTTGGATGCCATATTGCACTTAGACACAACTAAATTTAAGTAAGTACACATTCAATTACGTAGTAGAAGAGTCATAACTTTTTTCACAATTTCAGCAAGAACTCCGCAAAAACTTTCAAATGTCTTTTCACACCTATCCGATCATAAGCAAGTATGCTTTAAGCAAATATTATTTATTTCAAGAGTAAGACAAATTATAATTTAAAAACGAATAGCAATAATTAGTTGTATATGTTCAGAACAAGAGTTACCACTGCATCCAGCAGAGATGATGATCCAGGTCTTCCCACAGCAAGCCTTAAAGGCATTCACCCAAAAATTTCCCACAGACATCAGGGAAAAAAACCAGAAAGTAAGAGCTGTTAAGTAACCCCAGAGAGCGAGCAAACCTCTGCTCTTCAAGCTCCCTTTTTAGAGCCACATCAGGGATCAATCACAAGTTTTCCTCTGATTTTAGATTTATCTCATGTGCTCAGTGAAAGCCTGACCATAACAGAGGATGCTGCAGTAAAAGGAAAAGATGGTGACCCACAGAAATAAAGAAAGAGAAAGTAGGACTCAATTGGGAAAATGGAGGAGGAAAAGACCGATGAAGACAAAAAACCAAAAAGAGCCTAATATTCCCTCAGCAGTTGGTACTGCTAATAAGTTCACCCATATCAGAACTCCCATGCAACTAGACACAGAGAAGTGACTTTCCCTCTTGGTTCACCAAAACATTGCAGACAAAATTACAAGTCAGAGCTGAGATCTAAGTACAGAAATCCAGTAAAATTGTTATTGGTCCTAAGTCCTGCTTTAGCTAATGGCACGATTCCTTTCTGATGAAAACTAAAATTAATGCAGAAATAAAAAAAGTGACCTTATGTTACTCATATTAACTATTTTGTCACCTCCAAGTGAGTCTCTGAGCTTATAGATCTTACTGATGATTGATATTCAAATACATTGTAGAGAAATTATCTTTTTTTTTTCTATTTGATTAAACGAAATAGCATAAGGCCATAAACCAAAAATACATTGAAATTATACCAGTTTTTAGTAAAAGGTTATTCTGCCTTTTTAGGCTTTTCTACAGTTTTAGTGCTAGACGTGTTTGTGAAAGAGAAGGCTATGCAGCCCATGCAGAATTCGTGTTTCAGTGACGTCAGGAAGAAGAAAAGAAAAACCACAAAGCCATACCCCAAAACACTGACAGGAAAAAAAAAAAAAGAAAAAAAAAAATCAAAGACCCAATTATGTTGGAAGGGACCTCTAGATCATCTAGTCCAACTCTTCTGCACAAGCAGGGTCATCTACAGCAGGCTGTCCTGGACCATGGCCAGTTGGGTTTTGAGTATCTCCATGGATGGACACTCCACGTCTCTGGGCAACCTATTCCAATGTTTGACCACCCCACAAACTTTTCAAAAATACACTTAGAGAGCTCAGTCAAGGGCTTTGGTATTTACGTGGGTGGGGGTGGGGAAACCCAACAAACCAACTGCTACAGGGCTTTCTTTTGAGAAAGATCCCTAACAGAAGGTAAATATACTTTTTCAAGTTTGCTTTATAAACAAGGAAGTTCTCAAAAGGTGGCACAGAATTACACTTTTCCTCATAGCAGATGATTTTTGGTAAGTTTCTAGGAATACTACATTGTTTCCTCAGCTGCTTGGAATGTTTTAAGCAGAGATAAAAAATATGTAGTTACCTTCTTTCTTAAGTTCTTCAATCTGCTCCTCTTTGATGTCAAGCTGCTCAGTAAGCCTTGATGCTGCATCCAGTGCAGCATTTGCCTCTTCTAAACCTTCCTGAATAGAGGGTAGGAAAGGGACAAAAAGAAGCAAGGGAGTTCACCATCACAATTATGCTAATACAATACAGATCAAACATAACAGATGCAGAAACTTCATTCACTTGTTCTTTAGAATAACTGGATTGTAAACATCCTCAGAAAATGGATGGTCAGCAGAGGAACTAATTTTGCTGACCTTCTTTTAGTGCCACTTTCTCTTCCAGGGAAGAGAGAATAATCACATAACTTGATGTACTCTTAGACAGTAACACTTAACACAGCAGTTAAAAACAAAAAATTCAGTCAAGAATTAGCAGTCAGTTTCATAGGGTTCAATTTCTTTATTCAGCTCACCTGCAGTGATACAACTTTTTCTTCTAAGTTTTCTGCTTTACTCCTCCATTCTGCAGCCTGTTTTTGGTGTTTCTCCAGCTCTGCTGAATACATAGCTTTTTCTTCTAAAGGGTTAAAAATACAAAACGAAAAAGAAAAATAATCTTGATTCACAACATGTAACTTTTTTGGGATATGCAATTACAAAACCTCAGCATTATCATATGTGGGCTTCATGAGGTAGAGGTGGAATTCAAATTTCATAAATGGGATAGTGACCATCAGTTTTCACAGGGTCAGAATTGTTTTTGTAAGTTTTTTTAAAAGACAACTGATTTAAAAGATTCTGAAATTCAAGCTATCAAAAAGGAAACCAACTAACCAATATTTAAAAAGCACCAAAACATGGTAACTATCCCAGTTGAGAAACGCTTGTTGCAATCTTTGCTATTTCTTGACAAAACTTACCCTGTTGGAATTGCTCTAGTACCATCTGCAGGTTGGCCAGGGACAATGCATACTGCTTCACTTGGTCCTGTGAGATGGTGAGCTGTAGCGCAGTTTCATCTCTCTGCTTGGAAACCAGGTTTAATTGTTCTTGCAAAGATTCAACTTGCAGACTAGCTTGATGGCTTAATGGAAATAAAATACATTACTATGAAGAAAATAACAGGAGTCATCACAAAGAAAATGAAATCCCAGCAAAAATACCTTTAGTTTTTCAGCTCAATTTATAAAAATGAAGGCAATTCTTTTCCCTGATTCCTCTTAAAAAAAACCAAAACCAAACAACAAAAACCCAACCTAACAACAGATTTTAAGTAAGTCCAGTAATAAAATTTTAACAATCAAAAAAACCCCCCAACCTAGTTTTGTTTGAAGGGCAGTAGAAAAAAAAACCTAACCTTCGTTGTTCATTATTGTAACAGTATCTTTATAAAAAAATAAAATCCATATCTTGCTAGTTGTCTGCTTCAATTACTACATGAATCAATACATGTTTCTACTAATTTTTACTTTTAAAGCCAGTGTCCAAGAACTCAGTATACCTTGCTCCATACTGACCACCAAATGCCCCATTTAACTTCCTATTATGCAAAAATATTATGAACCTGATTTACTCCTATGACAGTCTTTTTAAAGACTGCATATCAGGTGGGAAATAGGCAGTATTTCTTGAAAGGTATGACAAATTTGCTGAAGAATTAGGAAACATTCTGATGAACGGTTTTTACACAACCTTCTCCCAACTCCTCCACTTTCTCCACAAGTCTTCACAACAAATCCCACTCAACTCAGAAATCTCTTTGCTGAAACCATTAAGAGCAGAATCCATCCCTGGCACTTAAAGAAAAAAAAAGACTGCTACATACATATTTTTTTCATTAAAATACTTGTTCATTTGGACAGCTGTAATAAGATGAAACAAGAATTATTTTGCCCAAAGTAACCAACATTCCTTTAAATAAAACAATATTAAAACAGCCAAGACAGGCACTGAGTAATTTTAGTATCTAGGTTTTCATTGTTCTGGCTGAAAAATGTGATTATGGCAAATAAATTAAAAAACACAATTGGCTCTAGCATCCCAGATTCTGCCACCCATGAGAACTTGAATGAATCTTGCTTTATATCTATACGCTAAAAAGAAAAAAGCTTACAGGAGTGTGTACTTTCCATGGTATCAGGTATAAAGTAAGGATGCATACTTGTCTTCACAAAGCTTGACAGTCACATCTGTGCACTGAAGTGTATAAAAGACTCTTTCAAACTGAATGAAGCCTTGACTTAGAAGTAAGTTAAGTCCATCTTTTTTGATTTGACAGACAACTAAATCGATGGGTTGAGGGATTTTTGTTGTTTCTAATTCAAAGCACTATCAAAGATGTGATATTTCAATAGTTGCTACTAAAAGAACAAATGCCTTAAGTTCTCAACAGTAGCCAAGTATATTTCAAATCACCTTCCTAATTTAGAGTAAGAAAAGGTCGTATCTCTTTGTTTTCTCAAGTGCTTAGCATGTTATAGAATGGTAACTCAGTAAAATAAAGCCATCAGTACCAGTCTAGCTAACTGTGAAATATATAAATGGAGTTATATATAAATACAGCCAATGCCACTGCAGTATAAATGAAAAGGCTACCTGGCATTCTCTACTGCGGTAGATGAGGACACAAGTTTTTCTTCCAAAACCACAACTTTCTTTCTTAGCTTGACCTCTCTGTCTTCTGCAGCCAAAGCTTCTCGTGTGTAGGAGTCCTCCATTTCTAAGAGGTGATTGCGTAACCTCTCCAGCTCCTGGTTGAGACGCTGCTCTTTCTCACGCAAATGCTGTATCTGTGTAGAACACACCTTAAGTTGCTTGTACTATCACCTTGCATAAAAATAATTTAAGCAAACATGAAACATGTCCACTGAAGCACACTGCACGTGTATTGATTTTTAAGTGCCTTTTTACAAGTGATTGCTACCAGAAACAATCCAGAAAATATTACAGATGCAATTTCTTATCTTTTTTATTTCTTGCAACCGTAAATTATTTGGTGGTGTACCTCACTCTGCAGGGCACTGCTCTCCATTTGCTTCTGTTTGAGTGCTACCATGACTTGGTCTCTCTCCTGCTGAAAAGTAACAGCCTTTTCCTGCATTGATTTAACTTCATTTAACAGTTGATTCAATTCTCCTGTCTTGCCCTGTTGAAGACACAAACAAGCATTTCAAATACAGCAAATAATTTTACCTAAGGAGACATAGTCTTTGCCCAGAAGAGCGTAAAGACAATACTGATACAAGGAAAGGGGTTGGACACCCATGGCCCTGCAGCATAGAAAAACATTCAGGGACAATATTATTTTGAAGCTACTCACTCACATGTTACAAGGCGAAGTAAAACTTATTGCTAAAAAACACTATACGGATGGATTGTCTTAATTGACTACTGTGAACAGATATCTCTCATCTAAAGGTAAGTAGGTATGTATTATGCATATAGTGTCTGAGACACATGTATATTTGAAAATTTCACTTTTCCCCCAGTGTTTGGAATCTACTCTGTGATACCCGTTTATCAGGCCACGCACATGTAAAGCATCAGCCTAGGTAGGTCAAGTTGTCTGAACTTAAGGTGACTAAACACATGAAGAAATCTTTACAAACAAACCATAAGGTGACCTCACTCCCAAAGATTACCCTTCAGTGAATCACAGCAGTGTCCATCATGTTTTCAGATGTCAAATTTCAATAAATAACGTTCCCACTTACATGCCATTTACTACAACTTTACATCAGCGTATAAAGGAGAAGAGTGAGTGTATCAGTTACACAGAATTCATGCATACATGTGAATGCATTTTCAGTTATTTGAAACTTTTCAGCATGCTCTTTATCTTGTCTCCTATGCTGTTTTGAAAGCATTTACTTTTATTGAATATGTTGGATAAAAGTAAATCAATCTTTATCACTAATACTTACAAGCTTCAATTATTTGTTTTTATTAATCAAACTGAACATAGCAAATTCTTTTTGCAGTAGAATCATAAACCTGTAGGCAAACCGTCTCTTTTTATGTCGTGTTATCTTCTGACACACATACAAAATACAAAACTGTTTGAATACTATTTCTCCTAGTTCTCCATGGTGAACACAAAGCATGTAACAAGAACTTCTCTGATTTGTGCAAGAATAACATCCAGAGAAATGGTCCATGCTTGTGAAACTGAAAGCCTAAGCCACCAGTGAGTGAAAGTCTGCAGGCCAAAGACATCCACTACCTGAATTTACATCTTGTAAATTCACACATTACTTTGTTAACTCCAGCAGCAGCAGTTCATACAACATGCTGTTGACCAATATATCAATGATGCCACATAATTCTTTGCTCTTTTACAAAAGTCTTCTTCAAATCACATGCACAATAATTAATAAGCCACTGCAACTTTTTTCTGAACATAAGCTTTGAAAAAAGAATCAATTAAAAGAATCAATTTTCCCCTATGTCAAATTGTAGAGAAGCAACCATTAATTTAGCTTGTCCAATTTTTTTTTTTTTTTTTTTGCAGTGGAGTTTTTCCAGCCATAAAAGCAAGACACATAAACCCATTCATCTCACAGCGATGTTGTGAAGCAATCACATTGGAATGACAAACGCTAGAGGAAAGCACATTCGAAAAGTAGTCCCACTGGCCACCTCTGCAGAAGTTTGAGCACCATACAGTAAAAATAATATAGGACACTTAATGAACAACATGGCCAAACCAAAATTTTGAGCAGCTGTTCAGTAATTGGCAATTTCCGAATAAATCAAAAATGTAGTTTATGGCGGCACAATTAACAGACAACATTGTAAACCACTCACCTGCTGACTTCTAAGTTCTTAACTTTGCAGGGGGGGGATTTTTGTTGTAGTGTAATGCAGTAAGGAGTCACAAACGGATTTCAGGCAAACACCTGATGGCTACACATACACAAAAATGCATTACCACATGACTAATTTTAAAAGATATGCATAAATACGAATGCACATACCTGTTCTTTTTCTTTCAACAGCTTCTCAAAAGCAAGAGCTTTTTCTTTCATTGAGTGAGACTCAAATTCTTTCTCTTTCAGCATCATCGAAAACTGCATATTAGTCTCCTGAAGTGCTCGGAATTCTGTTTCTTTTTCCCTACTCCTTGCAACTATTTTTTCATTTTCTTCTTTCAGTTTTCGAATATCCATTTCTAAAATTAAAATTCTTTCTTTAAGATTAGTTACAGCTTGCTTCAAAAGCTCATTTTCATTTTCTTTGTTACTAAGATTTTCACTCACTGAAAGTAACTGATCACTTTTAGATTTAATTAGTATGTCTTTTTCCCTAAGTGATTTCTGTAAGATATCATGTTTTTCTTTGATCTGCCTCATCTCTGACTCAGTCCCTTCTTGATTCTTTCTTTCAATCTCTGACGCTGTAGCCACAGAATCAGACAATCGTTGGTTGTTTTCCTGAAGAGTCCTAATAGTTGAATCTTTTTCTTGTAACTTTTTTTTCAGTTGTTCCAACTCCTTTTGAAGGAGTTTAGACTCATCACTGAGTACTTCAGGAGCACTGCATTGAACGCCTGGAAGCTGTGAAAAAGTAGAAGCTGTTCCTACAGACGGTGTTACCAAATCAAGTTTGCTCAGGAGAAGATCCTTGGTGTTATGAAGCTGTCCCATGCTGTGTTGAACTTGTGCTAATTCCTGACTAAAACTTCTCAGCTTTTTCTCATTCTCTTCGTAACTCTGAATCAAGCCATTATAATCTACCTGCAACTTTGAATTACTATCGCTTTCAACTGAAATTTGTGCTTGAAGCTTGTGTAACTCTTCTTGGAGGTGAGCTGACTCATGCTGCATGTTCTGAACTGTGGTTATTACTTGTTGCTTCCACTCTTCCATCTTCTTTACCTGCTGTTTTAGTTTATCACGTTCTTGTAGAAGTTTCTCAAACTGGTTACTGTTAACACCTCCTGACCCATTATCAGTACCTGCACTTGATGTCTGCAGGACAGTCAATAAGGTTTGGCATTTTTGACTTAGAGCATCTATTTCAATATCTTTTTCTCGAATGATACGGGATAAATTCTGAATAGTTTCTCTAGACATGTCTTGACTGCTGTTTTCAGATCTGTTAGATAACTTTTGATTCTCCTCTTGCAACCTTACCAAAGCTGCTTCTTTAGCAGCGACCATATCCAAGATATTACGATATTCTGTTTTTAACTGACTGTTTTCTCTTGTCTTTTCACTTAGAACTGCTAATACTTGTTCTCTTTCCACAACGTAAGCTTGCAGCTGCTGCTGAAGACAAAGAACATCCTGCCTGTAGGAAGCTGAGGAAACTCTAGCATTGAGAGCTTGTATTTCTAAATCCTTCTCTTGAATGATCCGAATAAGTTTGCCAACTTCATCCTTAGACAACTGATCAATTTGCTGACTTAGAGAAACATTCTTTTCATTTAGAAGCTTAATCTCCATCTCCCTTTCTTTGATACCTTTTACCAGTCTTTCAACTTCAGCTTTAGATAAGTCATGTTTTTCATTTCCATTTTCTCCATTAAGAGTCTGAACTTTGGTTTCCTGAAAAAGATCAGAAGAATCAGTCTGAATAATCTGTCTTTCTTTGTGCAACTGAGTTTTAATTTGTTCAATTGTTTTCTGCAAATTTCTAATTTCCTCATCTTTCTCTAAAGAAAGTCTTTCGTGTGTGACATTCATTTGCTCACACAGAAATTTAGACTCATCTATTTCCTTTCTTTGCTCCTGCAAAGACTGCTGAAGTTGCACTGTCGTTTGATTCTGATCTTCTATTGTTTTTTTGTGAACTTCTATTTCTTCTTCCAGATTATTCTTTATCACTTTTAACTGTGTTACCTCGCTTTCAAGTTCAATAATAATATCTAGAGTTTTAGGTTCAACCACAGGTGTAGATCTACTCTGCTGATCCTTAAGGCGTTCAATTTCTTCTTTCAAATGATTATTTTCTTCCTTCATGACTGCAAGACTTCTGTCTTTTTCCTCCAAGTTCTGTTTTAAGACATCCTGCTTTTTTGAAACTTTCCTATATTCCTCAAGTTCCTGCTTCACCTGTAAGGCTTGGGTTTTAAATTTTTCGATAAATATCTCTTTTTCTTTTATGAGTTCTGTCAACTGCTTTTGTCCTCCTAAGCTAGTAGTCAACATGTCTTTTGTTTCTTGATGGTCAATTTCCATCTGCTCAATGCTCCTTGTAAGTTCAGCAATCTTAAAGTCTTTCTCTTGATTGAGTTTAACCAGGCGCTCATGTTCAAGCTGCAATGCAGTGGTATCCATACTACGTGCATTTGATAATTCCTCAATAGTTTGCTTATACTTATGTGCTTGTTCCAAAAGTCTCTTTTCTGTCTGGTTTAATTCGCTCTCTAGCTGTCTTTTTTCCATTTTCAAAGCCTCCATAACAGTGTCTTTTTCCAAGCAAACTTTATTTTTCTCAGAAATGGCATCACTTAACTCCTGTTTTAGTTCTTCAACGGTTGCTATCAGCTTTCCATTTTCTGTTCTGAGATCAGACAGAGATTTCTTTAAGTCTTCATTTAGTTGTTTGTTTTCTGAAATATCATTTTGTAGCTTTGCAATTTCTACTTCTCTTTCTTTCAGAATCAGATCTTGACAAGTGTAGTTAGATTCCCGATTACTTTTTTCTGTTAACTTGCTCAAGGATACAGAAAGTTCCTCCTCTCTTTCTTTTAGTCTCTGCTGCAATTCTCCGATTTCTTTTTTATTATGCAAATTGCAGTCCTGGGCTTTCCTTAATTGTTCCTGAAGATCTTTAACATTATCTTGAAGCTGCTGCTTACTTATATGCAAATCATTAAGTGCACATGAACATTGGCTTAGTTTTTCTTTCTGACTATTTAACTCCTTAATAGTTTCCATCTTCTCAGTTTCTAATTCTGATACTTTCTTTCTTTCAAGATCTATGACAAATTCCAGCTGTTTGATGGTACTATCAGTTTCTGTGTGTTGTTTTGACAGCTGCTCTTTCAGTGTAATCATATGCTGAAATGAAAACAAGTAAGACTTCATCAGGAGAGGAGAACCAGCTAAACTATGTATTTCATTCATTTTTATCCTCTGAACAATAAAAAAAATTGAGAGGAAACAAAAATATTTCCTAGTTGCCAATGTAAGTTCGCAAGTAGTATCAACTAGTCAATGCTGAATTAATTAAAACCAAATATCAAATAGGGATAGATTACATTTCACTAAAAACAAGAACACCATCTCCCCCAAAAGAACTCTACCTACCTAAATCAAGGAACAAAAAGAGAACTACCTAAGAAGAATAACTGTCAGAATTTGCAGGGCAGTTGGAATGGGTATGCAGCAAACACCCATTACTTAAAAACAGGGAGATGCTAAATTTAAAATAACAAATTAGAGAAGTGAATTCATATCCATATATTCCATTTTCAACTTTTTGTTTGAGCTTAGTTTTAAACACACTTGCTGGGATTCATTTCATAGGAGAACGCTTTAAATGTTCAATTCCATACGGTAAACCAATATTGAAAACACATGGCTTGCAACTATATGTTTACAGGTCAAACGTATCAGAACAGTGACAAAAAGGTATCATTCCATTTTGATTACATATAATTGGTGACCTTTTTCGCTCCACAAAAGCTCATATTATTAAGAACTTGTAATAAAGTAACTGAATTATTCAACATAATTAAAAATAATTAAAGGAAAAGAAAAGAAGTTTTAAAAAAAATAATTCATATGATGGATACCGCCATAAGACAGAGGTCAAAATATTAGCAGGATAAAAACCATCATAAGTCTTGCAAGGAAAATCAAGTAGTATTTAACTGGACTTTGGAAAATAAACATCCTTTATGGATAGCTGACTTGCCATATTATTTCTTTGTCCATAACAAGTGGGTTTCTTGCACCGGAATTTCGCATTGAGACGGATATAGAAACACTGGTCCCAATATTCTTTTTAAGCCTCAGAGGATAACTTGTATTTCCCTCTATGTTCAAAGATCAACTTAAAAGATAAACACAGGCACACAAATCTAAACATTTATTTTAGCAGTTCAAAAATTAGTTGCAATATTTATTACCTGATTAGCTTCTTGATTCTGCTTATCTAGTTCTTCCAACTCTGCTATTAATGTTTCTCTTTCAGCAATGCTTTCATTTAATTCATGTTCTTTCCTTTCCAAATCTTGTCTTAACTGACTTAATTCTGAATTCTGATCCTCAGAATATGCAGAAAGAATATTCTCATTTTTATGTTGTGCACTTGTCAGTTCCTTCTCAAGTCCCTCCTTAAATTAAAAAAAAATCCAAATATTAGACTTTACCTTGCTGAAATTTATAAGCTGTTTATATTTAAAATGGTTTCTGTTTTCCCCTCAACAATTAAAAGCAAAGCATGCATTTTTATGTTAGAATCTCTAAGCCTACATGAATACTATCCCAGTTAAAAATTCTTCATTATGAAGTATTTGCCTCTACCATTCATACATAAACATTTATTTTCTCATCACTAAGTTTAGGAGTGCAATTTACAAACATGGCACAAAAAGCCATGGTCTGACACAGAAAGTTACGTCCACCTCTGAGGTATGGATCCACAACTGGGATAAACTACTATACCTCCAAGAGATACCCTAACCACGTAGTATGCTGCCTGGTGAGACAGGAAGTTTTAATCAAGGACACCTGACTAACATCCTTATGAAAAATGCCACGGGAACCCTTGAATGCATGCAAAATACAGAAAAACCCAGTTGAAAGAGACTACTGGATACAAAGTAAACTAAGCCAAATCTCTCAAGCCTGAGTTTATAAACGACTAAGTCAACCTTGCCAAAAACTAAAGGTGTGTTCCAGAGAAACTGCATCTTCCACTGCTTAACATCAAAAGATGTGTGGCCAGCAGGGCGAGGGAGGTGATTCTGCCCCTCTACTCCGCTCTCATGAGACCCCACCTGGAGTACTGCATCCAGCTCTGGAGTCCCCAACATAAGAAGGACATGGACCTGCTGGAGCGTGTCCAGAGGAGAGCCACGAGGATGATCACAAGAATGGAGCACCTCTGCTATGAGGAGAGGCTGAGAGAGTTGGGGCTGTTCAGCCTGGAGAAGAGAAGGCTCCGGGGAGATCTTATTGCAGCCTTCCAGTACCTAAAGGGGGCCTACAGGAGAGCTGGGGGAGGACTTTTTACTAGGGCATGTAGCGATAGGATGAGGGGGAACGGCTTTAAGCTGGAAGAGGGCAGGTTTAGATTAATCATTAGGAAGAAGTTTTTCACTTTAAGGGTAGTAAGGCACTGGCCCAGGTTGCCCAGAGAGGCTGCTGAAGCCCCATCCCTGGAGGTGTTCCAGGCCAGGCTGGACGTGGCCTTGGGCAACCTGGTCTAGTGGGAGGTGTCCCTGCCTACAGCAGGGGGGTTGGAACTTGATGATCTTCAAGGTCCTTTTCAACCTAAACCATTCTATGATTAACTTCATCAGCAAGATGGAATGTGGTATTATTAGAGTATTACATGGAAGAAGAGAGAGAGTTTACAGCCGATAATAGTGTCAAAACTGAAATGTGCGAAAACAGAAGAGGTGAAAAATTACAAATTTTACAGAATGCAGTAATACTTTAAAAATGTATGTTACAGCAACCTAAGTAGCAATGGGATAGGTGGAACTCCACTAGTTTTCTTTAACAGAGTATGCTGTGGAGTTTCAGAAGTCAAAACCTATCGTTTCCATCAATTCCACAAGTAATTATAGAATCCACAATAATTTCCTTGATTACAAGGTTATTTATGTAGAAATGTGAATGGTCCAAATAAGGTATAGTGCCAGAATGTGTGTTTTCCATCAGTTACTATTGTTACGAACTTCCACGTTGGCTTTATTTAGAAATTGCTTTACCTGATTTAAACTTGAAAGTCTTGCTATTTCGTTTTCTGCTTCTATAAAGGAAGACAAAAAACCACATAGTTTTGCTACTTTCCAAACAACAATAAAACCAAAACATTCTCCCACCTTGACCCAACAGAACTCTGCTGCTCAGAAGAGAATATTTTCACAGTATTTTGTGATGATAAGCATCAGTGCTGGAAAAGATTCAAATGCACCAATCACCACCACAAAGTACAGCATTATTTTCACAACCGCATCCACATTAGGAGAACTTTGGTACTACAGCGTAGCAGTTATGCAATATTAGAAGATATTCTACATACAGATACACTTCTTCAGCAGATATGTTTCAGTGTTTCTTTAAGAAGATATTAGCAAGACACTGCCTTTACACACAAAAAGTATGCTTTCAGAATTTAAACAAACAATTTCTATTGAGGCTCCCTTACTTTTAAAGAAAGAAAAACTTATTAAACAGCTGGCAGATATGGTTACTTACCTAATCAGAAACCCCTATAATAATCACACTAGTCCTAATTATGTCTCTTTTTTTGCTTAGCCTTATCTCAATGGACAGCTCTTTTCTAAACCTGGAACTTTTAAAAGGTACATATTCTCACATTCAGTTCCAAATTCTTAAAATAAATTCTAAGCATTAAAAGTGAAAACCTGTGAAGGTATACTAAAACTAAAAATAAAAAAATTAAAAAATAAAAAATCATCATCTTTGTACCTAACAGTGCTTGCTGTAGTCTGACAACATCTTCTGGTAGTGATGCCTTTGATTGGAGCTTCTTCTCCTGTTCTTTCAGGAGAGCATCTTGCTCTGCAACAGAATTCTGAAGCATACTAAAGTCAGACTTAAGATTTTCATATTCTTGCGTTATTTGGATTTTTTCTACCTTTGCCAATTCTTGCTCTTTCAGAAGAATTTTGTTTTCTTCTTTGGCAGAAGACAATTTGTGATTTAATTTTCTTATTTCATCCTCTAGGTCCTTTACAACCTGCAACTCTTCAACTTTTCCTCCTTCTAGACTCTGAGCACTTTTTTTCTGTTCACTAATTTTAGAGTCATTCATGGCATCAGCGCTCACACAACCTAAAAAGCAAAAAAGATGGTTTGCAATATTAACCAAAGCCAGCAGTGTAGATCTTTTGATTAAAAGTCTCTGTTTCCACTCCTCCTTCTGACAGAGGGAGATAGTCTAAACCAAAGACAGGAATATCATCAACAGAAAGCTTACTTAAATAGAATCAACATTTGAAGCAGTGCTATACATATTACCATTATCAATATATTATCAAACCATGATAAGCAGCTTTTCAAATACTTACACAGACCTGGCTCAAAAGGTAAGTGTTGCAAGACATACATTGTTCACCATTTACTTAAAATATACTTGACCCTACTCTCTCTTGACAGGGAGACGACAGGATAATTTATCAGGATTTGGAATCCCGCAATTTTCTAACAATAATTTGTCAAAACCCCATCTAATTCAGCCTTAAGCAAAATCCCTGTTGATAATTTAATTAATTAAATTTCAAAGGTTTGCTGAATGATTTGAGAACAGTTTGCTCCAAATTAGTACATCATTCGCTAAATGATGCACAAAGTTTTTCACCTACAGATCTCATTTTGCAGAACTGATGTTTTTACAGATCCACCATACCATCATGACACTGATAGTGCTGTACGACCCTCACAATGTAACTTCCAGTTAAGTTACAGAGTATAAAGAGGTGTACTCAACGATGTACAGAAAAAAGTTTAACGAAAGCACACTGCTTGTGAATTCATTTCAGTGTAAGCTCAAACACTTGCCCCTACCCCAGTCTGTATTATGTTCTCAAACAGAACCAACAAAGTAAAAATATAACATACTGCTTGCAGCTTTTGAAAAATGGGAGTATTTATTTTACAGACAACTTGGAATGCAAAAGATAAGGGATTCCTGTCTTTGACTTCATTAAATTAGTCCTGCTGGTGTACATATGTGCAGTATATATAGTATGTGCAATAAAAGACAGATTACATCTTAACAGGCATCTGATTTTAAGAAATAAATTCCCTATCAAAATTTCCATTAGAAATTAAAAGGCTGTGAAATTATTTCCCTTCTTTCCAAGAAGAAAATGGATCTCTCTTTCCAAAAGGAGAATATACGCTCTTTAGAAGTCTGAGTTTTAACAGATAATAAAATAAGAGGTTTACAGGCAAATCTTAGAAGCCCCTAAATGAAACCCAACTGACGTAACTATTTTTACGGAATATGAAATACCTACAAGACAACAAAAAGCTCCTTGTGAGAACTACTGAGCTGCTCCTACACAGAATGGTAGGGCTTGGAAGAGACCTTCAGAGATAATTTAGTCCCACACCCCTGCCAAAGCAGGTTCACCTAGAGCACGTTGGACAGGAGTGCATCCAGGCGGGTTTTGAACATCTCCAGAGAAGGAGACTCCACAACCTCTCCGGGCAGCCTCTTCCAGCGCTCTGTCACCCTCAAAGTAAAGATGTCTTTCCTCATGTTCAGATGAAATTTCCTGTGTTCCAGTTCGTGCCTGTTGCCCCTTGTCCTGTCGCTGGGCACCACTGAAAAGAGCCTGGCCCCATCCTCTTGACATCCATCCCTTAGATACTGATAAGCATTGATGAGATCCCCTCTCAGTCTTCTCCAGTCTAAACAGCCCCAGGTCTCTCAGCCTTTCCTCATCAGAGAGATGCTCCAGTCCCTTGTTCATCTTTGTAGCCTCTGCTGGACTCTCTCCAGTAGTTCCTTGCCTTTCTTGAACTGGGGAGCCCAGAACTGGACACAGTACTCCAGCTGTGGCCTCACCAGGGTACAGCAGAGGGGGAGGATGACCTCCCTCAATCCCCTGGCCATGTCCTTTTTAATGCACCCCAGGAAACCACTGGCGTTTTTGGCCACAAGGGCACATTGCCAGCTCATGGTCAACTTGTCCACCAGGACTCCCAGGTCCCTCACTGCAGAGCTGCTCTCCAGTAGGTCAGCCCCTAACCTGTACCGGTGCATGGGTTATTGCTCCCGACGTGCAGGACCCTACGCTTGCCCTGGTTGAACGTCATTAGGTTCCTCTCCGGCCAGCTCTCCAGCCTGGACAGGTCTCGCCGTATGGTGGCACAGCCTTCTGGTGTGTCAGCCACTCCTCCCTGTTTTGTGTCATCAGCAAACGTGCTGAGGGTACACTCGATCCCCTCATCCAGGTCGTTGACAAATATGTTGAACAAGACTGGACCCAGTAATGACCCCTGGGGAACACCGCTAGTTTCGGGCCTCCTATGAGACTCTGCGCCGCTGATCACAACCCTCTGAGCTCTGCCACTCAGCCACAGACTAAGGCATGGTCCTTATGGCAATTTTTGAGCTTTTGTCATGTAACTCAATTGGCATACAGTACTTCTCACCAAAATTATTTCTGTGCTGACATTTTCTTAGCTTCAACTTTGTATGTCTTGTCCACACGTATCTTCAGTGTAAGTTAATAAAACAGGAAGTGTAGATTTTAGAGCACAACACTTAATATGCATAGAAAATGACCCTCTAGACCGATATACGTCAGAAGATTAAATGCTATAATTCCAGTGTTCAAGACAACCACAGTGAATATAAGATACTAGGACATGCACATGTCTTAAACATGAAGCTGAACTGAAGTTGAAATTCAAATTCCTAAACATCATGTATTTGGTTATGTATTACACTGCTACATACACATTTGATGCTTTAATCAAAAAGTACATGAAATAAAAAAGAAAGCGTATGGTAAAGACCTTGCTGTAACTGATTCTCCAGTTCTTCAATTCGCTCTTCATATTCTCTCAGCTCTTCTCGGTGTCGACGACTTATCTCTACTAGCTTTTGTCTGTGTGCATCCTGCAATACCGAAAGTTCATGTTGATGCTCATCTATTTCTTGACTTAAATTCTGTTTCAGCTCCTAAAATATCAGAGAAACAGAATGATCAGAAGCTTAAGAAAGAAAAAATGCAAAAGAAAGAAAAAAAAGTTTTCCCTAGTAAATTTAAAGGATTTATTAAAGGATTTCTCACAAGAGAGGTCAAGTTTCTTGGCTGTGGTTGGTTTGGATTTTTTTTTCAACGTGTTAAAAGACATTCCTCTTAAGAATATGTTTACACAAACAGTATGCTCTACACAACAGCAAATATTAAACCAAGGTAAAGAGATTACAACTGTTTCATAGGAAGTGGATATACTAGGACATGTTTCTAGGAACTTTCAAGGATGACATGCAAATCTGTATTCTGCATTGTCAATGAAAGAAGGCAAGATGTTTCTGAGAAGGGAGAAGAAATTATTTTGTGTATCTAAAATTCAGTCTCATAAGTCATCAACAGCTTCTAAAAGTGATTTGCCCTCATAAATTCTAATGTCATTCTTTTAAGCTTACGTACTGTGTTCATCAAATCATGTAAATACCCTTTCTCAGAATAACTGTTTTTAAATATAGCACAGCAACATTTCAGTCAGCAGTAGAATTACATGCCCATGTGTATTTTTAATAGAGAAAATGTAAGTGCTAGTGTTGTAAATATTTTAGCTACACAAGTCACATGACCATATGCAAAACCATCACGAAGAAAGCCTAAGAGAACAAGTTTGTCAAAACTGTCATCTTACCTTAACAATATTTTGCAGTTTGCGTATTTCACTTTGTTCAGCATCATCTTTCCCCTGCGCTTTGGAAGACTGAGAAAAGAAAAATCACATATCCATGTGAAAATTGTGATAAATACGTGTATTTTTCACGTAAGTGCTTCCTGTATTGATACTCAGAAGTAGAAAACAACAAAGCTAACATGAAACAAAATTCAAACCTACAGCAATTTTGATCTTGCCATTTTGATGGAAACATTTTAATTTTCCATGGATTTTTTTTTAATTGTTACACACAAATGTGTAAAAGTTTGGGGTGTGGGGGGGGTGTTACTGCAACTAATAAGACAACCGGGTTGCTTAATTTTACTCAAATATTTCCATATGGGAAAAGTATACCTCTGAAATCAGGCTACAGCTTGAAAAATAATGATGCACATCAACAACAGCTAAAAGATTATATTCTTTCTTGTCTCAGCAGATCATGAATTACAACTGACATATCAAGGACAGAGAAGAGTAAGTAAAAACAGTATGTAAGTATCCAACTATCACTTTGAACAGTATTGTGCTGTCACTAAGTAATTACTATCACATCCAGGAAGAAAAAAAGGATTCTTGAAAGGCTGCACAAAAATGAAACCTGGAAGTAGTATTCTAGGCGAATATTTATGAAACCCTTTTCCTAACTTGACAAATCATGCATAAAAGCATCACGGAAAAGCATTTGGAAGTTAGTCACTGAATGTGTCCCCAATCATGTGACAGCAAGAAAATGACTAAAAGATCATCAGGTTTCAGCTTTTCCATCAAATCATGCTGCTTCTAGAATCTGTACAGCATGAACTTTCAAAAGACCCACTCCAAAAACAACAAATACGATGAAAACACTCATTTGGAGGGAAGAGGGGAGGGTAAGATAGAGGGGAACCACTCACCAGCGCAATCTGCTTCCAGTGGTCAACTGCAGATTCAAGCCTAGAAACGTCATTGGACAATCTGTTTATTTCTTGTTGTGACCAGATTATATCTCCAAAATCCATGTCATCTCCTTCAAAACCTGAGGAATGTCTGACCACTGGAACATAGGAAGCTGATGTAGCAGCTGGTGGCAAAACACCAGCTCCTGACTGTGCTGACTGAGCAGCCGTCTGTACTTTCTGCAGTTGTTCCTGTAGTGCATTCTGCCTAGCTTTTAGATGGCTGATTTCCACCTGAATACACAGAATACAACGCATTGTTTCAGTTACAAGAATATCAAAATACACTCTACTTTACCCCTTGTGGCCTTATGAAACGTGAACCAACCAAACAACTCCCCACCAGAACAAATTAGTGATCACTATCACTAAAAAGAAAATGAAAAAAACCCACACTTTCTCCTAAGGGAGAAAAGCAGTTTTAGCTGATGTTTTACAAAGTATCTCAGGAGAGGACACAAGTTAAAAGTTTTAACAGTTTTCAGTTCCATAAAACTTCACTAGAGTGTGGGCTGCTTTTTTCAGCAGCCAAGGCATCCAAGTACTATAAGCAAGATTCAGCCTAAAAGGTTGTACAAAAAACTTAAGTGTTTAAAGAGGGTATTCAGATATGGAAATTAAGTAATATATGATGCTCCCCCAGTTACTTATATTACATTTGTTTTCTTCTATGCTTAACAACTTAATGTATTGAAAATGTACTTATTTATAAAACTGGTTAGCTGCATGCAATTTTCTCATAACAACTCTGTCATTGTATTTAATAAGCAGAATCCTATACATCTCAAAATTCTGCTTCCTTTAGCTCCCACATGCATTTACAAATAAAGCAGAAATAAAACTCCTTTTGTGTAGTTCTAGACATGTTGGCAACTGTCTTCATTCAAAAGGCTATGAAATCGCGCGTTACACAATAGGTTATAAAGCTGATGTTTCCATTACAAAGGGACACTTCTCAAACTATGAAAGCTAGTTCTGTTCCCTTAATTATATACATTAAGATAAATAATTATGATATCCACAGACAATATAAATGAGAATTTGCTCCTGTTGCCTTCCTTAAAGATAACTGAATCAGAAATACAAAGCAGTTTAACTGTCCTTTCTTACAGCGATTCCAGAAATAACAGAAATTCTGATATAGGCATGACATTCCCAGAGAGTTTTCGCTTGGCTCAACTATTTCCTGGCAGCTCTGCTTCTATTACATGATGCAACGAAATATACGTCTTAGTCTCTCAGCGTCTACATTAGCAAACCAAGAAAGCATAACTGACTGATACTTCCACTGAAAGAGCACAGATACTATAACAAAGAGATTAAACAGCAAAATATATATATGTTTATTGGACATACTTACTCAAATATTTTACTGTCTCCTACCTCTTTCTGTTGAAGCTGATTTCGGTACTCTATAGATAACTGCTTTATTTGAAGTTCTGCTGCTTCATGTTTTTCTTCTAAATCACTACAAACTTTTTTCAGTCTCTCATTCTAGCAAAAATGAGAAATGAACGTTGATGAATTCAGAACAGTTCTTACAGAATTAGGAACACTTAAGTCTGCTGAGCAGTAAGAAATCAATTAAATTGTACAGATTTCTCATGTTATTTCACTCAAAACACAAAATAACAGTAACTTCCAAGTGTGGGCCCAAAAATCACATTCATGTCCAAGTTTTCCATTTTTATACGGCATGGACTCTAGCTCCCTTTCAGAAAAAGGTTTGTGGTGACCAGAGGTAAATACCAAGAAAAAAAATTCAGGGCTGAACTACATCTTAGCATGATCCACAGATGGAATTTAAGAACAGCCACAGAGCACAAACTGGAGCTAATATCCATACAGTCCAGTATTCTCGCTCTGGAATTGGCCAATAGCAGGTGGCACGAATCTAGAAAAAAGGACAAGCAGGAACAGTTACTTCCCCAAAATACTATCTTAACTTCCTGGTGCTCTTGAGAACTGAAGACATACATTGTTATGTCTTCAGCTTGTTGGTTTACAGCCATAAATAAACTCACAAGACCAACAAGTCCTTTGTGAAAGTACACAAAGTCACTTTCCACAAGGGCACACGGGATTTCTAAGCAGTTTTGGAAGAGCACAAGCACGCGTAGCTACATCAAAATGACCATACAGCAGGGCAACACAGAGGGCAACAACTGCACCAGGGAACACGCACACTCTATGCTTTGAAGCTTGCTGCAAAAGACATGCCATCCAGCATAACTGGGCATTCTAGATCTCCTTTTATTTGTGGTCATATAAGAAACGCTATAAACAAATTTTAACTCTTTATCAGCTAAAACTTATGAAAACTTAAGAGATTTTTGCATTTGCAGGCTTTTCAGAGCCAAGTCTATTGCTGCAGCCCAAGTTCACGTGGTAAGTAGGAACAGTCACAGGATGCTGCAGTTAGCAAAAGATGAAAACTTGCACCACATGCATACTCCAACAAACAAATGTACCCCCCTATCTGTGATGGAGGTTTGTCACCAAAAAAAAAAAGCCACATTCTAACATCACCGTCACCCTTGTTTCTAGATTCACCCAGGGACAAACAACTTGCAGTATTTCACCATTACAAGTAACTAATGTTATTTATTGCTGTTAATTACAGTAGTGTTCCAAAATTTCTTACTTCAAACTTTTGTGCTGCATTAATACTTTCTATTTCTCTGAGTCTAGAATTGGACACATGGAGTTCTGTTGCCGCATCTGAAAGAAAGTGAAAATTTTCATTTTTATTAAACTACTTTTAATCTGTTAAGTAGACATTAGTTAAGACCACAGTTACTGATAAGTATCTTACTTTATACTGTCTCAATGTTCATTCCTAGGTAAATATCAAAAGCTGCTTTTATCAGAACAGTGTCAGAATTATTTTTCAGACCAGAGAGTCTTTCTGAACCTAATTTAGTTCTCTCTTATCCAAGCTTTACGTCAGATCACAAAACTAACAGAAGAGTATGGATTTAAGCTTTAAATTAAGGGAAATGAAAAGCTTTTGCTTGACTATTTCATGTCACTGAATCTGCTTTTCATTTAGGACTTTGCCCCTGACATGACAGTTGTGTGCTTCTCAGTAACCTCATGTGAAGTTTCAAAACAAGAATTAGTTCCATACAATACACACAACAGTAACTAAATTTTCAGGAAAAAAAAAGACCAAAACCCACAAAATAATGCACACAACAAAATGCCAACCCCCACATAAAGGCACAAAACGCCATAAGACTCCCTTTCATTTACAAAGGTGACACCATCTACTGTACCAGTTTATCTAATACAAAACCACGTAATTCTGTTCCTGGATACTCTTCCTTTAATGATCAACCTTCCTCAAATAGGCTGTTTACTTCTCCAAAGTCCCACTTTTAATAGATAGAAATACCACATTTCCTTTACCGATGAGAAATTATCCTGAACTGACTATAAAGCAACCTTGACAATTTTTTAAAATTTGAAATAAATACAACTGTCAAGTACATACTGTATTTCATCACTTCAATGTGCTGTTTAAAACTGACGCAGTTCAAGTGCTGCAGACACAACAATCTACCCATGCAGACTGCTACACTGAAGGTGTTAAAGTCTATAATCCACAAACACCATTTTCAGTTCAGATGGCAGTCAAAGCACTGAATGTAAGGAATAGTGTTAAAAATCAGGAAACATTAGAAAACTAGGAATTTTTTTTTAAAAAAAGGAACTGCTCAAAAAGCACTCTTCAGACCACATATTACTTAAAGGTCTTTACAGAAGAGTAGATGCCACTAATTTTTACACTCTCAAGGCTAGTAACCCACAAAAATGTACTACTTTGACATTTTTAGAAAACAGAAGTTGTTCACAGCAGTATCTAGCAGTCAACTACACCTACAAGTAACTACTGAACATCAGCACATCTCCCTTGCACAAAATAAAACACAAATGTGTGATTCAGAATCTCAACTGACCTTTTAAAAAGGCAAAACAAATGAGCTAGATGACTACACAGTTTAACAGTGTAAGATAAGTTTCCAAACTAAACTAATATGGACTGTGGAATATAAAACAATTCTAAGCAAGTCTTTCAGGAAAGTGAAAAAAGATAACTTTGCAGTTATCAGAATAGATTCCTCTCTTCTGAGCATTTTAGCTATATACCAAAAACCCCATCCATACGAGGCCAGTAGTATGAGCTTTCCAACAAGTTTTATACAGTACTTTCACAATGCTTCATAGTTGTGAAGTTACAAACAAAGTAAAATTGTTTAATTTCACATTTAAGATAAGTATTCCAAAGTCTTAGCTGTTCTTTGTGGTTTCTATTCTAAACACTGTTTCAAAAAAGCTCATTTTTTTTCAAGAGGTTACAGTTTCAAGATGGTAAACAATACTAGTGGTATTAACCTCCTGATATTTATTGCCACGTTATACAACTGCTTTACTAGAAAAATCAAAGTTTCATTCAAAAACTCATAACAAAAAGGCATTATTTAAAATATAAAGAAAAGACTATAGTCTAGAATAAATTTACTTACTTTATTGAATACCTTACTTTGATGTCTCAGCTTTTTTGTTGCAACTTGCTGTTTTAAACATAAATCACCCTACTTTCTAATCCCTATAAAACAAGGACCATGTTCCCCTACTTGGCTGTAGGAGGATGGTAGAACTCGACAGGTTTCTCTGGGCCCAACTGAAATATAAACAACAACATCAGAAACGTTGGGCCTTTGCCTGTGTGACACGTCAGACTTGGATCACACCCGTGGCAAAAAAAAAAAACCCCTCTGCACTGATACTACTCCACAGTTTTAGGAAACCACGCTAAAAACAGCTGATCAAACGGGGCTTTAGATAAACTAAACAAACAGAATGGAAGAGCGTTCGTTGTTTGTGTGCTTTCACTACTGATCAACACAACGCTTCAACCAATTCAGAAACTTCCGAATAATAAACCTAGAAGGGGTTTAGCTCTGCTATTATAGCCTGGCAATAGGTTTATTCTCCAGGTCAGAGAGGCGGCATAAAAACAAAAACAAGGCCAGCAGCTCTCCCGAACGGCACCAAGCCGGGGCTGAGCAGGACCGCTCGGCTCCTCGCCCTCACTGCCGGCCGCAGGAGCCCTGAGGAAGCCGGCGGCCGGAGGAAGGGCTCCCTCCGGACACCAGGCCTCTGCCAGCAGGTACGCACCGGCCGGAGGCAGCCCCGGCGAGCACCCCCCCCCCCGCCCCCGCCCGGCGCCTCGGTTCCCCCTTACCGCCCACTTCCTCGGCGCCCTCCAGCAGGATGTCCTTGGTGAAGCTGGAGATCTGGCCGGTGAGCGAAGACAGGCTGCCCCCCACCTGCCCCAGGGACTGGCCTATCCCCGAGCCCAGCCCGCCGAACCACGACGCCATGGCCGCCGCCGCCGCCGCTCACAGGGCTCCGACCCTCACTCGGGAGGCCCCCGCCGCTGAGGCGGCCGCTTTCTCCCTTCTCCTGGCTAGGGAGGGCCAAGGCTCCCGCTGCGGGCTCAGCAGACCAGTCCCGGCCACCCCTCCGCCCGCATTCCCCCGGCACGGCCCGACTCAGCGGCTCCTCCCGGCGGCTCCGGCCTCTGCCACCTCAACGGCCGCCATGACACCTCCTGGCGAAACACCGCCGGCAGCCGGCTAGAGCGCCCCCGCCGCGCCGTGACGTGTGCGCGGCCGCGGAGGATGCCGGGATAGCGGCGGGGGTGGGAGGGAGCGGGGCCGGCGGGTGATGGCGGCCGCCGGCGGCGGGCTGGGGCACGGGAGGAACCGCAGCCCGCTGACACGCACCTACCCGGGGCATCCTCCACTAACGAAACGCCGCGTCCAACTGCTGCAGGAATAGAGAGGTCTCGTGCTCGGATATGTGTTTTTACAAACGAGGCAAGCTCCTGAAGCGCTGGGCCCGCTCTGCTGGGGAGGCGGGGGTTTCCCTGAGGTATTTCAGACGGGTTTTTTTCTCCTGTTGCGTTCGCAAAAGCCTCAAAAATTACATCGGGTGGTTCGTTTTTGCCGGACACATACACGCTCGTGCGCATGTGGGAATAAATTTGACTATTTTTAAATATTGCATGTAATTTGTATTGGTGTGAATACCAGCGTGGTACGTAAACACAAGCACTCTCCGTGCTGGTTTGAAAGACACCATTTCCCAAGGGTAGCCGTGTTACCAAGTAAATTTAAACACGGATTTTGCTCGTGGAAATCGATTCATTAGTGTGGATATTTTATTGCAATCAGGGAAGAAATCTAGAACACACCTGGAGGCTTGGTTGGATTTCCAGCCACAACACCGACACGGGTCCGAGTCAAAGTTCTGTTTTGGTTTTGATCAAATGAAATTAAAAATTAAAATGATTAGGGACTACAAGGAGTACTGCACTGCTACAGAAAATGCAGCATTAAAACAGTAAAAATGATACTGATACAAGAAAATTGCCAACAATGGAAATAAAATACAGGGCAGCTACCTCATTGCTAGCTTCAAATTAATACTGCATAAAAAGATTAAAGCACCCCATCAATGGTAAAATGAAGCTGAGGAGAAAGAGCATTTCACCAGTGAAATCTTAACATTTTTAGAGAGGAGCTGAGACTGTTTTGGGTGATTCATCCTTCCTCCATGTCTTTCCTTCATGAGTTTCCCAAGTCAGAGGCTTGACATTCCCAGGATTTCTGCATCATCCAGTTACCGACACTTTCCTTGGGAGATGAGCTCTGTCTGACACGATCACTATAAGCTCTCCTAACCCCATTTTGAACAATGAATAACATTCTGTTCCCCTTACAGCTCCAGAAGATCCTAGCTTCCCAGCCTGTATCCAAAACTGCTTCACAACTGTTCCTCAGGCTAGAAAGTGAACTGCTTACCCATCTGAGGATGGATTTTATCATCACAACTATTTTAGAGCTATTTTTGTCACAGTCTATGAGATTACAAGATTCTGGCTCCATAGGCGGAGCCCCTGGCAGAGGCTGCCCAGAGAGGTGGGGGAGTCTCCCACACTGGAGCCATCCCAAACCCGCCTGGACACCGTCCTGTGCCACTGCTGGAGGTGTCCCTGCTGTGGCAGAGGGGTTGGACTGGGGGAGCTCCAGAGGTCCCTTCCAACCCTGACCATTCTGTGATTCTGTAAAAGATGTGTCATCTTTTCCAGTAGTGTTTGGAATTTTTATGGGAAGCTGTCTTAATATTTTTTCAAATAGGATCAGGGATATCCTCCAGACTTTTAAAAAAGATTTAGAGATTGTAAAAGTGTCTCCTATTGTGCTTCATTTTATAATGCCAAGTAAGCCAAAACATCAATAAAGTACTACTCTTGAAAAACTAGAAACTAACTATTTAGCATTGCAACTAATTTTTCAGCTGACTGGCTTCATCTCTTGTTGATAAAGGTCTGCAGAAATCATCCAGTATACGCTGTGGATTGACTAAGCTACAAAAACAGTGCATTGAGCCACAAAAAGGATCTGTACTCTGGTAGCAAAACACCAAACATTTGCTTATTTTAAAATTGGAAAGCATAAAATTTTTAAAGATGCAGCATAACTATTGTCAGCACTTCTTTCTTCCTAAGAAGAACTTTCTTCCTAAGGGGAATGTCTTTACATAGATTTTGGAATATCAACAGATGAAAAGACATCGGAGATGTCAAAATGTCAGTTTCGAACAACAGAAAACTACCCCACTGCTAATGGGGTGCAACACAACTTCTGGTGCAAAGCCCATTGGTATCAAAGCTGAAATTTTAATGGTCAATGATTCTGTGCCCAATCCACATATAAGGGAAAGCACATCTGTAAATACTCCGGTCAAGAGAGAAACATTAGAAGCTATAATCATATTTATTTAAAAAACAGTTATATCAAATACAACCATATATATTCGTGCCTATTTGGAGAGCATTTTCAAAATACCAAACAGCACTACCATTTTCCAGTCAAAACAATGACAAAGCATTTCAGCTTTCCTTTTTTTAATCTCGTATTATATGCTTTATATACACAAAATAGAGACAAAAATTGTATAGGAATCCAGAGCCAAAGACATGATACTGAAAGCAGAGTCTCAAGATGAAAAATCTATTACTGAAAATGATTTCTAAAATACACAACTATTAGACAAGAGATGAAAAGAAATTATTCCCTTACAAAATCCTAGCTACACTGTTTTGTACACATGGGGTCATGGGATCTCATGTAGCAAAAGATAAAATTTTATCAATGCTTGCATGCTTTAAAGACAACATCAAGGTTTTCAGCCCCCCCCCCCCCCTTTTTTTTCACGATAGTATTTAAGTATTACATCCCTTTCTGTTCAAACGCTTTTGTAAGCTTCCCCTCCTGAATTCACACAGTGGCTATACTGGGGGGGGGGGGTTTGAAAAAAAATAAATCTAACTGTAGTAACAATTATTTGCTTTTCTTAACAAAGAAAATAAAGGAAAAATATTTTGGTTTGGTAAAAGCAGTTGAAAAGTCACATATACTTTAACATTCTGATGAACTGTAATTGGGGAAAGAGGCAACTACAGCAGGTTAAATACGAAAGCATTCCCTCCATGTCTGAAATGCAAGTAAGGCAAAATGTGTGTACACAGGTTAAAAAAAGTTTATTGCAAAACAGATCATGCTTAAGATGCAAACCCGGATACAACACAAACTACTAATTTGAAACTAAAGAACTGAATATTTGGACCAGGCCAGTTCAAATGTATTAATATAAAGTATTGTTCTTACTTGAACAACTGACTGTGTATGTGGGGAAGGGGTATATCTGTATTACCTGTTAGTCCTTTTTTTCCCCCCCTTTTTTTTTTTAAATGATTTGTGAGTAACTATGAAGATTTCCCAGGAGTTGTTTGTTTTATATCCACACCCTTTAGAAAAGTTTCCACTTCAATTTTTCTTTACTTGGATTCTTTTTTTCCAATTCCTTTAAAAGTATGTGCTGGTAACATGAATTGTACAATTAGTACTTCTTTGTAAGTCTGAGTTCTAGAGTTCTCCAATCCCATTCACTGTAGTATTTCTCAGTACAAAGGCCACCATTATGTTTGAAACTAACTAAATTCTAGAAAATTTCACAGACTGCAACACATACATTTTTAAATGCCTAACTGCCAGTTTTGTAATAAAACAAAGCAATTCGCAAATGACAATATTTGTCTGAGATACAGAAATAGAATTGTTTAGCAGGCATGTGCAGAAGCTATTTTGAACTCCCTGCCATTTTACAGATTTGTAATAGAAGCAATAGTCCAACATTAAAACACATTGGAGATTTAACTTTGTATTGGTTAGTCTGCAAAGTAATTAAGTATGAAAAATAATAAGAGTACGTTAGCTGAAAATTACATTTAAACTTGCTGAAGTTGTTTGAAGGGAACAGGGAGCCCAAATGTTAGAGAACAAGCCAGTATTGTATCAGGTTAGTGTAAAGCCCGGGAAAATGCGAGCATTCAAGTAGCTCATATTTATACCTGCTGTGCCTAACAGGAATTGCATTCAAGCATGACTGCATTACAACACTTTTTCCTCCTGCCCTCATTACAAGACCATGAAAGCAGTTTACAGAATTATACTTACAGAACTAATTTTGGAAGATATTTAATGTAAGTATCACTCATTCCCCCCACATCCCTTTGATTTCTATAGGCAGAAAACCACAAATTACATCACATAGACTGTTCACTGCGAGGAAGACTGTAAAAATCTGTTGAATGAATGAAGTCTGAAATTCCCTTAAATATCATACTCTAATAAAAAAGAAATCCATTTCTGCTTCTTCACAATGGACTTTGGCCTGAAGCTACAACGTGGGAAAAAACCCGTCCCCTTGACAGAACAGATAACACCAGGAACAGGCTCTAAATTAGTAAACGCCTTATGAGCATAGTTCAGCCACGTTGAGAACTGTTGATCACTGAAAGAATGCACACCAAAAAATGAGATCAGCTTTTTATTGACAGCTTCTTGGCAGGTCCACACATTCTGAACTTTAGGTCTGGGTTATAAAATACGTACTGCCAGCAATTAGTATTAGTCTTTTCCTTTGGTGCAATTAACATACATAGCTTGAACTGCTACCTCTTAACTGCCTGACTAGGCAGGTACACCTACTTCATTAACCTTGGTGTTCCTCTGAAAATCAAACTGGTATTTGTAGAATGACAACGTTTCTACACAGAAAGGAATATGGTTAGCCCTGTAATCACTGACACAGTTCTGCTTCTCAGGCACTGTTCCTGTATATTCCTCACATATTAGAACACTTGGGTGATGAAGTAACTTACAAAGTGACATGAAAGTTCAAACGTGAACCTCCATGCTTTAGCGATTATAAAAACATATAATTGTCATGGGCTACAGTTAATGCAATTCAAGGGGCTTAGATTTATATTTTTTTTAAATATAGGGCTGCTACACTATTTAGCTATAGACAGAATACATTTTTATTATATTCTTATAACAGGATAAAAGGCCCAGGTTCCAAGTACTAGTATCAAATTGCCAGCCTATACCTATTTATAAAAAGGGAGAGTCTTATTTCAGAATCAGTTTATGGCACAACAAAAGAAGGGAAATTAAAGCTGTGGATAATTTACAGACAAGCAGAGAAATAATTCAGTGCTTTACAGATTCCTTTCCTGTTTTCGGTTTCATGTAAGTTTTAAACTGAAAGCAGAAATTTACAACCTGAAAAATAACAGGATTTCAAAATGGCATATACACACACGGACTTTTAAAGCCATTGTTTAGCTGTATTAATTTGAGACATTACAGATATTAATTATAATGTCCATAACAGGATTATTTTAAAAAGACAAAATTTAAAATCAGTTTTTAAAAAGTAGTGCTGTCTCATGTCAAAATCCGTATCGTCTTAGACATACCAGTGGTTCTGGTGACATTGGTGGAAATTCAGCACACAGGTTAAGGAAAACAGAATTTAGTCCAATTATGTATAATAGAATAATATCCTAAGCTATCAATAAACCATTGCTGTATACAAATCTTTACTGGCAGGTGAGAGCCCTTTCATGTACAGTACTACTTGATGCTGAATGTATATTTCCATCTAGCTATCATTCATTTCATACTAATTTTAATAAAATGTTACTATTGTGCAATGATGTAACTTTAGAATATTTTGGTAAAGAAATTTGGGGTTATCTTCAAAAGATTTTCAGAATGCCTGTGCTAACTGTTAATGCATTAAGTGGACTACATCTTACATACTCTTATCTACAACATATTCCCCATATAATTTATATGTAAACAGAATGTGTATTTCAAGCACCATTTAGGAAAATGAATCATCTCAATTGTTGCACTGAAGTTGAAAGTCAGGTTTGGTCACCCTGTTACACATTCATCCCCAATATCAAAGCAAATGTCTTAACAACCTATAGAATAAGCTCTCTCACATACTTTGCTCCCCGATTTTTCTCAGGATCAGAAACAGCATGATAAAAAATTGTAAGGTGCGTGAATAAAGGCCATTCCTGAAAAAGCTGCAACATTCTGACAGACACTCATAAAAAGCATTTCAGAAAGAACATCCACACAGACATAAATATTCATTCTTAAAAGAGCTACTTGCGCAGGGGTCATTTCAGACTGCAGGAATGAACCTTTTGTGTGTGGCACTGACTTTATGGCACCTAAATCCCCTCCTCCTCTCTCCTAGACTCAGTTACAGCGCTCATACTGAAAGGCCAGAATATAGGGTTGAGCTCGAAGAGGAAAAAAAGACTCCAGAGGAGGTAGAAAAGAAAACCTGTTTAACTCAACTGATTATATGCTACTTTTATAGTAAAGACAGTGGCATAACTAGAAAGAGTATAAGAAAACAAAAACAAGTAAAACAACCAAACCAAACAAGGCAAGTTATCTGCCAAAAGACAACAGGGCAATGCAAAAATCCTACTTTAAACATGGATCTGAAAATTTAACAGTTGGAACTGAAAGTAAAACCAGAACGTGTTAGAAGGTCAGAAGTCACTGAAAGACACAGGAGTAACTTCATTATCAACAAACACTGAAGATTTTCTCTTTAATTGCAAAGTATGAAAATTATGGATTCCTGCAGAATGGGTCATTTCAAAAGTGGACAGCAGGATCGAAAACTTGACATTAAGTCACTCAGAATAAACAACCACAAAATAAATTATCTAAGATAAACAGAATTTAATTCTTTTTCCCCATTTCAAGTGATTTCTTATGTAGGACTTAGTCATTTATGAGCACCAACTTACTACTTGTATCTAATTTTCCATTAGTACTGAAGGAAATCAGTTGATGCTGGTTTTCGGCACCTTTTGTGTTTTCTATAGAATTCTTCAAAACAATTTAAACTTGCTTTTTAAATGCAAGTTACAGCTGCTACACATGTCTAACTTTCTTCATGTGAATAGCTTAAGTAATTTTAATACAGCTACTCTTGGGAACAGATGTTCTGTAGTAGGAGTGCTACAGTTTTCTAAATTAGTGCAATCTTTTTTGTATTTGCAGATTCCCTCTAAACTCTGACCTCCAGCCCCCCTTTCATTCCTGCTTCCAGAACTCTGAAATGAACCCTGCTTGTGCAACATCCACACAGTAAAATTATAATGAAGACTTAGTGTTTTGACCATAAGAGGGAAAAAAAGTTGTATCATTTCTCCTCTTCTGTATTCAAGTGGTTTCTAACAGATTCCAAAGACATATTCATGGCTGCTTGAAGCATGTCTTCTTCACTCATATCACCTCCTAAAGAAAATAAATGCATACAAGTTGTAATTAACGCACAGAGGTAGTTCTCAACTGTACTTAAATGCTTTCTTTGTTCCTTTTGTCCACACCCACCTGTTTCCACCCCACCCCCAAAACTGGTTTTGGTTTTTTTTTGTTGTTTAGTTGGTTGTTTTTTTTTTTAAAAATCATTGAACATTTTGCACTCAGCTTTCCATCCACAGTGGTCAGTTTGTAACAAGTAATACACATTAGTTTTGGATCACCAATACTTAATACTGCTAAGGCCTACACACAGTCATGTTCTACTGAAAACTGGTTCCAGTAGTTTTGTCAGATATTCCTCCAAGTTTATTACACTGTTATACAACTTTAGAAGTCATCTAGAAAAACTGTTGGCACAAATCCCAAAGATTACAATTTGTAATGCGCAACCCAAACAAAACAACAAAAAGCAAAGACAGAACTCAAATGGTCTAATAGGAACGCTCTTCACTTTGAAACAGGATATTGACATTCAAAGCAGAACAGGCTTTTCAAGAAAGTGATCCTTTGCTTCACTGCCAGAGAGCGCGATGGCTGTGATACACAGTCTGAACGGCTGCCGGAGCGAGGGAGTAGGCAAACAAGGGAAGTTAGGAAACAGCACGACCCGAAGGTGGAAAATACAAGTATTTCAGGGTTGGAAATAAGTTTAAAAAACAATACCTGGGTCAGCTTCTGGAGTGCTTGAGCTTAGAGCTCGCTTATCATGTAGGTTCGGGGTCCGATCTTGCTGCTGTAGCTGCTGTTGCTGCCTGAAAGTGTTATAAATTTGTAAGAGAGTAAGATTAACATCAGTATGAGACCTGTATCAAGGCTGTTTCATTTCAAGGAAGGTCAAGAGTGAGAAGTAGAAACTATTTGGTGCAATAAGACCCCTGCACCTGAAATATCTTCAATTGTTTCATCCTGCTAACCTTCAGACACCTATCTTCCCAACATTATCTTCCACACCACACAACTATTTTCCCAGAATTCAGATGTTCTGCACTCTCATCCTCTCATGCAAAGTCTAACTCATCCAATCCATAGCATTTCTCCCTGGTCTTTATTTCCTCCATCACTAGGAGACAGAGATAAGGAAAAGCCACAACAATACCTCAACTATGTATTAGGAAAGTACTCCAGAACAGCAACATCAAATATCATAGAACACTTTCACGTGATGCACATTAGAGGCACCATTACCAGAAGCAAAGTCTTAGAGAAAGAACGCTTTTCTTCAGGAAGGTAATCACAGAAATTTACAGGATTTCATTTAAAATATTTCTATAACATGCATGTTTTCTCTCTTCACAAGGCTGATGTTACATTACTAACAGATTCCCTGTTATTTACAGGTTTCTTCATAGGAACCACCTGGGAATAGCAAAATTCAGGTACTGTTAGGAAAACACGTTAAGAGATAAAAGTTAAGCTGGACCTCAGAAACCCATCCACGCCCCAAAAAACACTGAAAAAATATGCCATGTACTTCCACATGCAGTTTTCTATCAACTACTTTACTTTTCAAAATATGCTTGTCTTCTCCTTCGCAGTTCTTCTGAAGAAAGGGAGTCTGTCTGACTCGTGTGAGGCGACTGAGGAACGTTCTGTGGTAATGAGTCCGAAAACTGACTTCGACGACTACCTAAAACCAGAACATGCCACATCCTACTAATTACAGTAAAATGAAATTAGTAAACGAAATATAGCTTAAGAAAATGCCTTCAAACTTGAGAGGAAGAAAGAGACTTGCTGGAGAAATAAGCACCGAGGCTAACTTCACGTGGTACTCTCTCCTCCTCACCTTAGGACTGTTCCCTTCCCTCCTGCCACCCTTTGCCAATTTGTTCTTGCTTCCTAATGATCCATGCTAACCCAAAAAGTGCAACTTTTTGAAAAGGAGAAAGGAGATAGCTACAGGACATTCTGGATCGTCCTTCTGTGCCTCAAAGCCAGTCTTTTCAGAGCGCTTGATGCCACTGGAGAAAGTGGCTGACTGAGGCTGATTTCAGTAGCTGCCTAAAGCATAAGGAACATGAACACTGTAAGAGAAATTTGGACGAGCACTGCACCTTGCATGCTGAGTTGGATGGCTCTGCGAAGATCTGCTTCTTCATCTTCCATATCAATCTCCTGCCTACTTAAAGCCAGGGCTCTCTGAAAATTCTCTTCATCTTCATCTAACATGCCTGTTCCATCAAAAGGATGGTTAACTTCTATTGCTTGGTCCACATCGCTTCTGGGTAGCCTGTGAAATTGATACGTTTATGGCAAAATTCAGACAGAAATGATATTAACTTTTATTGTGAGACTTAATTATTTTCTGCTGATTTAACTCAACTTTTTAACTTTGGAAAAAAACACTTCTATTGTGAAAATCTTTTATATAAACAAATATTTTCATTTCTACAGGAAAAAGCACAAAAGAGCTGCAAGCAGAGCTGTAAAAATGAAAATACTGCAACTCTAGGAAGGTTTCATAACCACACTACAGCAACAGATCCTCTGCAAACTATACACACTTCCTATGTTACTGCCAACTCCTTTGGTTTTATTCCGTCAATTTACAACACCAATTTACCTTTACAATGTGGAAGAAATAATAATGAATTAATTCCTCTGAAAAGCCTTAAGCCTTTTTATCAGTATACAATTTTTTCACTATGAGAATGTGATAAAAGTATTGCAGAAGTAGTACTGTATATGCTTTCAAGGATACTTTATATTAGCAGTATGCATCACAACAGAGCAGCACCACAACATTTACAATGAAATTATTCCAAAAGTGAATGCTGTATGATTTATATTGTGTGGAATTCAGATATGGGTTTCTCATTCTTTTCTACTTATGACAGAATGCACAAGCCAGTCTTAGTTATAGATTGGTTACCATTAACCATAGGTTGGTAAGGTTTGCTAACCCATTTTACTATAATTGGAAAAATATCATAATCATGAAGTTAAAAATCTGCACTATACAACACTTATGCACATGGAATGACTGAATCCTTATTAAGGTTTTTTGCACACTTAAAAATACACCATTTGTACTCTATCCACTTGCATTTACTATGTGCAACAGTAGTAAGCATATTGCACTAGAGATGCTTCTAATTACGTCTTAAGGGGGCTGTCTCCATGTAAGCTTTAATCATGGAAACCAATCACACCGAACATCATTAAAATTAAATCTCTATTTACCTTACCTCTGATCTCTTGTCTGTGCTGTCTCTTCTCCAATTAGTTTTGGTCGCTGCATCTGCTGTACCCGAATCATCTGCAATAGCTGATCAGCCTCACAGTCTGGCAGGTCACCTTTTACTACAAATATGGAATAACCTGAGAAAAATAAATTGTAAGTCTACAGCATTAAGGTGCATGCATAAACACTCTAAAATGCACACTATATGGAACACAACGATGTGCAATTTATTACAATGTAAGGCTCTACCTTTCATTATAAGGACTTGGGTTATTTCACTATTTCAATCATAAAACTAAGGGTAGTTAACTGAATACATAAGTTCTAATAAATAATGATTATTACCTACTTTTAATTAATGAGATTTAACATCTGCAAGTTACTATTACCTTCCTGTTGTAATTGAGCCAAGAAAAGTGCAAGATATGTATCTGATATTAGTTCTGGACCCATCAAGAGAGAGTTCAAGTTAAACCACTGTAATTAAGAAAAAAAAGGTTTGAGAGAACAAATTAGCATAAAGATTACTCGGTAATCCATTTCTGTACATTGTGGTCATTTTCTATGATGGAATATCCGAATAAATCTATTAAAATAAATTATCAAATTAAAAGTCTTTTGAAGCACAATACCTATACTGCTAAAGGTCACCCTTCAAATACTCTTCAGCTAACAGGAGATCTGAAGCGGGGCAATGACTGCATGCTCTCTCCCATTACGGAACACTGGCACCAGGCAAACAGATCAAATGTAATGGTAGAAGAATTATTTCAGACATCATTCTAAAATTCTGATTAATCCTAGTTTTAAATCTGTTCCGAGACTAATGAAGGAAGAAACCCTTCATAAGGTAATGCTGGATCTTAAGAAATTAATAGATACAGGAAGCAGAAGTTGAATTCTTTCCATGAAATGCTTTCATTAAACATGCTGCCTTTAATAGCTGGTGATGCTAAAACTATTGTTTACTTCTCTCTGCGCTAATTTTTAATTTTAAAAATTAAGAAAAGTGAACTCAAATTTAGCATGCTGATAGTTCAGCATAATGTTACAATAGGGGACACTTCAGATAAATACACATGGACCATTTCTAGTTCCCTGAAGAAGACAATTAGTCATTTATAATACTTTTTCTACTGAGAAAATATATTCAACATGGACAACGAAATATTCTACCTTTAAAACCCCATATATATTGCAAACAATCTGAAGAACCTTTTTTATACCATCCTGGTTCAATATTACCCAATTTTAACCAGGAAGCACCATTTCAGATACTAGGAGGAGAATTCTATCTCCATTCTTACAAAAACAGAGTTATCTACCCATGCTTCCATATATGCAGTCATACACTTGCAGTCAGGCCCATACTGTAATTCACCTGGGATACAGGTGAGTGACTAGCTACCATTCTCTCTCTCATTCAGTCACTTAATTTGTCAAAACCACCCTTTGACACTAGGAAAGGGTAAGACCACCAACAGTATAGGAGTGGGGAATAAAAAAAATGACGTAAACAAATACGATAGGCAGATTACAGAGGAACTTTTAAAAGGGAATATGGAGGAGGAGTTTGGTAAACTAATTTTGCTTTAACTGTAAAAGAAGAGAAACAGGTCAAATCTAAGGCAACCTATTTAGTCTACCTTTTCTCACTTCTCTCTAGATAACAGACAGCTAGTGTTGCCTTTGTGTGGCTACAAGCCACATGTACAAGCAAAAGACATCCCCCATACATTTTAGCATTCTAGCCCAAGATGTTTTATCTCACAAAATTCCATGCAACGTGGTTGTATAGGTAAGGAACATTCCCATACTTTTAAGAGACCATTCAGTCTTTTCAATACCAAATATATACAAAAATTATATACAAAAATATACAAAAATTGCCTGTAAACATTAGCCATACTTTTAAACTAAAGCAGAACAGTAGAGTTCAATTTGTTTACTCACAGGTTAATTTTTTTTTTTTTAACCTGGATGACAATGTATGTAGCCACCATTTGCAAAACGAACCAAATGGGTAAAGACACTCCTGTCCGCTACTGTAGCATCTAAAAGCTTATTTCATGAACATTTTCTATGATCGAAAAAAACCAAACACCAAACCATCTCATAAAAGCTTATGCAGCATGATCCAGAACAATGGTTGGCTACTGAAATAAAACACTGCATTGGTGTTACAACGGACGTGGATGTGACTCGAGTTATTATATATGGACCAAGTTATTTGTATGGCCATCCCTTACCTTCAATAATTATTTCCTGCTAATAATACAACTGTTTCAGGAATTTTTCTAAAACGGTACAAAGTTGTAATTCTACTTTCCCCAACCTTATCCTGATGGATACTCTTAAATATCATACTCTTAAATATAATAAATATTAATATATTTGAAATTTGAACTTTTTCTTCTACCTACTGTCCATTTAAACGAGCAAAATTATTGTTACAATGTCAATAATTTAATGCGTTAAAATAAGTCTGCATTCTATAGGGATTCTAATCCCTGTCCAGGACTCCCTCCTCCTCCCCCCGGTAAATTTTCTCTGCTATTTTTCACGCAGAAAAACAGAAAAGAGCTTAAGACATCACAGACACCCTACCAGAGCTGCAGCTCCCCAGAGGATAGGTTCACTGCGGAGCTGATCCTAGGGTCTTTCCCCAGGCTAACATTCATAAAAAGCTACCTGGCATTTTTGTGATAACAAATGTTTACTCTTTTTTTTTTTTTAAATACAGGATACTATTAAAGCAAATTGCAGCAAAAGCTTGCAAAAGGCCAACACATGGTCTACTTGCAACCACTTTTCCACCCCCATTCTGAATTCAATTTTTAAATAAAAAAAGACAATGTCACCTGTTTTCCTAACTTTCGAACTGTAAACCAGTGTTCCTTATAATTACAAATAAATGATTTTTCATTTCTGTAAAAAGAAAACAAAAAGTATAGAAAAAATTAAATACTCTAGTATTGGAGTGTATATTAATGTTTAAGTTCTTTTTTACCACCAATGTAAATTTATATCATAAAATTTCAGAAATACAACTGCTGATGTTACAGAGTACTCATACTGCTTTTATAACATTTAGGAAGTTGCCAACATTACTGAAATCTCCATATACCTGTGATGGCACAGATACTGAGATATCGTGAAGGCACAGAGGACAGATGCTCATATACACCCCCAAAAGGAAAAAATTAGAGACAGAGGGGATAATAAAAACATCAGAATGCAAGAGAGCTTGAAATAGTAATTTTAAAGGAAAATTTACATCATAGATTGAGAGTACTACTTTTCTGTAAAATGAAAGCAGGATGCTAAGAAAAAAAAAAAATCTTACATAGGGTCGATCCCAAGCCTCTGATACTCTGGGCTGTTGAAGAGGATTAGTTCTAAACCCCAAACTTTCAAGGCATTGCTTATAACCTGTCAAAAAACAGCACTTTTTGTGAGTCAAACCAGGCAAATCTAAATTTAAGCAACAAAACCATCTTAGCTGCTATACACAATTACATTGATTTCGTATGACTTAGATTTCAAAACATTGGTAGGAAACCTAGGAATCACATTATTCAAAACACAACTGTCATGAATCCACATGCAAACATAACACATATACTGTATCTAAGGAGAAGTAACAAAACCGGGATTTAACTGAGATGTGTTAATAAGCTTACTCCCCCAGACAAAGCTGTAACTTCACCTCCCCCAGACACTTCATAAGTTGTCATCTCTCCACTCTCAATGTACAGCTCTGCCCGCCCTCCCTCCCCCCGTCATCTTTCCCCACAGTAACTACTGGGAATTCTGCACCACTGGATTGTCACAGGATCAGTCAGGAACATTAGCACAAACTCTTCTACCGTAACTCTTTAAAGATATCTGAAATAATGCTGTAAGAAATTTTAAATTGACAATTCATCTTTCTTTCAGTAAGCCAACTATGTAGCAAGTGAGCAAAGCAATGACAGGACAAAAAAAAAGTAGACTATGAGGAAGCATTTTTTTTTTTTTCAGCTTCAATATTGAAGCAGCCCAATCAAGAAAACAAGAAATGCCAAACTGTTAATAGGTTTTCACTGAATAGAAAGACAGCCCTGTCCTGCCATAAGGAAGAGAGGCTCTCAAGGGATTCTGGAACACTGACAAGCACCTCTGAAAGCTCAGGAGACAGCCAAAGGTACAAAGCATTGCCTACAGCTCTAGTCTAAGCACCAATTCGGTGTGCGATACCTTTTTTTTGTTGTTCTGGTTTAAGTATTTCTGATTAATTACTTTTCCCTTATGGTCCTTAAAAAAAAAAAGAAAAACAGCTCTAAAGTGTCTGGAGTGTGTTATAAAAACTGGAATGCAGATATTTTCCACCTGTAGTCTATGAGAGCCAAGGTCTACACCTGAAGCACCTGTAAGAAGCAACTTTGAAATCAAACTTATTGCCAGCAGGTGTCACTTCACAGTTCAGGAGTCCATGCTTCTCCTTTGTGTTTAAGGGCCCGTGAACTGAAGAACTGCAAGTCACTGCTCTTAATGGCAAACTTGGAAGTCCAGCACTTAATCCCATTAAGCCTATAAACTGGAAATTCGATGAAAAAGCTCGATGCCATTTAAGTTTTATAAGAGAACATATATTGCATAAATAAAAAAATCTGTCAGTATAGAGCCATGCTTACTTGAATGGAGAAGAATCCACTATCATCCATATTTACAGAAGGCTGCTGCTCAGCGCGAGGTTAGGAGGGAGAAAAGGGAAAAAGGGTGTAAGCATAAAAGGTCAGAAATAATTCAGTTTTGAAAATAATATAACTGCACATGCTTAAAGCAACAACTAAATATATCCTAGACTGTAAGGCTGATTACAATGCCCAAATAAGCTTATTAATTAAAAATTTAAACCTTTAAATTAGAAATGCTCAGTGCTTAAAAGAGACAGGCATGGGAACTTCTGTTCCTATCTCTGCCACTGGCTTACAAAAACAAAGGGCAAATCGCTGATCCTCCTCCTCCTCGTGACACCTGACCTTCCTACCTGTCAGATGAGAATAATGTAGCTTTTTGTAGAATTACTGTAAAGCTGTACTAGTAACATTTGAAAATGCCCCAATTTACATACATGAATGAAAAGGTATACAAACTTAAGTTTGAGCACCAGGAAATTAACGTTCTCTAGCTATGCAAGAATAGCATGTCTGTGCTATACAATATTAGATTTCGGACAAATATCAAGCAACCTCAAATTAAGAAGATTTTACCTGTAAAAATGTCCTATATTCTTCACTAGACACGCCTCCCTCTGCCATTCTCATTCTTTCTTCTTCATCCAACTGCTGTGCGATAGAGGATAACTCAACAGGACTAAAATATTCCCCTTGTAGCAAATTATTCAGACAGTGCTGAGCACACAATGAGCCTTCTTGCTAACATTGGAAGAGAAAAAAAAATACCAAAGACAACCACAAAAAAGTCATGTTAATGTTTTACTCTGTAAAATGACTAAACCATTTCACTCTGGCAAACTTTCTGCCCTCCCCACTCACCCAGAATGCCTCATATTCTTCGGATCTATTACACCGCAAGCTACAGAATACAACCCTCCCATCAATTTGATGGGGAAAAAATTCCCAACCAACACGCATACTACTTTATTTCCTCAAAGGAAATAAATTTAATCTAAAAGTGTTATTTTTGAAAACACTAAAATTTGCCAGGGGCCTGACCAAATCACACAAGGACCACAAGGACTCTGCAGCCACCAGGACAATGGATTCCATCCTCTTCCAAATCAACACCACGTGAATATGAAACAGTTCAGATCTCTGCTTCCCAATAACAAATGTTTTCTGCAACAGATGCTCTCATTCTTTTTTAACTTTTCTTCGCTGCCAGGTGTGGCTGTCAGCAATCCGCTCTCCACATGTGGCTAACGAAAAGCAGACTGTTAGGACTCTGGAAAGATTTAAAACTATACATCTACAGAATTTGTTTCTTTCATTTCAGGTTACTCACCCGGTTCAGGTTATAACCAATTTGTTTATTGCCCAGAAAGTGAGTAGGAGCTGGAAGAGCAATAAAGCTAATTTTCCACGTGAAATGTATGCATAGAAACTAGGTAAAAGAAGCTAGCACTACTGGTTCTAAAATCTTGATGACAATGATGAGGTGGCAAGAAAAAGATACTAAAGTCAGCATATTAAACAATGAAAATATTTTTGTTGATAAACTATTTAAATGGAAAACACTTCAGATACTTTGTTACATATCCAGCATATTGGAGATAACAGAAATGTAATACAACATTTTTAGACTGTCAACCCAAATTAAAAATGAGTAAATTAGAAATGCAAGTCATGATTTTGTAGCACAAATTCAAAAATATCTAGTCTAAATGAATGCATGTCAGGCTCCATCATTCTCATAAGTGCAGATAAAATACTGCCTTGTTAAAAAACACAAAAACAAAAACCCAAACCAACCAAATTAGTTTTCCATGAAAAGCAACCTTTCTTTACAAATAACTAAACTACAAGTGCAAGACAAGATTAACATCAATTTTAAAATCCCACGCTTCTCTTGTTTTAGTCCTCATTTTTAGTTACATTAAGAACTCTAACGTGCATGCACTCCATTCAAAAGAAAACTAAAACCCCTCAACAAAAATAAAGAACACCCCTCCTCCCGCCAAACCCACAGAAAGGAAGCATACAAGAGCACGCCTTGGAGGAATATTTTTTAACCTTTTGTGAAAGCCTCATACAAATCACACGCAGAGATCTCCCATGATCTCCCTTACAGCAGGAACCCGGAAAGCTCCCTTTACCCCAGACGACAGAATCTTCCTAGGGCTTCATCACTCAGCTGAGCAATGAATTATTAAAGCTAGACCGACTGCCCAGCCAGGGTCCAACTGAATCCAGAAACCTCCTCCAGCCCACGGCCTTCCCGCAACAAGGAACTCAAGACTAAACACCAGCTCCCGTCTCTTCGGGACCACATCCCCGCTGCTGGTCAAGTGATAGAACTGTAACAGAAGAACCTGCTCAAGAATCACGGCTTTCTCCACCAGAATTACAGGAAACTGATTCAGAAACAAAGAGCTATTAAAAGAACTTTGAAAATTAGTTGTATTACAGGCTTAATCTTAATTTCACTAAAAAGACCTTCCTGTATTTGTACAGTTTTCTCTTAAAGTAATAAACATTAATTTTCATATATAAATTTGTACATATTAAGTGTAAAATGCTGAAGAGAAAACTGATCTTACAGTTTTTAAACAGACACTAACTTCTATTCTTTTTGTGCCGACTATACTGCATCTTTCCATAATCTGAAATCCCCTTGTTGAAACCTATCCCGATATAAACTGCTGCCCTGCTTTCAGCAATTTCAGCCACTTTTATCAAAGAAAGGGCCAATTTCTGAGACAGGCTCATTAAGCCCCATCCGTAAATCCTACTTTCTGCAACTGTCGCTCCCCTGTTAAAAATGCCACATTGCTTAGGTCTTTGGTATTTAAAAAGGAAAATTAACACATGTTCTTCATGCCTTTTTATTGGAACACCTGAGGTGTGTAGATTCAAGTGGAGGGCATGCACATACGTACATGCAGCATTTTAAATATTTTGACAGGAGCTCAGATAGTGCACAGGACGGGGAGAAAAAAATACCCCTTAAGAAAAGAGACTAAGGTTTAGTTAAATTTTCCCTAGAATAATAATGATAACAAGATAAAAATATTTGGTAGTCCAATTTAAAACAGGCATTGAGGTGTAACTTCATAACTGCATAACTAATTTATGAGGGAGCAGTTATGTTTCACATGTGAGGCACCCAAGACTGTGCCCCCCCCCCTTCCCCAAAACCTGTAGCAATGACAAATTACAATCAGCGTGTAACTTTGAATGTATCGTGCTCTGTCACTTCAATTTCAGCAGAGTTTTGTTATTCAACTAGAAAGCAACTTAGTCATAAAAAAATTTATAATTTCATTATGCGATAGGCCAGGCAAGAGAAAGGTACACTCGTTTTGAATTAATTTTCAAATCCAGACTGGAACTCAAGGTCACTGTAGCAGAGGCCATAAGGGCTGAAATCCAACACTCATCCTCCGAGCAGCAGCTGTTTAACACCACAGTGCTTGCCAAGTTTTGCTGCCCACAAACCTAGTTTGAAAGAACACTCCTCAGGTTCTACGGATGTTGGAAAAGTAATTTTTTTGTTTTTGTAAGACGGTTGTACAGCTATCTTGCTTTATTTGCCAAGCAAACCAACGATTATGCCCGAGAACAGTTTATGAAAACTAGTGTTAATCTTAGCACAATGAAGGTGCGGAGGCATTGTCAAAGCACATGAAAAAAAACGTAATAACATTTGAATAGCATTAAAGCAGAAGTATCTGGTATGTGGGAACCTGGACAAATCACGGCAGCTCATAAAAGCATTTGTGCTCCAGAACAGGAGACGCTGTTGAGCACGCAGAAGCGCAGCACACGAACCCGGATTTCCTAAACAGCTCTCCCCCTTCCCTGCCCGCCGCACAGCCCGGGCCCAGCCGGGCACAGCCCTGCCTGCCGCCGCTCGCCGCCACCCGCCTTCCCCTGGCCCAGCTCTGGTTCTAAAGGCCGGAGAAGAGCAGCCACCGCGCGGGAGGGGACGCCGAGCTCAGCCCTGACCCCCGCATCTCCGGTGACAACATCTCCCGTACCCGCCGGGCCGCGTGGGGCCACAGGCGGGAGGGCCCCGGCTCCCCCCGGGGCAGCGGACAGCGAGCCGCTGCCCCGCCCGGCCGCCGGAGGGGTGCTGGGGGACGCGGCCGGCCGGCCGGCCCGGGCAGGGTACGAGCAGGCTACAGGCCGGGCGCTGCGCCCGTGGGCTGCCCCGGGGACAGCAGATCCGCCCGCCGCCCCCGGGAGCCCCCGGCCCGGGCAGCAGCCGACAGCGCAGTACCGACCCCGGCGGGGAGCGAGGCCCACCCCGACCGCTCACTCACCCGCTCGTGGAAGATCGACTCCATGTTTATTGTGAAGGGCCAGGGGCCTCCGCCTCACGTGACCTCTCCAACCAATCAAACCTCCCCTTGCTGGATGGCCGCTGCAGCCAATCCGCGGGGGCGGCGCCGTGGGGCGGCGCCGTGGGGCCGCCCTCTGCCGAGTGAGGGGCAGCGTCAGCGCGGCGCCCGGTCAGCAGCCCCGGGTGGTTGAAAACGTCCCAGGTGGTACCTCAGGGCAAGGGCAGAGCTACGGATGTCGCCTGTCTGGACCTCTCTGCGGCCTTTGGCACAGTCCGCCACAACATCCTTCTCTCTAAACTGGAGAGGGATGGATTTCATGGGTGGAGTGTTCGGTGGATGAGGAATCGGTTGGGTGGTCACATTGACCACACACAGTGGTCGATGGCTCGATGTCCAGATGGAGATGAGTGACAAGCAGTGTCCCTCAGGGGTCTGTGCTGGGACCAGGACTGTTCAGTGTCTTCACCAGTGACACAGACAGTGGGATCGAATGCATGCTCTGCAGATTGGCAGATGACACCAAGCTGAGTGGTGTGGTTGACACCTGAGGGACAAGATGCCATCCAGAGGGACATGGACAGGCTGGAGAAGTGGGTCCATGTGAACCGCGTGAGGTTGAACAAGGCCAAGGGCAGAGTCCTGCACCTGGGTCGGGGCAACCCCCGGTATCAGTACAGGCTGGGGGATGGAGGGACTGAGAGCAGCCCTGCCGAGAAGGACCTGGGGGTGCTGGTGGATGAAAAGTTCAACGTGAGCCAACAATGTGCGCTCTCAGCCCAGAAAGCCAACGGTATCCTGGGCTGCATCAGAAGCAGCGTGGGCAGCAGGGCGAGGGAGGGGATTCTGCCCCTCTGCTCCGCTCCGGGGAGACCCCACCTGGAGTACTGCGTCCAGCTCTGGAGCCACCAGCATAAGAAGGACATGCACCTATTGGAGCGGGTCTAGCGGAGGGCTACAAAAATGGTCAGAGGGCTGGAGCACATCTTCTATGAGGGCAGGCTGAGATGCAAAAGGGAGGGTGTTGTGCTGGGCAACTCTGGGGATCGTGGAGGGAGGATGAGTAGCAAGACGGGATAAAGATCAGTGGGGTACAGTATCTGCCTGGCATCTTCTTGGGTCTGGGGCATGCCACGATGCCCCTGGCCAGGGGCCACTGTAGGGAAGCGTCACCCAGAGCAGGGGAAGCAGCACAGCCAGGCACCACTGCTGCCCTGGGGAGAGGGTGCTGGAGGGCCGCTTTCCAGCTGCTGCTCCCAAGTTAGCCAGGACCTTGGTCTCCCCAGGTGAGGATGGCAAAGCAGCTGATGCAGATGGCACCATCCGGCCAGAAAGCATCGCCATCCCGAGCCCCTACAACCCCCAGGTGTCTGGTATCAGCAAGAGCCTCCTGGAAGAGGGCATCTGCAAAGTGACCGTCTGCACCATCATGAAGAGTCAAGGTGAGGTTGGTAGGAGAGGTGTGGGTTGGTTCTGTTCTGTCCTGCCTTCCCGAGGACTGAAGCAATTTCTCACAGAGACAGTCTTTAGGCAAATCCTACACCAGAGTCATTTCAGCCATGGAGGAAGCATCCCTGGGCCAGATTTCTGGGTGACCTGTCATTGTAATAAATCCTTTGGAAACCTCTGGACTCCTCAGGCAGGGTGAGACTGGTGAAGATAGGAAGGTGGAGGACATCTGAAGGGGGTTTTAAAGAACTGCCGTACCAGGGGTCCAATGGCCTCCAAAGCTGAAGAAACCCAAATGGTGGCTGCAGTTTTGTGTGTCTTGCTGTGGAGAAATGAGTGTCTTGTAGGGTGGAGGGGAGGCCAGACGCTTCCTTCTAAAAAAAAGTTTCAATTCCGCTTTCTAGGAAGTGAGTGGAGATACGTGATCCTATTCACTGTATGCTCCTACACCTGATCAGAGACTGATAGGAAGCCCACGAAGAGCTGGCAGAAGTACATGGGGTTTGTTACGGACCCAAACCAGGTCAATGTTGGCATCACGCGACCTCAGGAAGGACTCTGCATTGTAAGTGGGTCTCCTGGGAGCGTACGCAGGCCTGCAGGGGAACAGAATGCTTGGATAAAGGGGTGGACATCCCAGTGAGTACAACCGATGGCCTTGCTTTATTCTTCTGCCCTTTAGGCTGTCTGTGATTTTGAAACTGGGCTGCCTGGGCAATCTGTGCAAAGCAGAGATCGTGCGTGGCTCGTGTACAGCATGTACAATTAGTTTTTCTCACCTTTTGGTTTGGGGCACATTGTTTCCATCACTTGCATGCTCGAGCTCTCTCCTTAACAGAATTTGTCTGCTAATTTTCCTCCTAATCATGCAGACGTAGGCTGTGATGTGTAGGGAAGCGGCTCACAGATATGACTGCACTGAAAAGGGATGAAAATGCAGCATGTCTCTTTCCAGTGTGGAGGAAATGCAATAAGAAAGCATTGTGTCTGGAAAAGTCCTAATTTAACCCTGCGTTTCTTCTCATGACTCTGTGTTAGACTTGACTCAAGAACCTATGGAGAAATTTTTTTGTTCTCTTCGTTATTGTAAGTGACCTTCCTGCATTTCTGCATTTGGTGGGTATGATGTGTACGCTACAGACCACCCAGGCTCGCTCTGAAGCGTAATAACGGGCATATGGCTGGTGACTCCATGAGGGAGAAAAGCCCATAGGGAGTAACTCCTGCTGGTTCGAAAGAAGCTTGATAAAAGCTGGTAAGATGGAACGTTCATTGTTCCTCTTTGAAGTCATCCTGGCTGGGATCTTAAAAAGATTCTGCACCAGCCTCATTTTGCAAATATAATTGCAATTCCAAAATAAGCTTGTGTGGGAATCATTTTGTGGACTGCTGAAATGCCATCATGTGTCTCCAAGATGATGTGAAGAATTGCAAAAGATGATGGAATTGTTGGGATAAATACTTTTAGCGTGGTGCCAGCATCATTCTAACAAAGTCACCTTGATCACTTTAGAACCAGTGGGTCTCATTTGCATGATCTAATGTAAGTGAAGAGGCTCTCCCCTCTTTTTTTTTTTTTTTTTGGTTGGTTATTTCATTATGTGTAACACAAATGAGGAGACTCACCCCAAGGGAAGTGGCTCAGTCCAATGTTGTTGCATGGGGTTTGTCGATGTGTTTGTATAGACCAAGAAAGAGACCTCACAAAGCATCTCTTTGCATCATCTCAGTGGGGAAAAATGTTAACTGCTACTCCTTGGAGAGTAAAGCCTAGACTGAAATGCTTTGCTTGGTCACCTCTATGTTGCAAGACAATAGACGCATTTTTTTCCTCTGAAAATGCATTTTGTTACTGGTGGTTAGAAAACGCTGCCCGAGACCACCCAAGCAGCAGTAACAGCTGGGCTGAACTCCTGGGCTGTTTGGGCTGTGAGCAGTTACCCCTGGAGTTGGTGATGCAGCTGCAATAGTCAGGGATAGCAGAAAGTGCAATTAATCAAGCTTTTTATAGACTGTTAGTGACAGCTGAATATTGTGTTCTTGTCCTTATTTTTGTGGATAGAAAGAATTGTAGAAATTAAAAGAGAAAAGAAGTTCAAAGTAGTCTGGTTTCATTTGCGCACAGAGCTTTGAATTTACTTTGGAACGAATTTTATGTTCAAGCACATATTCTTAGAATACTTATAAAAAACCAAACCCACCAAACCGGTAGTAATTCCAGGAGGAAACCACTGGCAGCATGGTGCACAGGTTATCTGTCCAGCCACAGGCTCTATGCTTTCCACAGCTCACCGACAAAAGAGCATTGTTGCAGGACACAAATGTCAGTTCATCCCACAGGATAACTTAATTTCCTCGGCATAACCGGAGCTTGAGCCCAAGTTGAACGATGGGAAGCGGCGCACGCAGCCGGCAGCGTGCCAGGCGTCCGCCTGCGATGGTGCCTGCGGTGGCAGCCATTGCCCTGCATCCTGCACGGACTGGCAGCGAAATGACAGATGGCCAGAACCAGGAAACCTCTCCGTGGCTCCAGCCGGCAAAGGAGAAGCCCACAGGACTGTTTTTAGGGATTCGGACAGATCTGTGTAGGACGATCAATTTACTGCAATAAATTGTTGGGGTTTAAAAATAGAAATGAAATGTTAAGTGTCATGAAGTGCAAATTAAGGAACTTTAAATGTGACAGGTTTTTGTGACTTGCAGCAAACCTCTAATGACATTTTGGATATAAATATTTTTACCTGCTTCTATCGTTTATAAGAATGGACCTCAACATTCCTTTTTTGATATTTAAGCCATAATTGTAAAAATGATTTGAATTTATTTAAATAATAAATTTTATTACTTAAAGGTCTGCTTATGTGATGGTTTGACTAGAACCTGTGTAGGCACAGCTATATTTAGGCTGAACCAAATGGTAAAAAAAGAAAATGAGCACTAACTGGCAGTACATGGCAGAAAAGATTGTTTTCTACATATTGGTAGTGTGGACGTATTACCCTTCCCTGTTTGTTGCGCGGGTGTTGGTTTGTTGTTGTTTTTTCAGTCAGAGTGATCTTTTCACGCACTGTAGAGGGGTGAGCATGAAATTGTCCTTAGGTACCTATAAGGCACAGGGTGTAGAGGGCGGGAGGAACCAGAGGTAAGTTAGGGTGAGTGATTTGAAGAGCTCAGGATTCAGTTCAGATGTTTTGGAGGAAGGATGTAGGGAAAGAAATAACTTGGGGTAAAAAACCCTAACCAACACCACTGCAAGAAGCTGGCCCAGGGCATCTTTTGATGGATGGAAAGCACTGGATGATGGAGATGCTTCTATCTGCTGTGCTTTGCATACGAGGTGTCCTGCAAGACTGTCTGCTTCTAGCTGCTCCCACCTGTGAGTTCCGGCATTGGGAAGTGAGTGTTGAGTCCTGAATGCTGCTTAAGGATGTTATTCTGCATGAGAAATTTGGAATGGGTTACCGTTAACCTGGAACGATTTGGGGAAGGCGCTTGTAAAATTTTGTTGAGAACAGAATGAGTTCGGTTTTACGCAAAATGTTTAAAACTAAGGTTTAATTTTTCTCTTTCATCTTTTTTGAATGGATAATATGAGAAAAATGTTCTTGTGTGCCACCTTATCCTTCTGGTGCCCAAGCGCTGCTGTCTGTGTCTTCAACAGCATTTTGTCTTCAGTGTAATGCTGTCGTGCCAGTCTGCAAAGACAAATGTGCGAGTGCGTGATCTTCTAATTGTGAATTCGTATGATCTGCCAGGCTGCAGGTGCTGGACTACGCATGTGTTGGAGCTGACTGGCTGAAGCCTACTGTATCCCATTTCTGTCTGATTCCCATTTGTCAGTAATTTAATGTGCAGTTGACATTGTTCGACGGGTGACTCTCGATTTTCACTAAACCACTTGAGCTTGGCCCAGTCCTTGTATGCAAATGATTCCTTTCGATCAAAAATCAGTGGCATCTTTGTATAGAGAGAAAGCCTAATGCTGGGGAGTATAGGCGCAAGATCTGCACGTGACACCAAACGGTGCTTGACATAGAGCTTTCCTGGCACTTGTAAGGGAAGGAGAGTTTCCATAAACTTGGAGAGCTTGGACAGTCTCTGCATAATCACGTCCCACCCAGAGAGGAACGTTATCATGTCACAGGTCTCCACGCAACAGCTCAGCTCCTCCCGGCCTCGTTCCAGCTGTTCTAACAGCTCGGTTAAAAGTGACAGCTGGATTTTGGTCTGATTTTTTCCCACCTTCTTCATTCTGTCCCATTGGACGGGGTCTATTAGTTCCAAGATGTCAATGCGATGCATCTCATGGTTGTGGTCTGTCACATTCACCTGTTTGGGCTCAATCTCCAAGTAAAAGCAACACTTCTTCAAAAGTTCAACTTTGTTTCGGTGGTACTGGAGGTGGCTGAGGTTCAGGTCGAAGCGCAGGAACTGCAGAACAAGGTTTCTCCTTTCCAAGTACTGCTCCCAGCTGACATTGTCATCTTCTCCCTTGTGCACAGTACTCTCCGAACTGGTTTCAAATTCATTCAAAATCACAGCCATGGTTCCAAAGCTCAGTTGCTGTGTAAGCAGCAATGATAACATTAAGAACCAAAGGAAAAGCAGCTGTGAGGGAGTATAATCATGGCTGTGACTCTTCTCTCCTAGCTATAAAGTTTAGCTTATAAATTTATAGATGGGAAAGAACAGTTGGAATTGGTGTAGTTCCAGAGGAATCTTCCTTTATAGTTGTATGGTTTCTGACGTTTTCTATAGTCTTACTTTTATATATTCCAACCAACTGGTCTCCTGCTACCTCCCCTTGAGAGGTTCTACCTCTGCTTAATAGATTCACTGTCAGGAATTATTCTCTGATACACTCTGCCAAAATTTCTCCCTATCGCATTATCTTCTGTTTCATTCCAATTAGATGCCTTTGTACTCCTGTAAGCAATTTCTTTCCATTCTGCTACATCTCTGGAGATGTCTGTTTTTCTCTTTGTAATCTGCCAGGCTGTTGAGGTTTGAGACCCATCTTCTGAGCCAGTTCCTACAGCTACACGATCACCTCGGTAATTCACACTAACCCTCGGCCCCCAGGTGAGCTGCTAAGCTGCAGGCAGAACCACGCGATACACTGAGTGCTGCCTCACAACAGCTTTCAAGAGCAATGTGAGAGGTTTTCCTTGCACCTCTACCTCCAACAGCGGATTGGCAGTTGTAACCTGACAACATCATCACCTCCGCTCATGATACCTACTTGCTTTCTTACAAAAGAAACTTTGTTAGTTCATAAACAAGGTACCATTAAGAGAAGGAAACACAAGTAAAGCATCTGTGAACAGGTAACGGTTGTCTGGTAAGAAGGTGTTTAGGTAGCGGTCCTTTGCAACACCGTATCTGCTTTCTGTCTTAGTCTTAGCTGTTTCATTTCCTGACAAAGCCGTGCCCTGGCTGGTGGTGCCTGCTGAGCCAAGATGGGAGATGTTTCTCTGTTGTGCTTCAGCTGAAGTACCTGATGCTCACACAGCTTATGTATCATGAACAGAAATTAGCTAAATAAATGCCTGTGTCTCTGTTGTCAGAGATACTGTAATGAGAACCCAGCTTGACGTTGAGAACGTGGCTTTCACAGGCTGAACACGCTTGAATTGAAAAATAAATACGGAATTCTGAAAGTCAGATTTTGTGACCCCAGTCAGACTGCGATGATACGATCTAGCAACAGGAAACTTTCCTCGCTCTATGTAATTTTCTGGTTACAATTGTTTAAGTTCTTGTACCATCTAACTGGGATATTTTAATTCTTACATGTCTTGTAGAAGCAAGATGGCGATATCTAGTTGACAAAGCAATTTTTCTCAGCCTCATTTTCCCTAAGTACATAACAGAACTAATAACACTTCCTCATAGGAATTCCAAGCGTTTGTAAACCTTTCAGATGTCTGGCCCCTAGCTGCACTGCAATTTATACTAATTCACTCATTTGCAGCGACTTTTTTTCCAAGAGAGCTGTCAACTTAAAAACAAGCTGTTTCCTTTTCATTTTTTTCTTTCCACGAAAAAAAACCCAACCCCTAAGCCAAAGCAGTGCCAGCTCCTGGCACTCCCGTATGGAGTGCAACAGGGCCAGCACGTGCCCCAGGTTACGCTACTCTGCTTTCAGAGCGATGTGGCTCTCCAGAGCAGCCTGTTTGCCCACTGACAGAGCTGCGATTGTGTTTGTTTTCCCTTTCTGTTTTTATATCCCTTTTTTTCTTGCCAGAAACAGCAGTTTTCCCAGTAGCTGCTCTGTTTGCAGCCTCGCAGGCTGCAGTCGCCCAAGCCAGGGGCTGCATGGCCCTGGGCTCCCCCAAGCCAGGGCTTAGAGGGATGGAAGGAGACACCCAGGGGAGCCACCCCAATGCCTCCCCCGTAGTTCAAACCCAGCCCTCATCCCAGGGCAGATGCCTCCTCACGCTGCCCCGGGCTGCGGGACAAGCCCTGGCGCCCCAGCCTGCCTCACCCTGCCCCATCGAGCCCCGACCCACCTCGCCAGGCCCCAGAGAGCTCTGTCCACTGCCCCCAGCCCGGCCATGGTGACACACTGTGGCGTGCAGGGCCGGTGCCGGGGGTCCCTGCCTACCCTCACCACTGCCCAGACCTGGGGACTGTAGGCAAACCGCCCGGGAATGACGCTCCAGCGTCTTGGGTGGACGTGGGTGCTGTTCCCTCTCCCTGCCATCAGTTTCCACCACCCAGCCGTGCCTGGGGGTGCTTTGCCTCCGGCACCCACTGATGTCTCCCCTGAGCCCCTGCTTTTCACCATGATGCTTTTTGCTCTTGGCAGCAGTGGTTTGTGGGGACATACCCCAATTGGTTACACGGCTGTAGCCCCGAAAATTGTTTTTACCTTCCCCTCCGTAAATCTCTGTAATGTGCTTCTCAGCTGCCCCCGCTTTGCCCTCTGATCCTTGGGGAAAGGCGGTACCTCGAGTCCACATGGGTTCGGTGACACCAGGCTGGCCCCAAGGGGAGACGGCTGCATGTGTGGAGAGAGGATTGCAGCCGTGCTCTCCTCCACCTGCTTAATTAGCGGCATCTGTTTTTTTACCAAGAGCAGTGGCTCAGGTTGCTTACAGCGCACCAGCACACAATGCCTGGCTGCTGCAGTCACAATGTGATACATCTCCCGGCGCTGGGCACGGCGCGAGAGGCCGGTGTGATCCTGGGCTGGGCGTCATGCCATTCGAGGTGTGGGAAGGCTCCGTCCCCCACCCCAGGGCAGTGCCCGCGTTGTTACGCATCGGGCCGGAGGGCAGGGAGACGAGCAGAGGGGCCGAGGGCTCTGTGCTTCTACCTTAACAGGCACATTTTGTTTCACTCCCATCTTATGCCCTTGCTGTTGTGATGGGGCTGCGGCAGTGCTAAGCTGACAAAAGGACTGTGTGCTGAGAACGGCAGGGTTTGTGATCACCAGGGCATCCAAAATATTATTTCCAAAGCTTTGCTTCCCTGTGCAACACACTCCCAGTGCTCCCCCAGCATGTTTCACCTCTGCTTGGTGAGCAGCGGCCTCAGCGTTTTGTGAGCCCTAGCTCCAAGGCCAAGGAGCCTACCTGAGCTGCTTCGCTGTGGGCTGCTTTAGAGCTCTCTTCTCTCTGCAGAGCGCGGACCTCAGCAGTGAACTGTGGAGACACGGCCTCGAGCCAAGGGTGTCTGCAGAGAGAGATAAAGTAGTTAAGGCAGGACAGCAGAAAATGGTAAATGCTAGCGAAGCACAAGGTGTAGCGAGCGAAGCACTGAGCAGAAAAGCTGGCTCCATCCTGGGAAGCCTTAAGGTCGTGCTAGTCGCACCATGCACAGTGGCCGCGGTGAAGTGCTGTGCTGGCACCCAGCTGCCCTGTTTCTCCCACCGCAGGCTCAGTGAAATGCTGAGGAAGCGTTGCTTTAAAAAAAAAGGGTTTTTTAAACTTTTTGTTTAAAGGAAACACCAAACTCAGCCCTGACAGTCTTCAATCTGCAGTAACATCTTCTTACCCCACAGAGCTGGGCCCGGCCCCAGACAATAGGGCCCTGGCTGCCCCCAGGGCAGAGGGCACGGAGCTGCTGCCTCGCCTGGCCGCTGGAGGGGTGCTGGGGGGTAGAGTGTGGCCCGTCCAGGCAGGGCACAGGCCAGGCGTCCCCCGTGGGGGTCAGGAGCCGCCACGGGGCCAGTGCAGGGACTGGAGAAGGCTCAAAGTTGAGCACACGGGCCAGATGATCTCTGCCAACCCCATCCCCGTAACGTTCAGTTTTGCACTGACGACAGGAAGATTTTTCCCTAAGGATGGCAGATTTCAGGACTAACACCATTGCCGCCGCCACCTTGCTGCTGGCACACCTGGAAAGACTCCTCCCCGTCCTCGCAGCCCCTTCTGCCAAAACATTTGGGAGCATCTCTTGGGAAGGTCTGGGTGGCATTGCCCCACCGTGCCGGGAGGGTCCGCGGAGGAGCCAGGACCATCCCCCGGGTCTCCCTGGGAGGAAGCTGCAGCCGGGGCAGATGCACCAGGAAGAAATGGTTGTGGGTGTCCCACCACCCCACCGTCCCGGCAAAGAGGACAGCAGATGAGTGGCACATGTGGCTGGGCTGGGGAAGAATGCCAGCAATGCTGGTGCCATTAGCTCTGCCTGTCCCACATGGGACTTGGCCTGGATTTGGGGAGGGTAAGCAGTTTTCATGAGTTTTGTGGAAACGAGTCTCCGAAAGGTCAGAGTGCAGCTGCAAATTCATTTTAATAACCAGAGATGCTGGGAACCATCCGCCTTGCCTCTCTGTGCCAGCACATCCCAGCTAGGGCCAGCCCGTGGCCAAGCCCAGCATTTTCCCTGGCTGGGGCAGGCAGAGCGTGGCCGGACACTGTTACCCCAGGTGGAACAACGAGCTTGGATGCTGCAGCGCAGCCCCGCCAAGGGGCTCCCCAGCCCCATCCCACTGCCGCGGGGCTTTGCTAATGGATGGAGACTCCGTGCTGGATACCCCTGGACTCGGCAACAAACACCAACACCATTGGCCACAGTCGAACTAGAAGGTCCCCAAAACCCAATGCTGGCCCAGTGCTGCCCGTGATCACTGGCTGAGGTGAACCGCAAACCTCACCGTGGCCCCACGGGGCTGGACAAAGCAAAGGCACAAAGTGCAAGCAGCATCTGTGAGGTCTGGGAGCAGGGATATGCACAGTGTCCCTCGCAGTCGGCTACTCCTGTCAGGTAATCCTCCACCTGCCTTCCTCCCCGGTGTGTGCTCTTCAACCCAGACAGCTGCTGTTTGCAGAGTGGCTTCCAGGATTCACTGCGTGTGTACGACTGGGAGCCAGAGCGTCACTTTAATGTGGTCTCGGTGAGCTGGGGAAAAGCAGCTTACTTATCGATCTGCAACACCCAGCTGGTATGCCACCACTCCTGAGGAGGGATGGAGGCAGCTGCAAAACACGAGATAAAATCTTCCTGCCTCCTTGCAGGCCTTCCGACCTTCCAACTTATGTCAGACCGTAAGCGGCCAGAGCTTGCAACGTGCCCAGCACTCAGACAGAGCTTGTGTGCTTCTGCTTTCAGCAGCCTCCTGCTCCACTTTGTCTCTCTTTGGCTTTGGGAGGAAAGAACTGGGGCTTGGTTTGACCAGTATTTAGAAACTATGCTAACGCCCGGAAAATGGGAGGAAGGCTCCCTCCTCCTCCTCCCCCTCCTCTGCCTCCTCCAGCAAAGGAAGGCTCGGCTCCTCTCCACCTGCTGCAAGGGACGCTGTGCAAACCTGTCAGAGCTGCTTTGGGCAACTGGCTTCCAGTGCCCTGTGCCAGCTGATGGCCACTGTGCTTCTGCCCTTCCCCGCTGCGAGCGCAGAGAGACTGCCCGACTGGCTGGGTGGCTTCCGTGCAGCTTCTGCCGCTCCTCAGTGTAGGAGTGCGCTCTCTTCCTGTGTGAGCCAACACAGGCAGGACGCAGGAACCACCACAGAATCACAGATAAAATGCAAAGAGTAAACGTAATCTCGATACCTCACAACCCGGGGGATCTCTGAAGCAGCACCCGGGCAGAGGCACACAAGCAGGAACACGGGCACCACGGAGCTCAGCCCTTGCTAGAGAGAGTCCCTGTTAGCGAGAGAGTCCTTGTCAGCGAGAGAGAGAAAGTTCAAACCTGCTGTTCTCGCCTGTGTATCAGGAATCCCAGCAGGTGCAGTTTTCCACTGTTGTTTGATCTTCTGCGACAGCAGGGCCGGAATCTCAGGCATGTTCCATCGTGTGATAAATGATCAAAAATTTATAATTTATTAAACGAGTAAAGACAAGCAAACAGCTCTGAGTGCGCCGGGAGCCTCCGCTCAACCAAGACGCACACCGTACAATCTCCGTTTCCGGTTTATATTCCTTTTATCAATACATATTCATAGCTACCAATACATATTCATAGCTACCAATACATACCCATAGAGTTGCTAATGATGGGCGTGTCTTCTTTGGCGCATGCCCTCTTCACCTTTTGGGGTCTTCTTGACTCCCATCTGGTGGTCGGTGGATGAAGTCAGTAGTCTTCCTCGGCTCGCCCTTAGCATGACCCTAGGTTTTACGCATGCGCTCTAGAGACCTCGGCTCGCCCTTAGGATGACCCTGGACTTCACGCATGTGCCCTATGCTTAATCACCATGCGGTTAACAGAAAAAAAACCACGGTTTACTAGAACGTTCCTTAGGTGGCTTCTGCAGGAAGGAACAGAGAGGGTCACATTTCACCATGCGGCCCTAGCATTGTTCCATATTGACACGAATCAGGTGAACACATTTCACAATCAGGTGCCTCTGAGTCCATCACAGGCCTGTGTTATCGAAGCGCAGATATTCTACTTGTCGAGTACACAAGACTAAACAACAATTAGCGTGATATATGTGTTTTCTGATACCCCAGGTGCAAGTCAATTGAGCATGTTTACAATCCTCCTCGCCAATCTTCCGTTACTTTCCTACGCTTCCTGCTGCAGTGCTCACGGGCAGTTCTTGGACAGTCCGCTGTTGTTCTCATCTCGTCTCCTGTGCATGTTTTCTTCAGGTTCTTGATTTCTCAGACCCACCATGCCTCCAGATAATGGTCTCTTCCACGTTTTTCCCAGCTTCATCATCGAAATGCTCTCTCTGCCTTGGGCTTCAGCGCCTTCTCCAGGGGTTGAGTCATGGTGCCTGGAGAAACAACAATGATCTTAGTTTAGACTTGTTCTGGCAGCTTCCTCTTGGCTTCAGCCCCATACTGTCATTTCCTAGGAGCCATAGACAATGCCTATGGACAGTTTAAAAACAGGTGCTTTATAAAATTGTATGAGACTTTGATACACAGGTGTTCATCTTTGATGACAAAAGTTTATGTTTAAAGGGAGAATGAAAGCATTGGCTAGGGAAAACTGAGAGTGACAGGTGTGTTCTGTGGACTCGTTGGAGGCTTCTGTTTTGTATAGAATAGGGGATGCTTTATGCCCCACCAAAAAACCCCACGCATTAAGAATGAGGGTGATTCGATCGCCTAGCCTGAGCTAGATGATTCGTTAAGCTGCACACCTTGGTGGATGGAAGATCTGCATTCTTGCTACTGAACCAATGGTTCCGGTATTTTATTTGAGAACTACTTTAATTTAAACCTCTCTGTGTAGCCCTGAGCTATTTTAATAAATGGGGAATGCCACATAAATCCTAGTGGAGCTAGTTCTTACTGACAGTAAGTACTTCACCAGCTGAAGACTTCCTGAAGCAAGCAAACAGTTGCAGTTATCTGTTATCAAATGTAACATCGTTTACTGTCAGAAGTAATGGCGGCAGTCACCCAACCTATTTTGAGTGAGAAATTTCAAGAGGCCCAGTCTTAGCTGCTCTCCAGTATTTAGAGTGCAAAACATATGCTGCACTACAAAGAGAAAATCACCTTGAGATCCACATTTAGCTGTAATATTTATTCTTCGGTGCTTTCAGGAATGTTCACATTCTGAACATTTTTGTGGTCCTTCAGAAAGTCTTGTGTTTCTGATGACTATGTAAGCAACATAAAGGTCTATGATATGCTGCTTTTTTTTGTTTGGTTTTTTAAAACTCAGGTTATGAAGAATAAAACAATTCCATCACAAAGCAGTTTGCATACGTGATTCTATCTTTTGAAAAATTTATCTATCACTTTGGGAAGAATTCTCTCTTTATAAAACGTTCAGCTGTGAAGAATTCATAGCACAGACCTGTGGAACGAATTTCTCTGAGGTCTCCCACGAATACCTCGGTTCCAGTTTAATGCAGCTACTAAAGTGACAATTCACATGGAAAGAATTTAACTTTCAATACATGAAAACACCTTTAGGAAATGCAACAAAGTAGATTTTGTGTGACAAGGTCTGCCATGTGGCCCGTATTTCCTTGCGCTGCCTTTGTTTTTGTCTACCACTCTTGCTTGTTTGATACATGGTTGCCTTCGCACAGTTCTGAACAAATTGTCCATTTTGACTTCCCGTTTTTTGACCACAAGCCTGGTTCCCTCGCCTGCCTGGTCAGGAACCGTGCCGTAAGTGCCATCACAAGCACTTGCAAAAGCCAGGTTCCCACGCCTGCGCTGTCACCTCATCAGCCACCTGTGACATCACAGGCACGTGCGCGAGCCAGGCTCCCACACCGGCCCTATCAGGTACAAAGCCAGCAGTGACATAAACACCAGCACAATCCGGGTTCCTGCATCTGCCACATGAGCTACGCAGCCACCAGTGACACCAAAACAGCAGCATAAGCCTGATTCCCGCACCTGCCGCATTAATTACACCACCAGGTGTGACATCATAGAGAACTGCATGACCAGGTTCCATCAACGCTCAATCAAAATTCCCACCACTAGTGACATCACAAGCACCCGCCCAAGCCAGGTTCCCGTACCTGCCCTATCAGGTACGAAGACGGCAGTGACATAAACACCCGCACAAGCCAGGTTCCTGCACCTGTCCAATCAGGAACTGTTCTACAAGTGACATCAGAAGCACATGCACAAGCCAGGTTCCCGCACCTGACCGATCTGCAATGTCCCCGTATCAGCCTAAAAAGGTGGCTTTCAACCCTAGAAGCAAAGCTTTGGCCTCTAAAAATGAGGGATTTGGGACCCAAAAGAGGAGTCTGGACCCTAAAAATGAGGGTATGGACCCTAAAAATGAGAGTTTGGGCATTCAAGATGCAGCTTGGACCTTAAGAACGACTGGCTGGATCCTCAAAATGCCACTTTGGAGCCTGAAAATGAGACTTAGGAAACTAAAAATGCAGCTCTGGACTCTACAAAAGCAGGGTTTGAGCCTTAAGAATAGGGTTTGGGGCCCTAAAAATCAGGCTTTGGAAATGAAAATGGGGTTTTGTTCCCTGAAGTTAGGTTTTGTGCCCTCAAATGATGTTTAGGTACCAAAAAATAAGGCTTTGCACCCTATAACCAGGTCTTTGGAGACTCAAAATGAGGCGTTTGACATTAAACAAGAGAGACTTTGTTCCCTCAATTAGGGTTTTGGACCTTAAAATGAGACTTCGGGCCCTCAAAAGGAGGCTTTGGTCCTGTAAAATCAAGCTTTGGAAGCTAAAACTGAGTGTTTGGGTCCAAAAATGAGCATTTGGACAATATAAATGAAGCTTTGGACCCTAAAAAGCAGATTGAACCCCTAAAAGAGGGGTTTGGACCTTGCAAATGATGGTTTGGGAACTCAAGATGCATCTTGGACTCTAAAGACAGCTGGCTGGATCCTACAAATGCCTCTTTGAAGTCTGCAGATGAGGCTTTGGAAACGAAAACTAAGACTTCGGAAAGTAAAAATGAGGCTTTGGACACCATAAATGTAGCTTTGGACCCTAAAATGAGGCTTTCTGCCCTAAAACTGAGGGTTTAGACTCTAAATATGAAACTGTGGGCCCTAGAAAAAGGCTATGGGTAATAAAAGACAGATTTGGACCCTAAAAATGAGGATTTCAGCCCTAAAAATGAGGCTCTGAGCACTAAAAAGGATGGGCAAGATGCTACAAATGATGCTTTGGACCGTGTAAAGGTGGGGAACATGTTGGTTCCTCTATGGACCCAAGAAATTAACCTTTGGTCCCAAATATAGGGCTTTGGGCACCACAATGGAGACTTAGAGCTGTAAAAGAGGAGTCTGGACTTTCAAAAAGAGGGTTTGGGTCTTAGAATGAGGCTTTAGTTCCCAAAAATGGGGCTTTGGAAATGAAAATGAGGTTTTGAACCCTGAAGTTAGGTTTTGTGCCCTCAAATGATGCTTCGGGAGCAAAAACAGTCTCTGCACCCTAAAAATGTGTCTTTGGAGACTTAAAACAAGGCTTTGAGCCCTCCACATTGAGGACTGAATCCTAAAAAGGAGGTGGGGCTGACCCCCACCTACTTGTTGTCTTATAGTTAAAATTGTAGCCAGTTTTGTTAGCATCAAAGTTAGTTAGGCTTGTTAACCATTGGCATTAGCTGAACTTTTGATATAGCGTCTTGCATAGGAGCATTTCCTTGTGTACTCGGCCAGATGGTTGGCCTTGTGAATGTTTCTTTACAAGTGTTGGGGATGATGAGTTGAGGAACTTCTCAGACGTTCTCACAGATAATGAGGATTCTATCCTTGAATCCATAGTGAAAGAACTCCTACTCAAGGAAAGCAAGTATTGTTAGCATTCTTGAATGAAACATCCTGGAACGTATGAGCATATGGACCTTGAAAATGCTACTAACCTACGTGTTTCAAAAAGTTTAGCCAACTTGGCAGAAAAGTGAAAATTCTCAGTGTCCTAAGATGAACCACATTCATTATAATACTACAGATCACGCCCATAGGTCAAGAAGACCCCAGCCCAGGTGAAGACCCTTCCCCTGAGCACGTATAGCAGCTATCACTCAACTGTGCAATCATATGTAAATTACTAACCAATCAAATAGAGATAGGAGGTATTAATATGATAATGATATTGTAAAATGTGTATATAAAGCATGCAGAGAGTCCTGCTTGGTGTGCATGACCTGTGGAAATATTCCACCTTGCACCCTGGCCAGAATAAAGCAATCATAGAATCATAGAATCATAGAATAAGTGAGGTTGGAAGGGACCATTAAGATCATCAAGTCCAACCGTTAACCTACCCTGATTTAAAAACACCCACTTCTAAACCATGTCCCTAAGCACCTCATCTACCCTTTTCTTAAACACCTCCAGGGATGGTGAATCCACCACCTCTCTGGGCAGCCCATTCCAATGTTTAATAACCCTTTGAGTGAAAAAATGCTTCCTAATATCCAATCTAAACCTGCCCTGACATAACTTGAACCCGTTTCCTCTTGTCCTATCACTTGCCACGTGGGAGAAGAGGTCAGCCCCCATCTCTCTAAAACCTCCCTTCAGGTAGTTGTAGAGGGTGATAAGGTCACCCCTCAGTCTCCTCTTCTCCAGGCTAAACAACCCCAGCTCCCTCAGTCGTTCCTCATAAGGCTTGTCCTCCAGACCCCTCACCAGCCTGGTAGCCCTTCTCTGGACACGCTCCAGCACCTCAATGTCCTTCTTGTAGTGAGGGGCCCAAAACTGAACACAGTACTCGAGGTGAGGCCTCACCAGTGCCGAGTACAGGGGGATGATTACTTCCCTACTCCGGCTCACTACACTATTCCTGATGCAGGCCAGGATGTTGTTGGCCCTCTTGGCTGCCTGGGCACACTGCTGGCTCATACTCAGCCGGCTGTCCACCAACACCCCCAGATCCTTCTCTGCCAGGCAGCTTTCGAGCCACTCCGCCCCCAGTCTGTAGCACTGCATGGGGTTGTTGTGACCCAAGTGCAGGACCCGACACTTGGCCTTGTTGAACCTCATACCATTGGCCTCAGCCCATCTGTCCAGCCTGTCCAGATCTCTCTGCAGAGCCAATCTACCCTCAAGCAGATCAACACGCCCCCCCAGTTTAGTGTCGTCTGCGAACTTACTGAGTGTGCACTCGATCCCCTCATCCAGATCATTAATAAAGATATTAAAGAGAACCGGTCCCAGCACCGATCCCTGGGGGACACCACTTGTCACTGGACACCAACTGGATTTAACTCCATTTATCACCACTCTCTGGGTACGGCCATGCAACCAGTTTTTTACCCAGCGAAGGGTACACCTGTCCAGGCCACAAGCAGCCAGTTTCACCAGTAGAATGCTATGGGAAACGGTGTCAAAAGCCTTGCAAAAGTCCAGGTAGACAACATCCACAGCTTTTCCTTCATCCACTAAGCGGGTCACCTCATCATAGAAGGAGATCAGGTTTGACAGGCATGACCTGCCTTTCACAAACCCATGCTGACTGGGCCTGATCACCTTGTTCTCCTGCATGTGCCGTGTGATGGCACTGAGGATGATCTGTTCCATGACCTTCCCAGGCACCGATGTCAGACTGACTGGCCTGTAGTTCCCCGGATCCTCCTTCTGGCCCTTCTTATGGATGGGTGTCACATTTGCCAACCTCCAGTCAGCTGGGACCTCCCCGGTTATCCAGGACTGTTCATAAATGATGCAGAGTGGCCTGGTGAGCACTTCCGCCAGCTCCTTCAGTACCCTTGGATGGATCCCATCCGGCCCCATAGATTTGTGCACCTCCAGGTGCTGAAGCAGGTCCCTCACCATTTCCCTTTGGATTACAGGGGCTTCATTCTGCTCCCCATCCCTGTATTCTAGCTCAGGGGTTAGGGAACTCAAGGAACAACTGGTCCTACTGCTGAAGACTGAGGCAAAGACGGCATTAAGTACCTCAGCCTTATCCTCGTCCTTAGTCAATACGTTACCAGCCTGGTCTACTAGAGGACAGAGATTATCCTTAGTCCTCTTTTTATTGCCAATATATTTATAGAAACTTTTTTTGTTGTCCTTGACAACAGAAGCCAGGTTTAGTTCTAGCTGGGCTTTGGCCTTCCTAATTTTTTCCCTACATAGCTTCACTACCTCTTTGTAGTCCTCCTGAGCGGCCTGCCCTTCTTTCCAAAGGCCATATATCCTCTTTTTTTTCCCTAAGCTGCAACACTAGCTCCCTGCTTAGCCAGGCCGGTCTTTTTCCCCGACGGCTTGTCTTCCGGCACATGGGGACAGCCTGCTCCTGCGCCTTTAGGACTTCCTTCTTGAAAAACATCCAGGCTTCCTGGGCTCCTTTGCCCTGGAGGACTGCCTCCCAGGGGACTTTTTCAACCGGGCTCCTGAAGAGCCCAAAGTCTGCCCTCCGGAAGTCCAAGGTGGCAGTTCTGCTGACCCCCTTCCTTGCTTCTCCCAGAATTGAGAACTCTATCATTTCGTGGTCACTGTTGCCAAGACGGCCTCCGACCATCACATCCCCCACAAGACCTTCCCTGTTGACAAACAACAGATCCAGCAGGGCACTTTCCCTAGTTGGCTCTTTCACTAACTGTGTTAAGAAGTTATCCCCAGTACCTTCCAGGAACTTTCTAGACTGTTCCCTCCCTGCTGTATTGTATTCCCAGCAGATGTCTGGCAAATTGAAGTCACCCACGAGGACTAGAGCTCGCGACCTTGAGACTTCTCCCAGCCGTTTATAGAATATTTCATCTGTCTCCTCATCCTGGTTGGGCGGTCTATAACAGACTCCTACTACAATATCTGCCTTGTTAGCCCTCCCCCTGATCTTTACCCATAAACACTCAATCCCATTATCACCATCTTCTAATTCAAAGCATTCATAACACTCCCTGATATAGAGGGCCACACCCCCGCCTCTTCTTGCTCGCCTATCCTTCCTGAAGAGTCTATAGCCATCCATGGCAACATTATAGTCATGAGAGTCATCCCACCATGTTTCTGTGATGGCAACTACATCATAATTACCCTGGTGCACGATGGCTTCCAGCTCCTCTTGTTTGTTGCCCATGCTACGTGCATTAGTGTATAAGCACTTCAGGTGGGCTATAGGTCCTTTCTCCTTTTTACTGGAGGGAGCTAAAGTTCTGCTATCCCCAGACATCTTCCTAAGGAGCCCGGTTACACCCCCTGTCTTTTCCAAGTCTAGAGCCAGCCCACTAATTTCAGGATTTTTGCTAGCAACCTTGGATCTATCCCCATCCCCCTTCGAACCTAGTTTAAAGCCCTGTCAATGAGCCCCGCCAACTGCTGCCCTAAAACCCTTTTCCCCCTCTGAGACAGGCTTTTGGTGTCTGTTGCCAGCAGGCCTGGTGTCCTGAAAAGCAGCCCATGGTCAAAGAACCCAAAATCTTGCCGACGACACCAGTCTCTGAGCCAGGCATTGATTAGCTGGCATTTCCTGTTAATCTTCGCATCCATCTTTGCAATTGTTGGGATAGAAGCAAACACTATTTGCGCTCCTGATCCCCTGACCAGCCGTCCCAGGGCCCTGAAGTCTCTCTTTATCGCCCTCAGACTCCTTACTGGCATTTCATCATTACCCAACTGAAAAACCAATAAAGGGTAGTAGTCGGTAGGCCTAACTAGGGTAGGGAGTTTCCTCTGGACATCCTTAACCTTGGCTGCAGGGAGACAGCAGACCTCCCTACAGATTGGGTCCGGTCTACATATGGGACCTTCCACTCCCTTCAGAATCGAGTCCCCTACTACAAGGACCCGTCTTTTTTTCCTAAATGATGATGTTGTTACACGAGGTGTAACCTGTCTTGGCTTCAGTGGCAATTCAGAGTTTGGCAAGGCACTGTTATTGTCATCCTCTACTTCCCTTTCCAGAACATCATATCTGTTCTGTAACAGCACCTGGGATAGTGTGGGGGTTTCCTGGGAGGCACGCCTGCCACGTCGGGTGGGGACTTGTTGCCACTGGCCCCTGTCTTCTGAATCTTCACGTTCAGATTCAACGCTAGAGGGTATTGGGCTCATTGTATGTGGAGCTCGATCTTTCTGGGGGGCTTCTCTCAGGGAAGACAGAGACAGAGACAATGTCTCCTCTCTAAACATAGTCTCTGTGTTTCAGGAGAATCGGAATTTTGATTTTTACAGGTAACATACACACCCCACCAATGCTCATTTGGGTTCATCTTCAAGGCAGAGCAGGGCCCGGCTCAGTGCCCCCAGAGACTCTGCCCCCACTGCCAGCACCCAGTGTCTGTGTGGGGGAGATGTGGGGCTGGGGAGCAGCCCAGGGGTGAAGGAGGGGCTGCTATGGGGCAGTCGGGGGGCTCGGGGGATCATTGTGGGGTGGTGGTGGGCTCTGTGGGGCAGTGTGGGGTGCCTATGGGGTGGTGGGGGTCCCTGTGTGGCAGTGTGGATCCCCGTGGTACAGCTGTGAGTCCCCACTGGGCATCATGGAGTGCTGGGGGTGTTCCCTATAGGACGATTAAAGGTTCCTGTGGGGCAGTGTGGGGTGCTGGGGTTGCTATCGGGTGCTGGGTGTCCCTGGGGTTTCCCAGGGACACCGCGGCTGTGGGTCTCTATGGGGGGCTATTGGGTGTGGGGGGTCTCTACGGGGTCCCTATAGAGCGGAAGGGACTCTATGAGGGTCCTTATTGGGCTGGGTGCCCTCCCTGGGGCTGACAATGCCGCAGCACTGCCCTGAAGGGAGCTGTCCCCTGTGGGGGTCCCTGCACGGCCACCACGTCCGCAACCGCCTCTTCTACCTGTGGGACTGGGAGCCCCTCATCTCCAGCACCTCCTCCAGGTGCGCCGTAGGGCAGCTATGGGGCAGGGGGGCGGCTGTGCTGCTACGGGGGGCCTGTTGGGTGGGAGTCTTGGGGGGGCGCAGGGAGGGCACTGGGGTGGTTTGGGGGCACTGGGGGGAGCAGTTGGGGGTTTCTATGAGGCAGTTGCTGCTCCCTGTGAGGCAGTTTGGGGTCGCTACGGAGCACTTTTTTTACAATGGGGCACTTGGGGGTCACTGTGGGGCACCCCATGGTATTTAGGAGTCTCCGGGGGAATACTTGGGGATCCCTGTTGGGCACTTGGGGGGCCCTGGGGTCCGTGCACAGTATTTAGGGTTTCTTAGAGGAATATTTGGAATCCCCATGGGGCGCCTGGGGGTCTCTGAGGAGCGTTTAGGGTCCCTACGGGGCATTTAGGGCTCTCTGTGGGGTCCCTGGGGAGTATTTGGGGGTCACGACAGGGGGAGAGTAAGCGGCCGGGCTGACCTCCCCGCCGGCAGGGGCCGCGACACCAAGTACCCGGTGCGGCCGACCAACGAGCACCGCCCGCCCCGGCGCTGCCCCGCAGCGCCACGAGTACGGACTGCGCCTGCGCCGCCTGCCGGAGCGCGAGGCGCCGCTGGCCACGCCCCCACCGCCGCGGGGGCGGGAGCAATAAGGGCGGGGACGGCCCCTCCCCACCGCGTGCGCGTGTTGGGGGCGGGGCGAGGAGGGGCGGGGTTTAAGGAGGCGGAGACGAGGCGGGGCGGCGTCACGTGATTTCGCGGAAGCGGCGGCGCGGAGGTGAGTGGCGGTCGCGCCCACCCCGGCGGGTCCCCCCGTCCCCGCGGTCCCTATGGTCCCGCTGTTGAGGTCCCCATGCCCTCACAGACCCGGTGTCTGTGTCCCTGCAGTCCTGGCGTCCATGTCCCTTTTCCCCACAGACCTAGTGCCCCTGTCACCAGGTCCTGGTGTCCGTGTCCCTTGCCCCCATGTCCTCACAGACCTAGTGTCCCCATCTCCATGTGCCCATGGTCCTGGTGTCCCCATCCCCACAGACCTGGAGCCCCAACCCCACGTCCCCGTGGTCCTGCTGTCCCTGTCCCCACATCCCCGTGGTCTCAGTGTCCACGTCACCATGGACCTGGTGTCCTTGTCCCCATGTCCTCACAGTCTCAGTGTCCCTGTCACCACGGTCCTGGTGTTCCCATGGTCCTGATGTCGATGTCCCTCCCCATATCCCCATGGCCCCAATGTCCCTGTCACCGTGTCCTCCCAGACCTGCTGTCCCTGCGGTCCTGGCATCCATGTCCCCACAGTCCATGTCCCCACAGACCTGGCATCCATGTCCCCAAGTCCCCACAGACCTGGTGTCCATGTCCCGAAGTCCCCACAGACCTGGTGTCCTCATGATGTTGATGTCCCCCTGTCCCCTGGTGACAGCGTTCCCCAGGATGGCGCAGGGCAGCGGGCGGAAGCTGCGGCCCTGGCTGGTGGCGCAGGTGGACAGTGGCCACTTCCCCGGGCTGGTGTGGGACGACGCCGAGCACACCGCCATCCGCATCCCCTGGCAGCACGCCGGCAAGGGCGGGGCCAGGGGTGGGGCCTGCACCGCCCTCTGCCAGGTGACATGGGCAGGGTCTAGGGGCGGGTGGGGCGGGGCCCAGGGGTGTGCGGGATGAGACCTCAGCCCCTCACCTCTGTCCCTGTGATCCACCTTCACACGTCGCCGTCGTGCATCATGGCCATCGTCGTGTGTCCTCATCGCGTGTCCCCCTGTGGGCGTGACAGGCATGGGCGGAGTTCAAGGGGCGGCTCCGCCCTGGGGTGCGGGCGGACCCCGCCAGCTGCAAGACACGGCTGCGCTGCGCCCTCAACAAGAGCTCCGAGCTACAGGAGGTGCCGGAGCGCTCCCGCCTGGAGGGGCCCCGGCCGTACAAGGTCTATGAGCTCATGCCGCCTCCCCAAAAGCCAGGTGGGGGGAAATGGACAGGGGATGGACTGGGGGGGGCACCCAAACGTCAGGGGAGCACTGGGTGGGAGGGGGACATGGGTGAGCGGGACCCGTATCCAGGGAGCACCACGTGTGTAGGGGGCGATGGACCTGGGGTTTGGTGGGGACCCAGATGTTGGGAGTATCAGGTGTGGGGGAACTGGTTTTGGGGGTGGACCCACATTCTGGGGGGAGACCAATACCTGGGGGGGACGAGGTGGGGGAGGACCCGGGCTTGGGGGGGGTGGAGGGAGTGGGGGAGGGGAAGGGAACCCACATCTGGGTGGCAGTGGGTGTGGGGAGGGGACCCAAGTGTCCAGGTCCCACAGGCAGGCAGCCGCTGAAGCGTGGGGGCTGTCAGCCCCAGAAGGAGGCAGAACTGAGCTCCACAGAGCGGGATTGTGGAGACCCACAGCCCCACAGCGCCCCGGTAAGTGAGGGGTGTGGGGGTGGCGCTATGGGGTGCGTGTGGGGCAGTTATAGGGGGCGTGGGGCAGCCCACCCACAGCTGCCCCCACCCCCAGGCGCCACTCCCTAGCCCCAATGAGGTGCCGGCCGAGGAGCCCTGCCTGGACGCCAAGGAACCCTGTAAGAGATGGGGTGACTTGGGGGGCGGGGGAGGACAATAGGGGGACTATTAGCGGGCTGGGGGGCAGCAGAGGGAGGAGCTGGGGGTGGGGCCACCACGTCTGACCCTGCTCCCACAGCTGAGGCACCGCCCCCGGCCCCTCTGAAACTCGGCATCCGGGTGGACAGCACTGAGCCCCTCCCACCCACACAGGGTAAGCTCCGCCCCCAGGTGCTCCACCCCACCTCCTGCCCAGTCACCACCTGGGCCCCAAGAGCTGACTCTGCCCCCATGCAGGCCCCGCCCCCAGCCCTGACTCCACCCCCAGTGCTGCCCATGCCCCCTGCTCTGACCCCACTCACAGCCCCACCATGGCCCTGCGCCCCGCACTGGCCCAGCTCCTGTGACCCCGCACAGCCCTGGCCCCACCCCACCCCATGATCCCACCCCCAGCCCCACCCCACCCCATAACCCCAGCCCTGGCCCCACCCCACCCCATGATCCCACCCCCAGCCCCACCCCACCCCTGGCCCCACCCCACCCCATGATCCCACCCCCAGTCCTGGCCCCGCCCCACCCCATGACCCCTCCCCACTCTCAGCCCCACAGTGGCTCCGCCCCCTCGTGTGGCCCCACCCCAGCTATACACCAGCTCCACCCCCAGCCCAGACCCCACCCCATCCCTGGCTCCACCCCCACTGCGACCCCACCCTGCCCCTCCCGAGCCACACTCCTCCCCAGGTGAGCACTGCCCACCACCACCAAGGGGGGGGGGGCATGTCCCCAGCCTGTCCCCGCCTCTGACCCCTCCTCCCCTCCCCACCGCAGGGGGGTCGTGCCTGGGCCTGCGGCTGTGGCTGGGGGGCGAGCTGGCCTGGCAGGGCTGGCTGCCCCCCGGCGACTACCTGCTGGGCCCCCCCCGCGCCCCCAGGGGCTGCCCCCCGCCCCGGGATGCTGCCCCGCCTGCTGCTGCTGCCCCCCCCGGAGGCGCTGCCCCCGCAAGCCGTGGGGCCAGGGACCAGTGGGTCCTCCTCTACCGTGGGGGAGCTGCTGGCAGGGCTTCGGCCAGGGCTGCTGGTGGCCAGTGCCCGGCGGGGGCTCTTCCTGCGGCGCCGGCCTGGGGGGCTGGGGGTGCACTGTCGCGCCCCACACGGCGGCCCTACAGCAGACGGGGGGCCCCTGCAGGAGGGGGAGCTGGTGCAGGCCTTCGATGCCCAGCGCTTCCGGGAGGGTGAGTGACCGCACACCCATAAGTGACCCATAGCTGCCCCATAAGTACCCTATAACTGCTCCATAGATGCCCCTTAGGTACCCTGTAACTGCCACATAGCAGTCCTGTACCTGCTCCATAACCGCCCCCTAACTGCCCCATAAGTACCCTATAACTGCTCCATAGGTGCCCCATAAATGCCATATCACTGCCCCATAGGTACTCCACAACCGCACTATAGATACACCCTAAGTCCCCCATAGTGGCCCCGCAACTGCCCCATAAGTACCCTAGAACTACCCCATACTGACCCCATAAGCGCCCTAGACTTGCCCCATAGATATCCCTTTACTGCCCTGTGGGCAACCCTATAGCAGCCCTGTACTTGCCCCGTAAGTGCCCTATACCTGCCCCTTAGATGCCCCATAGGTAACCCTACGGCAGCCCTGTACCTGCCCCATAGAAGTCCCATAGGTACTCCCTAACTGCCCCATAGCAGCCATGTACCTGCCCCACAGGCACCCCGTACCTGCCCCATCGGTACACTATAGCTGCCCCATAGGCTCTACCCTACATACCCCCCTGATGCCCCCCACTTTCCATCACCAGAGGTGGGGCGGCACCACGCCGGGCTGGGCCCCCGCCCTGAACACTGGGTGACGCTGGCCGTGGGGCAGGAGCTGGGCCCCCACGATGGCCCCCACAACCGCACCCTTGTCCTGCAGGTGAGGGGCAGCTGTGGGGTGGGGGGTGGATGCGGGGTATATGTGGGGCAGGGAGCGGGGCACAGCGTGGGTGTACGTGGGGAAGGCTGTGGGGCAGGACTGGGGACGGATTTGTGGGGAGCACAAATGTGGTGCAGCCCCTCACTGCCCCCCTCTTCTCCCCCAGCTCGAACAAGCCTTCGCCCAGCATCTCCTCAACGGCACCCCCGCTGCTGTGGGACCCCCTTGTGCCCCCCCTCATGCAGGCCTGAGCCCCCCGCACAGCGTCTTCAGCCCCACAACCGTCCGCGGGCCTCACCCATTATCCGTGGGGCCGTATGTCCGGTGACAATAAAGCCGCGTCCCAACCGCTCTGGGTGTCTGAAAAGCCGCCATCTTGCCGCCGCGCCCTCACGCTGAGGTGCAAGGGCGGGAAAGCGACAGCACCCGCTGATTCGTCGGCGGCACAAGGTGGGAAGGCCTCCCATTCGCTCGGCCCCGCGCGGCTGCCTCCAGGGGAAAAGAGGAAGGCGTTGATTGGTCGCCGCTTTCCATACGCGTTGCACCTCCCGTCGCCCTGGTTGGCCAACGGCAGCAAGGCGCTGGTTGGCTAGGGGCGCTGAGGCGAGCGGCTCGCCTATTGGCCGGAGGGCGGCCGGGGGGCGGGCCGGGGAGCTTATAAAGAGCGAGGCGCGACGCGCACGGGCTCAGGCCGCGGTCGGCGGCGGGAGGTTGGCGTTGGAGGCTGCGCGCTCCGCTCAGCGCCGGCGCTGACTGACTGCGCTTCATCTGCTGACTGGTAACCACCCGGGGCCCCTCAGCGCTCCCCCCCGAGAGCTGGTGGAGAGAAACGGCGGTTTAAATTACTTAAGGGGGTGAGGGCGTTATTAGATTAGTAGAGGGGTGTGAGAGACTGGAACGTCAAATATGTGCCTCAAGGCTCGCTTGCGTGTACCTCGCAAGGTGCGGCAGCGGACCATTCGCGTGCAAATGCGCCACCACCAAAACCGGCGGCGGAAGACCATTGCCAAGCGCCACCAAAGCCGCCCCCTGCCCGGGCCGGGCCGGCAGCCGCCAGCGTCTGTGCCTGGGCTTACGAGAAGCCTGTGGGAACACGCTGCGGTGCGCGCCCGCCACCGAAGAAACTGAAGACTGAGGAACGCCTCAAACACTCGCAAGGACCTTCAGATACGGCTGTAGCCACGGGGTGGATAACGTGGAGCCCGCACAACGCAGGCCTGGTGCGCAATGAGCTGGTGAGGCCGACACCTCCTCCTCGCTGGTGTGACCCAGGAGAGAAAACTCACCCGGACAGCACAGGGGGTGTCTGCGGGGGGAAGCCGTGTGAAGGCGGCTCTCTGCTCGACTTTGGGAAGCTTGTTAGTTTCTCTGTTTCGGGGCCGTCGTGTCCGATGAAAGACCTTTGCCTCATTATTCACCAAATGCATATTAAAGTTCACAGCCTGCATATGCTAATGAGGATTATCGAGAGCATGCTAAACATACGTGACTCTGGGACTCGTCTCTCCACCCAAATTGTGCTATGCGTCACCCGGGGGGAGAGACACCCGAGCACCGTAACAGCGGCGCGGGTCGTACTGATACCGCCAACATAAAAGGGGAAAATAAGTGCCCCTGGGGACTCTGTCTCTTTTTTTTCCCTGGAGATCCGCAGAGGAGCGCTTCTACGAACCACAGACCCCCCCGTCGGTGGGACCAACGCTGGCACCAGGCGCGGTGATCTCTTTTTCCTCTATCCCTCTTTTCCTCTCTTTCTTTTCACTTTTTCTTTTAAAGCTAAGTACGTAACGCAAGGCATACCTTACCACTCGCCATAATTCATGGTATAATTTGTTGTATATCTGTTGCGAAGTAACACAAGGCCTATTTTACCACTTATCGTACTTTGTTTCACCGTTTGTCGTAATTTGTTGTATACCCAATCAATTATCGTGGCCCTAGCTCAGACATATATTAATCGCTGTGGGAATCTAATAAATGTTTTTGTATGGACCTCGAGAGTTGTCTCACCTTAGTCCTCACTGCTGGGGATTTGCGAATCTGAGTCGCTGCGCCCCTCTCTCCTGAGTGGGGCGTGACAGGGGGTGAGCGGCGTTAATTGCTGGGTCGGGGTTGGGTGTTAATTAGGGCGTAGTGAGGCTTAATTAGCTGCTGGTGGGCGGGGTTAGTTAGTAAACCGGTAATTTTTAGACGTTATTTGGGCCGTTTTCGGGGGTTGTGGGTTGTGAGCCTTGAGTTTATTGATTTTAGTTGAGCAAATTTGAAGTTTGGGCATCTCGTTTTGGGGCGGGGGTTGTTGAGGCGGATCTAGGGCAAAAGGCGGCTCTTAAGGCCTGTTGCTTAATTAAATTAATACGTTTAAAGTTTGGAGGTGCCGGATTTGAGGCCGTTTTCCAGGATTTTGGGGCTGTTCAGGGTTGAATTCAGCTTTTAAAAGGTTTAACTTACTTAAATTAACATATTTAAAGTTTGAGGTTCCCAGTTTTGATGTCTTTGGGGGGGTGGGGTGGAGGGTATTAAGGGCTGGTTTGCGACAAAAAGCTTTTTGAATCTATGTCAATGAATACATTAAATATCTTATTATTTAAAGTGCCACAATTGGGACCATTTCCTGGGCTATTGGGTCACTTTGGGGCCAAATTCAGCTTTTTTTTAAATGCTTATTATCTTTAAATTATTATATTTAAACCTTGTGGATCCTGGTTTTGGGGGTCTGTTGTGTTTTTTGAGGGGCTTTGGGGCAAAAAGTGGGTTTTTTAAACCCTCATTTAAGTTAAATTTAGTTGAATTCAACTAAGTAACTCTTGTTAAATTTAAGTAAATAAAAATAATACAATTGATTAGATTTAGTTAAATGAAAAGTAAATTTACTAAATCTTAATTTATTCAAACATAAATACATATTTAAATACAAATTAATATTTAAGGTTGGTTAAATACAAAACTTTTTAACTTTACCTAAGTATAGATTTATTTACATTTATTTAAGTTAATCCTCATTTCAGGGTCAGATCCGGCACTTACAGCCCCACTTTTACTTCAATTAATAAATTTAAGTCATTTTGGGGCCATTTCCTGGGGTTTTGGGATTCCCCCCCTTATCGCTGCCATTAAGCAAAATGGGTTTTCACCCCATTTGGGGCCGCCTCCGCCCGGGGCTCCCCATTTTTGGGGGATGAATTACACCCATCCGGGCTCTGTCCCCTCCCTGTTTTGGGGCAAATCGTTGGGGGCAAAAGGTTTTTGGGTCCATCGTCATGTTCTGCTACCTCAAGGTGCCGCAGCATTGCATTTGGGACGGGGGAGGGGGGACGGGGGGCGGGATTTTGGAGGAAGGGAGGTGGATTTTGGGTGGACTTGGAGGATTTTGGGTGCGTTTGGCGATTAACGGGCTCTACGGCGGCTGCTGTGGCTCCGCCCCCGCGTGTCTCTCCCCCACGTCGTGATTGGCTGACGGAGCTTGGAAGCTCCGCCCCCGGCGGGGCGCCGCTGGGGCTGCCGCGGGTCTGCGGGGGGCGTGTGGGGGCGTATAGGAGGTTATGGGAGGAGTGTGGGGGTTTGGGGGCTGACGTGTGTCCCCACGGGGTGTTTTTGGGGTGTGTTTCCCCCCCGCCGCCCCGGAGGAGGCAGGACAGACTTTGGGGCGGCCACACCGGGCACGGCGCTCCTCCCTCCAAACATCGACCTCAGCCGTCCCCGGCGGTGAGTGATCCCACGGCACCCCATAGCTCCCGCCCCTCACTGCCCCGTGGCACCCTAACACTGCGCCACGGTGCCTCATAGCCACCCAAAAGTATCCCACAGCACCCTATAGACCGCCAACGCTGCCCCATAGTTCTGCCAAACTGCCCCACAGAACACCCTAGCACTCCGAAATTGCCCCACAGCCCCCCAATACTGCCCCACGGTGCCCTATAGCCCCCTCGAAATTACCTCACAGTACCTGTACCTCCCCAAACTGCCCCATAACTCCACGACACTACCCTGTAGTTCCCTGTAGCCTCCAAAATTGCCCCACAGTATCCTGGAGCCCTCCAAAATGCCCTGTAGTCCCCCAACACTGCCCAACAGCACCCCATAGCCCCCTGAAATCAACCTACATGGACCCATAGCCCCCCAAACCTGCCCTACAACCCCCTGAAACTGCCCTGCAGCACCCCATAGCTCCCCCAAACTATACCACAGTGCCCCATAACCACCCACACAAACTCCTGTATAGCCCGCAGAATTGCCCCATAGCCCCCCCTCTTCTCGCCCAGGACGCAGCTGGTGGCAGCACTGGGGGTAGTCCCTGAGCCCTTCTTCAGGGTGATGGGCTGTTGTGGTTTGGGCTCATGCCCCACGTTGGGCGGCAATAACTCTGTTGTAGTTAGGGCCAAACCGGCTACTGGGGCCGTGAAGCAACCGAGATAGGACAGACAGATGCTCCCCCCAACTCTCTTCAAAGAGAGAGGCAGAGGAGGGAAAAAGAGACTTATGAGTTTAGAAGAAACTAAACTATTTAATGAAATATTAATCATAAAATGAAAAGAAAATAATGAAATATCTACAAAACCATATCAAGCTCCCAGGATGATGATCACGTCACTGGCTGGCACTGGGGAACTCCCAGACTGGACTCAGGGACGGGAACTGGATTCCAGATCTGGATTCAGGATTGGAGGCAAATGAACAGAGCGAGCTCTCCTCGGACGCTGGCCATTGAAGAAAAAGAGGGCTGACCCTTTGATCCCTCAGCTTTCACACTGAGCATGAGGCAGAGGGGATGGAGTATCTCGCAGAATGCGTTCAGGAATGCCTTTTCTGCAAAAGGCTCCCTGCCTGTGGCAGCTGAGCTGTCAGCACCCTGTGCCTGCGTTCCCCAACAAAAGTGATGCACAGACACTCAGAGATGCAGCATCTGTGTGTTAAACAAGTGGTTTATTGACATCTATGTACGCGCTAAAACTACCCGAGGGAACGGACTCAGGAAGAGGGAGGCCGGGAGCTATCCAGGGGGCCACGGGAGTCTCTGCTGCTGGTAACAGCGGGCTCTGCCTACTCGGTGCTCAGGAAGGCATACGAGTCACCTTGCTTCAGTCCGAACATCATCTCAATCCGCATGGTGCTACCGGAAGTGTGCGTCAGCCGGAGCTTGCAGGATTGGCTGGAGGGCAGCACCGTCAGACGGCAGAATTTGGACTGAGGCAGCACCGCCCAGGCTCTTTTTACCACGACCTGGAACCAGCGGGCAGTTTTGTCAATGTCCAGGTAGGGGCCGGCGCAGAGGGTGCGTAGGAGGCTGGGACCCTGAGTTTTCCACAGCTCCTCCTGGGGGTGGTGGAGGAAGCACAGGATGTCCTCCTCCAGCGGCTCCTTCATGCAGGTGCACTGCAGTTCCACGCGGAGGCCGCAGTTCCTCGCCGGCATGTCCTCCGTGGCGGTGCCCAGCTCCAGGTGGAAGGTGTGTCCGCGGGGGGGGCTTCAGGGGCACAAGCAGGTGGTAGATGGCGTCCTCCTCACCGGGACTGCAACATCCCAAGGCGCTGCTCACCCCAATGACTGGCTTCAGTCGTGGCATGAAGCTATTCCGGCACAGTTTTCCGCAGATACGGAGAAGTTCATTCACCAGTTCCTCCACCATGGTGAAGGATTCCGACAGGTCCAGGAGGTGGTTGGCCGAAATCGTGGGCACATGCTGTGCAACACGGGGTTTATCATCTTTCTCCCTCGTGTGGGCCTTGTGTCCGGTAGTGCCCTCCCTGCTGCTGGCTGGCCGGCGACTCCTTTTCCTGAGCCACCAGCAGAGCCCGAAGATCAGGACCAGCAGTGCAGCGACCGCCCACAACTGCCACCGCTGCAAGGCAGCAAAGAGCGGGGCTCCCCAGGCCGACTCGATCTGTTCCACCTCCCGCAGCAGCCGAGTCATCTGCTGGCTGAGGAACTCCTCACGCTGCTGCATGCGCTGGCGCGTCTCCTCATCCAGCTCCCCACTCCAGGTCTGCCGGCGCTGGATGATGCTTTTCAGAGCCAGGGCGAGCAACACTGTGGTAGCCATGGTCTGCAGGAGGAAGGAGAGAAGGGGTTCATTGGGGCTGGGAGGGAGGGAGCTGGCGGCGGGGGCAGCGGGGACGGGAGCCGCAGGGAGCTGGGGCAGGTAGGAGAGGGGCCGAGGCAGCGGGGAGGCAGCAAGGCCTGCGCCCAGCCCCGGTGGCGGCGACGGCACCGTGCCCGGCCCAGGGCGCTGCCGCCAGATGGCGGGTGAGAACCCGCCCCCGGGGGTGCGCGTTTCTGCCCCGGCCCTCGTCCAGCCCAGCCTGCCCCGGTCTGCGCACTCACCGCTGGCCGAAGCCGTAGTGGGGCAGTGCTGCCTGCTGGTGCCTTTTATAGCCGCCCCCATTGTGACGCGTCGCCTGTGCTGTCACAGGCGGCAGAGCGCATCCCAGGCACGCCTGGCAGCAGGCCCCACCCCGGCCCAGCGACTCTCAGCTGCACTGGTGCAGTGGTTCGGGCCCGGCTGGCGTGAATTTTCTTCACGGGAGCTGTCGTGGTGCTGTGTTTTGGATTGAGTCTCATCTGCCTGCCAGTGGCCATCTCGCAATCACAGAATATCCTGGGTGGGAAGGGACCCACGAGGATCCTGGAGTCCAGCCCCTGACTCCATGACGGGCGACCTTAAATTCAGTCATAGAATCACGGAATCATTTAGGTCGGTAAAGACCCTTAAGATCCTCGAGCCCAAACGCAACCCCAACCTTTTACATAGCTCCAGGGATGGTGACTCAACCGCTCCCCTGGGCAGCCTCTTCCAGTGCCCGATAACCCTTTCGGTGAAGACGTTTTTCCTAATGTCCATCCTAAACCTCCCCTGGTGCAACTCGTGGCCATCTCCTCTGGTCCTATCGCCTGTTACTTGGGAGAAGAGACCATCACCCCCCTCACTACAACCTCCTTTCAGGCACTTGGAGAGTCTCCCCTGAGCCTCCTTTTCTCCAGGCTAAACGAACCCAGTTCCCTCAGCCGCTCCTCATGAGACTTGTGCTCCAGACCCTTCACCAGCATTGTTGCCCGTCTCGGAAAACACTTCAGCACCTCAACGTCTGTCCTGTGTGAGGGGCCCAAAACTGAACACAGTACTCGAGGTGCAGCCTCACCATGCCACGTACAGCGGGACAATCGCTTCCCTAGTCCTGCTGGCCACACTGTTCCTGATGCATGCCAGGATGCTATTCCGCACTCACCTGAGGTGAGTGACAGATGTTCTCCCCCACCTCTCTCTTCAAGGAGAGGAGGGAGAGAGAGAGAGACTTACTTATGAGTTTAGAAGAAACTATATGAATAAATGAAATATTAATCATAAAATGAAAAGAAAATAATGGAATATCTACAAAACCATATCAAGCTCCCAGGATGACGGTCACGTCACTGGCTGGCACTGGGGAACTCCCAGACTGGACTCAGTGGTGGACAGGAACTGGATTCCAGATCTGGTTTCAGGATGGGGATCGAAGGCAGATGAACAGAGCGAGCTCTCCTTGGACGCCGGCCACTGAAGAAAAAGAGGGCTGACCCTTTGATCCCTCAGCTTTCACACTGAGCATGAGGCAGAGGGGATGGAGTATCTCGCAGAATGCATCAGGAATGCCTTTTCTGCAAAAGGCTCCCTGCCTGTGGCAGCTGAGCTGTCAGCACCCTGTGCCTGCGTTCCCCAACAAAAGTGATGCACAGACACTCAGAGATGCAGCATCTGTGTGTTAAACAAGTGGTTTATTGACATCTATGTACGCGCTAAAACTACCCGAGGGAACGGACTCAGGAAGAGGGAGGCCGGCAGCTATCCAGGGGGCCACGGGAGTCTCTGCTGCTGGTAACAGCGGGCTCTGCCTACTCGGTGCTCAGGAAGGCATACGAGTCACCTTGCTTCAGTCCGAACATCATCTCAATCCGCATGGTGCTACCGGAAGCGTGCGTCAGCCGGAGCTTGCAGGATTGGCTGGAGGGCAGCACCGTCAGACGGCAGAATTTGGACTGAGGCAGCACCGCCCAGGCTTCTTTTACCACGACCTGGAACCAGCGGGCGGTTTTGTCAATGTCCAGGTAGGGGCCGGCGCAGAGGGTGCGTAGGAGGCTGGGACCCTGAGTTTTCCACAGCTCCTCCTGGGGGTGGTGGAGGAAGCACAGGATGTCCTCCTCCAGCGGCTCCTTCATGCAGGTGCACTGCAGTTCCACGCGGAGGCCGCAGTTCCTCGCCGGCATGTCCTCCGTGGCGGTGCCCAGCTCCAGGTGGAACGTGTGTCCACGGGGGGGCTTCAGGGGCACGAGCAGGTGGTAGATGGCGTCCTCCTCACCGGGACTGCAACATCCCAAGGCGCTGCTCACCCCAATGACTGGCTTCAGTCGTGGCATGAAGCTATTCCGGCACAGTTTTCCGCAGACACGGAGCAGTTCGTTCACCAGTTCCTCCACCATGGTGAAGGATTCCGACAGGTCCAGGAGGTGGTTGGCCGAAATCGTGGGCACATGCTGTGCAACACGGGGTTTGTCATCTTTCTCCCTCGTGTGGGCCTTGTGTCCGGTAGTGTCCTCCCTGCTGCTGGCTGGCCGGCGACTCCTTTTCCTGAGCCACCAGCAGAGCCCGAAGATCAGGACCAGCAGTGCAGCAACCGCCCACAACTGCCACCGCTGCAAGGCAGCAAAGAGCGGGGCTCCCCAGGCCGACTCGATCTGTTCCACCTCCCGCAGCAGCCGAGTCATCTGCTGGCTGAGGAACTCCTCACGCTGCTGCATGCGCTGGCGCGTCTCCTCATCGAGCTCCCCACTCCAGGTCTGCCGGCGCTGGATGATGCTTTTCAGAGCCAGGGCGAGCAACACTGTGGTAGCCATGGTCTGCAGGAGGAAGGAGAGAAGGGGTTCATTGGGGCTGGGAGGGAGGGAGCTGGCGGCGGGGGCAGCGGGGACGGGAGCCGCAGGGAGCTGGGGCAGGTAGGAGAGGGGCCGAGGCAGCGGGGAGGCAGCAAGGCCTGCGCCCAGCCCCGGTGGCGGCGACGGCACCGTGCCCGGCCCAGGGCGCTGCCGCCAGATGGCGGGTGAGAACCCGCCCCCGGGGGTGCGCGTTTCTGCCCCGGCCCTCGTCCAGCCCAGCCTGCCCCGGTCTGCGCACTCACCGCTGGCCGAAGCCGTAGTGGGGCAGTGCTGCCTGCTGGTGCCTTTTATAGCCGCCCCCATTGTGACGCGTCGCCTGTGCTGTCACAGGCGGCAGAGCGCATCTCAGGCACGCCTGGCAGCAGGCCCCACCCCGGCCCAGCGACTCTCAGCTGCACTGGTGCAGTGGTTCGGGCCCGGCTGGCGTGAATTTTCTTCACGGGAGCTGTCGTGGTGCTGTGTTTTGGATTGAGTCTCATCTGCCTGCCAGTGGCCATCTCGCAATCACAGAATATCCTGGGTGGGAAGGGACCCACGAGGATCCTGGAGTCCAGCCCCTGACTCCATGATGGGCGACCTTAAATTCAGTCATAGAATCACGGAATCATTTAGGTCGGTAAAGACCCTTAAGATCCTCGAGCCCAAACGCAACCCCAACCTTTTACATAGCTCCAGGGATGGTGACTCAACCGCTCCCCTGGGCAGCCTCTTCCAGTGCTCGATAACCCTTTCGGTGAAGACGTTTTTCCTAATGTCCATCCTAAACCTCCCCTGGTGCAACTCGTGGCCGTCTCCTCTGGTCCTATCGCCTGTTACTTGGGAGAAGAGACCATCACCCCCCTCGCTACAACCTCCTTTCAGGCACTTGGAGAGAGCAAGAAGGTCTCCCCTGAGCCTCCTTTTCTCCAGGCTAAACGAACCCAGTTCCCTCAGCCGCTCCTCATGAGACTTGTGCTCCAGACCCTTCACCAGCATTGTTGCCCGTCTCGGAAAACACTTCAGCACCTCAACGTCTGTCCTGTGTGAGGGGCCCAAAACTGAACACAGTACTCGAGGTGCAGCCTCACCATGCCACGTACAGCGGGACAATCGCTTCCCTAGTCCTGCTGGCCACACTGTTCCTGATGCATGCCAGGATGCTATTCCGCACTCACCTGAGGTGAGTGACAGATGTTCTCCCCCCACCTCTCTCTTCAAGGAGAGGAGGGAGAGAGAGAGAGACTTACTTATGAGTTTAGAAGAAACTATATGAATAAATGAAATATTAATCATAAAATGAAAAGAAAATAATGGAATATCTACAAAACCATATCAAGCTCCCAGGATGACGGTCACGTCACTGGCTGGCACTGGGGAACTCCCAGACTGGACTCAGTGGTGGACAGGAACTGGATTCCAGATCTGGTTTCAGGATGGGGATCGAAGGCAGATGAGCAGAGCGAGCTCTCCTTGGACGCCGGCCACTGAAGAAAAAGAGGGCTGACCCTTTGATCCCTCAGCTTTCACACTGAGCATGAGGCAGAGGGGATGGAGTATCTCGCAGAATGCATCAGGAATGCCTTTTCTGCAAAAGGCTCCCTGCCTGTGGCAGCTGAGCTGTCAGCACCCTGTGCCTGCGTTCCCCAACAAAAGTGATGCACAGACACTCAGAGATGCAGCATCTGTGTGTTAAACAAGTGGTTTATTGACATCTATGTACGCGCTAAAACTACCCGAGGGAACGGACTCAGGAAGAGGGAGGCCGGCAGCTATCCAGGGGGCCACGGGAGTCTCTGCTGCTGGTAACAGCGGGCTCTGCCTACTCGGTGCTCAGGAAGGCATACGAGTCACCTTGCTTCAGTCCGAACATCATCTCAATCCGCATGGTGCTACCGGAAGCGTGCGTCAGCCGGAGCTTGCAGGATTGGCTGGAGGGCAGCACCGTCAGATGGCAGAATTTGGACTGAGGCAGCACCGCCCAGGCTCTTTTTACCACGACCTGGAACCAGCGGGCGGTTTTGTCAATGTCCAGGTAGGGGCCGGCGCAGAGGGTGCGTAGGAGGCTGGGACCCTGAGTTTTCCACAGCTCCTCCTGGGGGTGGTGGAGGAAGCACAGGATGTCCTCCTCCAGCGGCTCCTTCATGCAGGTGCACTGCAGTTCCACGCGGAGGCCGCAGTTCCTCGCCGGCATGTCCTCCGTGGCGGTGCCCAGCTCCAGGTGGAAGGTGTGTCCGCGGGGGGGCTTCAGGGGCACGAGCAGGTGGTAGATGGCGTCCTCCTCACCGGGACTGCAACATCCCAAGGCGCTGCTCACCCCAATGACTGGCTTCAGTCGTGGCATGAAGCTATTCCGGCACAGTTTTCCGCAGACACGGAGCAGTTCGTTCACCAGTTCCTCCACCATGGTGAAGGATTCCGACAGGTCCAGGAGGTGGTTGGCCGAAATCGTGGGCACATGCTGTGCAACACGGGGTTTGTCATCTTTCTCCCTCGTGTGGGCCTTGTGTCCGGTAGTGCCCTCCCTGCTGCTGGCTGGCTGGCGACTCCTTTTCCTGAGCCACCAGCAGAGCCCGAAGATCAGGACCAGCAGTGCAGCAACCGCCCACAACTGCCACCGCTGCAAGGCAGCAAAGAGCGGGGCTCCCCAGGCCGACTCGATCTGTTCCACCTCCCGCAGCAGCCGAGTCATCTGCTGGCTGAGGAACTCCTCACGCTGCTGCATGCGCTGGCGCGTCTCCTCATCCAGCTCCCCACTCCAGGTCTGCCGGCGCTGGATGATGCTTTTCAGAGCCAGGGCGAGCAACACTGTGGTAGCCATGGTCTGCAGGAGGAAGGAGAGAAGGGGTTCATTGGGGCTGGGAGGGAGGGAGCTGGCGGCGGGGGGCAGCGGGGACGGGAGCCGCAGGGAGCTGGGGCAGGTAGGAGAGGGGGCCGAGGCAGCGGGGAGGCAGCAAGGCCTGCGCCCAGCCCCGGTGGCGGCGACGGCACCGTGCCCGGCCCAGGGCGCTGCCGCCAGATGGCGGGTGAGAACCCGCCCCCGGGGGTGCGCGTTTCTGCCCCGGCCCTCGTCCAGCCCAGCCTGCCCCGGTCTGCGCACTCACCGCTGGCCGAAGCCGTAGTGGGGCAGTGCTGCCTGCTGGTGCCTTTTATAGCCGCCCCCATTGTGACGCGTCGCCTGTGCTGTCACAGGCGGCAGAGCGCATCACAGGCACGCCTGGCAGCAGGCCCCACCCCGGCCCAGCGACTCTCAGCTGCACTGGTGCAGTGGTTCGGGCCCGGCTGGCGTGAATTTTCTTCACGGGAGCTGTCGTGGTGCTGTGTTTTGGATTGAGTCTCATCTGCCTGCCAGTGGCCATCTCGCAATCACAGAATATCCTGGGTGGGAAGGGACCCACGAGGATCCTGGAGTCCAGCCCCTGACTCCATGACGGGCGACCTTAAATTCAGTCATAGAATCACGGAATCACTTAGGTCGGTAAAGACCCTTAAGATCCTCGAGCCCAAACGCAACCCCAACCTTTTACGTAGCTCCAGGGATGGTGACTCAACCGCTCCCCTGGGCAGCCTCTTCCAGTGCTCGATAACCCTTTCGGTGAAGACGTTTTTCCTAATGTCCATCCTAAACCTCCCCTGGTGCAACTCGTGGCCGTCTCCTCTGGTCCTATCGCCTGTTACTTGGGAGAAGAGACCATCACCCCCCTCGCTACAACCTCCTTTCAGGCACTTGGAGAGTCTCCCCTGAGCCTCCTTTTCTCCAGGCTAAACGAACCCAGTTCCCTCAGCCGCTCCTCATGAGACTTGTGCTCCAGACCCTTCACCAGCATTGTTGCCCGTCTCGGAAAACACTTCAGCACCTCAACGTCTGTCCTGTGTGAGGGGCCCAAAACTGAACACAGTACTCGAGGTGCAGCCTCACCATGCCACGTACAGCGGGACAATCGCTTCCCTAGTCCTGCTGGCCACACTGTTCCTGATACATGCCAGGATGCTATTCCGCACTCACCTGAGGTGAGTGACAGATGTTCTCCCCCACCTCTCTCTTCAAGGAGAGGAGGGAGAGAGAGAAAGAGACTTATGCCGGGTCCTGACTAACCGAGCTTTTAACAGAACATGAAACCATGTAGGCCAAGGAAGCTGCAATGCCTCTGACATCTCCTTAAATTGCTCAGAGTAGCAGCTGTGCCTGAATACTGTAGCCCTCTTTGCCCTTGATCTTCAGAAGCTACAGAGTATCAGTACAAACATAATAACTACCTCTTTGTCTAAACAGAATGTGTAAGCCTCTACTCCTCATGAGATTGCAAGGCAGTAGATAGTTTTAGGCCGCACCTTTATCTCGGGTACAGAGGCCGGGAAGGACACCAGAAGAGAAAGCTGGCAGCTAGAAAAGGAGCCAAAAGCCAGAGTGACCATCAAAGACCGAATAATAATGGGACACTGCAAGATGTTTGCAACATAAAGGCAACATCAAAAGGAACCAATGGAAGACAAAGACGGGTCGCATGGACAGTTCGTGCCCGGAGAATAAGCCAATTAACATTTAGCTAGTTGTGCAAACTAAGCTGATCTGTCTATAAAATCGGGCTTGTAGCGGAAACAAATGTTCGGCTTTGCATCGCATCGGTGTGTCCTGTCGTTCTGGTCCTGCATGATTCACAGATCTCGGCACAGCGGGACAATCGCTTCCCTAGTCCTGCTGGCCACACTGTTCCTGATGCATGCCAGGATGCTATTCCGCACTCACCTGAGGTGAGTGACAGATGTTCTCCCCCACCTCTCTCTTCAAGGAGAGGAGGGAGAGAGAGAGAGAGACTTACTTATGAGTTTAGAAGAAACTATATGAATAAATGAAATATTAATCATAAAATGAAAAGAAAATAATGAAATATCTACAAAACCATACCAAGCTCCCAGGATGACGGTCACGTCACTGGCTGGCACTGGGGAAGTCCCAGACTGGACTCAGTGGCAGACAGCAACTGGATTCCAGATCTGGATTCAGGATCGGGATCGAAGGCAGATGAACAGAGCGAGCCCTCCGCGGACCCCGGCCACTGAAGAAAAAGAGGGCTGACCCTTTGATCCCTCAGCTTTCACACTGAGCATGAGGCAGATGGGATGGAGTATCTCGTCGGTCAGTTTTGGGTCACCTGTCCTGTCCGCTCCTCCCCGCAGGTGAGACCCCTCTACGCTTTTCCGCTTCCGACCCTCCAATGCGGCAAGTAACCAAGCTGGCTGCCCTTGGGTGTTACGGCAATGAGTATAACCCCGAGCCTCTCTGCAAACCATCCCTTGGCATCAGCTATAAACACCAGGTCTTCTCACTCTGAGAGCGGACAGTGTCTGCACAATATGCCGTCAATTTCAGGAGTTAGAAGAGGCTTAGGTAAAACGTAAAGTTACTGAACAGAAAATTGGTTCTGTTTTACCTCAAAGCAGGACATGGGCCCAGGGCTGTGCAGTGCCACAGAGCTGTTCCAGGTACTGCCCTCCCTCTGCCTCCCTCTGCCCCCCAGCTCTGCCACACTGAGCCCTCCAACATCCCCCAGGCCCCCCAGGTACCCTCCCATTTCTCCCCCAGGTGTAGCAGCTGCTGGAGGAGCTCCCTCCCGCCGAGGTCCCACCCCCTCCAGGTAAGCTATGCCCCCCAAGTGTGGGGTTGGTGGTGGAAGGCCAGCTTTGGGGGCCCCTCCTGACACCCCTCCTTCCCCAGGGTTCCCCCGATGGTGACCCTCAAAAGCATCACCCCGTGGGATCCTGAGCCCGTCACACTGTTGGCCCTCGAGGTGGGCCTGCCCCATAGTGGGAGGGATGCTGCCCCATAGCAGGGGGACTGCCACGTAGGGTTGAGGGGGGGGCATTGGGTTTGAGGGGGGCACTGTAGAGGGGGTCTGGCCCATGGACAGGGGAGCTCCTCAGCCTGAGCGATCGTGAGGGGCTGAAGGGAGCTGACACCTAACTGGGGGTGTCCCATGTGGGGATGGGGTTGACCCACAGCAGGAGGGGTTGGGCGGGGGCTCTGCCTCACTGCATGGGGGGAAGCTGGGGGGCTGTCCCAGATCGATGTGGGGTGCTGGTGCAGGAGGAGCTGCCGGAGGTGATGGTGCAGAAGCTGCTGACTGAGGTGGAGGGTCAGCTGCTGCCCCTGGTGTGGGCGCCTGGGGGGCAGAGGGAGCACTTGTGGGGAGCACTGGTTACACTTGGGGGGATGGAGCAGGTGTTGGAGGTCAGGACTGAATTTTGAACACACTGTTCTCCTCTCCAGCCTCATCACTACAGCCTTCAGGTCCTTCAGCTCCTCGGTGGAAGCTGTCATGCTCCAACACCTGCTGGCTGCTCCCAGGGAAAGCCAGACACCAGTGCCTCGGCACACTCCCAGAGCCCAGCAGCCTGGACCGTCCCTACCCCCAGTTCTGAGCACCCACCACCTGCTGGCGGACCTCGCTGTTTTTTTTCTCCAGCTCCTTCAACCAGGGCCTTCAGGTCCTCCAAGGGTGAGGGTCAGTTAGAAGTATCCCGAGATCCCCTGATTAAGCAGAAGCTCCCCTGCTCTGCTTTACTTTGTGTCTCCACAGGAGGGTGCTTATCTCAGACACGAAATACTGAAATCATCCTAGGTGAGGGAACGGCGAAAGCGAGCAGCGTCTTTGCCGACGCTCCAAGAAGCAGCCGCAGCGCTGGCTGCCTCGGCATCACATGAGTGACCGGAACAAGCCGTCATGATGGAGCTCTGACCTCTACCATGCGCTGGCCCAGGGACAGAAACCGCTGTCGGCCCTGTTCTGGGTCTGTGTGCAGCGTTCCTTTGAAGGCGGGTTCGTCGATCAGCTACACACACACATGAACCCCAAACCCCACAGATCCAGACCAACATCAGTGATTTTTGCATAGTTTGTGTTTATTACACAGCTCTTCCTCCCCCTCCAGAGCGCGACTTCTGGGGACAGGAGTTTCTCGACGCTTAGGGACTAATGGAATTCCTGGACACCTATTAGTCGTGTAATTACATCTTCCGAAAAGTAAGATTGGAAATTAAACTAGCCCCAACGAATTGCAGGTGTCCTTTTCTGTAGCTTTACATATTCTCTGGAGATAAAACCCACCACCCCGTTCTTCCAACGTCTGAGAGATGATGATGAATCGAACGAAAATATTTTCCGCCTCGGCAGCAGCCTTTATTTCCATGTAACTTCTTCACCAGGCTTCAGCTCTCTGTGGGGAAGGGAAAAAACAGAGGAGAGAGTAAAATTAGGATACCTTTTGAGGAATAATAAATAATGAATGTAATTAATTACTCTAGAATACCTTAATTTTGAGTTATGCATAAATATAATTTTCCTTGGAATCACTGTCAGTTAAAAATCTTTCAATACTGAGAAGCTTCCTCTTTTCTTTCCAAAGCTTCAGTGGACCGAGTCCTTCACTACCTACTACTAATTAGTCCATGCTGTGCAGCATGATTTTTTTTCCATTGTTTCGTTAACCCTATGGGCTAATAGAGAATTAGGAGACCTGGTGCAGATGAGGCAACGTGTTACATCATCTAAACCCTCTCCGAGAAGTCAGCCATGAGCCCAAATGGGTCGGTGTTTATAAACGCATCCCCCAGGGAAGATACAGCGGCTGCCGACATAAATGTTAGCTTTCAAAAACTTGGTTATTATTTTTAAATTATACAAATTTATAGAAGTATTTAGTTAAAAAGTGCTGTGGTCGTTTTAAGACAGAAGTTTGCTATAATCCACCGAAAAGCTGAAAATTAAAACTCAAGCCCCGTGTTTCCCACGGAAGTTTTACAGAGACAAAGTGACGGTTCCCAGGTTGTGGGACACAGAGCTCGTTGGCAGTTAGCGACCGTCTCGCTCCCAAGCGGGGCGGCTCCCAAAGCCCCGGCTGTCAGGGGGCACCGGTGACCTCAACCCTTTGTCTACATTGGCCAGAAGTTTTAGGGCTTTCTCCCCTTTAGTATTTTGACAGCATCACTGATTATTCCCCCCCCCCCCCCATACTTAAGACTCTTAAAAAGAGCCGAGAAGCGCTTTGCAGAAGAGCTGAGCATCCCGACCTCCGATACAGCAGGCTCTTGTTCCTGAAAGCCGACAGCTTTTCATCGTTCCACCTGTCCAAGTAGCATCCAATCACGAATCCCAAGGGGACAAGGATGTGGACCCAGTGATCACGCACAGCTTGGGCGAAGTTCACCATGGCTGCTGGCGGGAATGGTGGGACACAGTGGGGTTAGGATCTGATAAATCCTGACACATCCCTACACAAAAACTGCTGCAGCCTCTAGTCCTGCTTGGATCCCACAGCAGCCTAACAACCCGGAGGGCTGTCAGATCCTTCCTGCGGGACACAATGAGCCCGCAGAGCGCTGCCGCTCTCAAATGTGTGCACAGACCTCCCAGAAATAATCCCAACCAACTCCCGGCCCCCGGAAATCGGGGTTTATCCCAGCCGGCAGAGCGGTACATCTCTTCTACGACCCCCCCTGGTGACACAGCTCCATGTGAGTGTTCCAGAGTAATTTACCCACTGAAGTAACTGTGATGATACCACCCGTGGGTCCCCCGCAGCCACATATCAGCTGTGGCCATCCCCCGTCACCCATAGGTCACCCAGGGATGCCCCACATCACCCACGGGTGTCCCACAGCTGCCCCGTATCACCCGAGGGTCACCCAAACCCACCCTGCAATCACCCGTAGGTGCCCTGCAGACACCCCGTGTCACCCATGGGCGCTCCAGGCATGCCCCACGTCACCCCTGGGTGCACCCATGGCCACCACAGGCCACCCACGGGTGTCACAGGGACACCTCACGTCCCTTATACGTAGCCCCACGGCCACTCCGCATCACCCATGGGTGCCACAGGGACACCCCACCTCACCCGCGGGTGCCCCACGGCCACCCAGGCCGCTGCCGGCGGCTCGGGCCGGCGCTCACGGTGCTGACGCACGACAGGGCCCTGCCGGCTCCGCCGGGCGCGGAGAAACGCTGCCCCAGGCCCGCCTGGGGTCCCGCCCGTGCCCGCAGACCGCGGGGCTGAGGGGCCGCTCCCGGGGAAGGTCGGTACCACGGAAAGGGCCCCCCGGCCCCGTGCCTCCCTCCTCCGTTACCGTTCCTCGCCGCCGGCAGGCCCCGCGCAGCGGCCACACCAAGGGCAGCGGGCGGCGCCAGCAGGCCGGGAGAGCCCACCGGCGGCGCAGGGAGCGGGGGAGCAGGGCGCTTCCCCCCCCCCCCCTCAGCGGTGGTGCCGCCCGTTGCCCTTCCACCCTCCCTCTTCCTTCTCCCCGCCTCCCCCAAGATGGCGGAGGGCGCCGCACCGGGCGGCGGCGGTGGCCGCGCTCCCCGCAGGCCCTGAGGGAGGCCCCGAGGCAGGTAGCGGCGGCGGCTCGGGGGGTAGCGCGGCGGGCCGGCCCCGGCGTTCGCTGGTGGAGGCCCCGCTCTTCCCCGCGGGAAGCCGAGCCCGCCCTTCCCTTCCTCCTCTTCCCCTCAGGAGTGGAAGGGGTCGGGCCCGGCCCGGTCGGCGAGGCTCACCCCCATCCGCGGCGGGGCCCGGCGGGGCGCTCCGTGCGCAGCCTCCGGCCCGCCCGGTGCTGCCCCTCTTCCTCCTCCTCTTCCCTCCCCCCCACGGCCCGGGCTGCCGCCGGGCCTGAGGGGCCGCGGCCCCGGGAGCGCCGTGTCCCGGTGTCCCCGGCCGGCCCCGGCGGAGCTGCTCCGCGTGATCCCGTTGGCTTTATTGTAAAAAAAACCTCCCTCTTTCTAATAACAAAAGGCCTACATCCATCAAAAGTTAATATCTGAGACTTAATTGATACGCAGTAGCTGCATCGAGCAGTATTCCCAACTGTTACCCTGTGTATTCGCAGAAACGTGTGAAGTTAGATTGAAATTAATAGACTTTTCCTTTGGATTAGTCAATGAAACAGCTTCTTCCCCCATCCAGATTAGTTCTTTTGGAGATCAAACACTTGGAGAGGAAAATGACATCGATTATCAAGTTGACTACGCTTTCAGGGGTGCAGGAGGAGTCTGCCCTTTGCTATCTGTTGCAAGTAGATGAATTTCGTTTTCTTTTGGACTGTGGCTGGGATGAAAACTTTTCTATGGATATTATTGATTCTCTGAGGAAGTAAGTACTTCGGTGTATAAATTTACTTTTTTTTTAATAGGTCTTGTCCTTTCTGAAAGTTGTCAAAAGATCATGCAATGGTATCTGTATGGTGATGTTAAATCCAAATTTTTTCCTTTTTTGTTGTTTGAAGTATGGTTTTTTTATCTGAAGGGAATTATGCTGCTGAAAGATTGCCAGTAAAAACTTGGGGGTTTTTTTGTGAGTCTAATGAGTTACGTCTATTAACTGTAATTCTTAAACTGTTCTGTGTTTGTTTTGGCTTGGATGTTTTGGTTTTTTCATGGACACAACACAGAGCAGAGTTTATGGGAGACTGACCTTGGCTCTAAACTAATTTAGAATGGTTAACTAAGTTTTAAATGGAAGAATTCTTAGCGTACGTAGGCTGAATACGAAGTGGCTCAACTCTCTCCTCTTGTTTCAAGTTGAATGGACTGTCAGTCAGGAAAACAGCTTCTGTTAGTTATTCCAGCCCTGCAAAGAAATAAACCTGCCTGGACTTTAATCCTGAACTTCTGCAGGTTCGCAGCAAGGAGCTTTGCTGATGCGAGTGTTGATTACAAGGTTAGGACTGAAACGTGAAAATTCCTGAAAGAAGCTAAACTTTGTGATGCTGCTTTTATAGATTCACTTTTCTAACATTGACATGCTGGTAGTGTTTGAAGTCTTTTAACCGAGAATTACTATGTACTAAGGATAATTTATGAAATTTTACGAGTGTCTTACCTGAGAAGCAATTAGATAAAAATCCTCTTTTTCATAACAGCCATCAAGAAGAATGCGTGTGCCCCAGTTACTATGTGAGGGAACAAAAAACTTTCAGCCCAACTTGTATTTTCACTTGTTGCATATGTTTTATGCTCTCAAGTTTTTCAGTTATGATAGGTAGTAAGTTCTTAGTCTGTGTTCTTATTTTATGCAACGCTTTGCAAGAAAAATATCTTCTGTTTTTAAAATGAATAAACCCCCTAAAATTTATATGCCCCTTTTCTTAAGTGATGTATTTGACCTTTTCTGTTTTTAAAGAAATATATTTTGATTTGATCCTTATCAATGTAAGGATTGTTGTGTCTTTGGTCCTGTTACTTGGTCTTTCTCATCAGAAGAAAAGTTGTAGTCTGTTTTAGGTTTTTAGATGTATAAACAATTTGTAGCATGTCTGCACTGGTAATGTTTTTGGCCCCTCAGTTAATGGGCTTTCTGGTGTCTCAGTATATATTAAGGTCTTTTGATGTAAAACTTGCATCTTCCAGACCTTGAAATTATATTTGCAGAAGTCGTGTGCATTTTTAGGTACTTGAACCTTTGGAAAGACCTGTTACTTTTAATTATGATTTTAAAAACTTTTTTCTAAACCTGGAAGGATTTTAAGTTTTCTTGTTTGGCATTTAGACTGTGTATGTATTCTCAAAATAGCCACAATAGGGAGCATATAATGCCATACAAAACTCTTTTCATCAACTTCTGTTGTCCTTTTTTTGTAGACATGTACACCAGGTTGATGCTGTTCTTCTTTCTCATCCTGACCCTCTACACCTTGGTGCTCTTCCATATGCAGTTGGAAAAATGGGGTTGAATTGTGCCATTTATGCAACTATCCCTGTGTATAAAATGGGACAGATGTTTATGTATGATCTCTACCAGGTATATTTAAGTTGATACTTTCATACGCAAGGTCTTTGATATGGTAGAGTTCTCAGGTTCTTGAACGCTCGATACTTGTTGTTTGTTTCAGTCCCGCCATAATACTGAAGATTTCACACTCTTTACATTGGATGATGTAGATGCAGCCTTTGATAAGATACAACAGCTGAAGTTTTCTCAGATTGTGAACTTGAAAGGTAAAGTCGTCACCAAACTTTCAATAAATGACTTTTAGTGAAAGGCAACAAAGTCGTTATGAGTTAAAATAACTTTTTTTTTTAAAGGGAGTAAGTTTTGAAATGTGCATTTTGCAGGGCTGCATTCAGTATGCTGTATCAGCTGAACGTTTGCCTCAGTAATTGTATATGTGGAAACAGATAGAATTTCCACTTAACGCGGAGGTGGTCATGCCAAAGTATATTTAGACATTTGTTTTTCTTTTGTGGTTTTTGTAACTTTTCTTGGAGTTTGCTCGTGTCTCAAAAGCATTTGCTCATGCCTAGCGGTAGATACCTCAGAACTGTTCAGTAACCAGTAACACAAAGGAAGGCTTTCTAGAGGATGAATAGGTTGCAGAGATTAAGTTATGACATGTGAATGATTTAATGAGGAGGTCTTCACTGACTCTGAATGATACTCAGTGTAGCTTATTGCTAGGAACTGTGGCATCTGGAGAATCAGCAGCTTTTCACTCTTGTTGAATTTGAAGATCAGAATGAAATGGAAGTCCTGTTTGTAAACAAAGACACGTACAAGGTGACCACCAGCAGCTTGTCTCTGAGATGCAGCGTCTCCCAGTTCCTGAATGCTGCTTGCCAAAATACTCACCCTGTAATTTGGAATATAGAAATGGAGTACCATCCTTGAAAGGCTGCTGACCCTTTTTCAAGATATTTGTAGCAAGACTATATCTGGGCTGCCAGCTTTTACAGCTTATAAGTAATTTTAGTGAACAACTTCTTAAAAACACACTACTTTTTCATATTTAATGGAAGTGATTTGACAAGGCTTGATGGATACATCTAAGAAGATAATGTATGTTTTAATTATTACTAAAGCCATTACAGCAGCTCTGCAGTGCCTCTGAGAACCAGTGGGAAAGAAGTGATCTTCACTTCAGTTTCTTTTTCTAGAGGCAAAATAGAAGTGAATTGCAAAAAATTTTGAAGTTACTGGTTAGATGGGAAGGGCAGATGTGTTACTGATTTTTCATACTTCATTTGACTTTTTTCTCCAGTAGTAATTTTGCCATTCAGTTGTTTAAAATTACTGTCTTTTATTCAGAGTAATGGATTTTAATACATGTACCTAAAATACTGAAAACTTTTGTAGGCAAAGGACATGGTTTGTCAATCACACCATTGCCAGCTGGCCACATGATAGGAGGCACAATTTGGAAGATTGTCAAGGATGGAGAGGAAGAAATTGTTTATGCAGTTGATTTCAACCACAAGAGGGAGATGTAAGTTCAACACAGCAACATATATTTCTTAGACACTGTCTTAGGTGTGCATCATTTAGTGTGCGACAAACAGGTATGGAAGTAGCGGTGCCTTTTCAGCTCTAAGACGACCACTAATTTCACTTGCTTGTTTTGAATTGATTAATCTGAACTTATTAGCTGTGGATTTCTTCATTCCACTCAGTTTTATTTATTTGTAAGTTTGAAGCAGGAAATGTTCAGCTACTGAGTAGTTTGATTTCTGTACATGCAAACATCTGGAAGCTAGCTGTCTTATATTTTCCTCATAAAATAGAAATGCAGAAAAGTGAGATTTCGCCTTTTTTCCACAGCCATCTGAATGGATGTTCCTTGGAAATGTTGAGCAGGCCTTCATTGCTTATTACAGATTCATTTAATGCTACTTACGTACAACCCAGGAGGAAGCAAAGGGATGAGCAGCTACTGAGTATGTATCCTGTTTGGGCTTAAAAATAGCAGTAATGTGATTTATTAGCCACTGTAAATTGTTTTTCTATGAGAAATTCAGCAGCATCCAAACAAAGAACCTTTATTAAAATTTAAAAAATTTTGAATGACTCTTCTGATAGTACTGACCCTGTGGGTTAAACGCTTTCATGAAAACAATGAACTGTATTTGAAAACAGTGTATTTTACCCAGTATCAATTACTCTCTTCTTAAGGGATTTTTAAATGACCTTCCTCAGCACATCCTTTTTTAAACTCCTTTTTACTGGTTGTTTTTTAATAAGAAAAGAAAAAGAAAGAAAAAGTAGTATTAAAGCAGTAAAATCTTCCGAGCTACCAAGAAAACTCCAGCTTCCTTTAATTTTGGTGGAAACATGGTTTTGGATCTCTTTTGAAGTTTAATTTATTTCTGAGTTCAAGTTGGTTTTGGTTATGGTTGCTAGTGTGATGTAACAAACAAAACACCAAGCCATAAACGTTCTAATTTTGGTTCAAAGTATAAGTAGGTTTTTGTTTTGTTTTTAATTCTTCTTAGCTAATGTTTTGGAGACATTACGAGGTGATGGAAATGTATTAATAGCTGTGGATACAGCAGGCAGAGTTCTGGAACTTGCTCAACTTCTTGATCAGATCTGGAGAACAAAAGATGCAGGATTAGGAGTCTACTCTCTAGCGCTTTTGAATAACGTCAGCTACAATGTAGTGGAGTTCTCCAAATCACAGGTTTGTTTTGATTTTAAAATGCAATTGTGAAGAGGGAATTGGAACATGTGTGCAAAAGCATTTTGTTTTTCTTACCAACAGTAAAAAATGGCTAAATACTGGGTGTTGTCCTTATTCCATAGCGCGTGTTTGTGTCTCACATCTTTTGATTAAGTAACACAGAGTCTGGCTATGGCAATGGGCATGTTTCTTGATACTTATTTCTGGTTTTATCACAAGACTTGTTAGCATAGTCTGTAGCTGTTAAAAAAGAAGACTTAAAGTACTTGTTTCTATGTTGTTTACATTCAGCATTATTTCTACGCTTGCTGAGAAGCATTGATGTAATCACATGCATATTGCAGCCTGTACTTTGTGTCAGGTTTGTAGATTATTGTAGAACTTGTATACTTATAGATAACTTTTTCTTAATACATATTTTAGGTTGAATGGATGAGTGACAAGTTGATGAGGTGCTTTGAAGACAAGAGAAACAATCCTTTTCAGTTCCGCCATCTCTCCTTATGTCATAGCCTGTCTGATCTGGCTCGAGTGCCTAGTCCGAAAGTTGTTCTTGCCAGTCAACCTGACTTGGAGTGTGGGTTTTCTAGAGATCTTTTCATTCAATGGTGCCAGGATTCCAAAAACTCTATAATTTTAACTTACCGCACTACGCCTGGAACATTAGCGCGATTCCTGATTGATAATCCTTCTGAAAAAGTTATAGATATTGAGGTAAGAGTTGTCTGTATATCTCAAAGTTTTTAATTGTGGGCCATCTGGGGGAACATGAACAAAAGTGAACTTGGTTTCCTTTTTGATCTACTGAAAACGCTTCTAGTGGAAAAGGGAAATCTGAAATCAGTATGTTGCATATTTAACCGATTGTGGATAAACTTACATAAAAATAGGTCTCGTATTAGGAGCTACAGGATACTTTTTGGTGGTGTGGCAAAATTAATGCTCCATAGAGTTGCTTTTAAATACAAAGTTGCATTCAAATATTTATCTTTAGACAACATTTTCCTGGGTGTTTTTGTTAGAAAACGTACAGATCACGATATATGATGGGTTATTCTTGCTGGAAAATACTCTGGTTTGGGATGAGGGGAGAATCGAGTCAGATTAGTGTAATATATTCTACCAGAATTAGAAAGATACGTGAAAGCTAGGAATTAGAACACAATTAATTGTTATTCATGCTTTCACATTACTTTCAATAATTTATATACCTGTGTCTACTTCTCTCTAGTAAACATTGTTAATTTATGGGATCGCAGTGATAATTTCAATCCTGATGATGCAGCTTTATTTTAGTTCAGATTGGATTGGAAGCATTGAATTACAGTGTTAGACTATTACTAGAATTCAGTATTATTCAAGGTGACTTATACTCTAATTTGATGTTCAGAAAACAAGAAACAAAAGTTATCGTTGTTTTGGCTGCTAGTTTGACTTTGCCAGGTTCTTCTGGTTTCATGTTAGTGGCTCTGCTCATCTCAGAGTATTTGCATTCATTTATTGGAGAGATATTTCATGAAGATGTTTTAAGAAACGTTTGTAAAACTAATTGATTTTAATACTTTTAGAAATGCTTTTCTATTAAAGTAGACTACTAATTGATAACGTTGTCATGATGTTGGCATGCCAATGTGCCACATGTTTGCATAATTTTGTCTTGTACGTGACATACAGGTTGTGCTTGCCCTTGGTACTTAAATACAAATATTCTTGTCAGCAGCATGTTGGAAAAGTATTAAAATCATGTCAGCTACTCACAGTAATATTCATTTTAATTCTATCTGCAGTTGAGAAAGCGTGTCAAGTTGGAAGGAAAAGAACTTGAAGAATACCTAGAAAAGGAGAAATTAAAGAAGGAAGCAGCTAAGAAGCTAGAACAGTCTAAAGAGTAAGTATATTGGCTGTCCCTGCATTCTGCGGTTACGGTCAGAGTTGAGATGTCTGTGTGATCATTCTGCTGCTTCAACCATTTACAGGGATAAATGAAAATCATAGTTTTGGTTGACTTGTCTGAGGGCACTGGGGAATCGGGAATGCTTGTCTTGAATCTGTTGTTATGACAGACCTGTTTCATCTGCCATTTGACTGTGAGCGCTTTCTCAGATACATAAACTGCCCTTGTCCTTGGTTAATGTTATGTCAACTGTTATTTTCCAGTTAGTGTGTTTGTGTAACATTAAACCTGAAGAAAAAAAGTGCTAGTTTTTTTTGAATGTCATTTCAGGGCAGATATCGATTCCAGTGATGAGAGCGATGCTGAAGAGGATATTGATCAGCCAACTGTACATAAGACCAAACATGATTTGATGATGAAAGGTGAAGGTAGTCGGAAAGGAAGTTTCTTCAAACAGGCAAAGAAATCTTATCCAATGTTTCCAGCCCCTGAAGAAAGAATTAAATGGGATGAATATGGCGAGATTATAAAGTATGTGGTGGTAATGCATACTAACATGTAATAGCTATGTAATAATTCAAAAATAGAAGTAATAAAAATAAAAATCATCATTTTCTCTTTTGCAGTGCTGCGATATACTGTTCCAACCTCAGTAACTTTTGAAGTTAGGACAGTTTGTGCTGAGTCTCACAGGAACCTTATGATAGGATTGAAGCTGCAGAGTGCCAATCCTTGGCCTGTGTTCACACCTCTTAGGATGTGTTTCCACTCCAGGCTTCTTTTTTTTTTTTTTTTTTTGCTTTTATTATATAAGATAGAAGAATTAATTTTTTTTTAACCTGACTTTTTTCTGCTTTAAATTATGCATAATTTTGATAACTTTATAATGAGGGGAAAGAACATTGTTCATCGTAGAAAAATCTAGCCACACTTGTCCTATTTGCATAACGAATACGTGCTAGAAAACTTCAATTTGCTAGTATTTGCCAAGATAGCAAATTTCTTGTTTAAGATAGGAAGATGATATTTTCCAAATGAGCTCTGTTCAAATATGGAAATATTGAAGGCAAGCGTAAAAAAATTGTTGTCAGTAACAACTCAGTAGTAATAGTCAGCATTGTTTGTTTTTATATTATGTAGTGCTTTGGTTTTACTGTAAGACTATTAAAAGCAAAATGCCTTTCATTCTTTAGACCTGAGGATTTTCTAGTTCCAGAACTTCAAGCAACGGAAGAAGAAAAAAGCAAATTGGAATCTGGTTTGACAAATGGAGAAGAGCCTATGGACCAGGATTTATCAGATGTTCCTACCAAATGTATTTCTGCAACAGAATCCATGGAAATTAAGTGAGCGGCTTTGTTGTTCTTGTTCTTGTCAGTTTTGCTAGAATGGTGGTATGGGTACGGTGCAAATTGGGTAAAAGGCTAGCTTGGAATTAAGGAAGTGGGAAAGTGCTTGCTCTTTGTTTTTGTTTTTTTTTTTTTTTCCCCAAGCAATCTAAGTTAGTTTTTTACTAGTCTTTCTGGGAGCACAGTACAGAGTCTTATGGTACTCCACTCTTAAGAAATTCACAGTTTGTTCCCTGTCTAATGGAGACAAGCGAAAAGAGGAAGAACAAACAATACAATAGTACATTAACATAGGTACTCAAATGTATATATATTTTGTTAAAAGAAGAACTTAATCAAATATACTTATCTCATGTTTCTGATAACTATGTGAGTGAATTTTGGGTATTTATAGTGTTAAATACACACATATGCTGATATTTGACAATTTTGTATTTTACTGATCCATAATATACCTTGTGCAGACAGCTTTTGCTGATGTAGAATAATTTCAAAATATCTTTCATTTTAAAATGAAATATTTTGGAGCATTCGGAGGTTTAATGTTTTAAACTGAAAAAAGTATTCTTGGGCTTTTAATTCAAACTAGAGCCAGAGTTACATACATTGACTATGAAGGACGCTCTGATGGGGACTCAATTAAAAAAATTATTAACCAAATGAAACCAAGGCAACTGATCATTGTCCATGGACCACCTGAAGCCAGTCAGGACCTTGCAGAATGTTGCAGAGCTTTTGGTGGAAAAGATATTAAAGTTTACGTGCCAAAACTGCATGAAACTGTAGATGCAACCAGCGAAACTCACATTTACCAGGTAAGGTACTGGAATTTGTTAGTTGTGTAACTGCTGTGAACTGTAGTAGAGCTGTATTGACAAACTCTGATTTGGCCCTCCATTCTTTGGGAGAGGAGGGACGATACTACCTGCTTGTACACTTGGGTTTGTGTGATCAAGACATCAGTAGCGTTTTTCTGTCTTCTAGGTAAGCATTCCCTTTGTGCTTAGTATTTGTAAGGAGTGTTTAAAAGCTTAAACATAAGATCAGTACGTCTTTACCTGTCATGCAAAAGGAAAGGTTCGTGTCCATGGGAACATCGGTTTGCTTTACTCAAGCCTTAATAGATTTATAATGCCTATATTTAGTGTACCACTGTACCCTACTTGCACTTCAGGATTCCTTTTGCAATCTGTACACTACTTGCAATCCAGGACTTTTTTTTGGAATCTGAAGGGGACCCTTAGAGAGCAAAGAGAAAAAAAATTCCTTTGTATATAAATAGTACCTAAAAATGAACATGTAAAGTTAGGAGCAAGTAAATGTTAAACAAATGACACCCCTACCCCTCCAAAAAAAAGTTAAAGTGATGGTTCTTGGAAGGTGAGGTTATGACGATGTGTTGCACAGTGTTAATATATTGCATTTAATTTTCGTGGTTAAGCTCTAAGCAAGAAAACTTGGATAATTTGTGTGAAGTATTTGAAAATTGTGTATGGTCCCAATTCAGCTTTTGGTGTTGTTTAGAGGAAAGTCTCTCACATGCAGTTTCAGCATTAGTCCTTTATTCCTTCTGTCCTTTTAAAGTTAATAGAAAAACATCAGTAGAATTGTTGAAAAAGACACTTCTGCTTCTTTCCAGAGAAAAATCTGTTACCCTGTAGGAAGTGGAAAGTTCCAGTTATTTAGAATTATCCAGTTCTGACAGCCTTAAAACAGTGGTGTTTTCTGTGTTTGGTTTGTTGGTTGGTGGGTTTTTTGGTTCTTTTTTTTTTTAGCTATGAGGATTGCTAGTGTGCAAGAAATGACACAATTGTGATTTTTCACAAAGTACTTAACTGAATAAAATTGTAGTTGCTTCGTATTTAATTTCAACTTTTTTTATATATGGGGGAAGTTCAGTCTTGTGTGTAGCTTTAGTTTGTTTTTCTGTTTGAAGCTTTCTGAACAGGTGAAGTACACTGGAGAATTAAAAAATAGTAGATGTGAGTGGGGCATCAGAATCCCAGTGCCTTTGAGTAGGCTGTGCTGCGGGTGGATAATTAGCTGCAATATCCTTCATACAGTTGCAGCCTTGATTCCACTGTGGGGATCATGAGCAATCTCACATAGGTAACAACCTTTCAGAATAGGGCTTTATTTAATGGGTTAAAGTCCAGGAATGCACCAGAGGAATCAGGGTAAGGTAATGTTTTGGTCGCTTTGAAATCTGATATTCACAACATCCCTTCTTAAAATAAAATATTAATTATAATTCTTTTGGAGGGTTGAAATTTGGAACTGCTGTTCAGTAACCTAAATTTATCTATAGAAACTTTACTTAAAGTTTCTAAGGCCAACTAAGGAACTCCTTGGTGCAAAAAAGGTTTCTGATGTTTTAAAAGGAATTGATTGCTCTCGCTGTAAGTTTAACTCAAGTTTGCAGTCATATAGATTCTTTTTTTTATTTAAACTAAGACAAAAAAGGTATTGATCTCCACTGCCTTTCAAGTTGAGTGGTGACACGAGGGTTATACAAATTATGCTTTGAAAGTATAGAACGTCTTGCCTTGGTGATACCAATTCCCTCCTTTCCCTCCCGAAAAGAACGTGAGTCAAACCTATATGGAGAGACAGTGACAGGAAAACTGCTAATTATTAAAGCTTGAAGTAAGAACTCTCTCTGTGTTTTCCATCAAACTAATAGTACTTTTGTTCTTGTGCAACCCAGGTCAGGTTAAAAGATTCTCTCGTCAGCTCCCTTCAGTTCTGTAAAGCCAAGGATGCTGAGTTGGCTTGGATAGATGGTGTTCTGGACATGCGGGTTTCGAAAGTGGATACCGGAGTTATTTTGGAAGAGGGAGAGCTGAGGGAAGATGAAGACTTAGAGATGCAAGTGGATATGCCTTCCTCAGACTCTAGTGTCATTGCACAACAGAAGGCCATGAAAAGTCTCTTCGGTGATGATGACAAGGAGATGTGTGAGGAGAGCGAGATCATTCCTACTTTGGAACCTCTGCCACCTCATGAGGTACACAAATTATGCTGACCTGAACTACTTTTTTGAAGAGCTCTGTATTCATTTGTTTTTCTAGTGCTTAGAGGTTGGTACTGTGATCTTACTCAAATGAAAGCCTCACTGAAACTTGACTTTCATATTTGGTTTTCTCTGTTAAACCTGGTACTGTTCTTTGTTCAGATTTTATGCTTTTCAGCAAGGATTATCTCTTGCATTGGCGCTAGGCACTACCGGTGCCTAGCATACAATGCCATCTATTAAGATTTTAATTAGCATGTATCATATTTGTAGTTAGTACTTGCAGATTTGGAAATTAGTTGGCATTTAGTCACTCTTGGATTTTATTATGTTTCATTGATGCTATGGAAGATACTTCATATACTTGAGATACAAATCTTTGAAACTCATACGTCTCTGCTTCCATAGTAATGATTTGAGAGTTCATTAAATTAATCTTTTCTATAAATTTATCTTTACTCTTAAATTAAAATACTTTGCATGTGAGTGGGTATTATTTTATCTTTTCATTGAATGATTACAGTGTCATCTAATCTTAGAATTACTTTGTAAGACACTGTTGTGCAGTCCTAAACATAGTCTATTCTAGGCGCTAGGTAAGTGTGGCGACAACTCTGAAGTCTGTTCGGATTCATGGCAACTGTCATAGAAGTATGTATTGATCAGCAGTACAGCTTGTTGCAGCTCTGTCCCTGGCATAACATGGCTTGGAAGAAGGATCTTCAATGACAGCTTTCCATTTTTCTTCAACATGTCAGCAAAGAAGGAAATTTTTCCTTTACTTTTCAGATAACTTCTAAGGTCTTCCTATCCTGGAAATGTCTCACTGCAGGTGAACAGAAATAGAACCGATCTTCTCATTTATAGAAGAGAGTAGTAGTCTAGGCCACACTGCTGCCAACACAACGATGATGAGATCTTTGGAAAAATTGAAGGTATTAAGTAGCAGAAGTATTAAAATTGTGTGTGTTGTTTAAAGGTTCTTGGACATCAGTCTGTGTTTATGAATGAGCCAAGACTGTCTGACTTCAAGCAAGTTCTCTTGCGAGAAGGTATACAAGCTGAGTTTGTAGGAGGAGTGCTTGTGTGCAACAATCTGGTGGCTGTTCGCAGGGTAGGTGTTCAGTGTCTTAAACTCTTTGGTAAATAATATTCCAAATGAAAATTAAGTTTCACATTAGTGTAAAGATAATAAATTGAAACATGTCTTTCGTTTCAGACTGAAACAGGGCGCATTGGATTGGAAGGCTGTCTCTGTCAAGACTTCTATAGGATAAGAGACCTTTTGTACGAGCAATACGCTATTGTCTAAGGAAAGCGCTGCAAAGATGTTTTTACTTGAACTTTTAAAGACAGTGGGGACTTTTTGTAGTTTTCTAATTTATACCGGGGAAACCTAATGCATAAAGAACAATTAACTACCCTGAACATGTAAATAACTGTTACTGTCATTCTTCATAAATCTGTTGGTACATTCCATGTTGTTGACTTTCAAACTGTTATGACTTGCTGTCTCCCACATAACACATTATAAATGAGTTTATGACTATGAACCCTTCTCAGGAAAGGTTCAATTTGTCAGGACATGTTTTGGTTTCATAGATGCCCTGCCAAAGAGTACAAAATATATAAAAGTCATTCTTCTGTTCTAAAGTCAGATTAGATAGGGAACTGTGGGTTCCTTTTGGTTTTGTTCTTTTTGAGTTTTGTGTGGTGGTTTTTGGTTTGTTTTTTTCTTTTGCTTTTTTTTTTTTTAATAACTTTAACTTAGGGGACAATCTTGAGTCTCTTTTTTTATTATTTTTTTTTTTTGATGGAGGTTAGTTAAAGTACGTTTTTAATAGCCCACTTAAAGCTAGACTACCCAAACTTTCCCCCAGTGTTAATCTGGCTGCATCTTAATGTGGTATCTGCTTCATCTTCCTGATTTGTTCCAGAACAGCATTTCATGTTCTATATAAAGTATTAATCTGCAGGATCAAAAAATTACTTTGGAAAGGTACTCTAAGAAGGCCAGATAATATTGTCAGGCAGCGTAAAATCCAGTAATTGTGTGCTTCAGAGTAACTTCTGTGCAAACTTATAGAACTTATAACTCCTAGCTTTTGCAAAATTCTGCAAAACTATAAAATCTTTTCTGAGTTCCAATTTTAATATTTTCAAAGTCTAAAACCTTTATCCATGCACTGCTCTTTGTTCAGAGTGCTGTGAGCCAAGTTCAGGAAGATCCTTTATCTTGAAATCTGAGTTCATGTGATGTATTTAATGCTTTTGTGCCATGTTTCATTCTAGTTGCATGTTTTGTGCCATTTTTCATTCTAGTTGACAGTGGGACTTACTGTAGCTGCTGATGCTAGGAATTGACCTTACTTTTTAGGTGGAGATGAGCACAGTTTTGGACGCCTTAATTTCTCAGAAATGAAGTTATGCAAACAAATGGCCTCTTGAGAGTTTATTTAATCCTTTTTTCCCCTTTCCTCTTGTGAACCACCAGCTTTGGCAGTAGAGGGTTGCTTGCTTGTTTTTACATCCAACAGCAATGTAATGTGTGCTCTCTGCCTGTATGTTTAAATAAAACCTTTTGAAAAAGTGGCAAAAAATAGCCCTGTGGGCTATCAATGGAAAGATAATTTACTTTGCAATTCATTCTTGACAAATAGTTTTCTATCTGATCTGCAGACTATTTATTCTCCTTAAAATAATAACTTAAAACTGAAGACCATGTTAAAAAAAAAAAACAAATAAAAAAAAACAAACAAAACAAAACACCTGCTAGAACTGTATACTAAAAATGTAAAAAAAAATTTAATGCTGAGTGAGAATGTATTTTGTTACACGAAGAAAATCTTGGCTAGGAATGACTGAATGGCTCAATGTTATTTTTTTTTTCAACAGTGTAGAAAAATGTTTATTTTCCATTATATTGACAGTGAGAAGTTCATAGAAATGCTCTGGTTTTGTAGCTGTTTTGTAGCAATGCTATGTAAATCTATATGATACTGAATGCTTGTTGGTGAATACTATTGTATTACTATTGTTGCTGATACTAATGAACTTTTATAAAGTGAGTTGCTTTGTACATAATCATGTTTGCCTTAGGACTTTTAACTGGAGGGCTTAGGGTGGGCAGAGATCACACATGCCTGCATGGAATATACTAATAAAGAAAAAAACCTTTAAGAAATCAACCTAAAAATAGTGCTGTTTTTAAGAAAGGGTTAAAGACAAGACAGTGCGATCATAAACCTTTCTGTCAGCTTTGTTAGGTGGGTTTTTTTTACCCTATTGAGTCAAATTCATCTAAGTTTAACAAAAGTTTAGTGTTATCAGTCATTGAATTCCAGCACGTCTTGGTGAAGAGGAGAACCCCAGTTAATGCCATCAGTAAGGAAAAGGCTCAAGTATGAGCAAAACAGCTAACTTTCTTTTTTACTCTGTTCAGCATGAGTGTGGATTGAAATCAGACCTAGAAAGCTGATGGGTAAGGTGATAGCAGTCATCACCCAGCTGGGGAAAACTGGATTTTTGGGCAATTCTGGTGATGAGAGGGCTGAAGGGGAGTACAGGACATCCACAGTAAATGTAGCACAGGCTGCTGCTGTGCTGCGGGGCAGGTATGCTCCTCCGCTCTGCGTTGCTTACTTGTAAGCGGTGTGGAACTGAAGCAAAATTGAAACAATTATTGAACTGCTGTGTGTCATTTTCAGAGTTACTAATCTGGTTCTTGTTTGTATCTGAACTGAAAGATTCATTTCCCCTTACCTCCACAAAATGTCAGTGCTGCCATGAACTGTAAGCTGTATGTTCTGACTTCTGCGTTTTCTTCATTAGCAGTAAAAATTTGATAAGGAGTACCATTTCTTACTCTTTGCTCTATTGCTCTTGAGGGCAAGAATATTAACTTCAAGTCAAACCTAGTTTTGGTACTTACTGACCATTTAAAAATATTTCCTTCCAAGGGTCTTGGATAATTGAGGTTCCCCAGCTAGGAAGAGCCAAGGGGGTGCGGAGACACAGGAAAGGCAGAAACTTGCCTTCCCCATCCCCAAAGTCTGTAGTATTTGTGGGTAAATCCTAGCTTTTGTAATCTCTTCTTCCTGTGCCTGTGTAGTAGAATATGAAGACATATTGCAAAAGATTAAGGGAATGTAGAAACAGAACTCTGTAACAATAAAAAAAATAATTTTAGAAATAATTGTTAAGCTGTTCCCATTGTCTAAACATGGCTTTACCCTGGAGTTGAATAACTTTGTGTGGGTGACGGTCTCATTTTTAATCGTTTCACTTTGACAGTATGTACTGGAGGTGAGGTGAAGCTGAAAATCTTCTCCTTCCCTGAACGAGATTTAGACTTAACCCTATCCACTTCTCAAAATACGCTGTTAATGGAAAGGTGGTACGCCCTGCATTCAGTCAGAGTAACAGTCTTGTGAGAGCATTTGAGGATCTTTTTTTCTGGTAAAACTTGCTTGGAAAGGTAAGAATTCTCCTGTGTCTGTACTAGCTTTTAACTGCGGTCAAACACTATTTGTTTGGACTAAACAAGCAAAGAGGCACCCTTCCACCCCCCCACCCCCAAGCTAAGCAATTGTTCTAGATGGTTGTACCCTAAAACACTTACATTGGGCAGAATCAAGATTTCTTTGATAATATTAATATGTCACGGTATTATTTCAGTTAGGAAAGGAGAGTGTATTGCTTGGGTAAAGCACTTCAACCACTAAAATTTTCAGAGATTTTGGCAAAAGAAACCTTACTGCAAGGATCTGAACACTGCACAATATTCTGTTTCACGGCTTTTAGAGGTGATTTCATAGTTTTAAAGAGGTGGCACTGGGGAAGATGATCTCGCAGTAAAATCTCATAAAGAAAAGTAGCCAGCAAACAGAATTTTAGGTCTTGATCTGAAAACCGTATAAGGAACCGATGGTACTTCAATATAGGGTAATGAAACTAGAATCTTTAAAATTGCCTGTTTAAATTTATTTTTAAAAATACTTTAAACAGTTTTAAGTCTTACCTACTCTGAGGCTCTTTCTGATTGGAAAAGAGGTATGACACAAAGATCAAAATTTGCATCACTCAGATTTATTTTGCAAATGGGCATCTGTTGTGCGGCACGGTTCCCGCGAGTACAGAACAGGTAGTTAGCCAAAGCTGATGTGAGCAGTATTCATCTTAAAAATGAGTACTTTTATTCCTTCCAGTGAAGTTGAAAGCTTCCATTATAGTAACACAAGCTTTTGTAGAAAATCATCTTTCATGAAGTTTTCCAGTGGGGCAAATACTTAGTTGAATGTTTTGGATGGTCTTAAATTGCATCCTCCCTGCATGACAAACAGTATATGTTGTGAACTGTTAGTGTACATCACCCTGCTTGACCAGTGTTAACGAAGGGATGAAAGAGTGTGTTGGTTTGGATCGATCTAAATTAATTACATTAGTAAAATTCTTAATACCTTAGTGTTTCTGGCAGGGAAATTCTGAAGAGTGGTTTCAGTGGTGAGTGAACTGATCACTCCTTTCAGCTCGGTAACGCTTGCTAACAGTGGTAGAACAGGAATATAGAAGTAGTATTTAAAATACCTATTAATTGACAAGTATGTTTTTCTTATGTGTAGGGTGTGGAAGGTTGATAAATATGAGAGATATAAAGATAGGGGAGAACTAGATTGTTTCATGTGGCGCGCTTTTAAATTTTACTCTCCTTGATAGGTTTTATTTTACCATTTGATAGGAAATAAAACCCAAAAGATTGCATTTTTTGAGTAAAACTTCTAATAACCATGTAGCTGTTTTCCTGGAAAAGAAGGATCCGTAGAAACTCAAAATGTTATGAAGAAGCAAGTTCGGTGTATGAGCTTTAAGCAGTAATAATGTGCGTGGGGTTGGGTAATCGTCTTAGGTGATGCGAGCTGGATCTGGGGTTCAACAGCTGAATGATAATGAGCTAAGCATCTGCCAAAAAGTATAGTTTGTAACAGCAATCTGGTATGCACAAATTTTGGTAACGAGCAAATACATGATTTCAGTTGTGTAGGCTTTTCTTAAATATTTCCCGTTTTCAGTGCAGTTTTTCTGAAGTGCTAAAAACTTCTCTAAAAGGTATTTTTGACAAATGGTTCTAAAGAAATTTGCAATGATGGCAATTCCAGTTAAAAAAGAAAAAAAGCCCTAACCACAAACTTTCTGTCCGACTCAGCCCAAGGTTGGTACCAGTTTTTGTAAAGTTGACTTGGGAAAATGACATAGGGAAATCAATGGAAAGAGTTCATCATGTAGTGGCCGTGGTGCCCTTGCTGGTATTTAAGATGTAGAAAATAAAGTGTAATATTTAATGTCAAGTAACAACGTCAGAACTTGCAGCTAAGTAACTATTCCATCTCCAACGTGTTAAAGGATTTTTTTAGATACAACCAAAATTATTTTTTTCCTTTGTGTCTCATCAGTTCATAGGAATATTTAGGTGCCATGAAGATGCCATTTAGGTTATGAAGAACAAACTCTTAGCGACACAACTGGTAAGCAGCAACACTTGGAGTGACGGGTTTCTCCAGCTGGTGGTTTTATGGCTACCGTCTTAGAGTTGTCCCTTCACTTGGTTGCCTTGTCTGCAAGGGGTCTGGTTTAGTTGTCTCACCAGTTGTGGCATAAACCATAATGTTGTGACACAGAGCACAGTCACTTTCTGGACTGCTTTGCAACTGTGTAGGTCGGAACACGAACTCTAATCTAGAGTGAGCCAGCTTAGATCACCCAGAATGAGTTCCTGCGAACTAAAAATGATTAATAGCTTAGAAGTTGAAAGCTACCCTTTCATTGGGGTTTGTTTAAAGTCATGGTTTTTATGTAAAACCATTGCAGTTAATCTAATCTGGAGAAACTACTTCTTTCTCTCCAGATCTTTATATTTTTGTAGAAAGAACAATTGGCTTCAAAAGTCACTGGCCAGGTATCAGTGATAATACTTGCCTTAAGGTATATTTTACAGTTATTGCTTCAAAGTTAGTCTCTTTTTCTTTTTTTCTCTTTTAAATCCATCTGGATAAGTTTTATAATATGCTCACCTCAGCTGTTACTACCAGTGTTTCTCAGAAATAATTCTGAAGGGGAGAGATAATATGTCTTTATCAGCAGTAACACTCAAATTGTATAGAAAAATTGCACAAGAAGATTTTTGAAAGAGCCTTGGAAGGAAAAAAATGGAACATAGTTAGAACTTAGTCATCGCTAAAGCTCAGTAGGACTGTCAGCCGTTTAATTTCTGTATCTGCTAGTACGCAGTGATAGAAACAGGCTTTTAAGGAGTACTTTCTGATGACATTGTGCAAATAACTGTTCAAGGAAGAAAAAAAAAGATCACCCATCTTTCGCTGACTGGCCTGTTGCATATGCTTCAAGATGTGAGCCTGAAAATGTTTTCATGGTGTAGATTACACATCGAGAAGTGGGAGATGGGACGTACGGGAACACTGCCACCTATTTTGCAGTTTTACCACATGCCTAGGGCAACAGTTGTAGCTTATCCAAGTGATTATTTGTATTAGGATAATATTGTTCTGTCTTCTGTTGTTTTCAGGGAACTTGTTTAGCTGCTGTGGAGAAAACCCCCTGAGCATGATGTGATCAATACTTCATAAATTATTGGCAGGTGCTCTGCAAGTTATAATAATGAACTATCATTAAAAGTCATCAGGGAATTCTTTCTTTTTTTTTTTTTTGCCATTTTGCAGCTCCTGAAGGAGTGGCACAGCTGGCAGAGCATATTGCCCGTCACCGTGCCAGACTTGGCATTTGAGATCCTGCCAGATTGCTGCATGCTGCTGCGCGAGCCACGGATCAGCAGTGTGCAACAGTAGGAAGAGAGTAAGCGTTTTATTTCTTGCCCTTTGTAGGATCACATGAGTTAATACTGCATTTATAAAGAGTCCAACCTGGTTTCTGAACCAACCAGGTACTTGTGTGGGTTAGCCCCCGGGCTGCAGGAATCTATAGAGAAATTATGTTCCTGGTGTATTCTGGTAAAATTTCTATTAGTATCAAAGTTTGGAGTCCCTCTGTATAGCCTGCTTTTCATGTTTTATGTAATTTTATTACGCTTCAGTATTTCTTTCATAATCTCCCTGATTTTACTAATGCACAATATTGCAAATGCAGTATAAAACTCGTCAACTGACTTTAAATCATTTGTATATCTCTAAACCTCTTACGCCGATTAAAAGTGTTAAGGCTATTAGTATTTTTTATGTAACTGGGTCTAAATTTAGTTTCTGTTGCAGTCAAAAAACACTCTGGTATTGCAAACCATGATCCTAATCTGCTTCCTCTTGGAGACGATGGCAACAGTTCTTCAGCGCAGCTTTTGTCATTCTGTGTATTGATGACTTGAATAGTTAACATCACGTTTATCACAGAAATTCAGTAGCGACTTTTCGTAGTTCTGATTTCTCTTCCAGAAGTGTCACAATACTACTTTTGTTCGTGTGTGAAATGGGATTTTAATTACGTTTGGGCATTGTTTTCATTAATTCTTGACTTTTAAAAATGTAACTGAGTAGCCCATAGACTACTGCTCCATTGGTTGGGAGGAGGGGACTGTTGATATTTTAACTTATGTTAAATTCTTCTGGTTGTTATATAGAGAGGCAAAAAGAAAAAGAAATGTTAAACTAGAAAAAGTAGAAAACACAGATGTAGTCTATACCTTCCAAACTGAATAGCTGTAAAATACCTGCATGACAGCCTCATCCTGCAAAACTGTACCTGTTTGTGTATTGTATAGCCTGTTCTTACTGTTTTAACAATTTAATTATTATGAATAAGCTATAAAGTCATGCAGTTTGCACCATCGTGTGTTAATGACTATTTCCTGCATATTATGCTTGGCCTTTGGTCAGTCAGGATGCGTTTCTTAGTCTCACGTGTGCACAAGTTTTATGTCATAGCTGACAGCTTGCTGTAAAAAGCCAGCTTAAAAAAAAAATGGAAGAAATTTTAAAAAAGGTAATTGAGGTGTTAGAATGTATAGTGAAGGAAGTAGTCAGCTGTGTGTTCAAGGAACCCATTGAAAGATTGAACATTTGACTAGTAGCCTTGCTGCTATTTATATATAAAGATGAGTGCCTTTAAGCTGATGTACAGAAATGGGTAATTTACATTATTTTTTTTTTTAATACAAGATTGAATCTTATTTTTCTAATGCATGTGTATATGATCTTGAAAACAGCTAGAGACTGCATTGTGTGAGCTGCATATACAAGAGTCGATAGTTATATGCCCAAGAGTACAGAACTTGAGTGCTTCACACTTCTGGTAATTTTACTCCTACATATGCAGGACTATTCAGCTGATTGTTTTATAAGAAAGAAAGAGCTTCCAAATTATACAGTTATTTCTTTGATCTGTGAACTGAATTTTCCTTTGCTTGTCAGACCATGTGCTCTCACAATTTTGAAATTGTTCTAAAATAACCCTTCTAGCTACGGGGGGAATGCTTTGTCTTAGAAATTGAGCTGCCTAAAGAAACTAAACGTCTCATTGAGACTGGGGAAGGAGATCTGCCTTGGTATTCTTGGGTTGGTACGAATGAAGTGAAGAAAGATCTTTAGACAATGTGAAAGGTAAGGAGAAATAACCAAAACTGTGGTGACTTTTCTAGGGAGATGTTGTTCTGCTTTGCTCAAGGGGGTTATGGATGTCTTGTCAACTGTTCCCCATGGAGTTAGGCACGAGTTTAAGACCTGGGAGGGGAACTGCAGAGTTTTACTGGCAGGTCTTTCGGTGTCTGTAAGCCTGTCGTGTCAGAAGAAAAGAATGGTATATGTTTTTCTCCAGGACAAGGTTAAGTTAGGATTATGAGCAGCATTGGGAGAGTTAGTTATTCATGGATCACACAGCAGGGTCTGCACGTTTAATGGCTGCAAGTGCTTTATGAAATGTTCTGTGCTGGGTGGTTTGGCTTATCTGATTTATAGTTTAGGTTATGGCTAAGGACAGGGATAGGGGCACCAGGGTTACAAATCTAAATTTTGTACGGAGTCTCATGGTAAGAGAAGCCAGAATGGGGCTTGGGATTGATAATACAAACGGAGCAGAGCACTGAAGGCAAACCATGGGTGTTCTTGGCAACTTATGCCTTAGCAACTGATACTGAGTTGACACTGACAGCAAGAAGTTACAAGACTCTTATTTCTTGTCTATTCATAAATTTCTAATTTATGTGGCTCTCCATTCACTGTCACTGGTCAAAGCATTGGTCTGTAAGGTTTTAAATACGCAGCTTTGTGTAACTTGGCGGATTAAATGATATTGACTTCTGCTTTTTGTTTCATTGCATTGATCATACCATTCTGCGGCTTAGTAATTCATTAGATAGTTCAATCATATGCAATGTAATTCCATGAAATCTGGAGTTAAAGAGAATTTTTATAGTTGGGCTCTTAAAGATTGAAAAATCTTCCTAGTACTCAATGACTTTTCATTATGATATTGACCTTTTTCTTTTTTAATTCCCTGAGCTTTCTGAAATTGTGTTTAAAACAATACTGATTTCCTAAATGTGTACTTGATTTCTTATCACAACTGCTCTGCCACATCTTCTGTGTATTGTGGCACTAAAAGGGCAGATGCGTGGAACGCGCTGAACAGGGTATTGCACTTTGAAAGTTGGCTGCCTATGTGTGTACAAGTGTAAAACCTCTCTCCTGTCAGCATTGCAGCACGCCTCTTACTGCACAGAGCTTTTCTGTGTGACTGATGAGAACCGCTGAAGTACAGCATTATTTACGTTATTTTGAAAACTGTCAAGTCAAGTGCTTGGCTTTGACTCCAAGGTCTCTTTTTTCAATGTCTGGCAGATTTGTAGCCCTGGAGTTGGTAACTGGCTTATGACTCTATGCAAGCAGCTGAGATTTAGCTAGCAAGGCACCTTTAATGTCTATAGTCTGGTTGGACATCTATCTATGCTGACAAAATGGTATGCTTCAGGAAAGAAACAGGGGAAAAGATGGAAGTGGTGAAGACAGGCAGATTGCTACTTGGTTGTCTCATTATACTTCTGTGGAATATGCCTAAGAAATACTTTCTGGATCATCAGCTTCACCCTATTTGTGATTTATGTGTATAATACTCCGCTTGAGCATAACTATCTCCTCAAGCACAGGGCCTTTTTCTCTTTTCTACATTGGATCTGTACAAATCTTCCACTCTCTGGTCTGCTACAGTGTGTGGGGACAAGAGCAGTTACTCATTTATACTAACGCCAGGTGTGTCATTTAGGTGAGTAGGAGCCTAATGTTCCCATGCTGCCTATGGAAACGGGAGGATGGGACGCAGAACATGAGAACCTGAGATCTTCCCTTGGTATCAGCTGGGTTTCTGCACCAGGTCTCCTGGGTTCTTTGTGTATTTCTTCCCCTTAGGAGTCTGTGTTCACTCGTGGATACAATGGATGGGTGGTTGTCTTAAATGTTTTTTTGGTTTTTTTTTTTTAGTAGGGGGACTGAGCCAGAGAGGAGAGTACCTTAAAGCAGCATACCTGAATTTCTTACTCCACTTTACAGTTCCATACATTCTGGCTTTTTCAGACACCTCGTTGGTTCCTTTGAGAGGCTCAGCAGCTCTGCTTTTTGTCTTTTCTGTGAACTCTTCTACTCAACCAACAATGCTTTGTTGTTTCTGCTTTTCTAGGCTTTTCAGCTTGTGGAAGCGCAGTTCTGAAATAAGCCTAAATTAGGATGTAGAGTCTCAGTAGCTCAGAAAGCTTGGGGGTATTGACTGTTCATTGACAGGGGAGTTGCTGTTCTTTGGGCATGTATGGGTGCCTGGATGGGGCAAAGCTGGTCTCGATTTGAATTCTTCAGTCAAGAAGTGGGATTTTAGGCTAATGGAAGTGGTCTGCCTCTGCGCTGCTGCTTGTTCTTGCTGTCTGGTTAAACTAGTGCAACTCATGGAATAAACCTCCCAATAACCTACTCACAGAATCTGCAGAAGTTGTAAAGACTCTGTCATGCAGCGTTTGAACCATGAAGTCTTTTACTCCTAGAAAAACTACTGAGGAAAAAAACATGTCTTTTCCTTGACTTGTGGTGAAATTTGATGTGCAGAACTGTTAAAACCAATACTGTCTTTTCAGAACATTGCATTCCTAATGATAATGGGGAGTCTTCTTTTGCTGTCTTGAATGATAAAATGCCAAGGAGGCTCTAGATTTTTTTGACTTCTCTTCATCATATCCAGTAGCTGTAGAAATAACTCATTTTCAGAGTCCTCTTTGCTAGTTACTACTAGCCACATCATTAAAGAATACGGCAGAAGGCATTGTAGTGCAAAGATGAAAAGTACATTCTCTTGCTACAGGCAGATGAAAGTAACCGAAGAATGTCAGTGCAAACACCTCCTCTGTGCTTTTCCTGTGTGTGAAAAGAAATCCCAATATAAATGACTGCAAGAGCAAGTAATTTTGATTTAAAAAATAATAATAATAAAAAAGGCAGTTGTGATGCCAACTCTACAGTGGGCTAGAAATAAGCACTGGGGTGGGTGATGTTAGTGAAGATCAATCCTTCGTCAGACAAACCCAACTCACTTCTCCATATGCCGTGTCTGGGTGTGGTATCGTCTTCCAACCGTAACCACATTCATCTCCTCGGTGTTGGGCTCTGCACTGCAGTACGCTCAGCACCGTGATGCACAGCCCGGTGCTGGCCTGACGCTGGAAAGCGGGACATTAATGGTGCAGCTCAATGTGGTCCTAAAGAAGCTTCTTTGGAAAAGCAGAATGTTTGTGTATGTCTGTGCCCAAAATAAAGTCTCTTTTGGGGAAAGTACATAATTAGAACCAATGGTACTTTTGTGTTTGAAATTGCATGGTGTCTGAACAAACTCCTCTGTTACAATCTTCAAGTAACTTAAAAAGCCTGAATTCTGATACCCTAATTAAAGGGGTAATTTTTTTTTTTTAACTCCCCTTTGTACAGATATTTGAAACCTCCTGCAGAAAATGTTAATTTGTTTTCAGTATGTAGATTTTTAAAGCATGAGTTCCTTAGCAAGTTATGCAAGCCTTTGAAACAAAAGCAGCTATAAAAAGAAATCTGAATGAAACAATTTGCATAGCAATAGCAGCCTAGTTTTGGTAGAGATGCTAAACCAAAAGGAAATCTGTGGGGGGACGGGACGGGGAATATCTCAAATCTAGAACTGATAAACAAATCCAAAGCAAATCGTGAGAGGATTTCCCACAATTTCGCGCCAAAGACTGCTGAAGTATTAGTGCCGTTGTACTTTAATATTATTTCAATATTTTGACTTTTCCAGGGGTGTGACTAGTTGAGACTGACCCGGCGAGCGGGAGGGTCGATTATGGGCTTATGTAACTATCCAAAATGGTGTCAGTCATTAGTGATTAGCAACGTTACAGACCTCATCAAACATCCCCTTTGCTATGGACACCTTTAAAAGGCTTATGCAGTGTATGGTTTTTCACCAGATAAGTAAATTATGTAGAATTTCTTGGAAGCAAACTGCTGGTGGGTTGGTCGTGGATGGTTAGGCAGGCATGAGCCAGCTAGCGTCAAAGCAACAGATAAAGTTGTCATTTCCGAACAGACGCTAACGAAGTGTGAGCTGCAACCGTATGTGGAACAAACATCTTTACGGTGTCAGTCGTGACTTTCTCTCTGCACTGCACGGTGTGCTCTGGAGGAGGCACGTGGAGAGATGCTGGCCAGCATAAGCAGCTGGAACAGAGCTCTGAATGTTGAGAGTTAGCACTGAAGTTTTGGGAGACACGGGGTTTCTAATAGAGAAAGATCTTTTTTTTGTTCAGCTGGTACTTACAGGCTCAGATGTAAGGGGCCCACTTGCATTTCTGTGTGCCTACATTTGTATTGCAGTGTGCCTTACTGACTTTTTAGAATTGCATTGCCTACCGTATTGTTAAACATCGGAATACATTGAGCTACACATCTCTTGCGGCTTTCATGATACTGGTGCTTCTTTTTGCTGTCGTTGTACCCTTTCCAGCTACTGTGAAACCTGTTGGACAAAGGCCTGATGGTTTCCTGGGGTGGTGGATGGGGCATAGAGTGCGTTTGTGTGGGGTGGGAGGTGTTAGTCTGGTGGCTGGAAAGGCAGAACCTGTCCCAGGGAGAGTGCAAGGTGAGGTGGTGCTGGCTGCAACAGAACCCCCCCACCACCACTGGGCTGAACAAAGTTCCTCCTTGACCATTCCTCATGGCAGAGCAGTCCCGTCAGTTCTAGCAGTTTGCTGAAGAAAGGGAAGAATCCCACCTGGTCAGGGGGAGAAGAGAGGGGCAAGGCCCACTACGAGCCTTCTGCCTTTATGGGCATCCTATATCGCCTACACTGCCTATATTGGCATCCTATATTGGCATCCTAGCCAGGGAGGTGGTGTCAGACTTTTCGGGCAAGGTAACAGAAATTTAGAATCTGTGATACGGTCACAAGCCCATCATTTTGGTATCATGTAGGCTTGAGGTGTCATAAGTCTAGTAGAGTACTGCCTGTTGGCTGTGAGCTACGTGCTCTGATGAATTACCTGATGAGACTCTACAGATGTTTGTCTCTGTTGCTGCAGTTGATGTTTCAGTCTAGCCAGTTTGGGAGGCCGGGGCTGGACCCTCTGGCCAAATACGTACCAGCTTTTTGGCTGCATTTTCCAACCTCTGCTGAGTTCTGTGTCCTGCATTAAAATTCTGACTTGGGTACAAGGCAACTACTTTTAAGACTTGTTGGCTGCAGTCATACAGGTAACAGCTAGTGATGGTCCGTGCTGCTGGGAATACTGATGTGGTCAGCTGCCAGTCACGGAATATGTCCCACCGTGACACTAAAGCTGGGTGTGACCAAGATGTATGAGTGTCAGCTTTAATGTCAGCAAACTGGACAGGGATGGCAGACCTTCGGTGGGTTAGCGATAACACACATGGGTTGTATTGACAGAAAGGGCCTGCTTGCTGCTGCATTGTATGTTGGCGGCCCAGGGATGAAGTACATGTCAAACAGTTTAATCTAGCTTTCGCACTCTGGAGCTCTTCAACTTCATTTTTATCGTGGGATATAGTCTGGGCTCATGTGGCCTTGGGTTGGTGGAAGTGCAAAGGGGGTTTTAAGTGGCAGATGGGCCAAGAAACAGGGCCTGGACTGAGCGTTTCTGTTTGTTTTGGTGTTTTTTATCTACTTTGGTTTTCTTTCATTTTATTAAATGTACATGGACATGCTTGCAGCTCCAAAGTTCCTTCTGGGATACGTACTAAATTTGTTTGGATAGAAATGGAGGAAGTAAGAGTAGAAGAGTTACATACGCTTTACTTCCTTGACTGACTTTCACGTAAATAAAACATGAATAAGAGATGCTGTTGTACAAGATGTGATTTCTAGCTGCTCTTTAAATCTTCCCAGCACGTCAGGAGTTCCAGGAATCTTCTGACATATGCTGTCCTAATATTCACCTCCCCTGACTCAAGTACTAAGTGAGTTACAGGCACTCATGCATTAGTGTAGGGCATATGGAGAAAGTCTGGAATTTTAGAGTGTATTGTAAATGGCCTTCTCAAATCAGCAATTTGATAGTGCAGAATAAATATAACTGCTGAAAGTGATCACAGATAAAATATTAGATGATGAAAATTAGCCTGATCAAAGTGATTATAGTGATGGGATACAATTGTATTTTTTATTTTTTAGCATGTAAATGGACTGTTTTCTTCTCCCTTAATTTCTTTGCTTACTTTTCTTTCCACAAGACTTTAAAATCAGGTATTCATTCTGATGGAGCATGTTATCACAACTCGTTACAGTGATTATGTAGGGAATCGTTCCCTGGGGACCCACGTGGATGAGTTACGGTAGGGTTAGAGTACAACTGTTGTCCCCGATTCCTCCTGTCACAGCAGGGAATTAAAATTAGGTTTGATGCGTAAATTGAAAGGGATAGCCTCTGACAGAGCAGATACCTCACTGCAACTCGTGGCCGGAGCCAGACATGCAGAGGAGATGAAGAACAGTCTTAAGAACTGAACATGAGCCCTTCCCCCAGTAAATTGTTACGTGATAGCTCACGCAGTGTTAATGGTATCAGTTCAGTTACGTGTTGAAGTGTGAAGCAATTTTTTTGCAGATGAGCCTGAATTTTCTATTAAAATAGTAGGAGATGCGTGTAGAGAGCTAAAAAGGTCAGCTGGCCAAACTTTCCTCAGCTTTACAATCGGAGGCTTTAAAACGAGGATGGCTGTACAGGGGCATTGATGGCAGGGCATCTCCGTAGCAGAAAGCACACGCTTGTCCGTTCACCCCTAAGGGGACAAAGGAAATTGTTAGGAAAAAAGAAGTCATGAAAAATTGAAAAACAAGGCCAGGCAGTGCACAGGGAGTGGACTTAATTGGTTGCATTGGGAAATCATCAAGAAATGTCCCTCCTTGTGATTTGACTCACTCCAGACTGTCTTCCTCAAGTTGTCACTTGCCTGCGTGTGTGGTAGATTAAATGGCATCTGTTTCATTTTGCTGTAGAAGTCTGCCTGAACATATGAAGTGAAGCGTTTGGTTGATCACATTTATTTTTTTTCCTAGTGCAAGGTCTCCAGGGGATCATCCGATAAAGACTGGAAAGTGCTACTGTTCAAAATACAAGCAGAGCCCTCGAAATCAAATGCAGCTTACATGTAATTACAAAACCCACACAGAGACGGAAACCCAAAGCCAATTAACAACGGTATCATTTACCCCTCTCTGGGATTTTAGCTTACAGTCTCCACTCTTTGTTAACACCGAACATGAATGTAGATTTGATCGTCAGTAATTCCATTTTGCCTTAAGAAATAAGGCGCTGCGTGCTTCTGTGGGCCTACGTCAGAGCCAGAAGTTTTGCGAATCCTGGTGTGGTGGGCCAGCGGTTACGCACCCGCACAGCTGCTGGCTGGGCTGGGGGAGAGAGCAGGAAGAACAAAAGCAAGAAAATGCCTGGGTGGAGGTAAAGACAGGTTGAAAGCGAAGGAAAGAGAGTGCAGAGGTGCACTCGCTGTCTCTCGTGGTCAGACCGATGCCACTGTGAGGAAAGGGAAACTCCATTCCAGCCAGACGTGGTACACGATGTTTGGATCCCATCTTTCAAAGTGAAGCAGTCCGTCCTTGTGAGATGAATTAGGTGCTGCGGGTCTGATGACTGATGAGGATGTTAACATTTCTGGCTATCTGAAGCGAGGTAAATTAAGGATAGTCTGGAAATGGGGGCAATACCAAAAAAAGACTCAAAGTTAGGGAAACCTTTACCTAAACTTAGGTAAAAAGTTTAACTGATTTTTGTTTTCTACCCCCTCCCCCCTCCCCCCCCCCATGCTTAACAATTTTGTGGAAATATCTTACAAATGGGCTTTAAGTGTCAGAATGATTAATAGGAGACTTTTGGATACATTTCCGAGGATAAACTGCAAGGAGATCAGGTAATGTGAGCACCGAGAAGGGGGAAGAACTCTCGCTTTATTGCTTAAAAATTAAAGTTGAATGTGAGGCAAAAGGAAAAAGGAAGGGGAGAGAGAAGGAAAAAGAGCTTTTCTGATTAATTCTTACTAAACTTTCTGAAAGGGTGACAAAATATCTAATCAAAACCCTGTGTCTGTAGGGAACAGATCAGATTGACTGAGAGGTCCAATACTAATTTTCATCCAAAGGTGGCACTAGTCTTTTGCAATTGGAGTTTTTGTGGCGAGACGGGAAAGGCAGATACCAAGAAGCCCTCAACTAATCCATCGCTTACCATTAATCCCAAACAAACCATCATTAGTATCTGGTTTTATCCTGCTTAGTCCTTGCTGGATAGTGAATTACGTAACCTTTGTTTTATTAACGTTTAATGGAAGTTTATCATCAGGTAGGTTACCTCCGAAAAATGGGAGGGGAATAAAATGTAAGTTTGCTGCTTTCTGATCTTCATTGTTTGTTTGAGGGATTTTTAAGGACTTCTTAAAGAAGTGAGTGTATACTTCATGATAGTTCCATAAATAAACTAACTTAAAACTCACTGAGCACGTTGCTTGGCAAAAAGTAGCTGTTTAAAAATTTACATACACCTTTTCTACTTAACTAGCAGATAATGTTGATAAACGTAACTTAGAAAAGGACTACAAAAACTTCATGATACGAAAGAATTTAATCTGATATTCAGCTGCAAAAATAGATAGTCTTTTCAATGAATGCCTTGTTCTTGTGTCCTCATACATTATTGGAGACCGATTTTAGTACCTATGGTACAAATAAGATGACAAAATCTCCTCAGGTGTGAAATATAGCTCATTAAGATCTTGGCCTTGTTTAGGGGGAGGAGTTGGTGCTGGAGTTGTAAAAGGAAGTCACTAGGTGAGCGTTGCAGGGAGGGAAGGGATTTTGAGGTAAAAAACTTGAAGGAAAATAATGTCCAGTGCCATATGTTAGGATTTTGACATACATATGATGTAGTATCACAGTGGCTGGTAAGCAGATAATTTCAGAGCAGTTATCTGAGTTTTATCAAAATAAATGCTCATATAAAAGGAGAAAAAAAGTTTTGTAACCCATGACAGAAATGTATATGCTGAGCAGCAGATACTCTGTGTGATTTGAGCACGTATAATGTGTGATAAGAGAATATGTTTAATTCCATTTGCCAGATGTTTACTTTCAATCTCTCTTTCATTTTTCCCAAATGCTAATGGCTCATTATCAAATTGTCAACATTTTCTCAGTATTGATAAAACTCCAGAGACAGGAGAAGTCCCAGTACTCAATATGCATAATTATTTCATGCCCACACTGGAGGAGATGCAGTAGCAGAAACTCTACTATGGCAAGTGCTGCTACCGTGCTCTCACCGAAACCGTAAGATGGGCAGTCCTGACTTGATGTGAAACCTGTGGAAACTCCTTGAAGATCTCACTCAAATGCATTTCTAGATGTTGAGTCTTTTGTGTCCTTCTGAGCTTGCTCACACTGCAGTTCAGCTCCTGCAAAAGGCTGGAGGTTTTAATTGTTGGAACAAAACACAGCAGAAGGGCATTTTGGCTATGTGAGGTGTTGCATCGGAGTTGTGCCTGCTGTTGAGTGCCACGTCTGAGATTATCGCCTGACACACCTTGATAAAGCTTAAATGCCTTTCCAAAAGTGACAGACTAATGGAAAGGAAACTTATTTTTAAACCTCTTCTTGGGAGATTTCATGCTTGTTTGTTGTTGTTGGGTTTTTTTTTGTCTGTTTGGTTTTTTTTTAAAATAAAAACTGGTCAGTCACATAGTAAATGAGTGACATCTTGAGTGTTGATGAAAAAGTGCTACAACTGTAGATAATTGTTCCTAATATCGAGTCAAACTTACAGCCTCTGTCTTCCAGGAAACGTAACACATTGAGTATAGTATAAGGTTAGAGGAACTTCCGTATGATTTTGAAGGCAAAGTTTGATGTAAACAGAGGTAGAAATGTTCTGAGGAATACGTTTGCAGCTACCTTTCTGGTTTACTACTGCAAAGAAGTTTTGTGATACTTGAATGGTCTAAAACTGACTCAAGACATTTTGAAAATTTGGTAGAAAGAGAGCAGCTTTTTTATTAGATGAAGTAATATCTTTTGAAAACACAAACATTTTTTCATAAATACATCATTTTTTTTCTAATAAAAGATTCTGCTTTTACCAACGAATTTTACCCCTGATATTGTCAGACCATCATAGCTACTGCAGTGGTATACAGCCGTGAGAAAAACTTTGAATCATACAGAATCCTAATGCAGGTGTTTTGGTGGTATCTTGAAAAAGTACAAGTTTAATCTCTCTATTGCAAAAAAGTATACTAGGAAAATCAAATCACTGAATTATTGGGAAAAATTTCATGAACTGGAGTAACACAGTATGGCATGAACTTTCCTGTGCCTGCTTTTATCTGTGAGCATTGAGTGTTTATTTAGTTTATTTTGAAAGTCAGAACAAAAAATAAGATTAGGTATTTTCTGGATACTTACACTGATTTCAGCAAATGTGTTATAGAATGCTTAGAAAATCATGGATTCAGCCCACCAGATGATTTAAAACTCCCTGATGTTACTGCTGATTCTCGGATTAGATGAAACAAGGAATTATTTCTGCAAATAATTAATTTTCATTTGACCATAATATGCAATAAAATCATAATGGCCCTTTCTCATCCTTTGAATCACAAGATACCTTTGTATTAGTTCGTCTGAGTGAACGGTTTCCCAGCTGTTTAAAATATTGTTTTTTATAATGCATATATTCTTCTACCATCATGCACGCTGTATGCTGGGAGTTTCCAACGTGTACCAGTTTGTTGCGTTGCTGTTAAACAGTATTGGGAGAGAAGCAGGAATGTCCGTTTGTTCTTAGAAGAAAGTAGTGTCAGGGACAGAGGTTTGAGTGTGAAGATTGTGCAAGGCATGCTTGGCTCTGCTATTGCCGCCTTTAGATTTCAGCCATATCCCTTTTTTTCCTCTTTATCAATTGGAAAATAGGAATGCGAGAGTGATGAAAATATGGCTGGCTTAAAGGGAACGTTAAGCGATAATTTATTCAGCCGATAAACATCCACATTGTGACACTTCTACTAATAGAGTGTGCTTTGCTTGGCAGCCGAAGGGATGATAATAGCCCATCATCTCTTGGAAATGAAATTACACTGGAGGTAAGATGCAAAACGTTAACAGTGAAGGTAATTAACAAGTGAGTGCAATCGCAGTTGACAGGGTGGTTTCCCCACTGGGTAGAATTTCACATTGAAGCTGAATATCTTGTGAAGGCTTGCTTCAGCTCAAAGTTCTGAGCCTTATAAATAGTGCATTCAGAACTGGAACAACCATGTGAAATCCCCTGTGCTGAGTACCTGTACATAAGATGATGGTAACGTGGGTATCTGATCGTCCCTTCGTAGGGAATTGTGAACGTGAAATACTATGCCTAATGCTTGTAATGTCTTCCAGGAGCCTTGGCTGAGAGATGACAGACAGTCATTCTTTGCGATTATTTCATCTACTCTATCTCAAACTAGAGAAACTAAATCAGCTTGAATTGATGCTGTCTTTAAAATTATCTAAAAACTGAGAGCATAGCATGAACTTCCTATTTTTGCCATACTTTTTTATTTTTCTGATATATATGGATAATGGGGTGAATCATAAAGAACATGGGGTTAAACCGTTGCGTCGGAACCAGGATTGACTTCTGATCAGTTAATTCAGAAAGATACGAAACCTGAAAGGGAGCGGTTGATTCTGGGGGGTAATGTTGAGAAATCACCAAGGATGTTAGCAGAGTCAAGTTCTCTTAATACAGCAGTTGCCTTCAGACGCCTTGAATCCGGCGGGGGTGTTAGGTTATCTCCAGCGGGTGGAGTTGGTGCCAGCAGCGTGCTGAAATGGCAGAGGGAGCCGAGAGTGGCTGGCAGGATGCAGCGCGCTCTGGGTATGGGTGAAAACAGCATCGTCTTATGCCAGATCGTACAGAGGTCTGTGTGTGCCAATGTTCTGACGTCCCAAAAAACGTGGGGATTCCTTTGGTTTTAAACAATTCAGGTTGCCAGCAGACGAAGTGCTAAAATATGGGTTTTATTCCTGCTCCCCCCACCTCCCTTCTTTACTATAGGAGTTAAAGTAGCGGAGAGAGATATCCTATGGAATTCAGAATACTCCTCCAGTGGTTTTGACGCCCTAGTGAAATACAGGAGACACTTTGTCGCTGGTGTGGACCTCCAGACAGAGGTTCAGCAAAAGAAACCCACTCTTGTGAATTGTATAGATACTCAGCTTTCTACAGACATTGTTACGTTTCCATAAGTGTCATCTCTATTATGTTTTTAGGGAGTTGTGCCACGCTCTATTACTTTCTTTCCTAAACATTGGGTATTCTCTGCCCTAGATTTGACAACATGTTGGAATAATGCTGCGAGTGGGGAGAATCCCGAGGTAAAACACTTGGCCAGAGCGGAGAGCAATGGCTTCTTCACCAGTTATGTGCACAGACTGTGCCAGGCGGTGGGGAAAGGTCAGCGTGCAGCCCTCTGCAGCCGCTCTCGACAGCACGGGTGACTCGATGTAGACATCTGCACTGAGCAACAAACACACGTGAAGTAGCAGGTGGTTGTCTGAGCCAAGTTAAGAGAGATGTGCCTAGGCACATTAAATCCAGCTCGAATAATCTTCATCAGTGAGGACAGCAGATTTATGTTCCTATGAACAGGCTGTGTCTGAAATAGCGGACACGGCTCCCAGAAGGGATTTTCACAGGCTTTGGCAGGCAGCCTCCGGAGGGATTTTCACTGGGTGGGTGTTCCCAGAACAGATCGTGCGCATTATTTTAAGGGAAAGTTAAGAAACTAAAGCATTTCCCCCTCTACTCGAAGGCTTGGCCGAGTTTGGAAACCCTTCCTTGGTGGGTTCCCGCTGTGCTGACCTGTTGGCGAGATGCCTGACACGTGTCGATGAGGCCGGGAAGAGTTCTCGCAGTCTGATGCTGGCCGTCCTCGTGTTAGGTGTCCAGGGACTGAGCTGTATCTATATGCCGGTGTATAGGTCCAGTAAATCTGAATTAAGGGGATTGAATGATGATGCCGGAGGAATGGGAGGGTGCTTTGCCCTCCCCCAAACTGGGTGTGCTGCCATAAGCGTGCCCACCCAGCTCTCTTGAGTGTCCATGAGAGCTTTGAAGGGTGACTCTTGGAAGTCCACCAGCACAACCAGCCCGCTGGCTGGGCAGAGGGGAAGCCATCCAGCGGCAGCAGAAGGGGAGGGCATCTGTCCAAAGGCCACAGGCTCCCTCTTCTGCCCTGAACACGTGGGCAAACCCTCTGTGGCAGTGGCTCCCGGTGGCTCTGTCCCCACCTGCAGAGCACTCGCTGTGCTGGCTGCTGAGAAAGCAGCTCCCAGCCAGTGCCGGTGTCACTGAGTGTCCTCCCCGCCAGGACTCCTGCTCCCCTTGCACCTGCCTGCCTTCGGGCCAGCCTGGGCTCTGCATCTCCACTGGCCAAAACTGGATCTTGCCCCAGGCACGTTAATGCGATTGATCTGGCAGGTGACGTTCGGGATCAGTTCTGACAAGGGCAGGGAGAGGAGGCAGCGCAGGCGCTGGGAACCCAGCGCTGTTAGGGAATTATAGTGGGTTTTTTATTTCTCCAGGGCCTGGAGAAATTTGTGAAAAACTCCTTCAGCCTAAACCTGGCTGCTTCTTAACCCACTCTTTCTTGTCTAGATAGTAAATGCGAACAATCCCGAAAACAAGCAGTCCCCATGTCTGCTCGTGTCCTGCAGGTGCAGTGGCAGATGCGCGGCCCCGTGTCCATAGACCCCAGCAGTGCCGGTGACCCCCTGGCAGCGCTGCCCTGAGGGACAGTGGCCGGGAGAGATGTGTCAGCACGGAGTCGTACAACTCTCCATTTTGTTACTGTTTCAGGAGACCTCATTAGTTTCAGGAAAAAAGTAAAAAAGTTTTTTGTTTTGTTTCTATAACGACTCTTGCCGTGCCATCTGCTGCTTTTTATTCTTGAACCTGGCGGGTGCCATGGAGCTGATCAACAACTCGGGCACTTGCTTTGGCAGTAGGAGAAGCTTCCTCGGTGAGGACCTGCAGCCACACGCCGGCAGTCCCGTGGCCTGTGCCCTGGAGCAGGCACTAGCCAGGACTCCCTTGCTCCCTGGGAAAGGTGGCCAGATTTTTCCATGCTGCATGATTCATACCTGTGTCACTTTACTCACCTGTACTTTGAGGGTCTGGCACGTACATTCACGCCTAAAAATACAGTGGGCCTCAGCACCCTGCTGATGTAAACGGGCTCGAGTCCCTTGGCATTCCTCCCCCTCTCCTCTGCCCTGGTGAGGCCACAGCTGGAGTACTGTGTCCAGTTCTGGGCTCCCAGTTCAAGAAAGACAAGGAACTACTGGAGAGAGTCCAGCAGATGGCTACGAAGGTGATCAAGGGAGTGGAGCATCTCTCTGATGAGGAAAGGCTGAGAGACCTGGGTCTGTTTAGACTGGAGAAGAGAAGACTGAGAGGGGACCTCATCAACGCTTGTCAATATCTAAAGGGTGGGTGTCAAGAGGTCTTTTCAGTGGTGCCCAGTGACAGGACAAGGGGCAACGGGCACAAACTGGGACACAGGAAATTGCATCTGAACATGAGGAAAGACATCTTTGCTTTGAGGGTGACAGAGTGCTGGAAGAGGCTGCCCAGAGAGGTTGTGGAGTCTCCTTCTCTGGAGATGTTCAAAACCCGCCTGGATGCACTCCTGTCCAACGTGCTCTAGGTGAACCTGCTTTGGCAGGGGGGTTGGACGAGATGGCCTCCGGAGGCCCCTTCCAACCCCTACCGTTCTGTGATTCAAAGAAGCTGGTTTACACTGACTGTCAAAACAGCCACAGGCACAGACATTTTACATTTTTAGTGATCAGTGGGAGTAAGATGAGAGGGCTTGTCCCACATTTGCGTTCATTTTACCTAAATTCAGTGCTACTGGTTGTGGTAGGACTACCCGGGATTTGTAAGTGTGTGTGAACAGACACGGGAGCATCCATTCTCTTCCAACATTTGTACCTTACTTTCACCCATTTAAATCCTGAACAGAAACTGGGGAAGCAATGGCAGACCATTGCACTGTACCACCCGCTGGTGTGGTTTCCCACAGTAGCTTTATGCCCTGTTCATTTCAGGACATAATTAACTGCTATTTAAGTGAGAATAGTTTTGAACACACTGCTGCTTGGAGAACACCTCTGGATAATCACGTAAAAAAAAATCTGTCATGCTTCCGAGAATTGACTGAAAGTCTCTCATAACAGTGGCTTTCCAGTTTAGCTAACTGGAAATACTAGGAAGCCTCTGCACTCCTACAAAAATGATACTCAAGTTTTGAATTAATTTAGTTTTTAACAGTTGCCTTCATATGTAGCATTTGTTTTGGCTATTTTGATCTAATATTTATTGACTTGAGTCTGCTAATAACCGTGTGGCCTAAGGAAAGCCCGTAGACAGTGATAACAGAAAATTGGCCTTATGGTCTATTAACCTATACCAGAAAACTCTTCTTGAAGGTACCCATGGCAGGTGATTGTGGCAAAAATCATAAATCAGGCTTGGTAAACATATGGTGTGACTTCTTTTATATCTGTGTTTCAGCTGCTGAACGTGCTGCCCAGGGAGGTTGTGCAATCTCCAAACTTGGAGCCTTTCAAGCCCCAGCTAGACAAAGCCATGGCTCACCTGCTCCAGTCTTGGAAATGATCCCTTCCAACAGGCCTTTCTGTTATTTTGAGTCTGAATTACATTTATCAGCTTTTTCCACAGTCATGAAAACTTAAAATTCACTTTTACAATTAGATGAAGTCGTGAAAGCATAAAGGAAACCTTCTAATGTCTAGACTGGAAATAATGAGCATGGCAGTGCTAAAGGACAGTGGTGGCTGAGATTCGCTTATAACAACCTTGAACACAGCCTCAGCAAGTTTCCAATTTGACCTTGAGCTCTAGTCACTTTGGGACCTGATTTTAGGAACATTGGACTTGACAAAGTGATTGTCTTTGCTGAACATATGCGTTACAATAATAAAGATCTGTCCCAGCTGCATAACCTTAGGACTCTGTCCAGTGGGGATTCAGCAAGAATAATTCCCTGAGTAACATGGAGCTCCTATGAATACAAACACCTTCCTCTTTATAGAAGTACGTGGGAAAGTAAGGCTCTCGGCTATATAATGTGCTGCGGAATCACCGGCATAACAATTCTGATCAAAGCTGACACCTCCCATCTGTTTCTATATGCAGTCTGTTCAGCATAAATCATACACAGATGGTGTCATGGTGTCAGTGTCTCACAAGTCATGCTGCAGTCACTGGGTGTTAGCTCGGGCTCAGTTGATGCCTAACTTTGCCACTTTACCCTTAATTGTTGAGTGTGTTTCATCCGTAGAAATAACCTTTTATCCATCCGAAGCCAACTGCTTGCTGGTTTCCATGGTGTGGGTGGCCAGAGAACAGGTTTTTCCACCAGCCAAGCTGTTCATCTTCCAAAGCTGCCTGGCTGCAGTACCATTGTCAACAAGTTTTGCATCAGAGGATCAGGGGCTGATAATGCATACCGACTCCCTCCAACCCATTTCCCATCTCTTTGCCACCCACACAGTTAGCCTGATTCTCAGAGGAACACATGCTTTCACTCTCTCATCCTACTAATTTGTTCGCTGGGGTAGCTAGTCATCTTGCTTTACTCCATCTCGCGAGCGAGGCAGACCGCTGGAAGAGCAGCCTACCTTCATATAAAAAGCCTCCCGTCAGTCAAGGATTTTGGAGGGTTGGCTAATGGTGATGTAGGGCTTAACCCTTATTATTTGTGACTACTGTTGAACAGCTGGCACTTTAATAGGAGTTGTTGGTGGCTCGAAATCCAATCAGCTAAATTCTTCCTCTCTGATTTCTCCCTGAAGTTGCAGCTGAGCATATTCAACTGCAGTTGAATGACTGAAATTAATTTTTCTTCTTTGTGGTTTCCTCTGTGGCCATATCAAGGATCGAGTTTGAAATTCATCTCTCTCTTGCTCTGATTTAGAGCCCAATCAGCAAAGCTGGAGCAAACTCCAAAGTTTCTTAATTCTCCTTGATATTGTTGAGATCCAGAGTCTTGGCTATGTCGTGTTGGGAGAGAGCTTGCTGCTTCAAAGCTTGGATGTAAGTCTGGACCCGATGGGCTCCAATGGCTGGGAATCATCCGCGTCTCAGTTTAACTGATAACTCTGTCAGACTACTGGGCAACCGCTTTTAGCAACGCGGCTGCAACGTTGTGATATGACGTTGGCTATTGACAGCTCCGTCCCAGAGCCCATGGCATGGGATGGACTTTGGACAAAGTGGAACAAGTCTTAGTTTGCAGAAACGAAGCTCCAGGAAATTAATTCCTCACCTCAGCAGCGGCTTCAGCTCTTCTTGGATTTCTCCGAAGCCTGTGAGAAAACCACCCTGTGAGTGTCAACACCACCTGAATGTCTTGCAAATCAGAACAGCCAAAGTTCAGCCGCTGTCCTCTCGCTTTGACACACGTGTCTGTGTTTAGAAGTGAGGCACCACGTCAGTGATTTATTTCAAATAAAGCAACAGCAGACAAAACTCCAAAGCAATTTTCAGCCTGAGTAATCACTGCAAATTTGCTCCAAATGCTGAACAGATGGAATCTGTATATGACTTCTCTGAGTATAAACACAAGCACCCTGTCATATTTCAATTGCTGATGTAACAACACAATGTGGCTCTTTCTAAAGGGAAAGTACATGAATTTGGGGGTCTGATTATTTGTTTTCTCAGTGCAGTAAAAGATCTGGTGTATTCACTTGCAAATAACACATGACAATTGCCAATTGGTTCTGCTCCATTCAAATATTTGCTCAGCAAAGCGGTAGTATGAGTTCTCCGCAAAAGGTGTATCCTGGATCTCAAAACCAATTTATGCTTAATTTGGCTCTGCTGTTGCTGCATTTGGTCACTTCCAATATGCAAACTGGCATGGGAACAGAAGTGGAAGAGAGGGGGTCTTCTCTTGAGTTGTGGCCTCATCCCTGGCTGAAGAGGAAGGAGCCCTGGTGGTCCCCAACCGTGGCTCTCCTCCTGCCTCCTCGCTTGCTCTCTGGCTTCGGGAAAGTCTCTTACCAATTCACGCCTTTGTCTGTGAACTGAGAGTAGGTGGTTATTTTCCTTCTGTAAAATGTTTTGAAACCTGCTGATGAAAAATACATAAGTTAACATTCTACTGTTGTGGCTTAAGGTGGGGATTTCAAATGGGGAGAGGGAGGCTCTGTCCTACCTCTGCTGCGGGTGTTTGTGACCGGGCAGAAGCACCGTTGTAGCACAGGAGGAATAGGGGTAAGACATCCCCCTACTTCTCAAGGGAATGACTGGAGACCCCGCAGCTTCTGGGAGGCTGTCTGGGGCAGCTTGCCCGGACCCTTCATGGGTGGTGTTCCCCAGAAGGGACCTGCGCCCTCCTCCCCAGTGCCTCTGTAGGGGAATGGGGTCACAGTTTCCCTATGAACGTGTGGAAACTCTGTTGCTGTTCCCTCCCTTGATGCCTGGCATTAACCTCTCAGTGTTTTCTGTCTACTCTGAAGAATGATCTGTGATATTCTTCCTACCTTCTTCCCCTCCTAGTGGTGTTTTCACTTCCTGAGCACCCGGGATCGCCACCCTTTTCCCTTCCCCTCTACCAGCTCCAGCCCTGCGAGTGATGGGAGCTGTCCCCATGCCACCCCCATCCCTCTATCACCAGTGCCGCAGGACTCCTCCTTCGAAGAACTTGCTGCCGCAGACGAGTCCCCTGAGCTTTTCCCGCCACCTTGTTCCCAATCCCATAAATTCACAGAATCACAGAATGGTCAGGGTTGGAAGGGACCTCTGGAGATCATCCAGTCCAACCCCCTGCCACAGCAGGGTCACCTCCAGCAGTGGCACAGGACGGCGTCCAGGCGGGTTTGGAATGTCTCCAGAGTGGGAGACTCCCCCACCTCTCTGGGCAGCTGTGCCACTGCTCTGCCACCCTCAAAGGAAAGAAGTTCCTCCTCATGTCCTCCTCCTCCTACGTCCATTACATCCGAAAGCTATCCAGAAGGGAAGAGGGGCCGAGCAGGCAGATGGCTGCGGTTGCTGATTGCAGCCTCTGCTGGAGCCTCATTAGTCTTTGAGCTCTCGGGCAGAGTTGCGGGACAGATTTGCTACCTTCATTTGCTTCCAGCAAAAGCTGATTTAGGCTTACACATGTGAGGCCGAGTACCCCGAGGGAGGATTTAACGCGGCAGGCCTAAGTGTTAATGTTTTACATAACGTTTAATAAGAAAACCAGCTGCCATTTGCTCTTAGCCAGTTGAGTGGATCTTCAGCACTTTCCACTACTTACGGCAAACTTCTCTCCTACTGGAGATGCTAAAGGTGTCAAAACCTCACACACAGTATAATGTTTGGGAATGTGCGATATTCTGAAATGTGTGCAGGAATTTCCAGTTTCTCCTCTTTTTTTTAGATCCTGCTAATATCGTCTATATAAATACACAGACATGCAAATTTTCACACCTCAAACTTCCTTTTACTTCTGTGTTAGCCTCCTCCTCTCCTTTTTAATAGATGCCTTAAAACTCTTCGCTGTCGGCAGATTCTCATCACCAGCCTCCACTCTGGATCCAGTTATATCTGCCTTACTTTTTCTTTTTTTTTTTTTTTCCCTTTTTTTTTATTTTAACTCTTTTCCACCTTTTTCCCTCCACTAGAAAAGAGAGAAGGGGAAGAGGCTTAGAGCAGTGTTGCCAGTACAGATCTCCCAGGGGACCTCTTGTGCCTGCGGACGTCAGTTGCTGGAATCTCTCAGCTCTGCCATCGCTGTCACCAAGTGCAGGAGTTGGTCCGTGAGCTTCCCATAGTATCACTTGCTGACTCTGCTGCCTCGTTGGTGAGCCCTGGCTGATCCGATATTTATGACAGGGGCTTGCTGTCTACCCTTTGAAATCTATCACGCTGAAGAGCTGTCAAAATATTTATCAATAATAAGGGCAACTGGGAAGGGTGTAGTCTGGGGGCTACAACAGCAAATCGCAATTTTGTTTTTTCACCTCTGCTGTTCCAAGTCTGTCCTGCGTGTGTGCCCGTGTCCCCTCTGACATGTGGGCAATTACTTTCAATGACACAGATTCTGTCAGGCTTTCGGTGCTCTGAATTTGTTTTTTTTTTTTTTTCTGTTTTTCAGTGATGGGTGGTGTGTCACGGCTCACAAGTCACAGGATGGTCTCCTGATTCTCACATGATCAAGAAAAGGAAATTTATTTCAGTGCCTCGAAGCCCCTGCTCGTCCCTGCTGGCTGTGTACCTTTTCTCAGTTGTGTTCTGAGTAGCTGCATAAAACTTTTCAGGTCACATTGTAGCTGAGCCTCAACGTCCTTTCACTGGAACCTCATCACCCTAAACGCGCTGTGGTCTTTGCTGGCCGTTTCCATTTGCCATTCTGCTGCTGTCAATTGGGAACTGCTGAGTTTCATCCCGCTGTTGCTATTGGGTGGATTTAATAACACTTTGCAATTTGATATAGCACCTCTCCAATACTAAGCTAGGTAATTCTTCCAGTAGTGCTATGGATGAGAATGAAATGAAAGCACATTCAAAGATACAGTTATCTTTTAAGTGACAGAAAAGGATAGGCTTGCTTTTCACTCCAGCCCTTGACAGAGAAAGCCACAACTGCACAAAAATGCAGAGTTTGGAAAATCAGGGTGAAAAAATGTTCATGAATATGTTCTGGGCTCAGCTTTATCTTGGGCATTGTGTAATGAATCCTGTGGGGAAGGTAGTACCAAATGTTACTGCTCCGGTGCTGTGCTTCAGAGCTTTATCCCTCCTCAATATCTCTGTCCAGGGGCAGTCTCCCATACCGTGGACCTAACTCATACCGCCTGCAACAGGAACAGGCTCTAACCCTGCGTGTCTGTTACCCTGGCCCGGAGGGAGAGAGCTTGGCTTGTAGGATTGAACTGGTTTAATTTTTCAAGACCCAGGTCACGAGCAAATATTTTTTCCTCTTTGCTTGTGCCACTGAGAAAGCATTCACTTTTTCTTTTGTGGTTCGGTGTCAGAAGGAAGATGCTTTACTGCAGGAGGAGCGAGGAAGGGCATGCCCCTGGGGACACGACCTCAGCTGGGATGTGACACCGCCAAAGCCGCTGAACCAGAGGCCAAGCAGCTGAAAGATCATGAGAGCTGTGTGATGTTTCATAAGCCATCCGCTTGTACATCCATGGGAAACATAGGTAAAAAGGTCACGTTGTATTTGATTGTAGCTTTCCAAACTAAGTCGCTCCACGTGCCTTTTGCCATCTGAACAATATTTAGCCTCATTGGCACTTTTTAACTTTCTGCAAATTTTAAACTGCTGCAGATTTTTAAGTCCTTCCTATTTCATATAGCTTTCACTGTCTGAATCCTTGAGAAAAGTTCCCTGTACTTACACTTCTGAGAGATGAAGCTGTGCCAAAATGCCTTCACGGATCCTGAAAATGGTAATTACAGAAATGGAAGTTACGTGTACGCACCAGGAACTTGGGGATCTGCAATGTTTCTAGCTGCAAATAGATATGTGGCCTAGGAAAGTTTAGCGTGGTGACTGTTGGTAAGAGAGACGCATGGAAGAAATTTGGACCTAAGCAAGGACTTTTCTTTCTTTTCCCATTATTATTGCTGTTTTCAGTATTACTTTTGGTCACATATGGCTCCTCAGAAGAAAGCCCCCGCTTAAGCGTCTTACTGGTCTCTACTGTCTAGAAGTTTATGTGACAATCATCTTAGCTGTGGAAGGAGAAGAGAAAGAGGGGCTATAGTAGGGAGAACAGGACCAGAAGGCTGCTGGGTGAGTGAATGCCAACTTAGACATGGTGAGAATTTCTTTTCCCTCCGTGGAAAATGCTAAATAAAAATAAAATTCATAAAAATCCCTGTTTTTTTTTTCATTCTCAGCAACTGAACTCTGGGAAACTGTCAGTTTTTCACCTTAGCCAAGTTTATCTAGGTTTTGGCTTTCCAAAGAAAGATAGATTTTTTTTCAAAAGAGCAGAGGTTTACCCAAAAAAGTATTTGGCTGAAACGTACTCTGGTTTGTCTTTGGATAAAATAGATCTTTCCAATAAATTGTATCCTGTCTGTGGAAAAAAAGGCTTTGAAAGAAAATTTCTGGCCGTCCTCAGTCTTTGTGCTCGGCCCTGCTGCTGGTCCGAGGCCTCTGAGCAGATGGGACGTCGACTGCAGTCATGCTGCAAATGACCTTCCTCCGGAATTTCTGAAGGTTGCTGGTTTTTCACCGAGTATTTCGGTCTTGGTAGTCCCTGGCATGTGGCAGCTTTGCGTGTTACCAAAGCATCTCTCCTGTGCCGTACGTAGCTGGCGCCACCGTGTCTCTAAAGGTAAGAAAGGAGGCTGAGCCACACTCCACAGAGGAACCTAACACGTATAACAGGGGCCCAGCACAGCTTTTGTGCTTCCCGGGGTGTTGGTGTTCTCCTAGCAAGCCTTAAAGCGGCCTCAGTGCTGCTCTGACTTGGCCTGGCCCACCATGGCACGCAGCTGCACGCGTTCCCCGGTTAGATGTCCCCAGCATCCTTCTGCAGACGCTTGCTCCCTGCGGGGCACGTACCCGGGGCAGGAGCAGCGCCGAGCGCTTCGCTTGTCTTCCCAACACTACCCGGAGATTTCTCCATGCAGAGATTGTGTGGAACAGGTTTATGGCTTCTTTGTGTTCCTGGAGCTGTACACCAGTTCTGCTTCGACAGCGTAGAGGAACTCGGTAGGAGAGCCATGAGGTCAGCTTCTCTCTTTAGCGAGGAATTTATATTAATGTTTGTATTTTCGTCAAATGCGCAACTGAGAGTGAAAGGACACATTTAGGTTATCGTGGCTATAAACACAGTCCTGCCTTTGTTGAGTTGTGGCGTTGCTGGTGATGAAGGTCTTGCATCGCCGATCTCAAACAAGGACATTTTCTGCAGCTAATCTTTGATGAGCAGATCTTCTAACAGACACCCCGAAAACATATTTCTGTGTATTCTGAATAAAGTAATTGTTTTACTCTTCTTCCCCCCATCAGCTTGCTGTAAATCATTTCTTTAATCCATCACAAATCTGTTGAGAGCATTTGGAGAAGAAGGAAAACCGAAAAATCCATTGCACCCAAAACACGGCTCTGCCTCACCGATCATTCTCGCTGCCATTAGCTACTCAGCACCCCGCTTCAGCGGAGATGGCTGCTGAAAAGATTTCTATTGTTTTCTAGAAACCTTTCTGTAAGAACAATGTCAAAAAGATGGCAGGGAACATCCACGTGTATTATGCACTGTTAATACCAATACTCTCTTTTGGTCTTTTTATAAGTGACGCCAGGTGAAGAAATCTGTGACGACCTGCAACAGTGCAACCTACTTAGCTCTGCTTTGAGGTGGGCCCTGTTCTTGAGTAAAGGACTGCTCAAAACTTTGCTTTTTTTTTTTTTTGTCACAGAGACAACGTTGGGTTTTGTACGTACCTCCCTTGCCTGTAATTGCTAATAGTTTTTCAGATTATGGAAAATGGGATTGTGTAACAGACTTTCACTTGCTTTTCTCTGATCGCCTTTTACATTTTGCCTGGAAAAAAATCTAATACATTTCTTTAATTTTTTTTAAATAGCCTCTCTTCTCCCTGTTTCCTGTGTAGGGCCACATACACAGGCACATTCGTGTACAGCATGCTGCTGGCTCTGCATCATTCCGCTATGACCCGTTTCAGAAAAACAACCTGACAAGATCATTTAAATTGGAAAATCAGCCCTTCACGTCTAGATTAATCCTTCTCCACTGTAGGTAACTAACCTAATTGAGGTTTTAGGTGGATCTTACAAAGTTGTGCCTCATTTCTCTCCATTAGCAGTAGAAATCAGGGGTGACTGGGCTCCTAACTCGTTTGACTCGAGTTCCATGTTTGAAGTGTGGTGGGATGAATCCAGGTTACTGCCTCATGCCCTTTGTGCATCTGTACTGGGGTTAAAAACAGCATCGCAGAGCACAGGACCCGGTCGCATGTGTTGGAGGCTGCTCTTGTTATTCACAGGAGGGTTTGCAGCATATTTCCTGTGTGCTCTTTGAGCCCCCTCGGAAAGCAGAACTAGTGTTTTCTGGGCAGGCTTTTTCCTGGTGACTTTTTGCCCACTCTGTGCTCTGGGGGCTGCAGTGAATTGACTGCCCCATCCCTGGTTTGCTGTGACCCGCTTTTTGCTGGTAGGAAATCAAGGGAGGGAGAAAGTAAGGGCAAAAATACGCATGAGATTTGGGCTCTTGGGGCAGCAAGGCTATCTGCACTTTTAGGGCTAGTCCCTGTCTCGCTGAAATACAGCCTTTTTCTGGGCAAGTGTTTGGGTATAAGACTCTGTGTCCATATAGCTGAATAAACCAACATCCAGCAGTGAGCTTAAGCACTGGACAGTAATTATGCATATCTCTTAGTCGGCAGGTTTCTCCCTGCCACGGCGGGGTGATGCCGGTTGGCAGTCTGTGGTGAAGGGAAGATGATGCTCCAGGAACCATCCCAAACAGGCAGGATGGAAGATGCTGTGCAGCGTCTGCCGCCCTCCTCAGTCCCCTGACGCCCTCCGGCAAGCCTCGCTTCCTCAAACCCTCCTCTATGCCCTCATGCCGTGCTGTGTGGCACATATGTTTCACACGCGCTTGCTATAAAATTATCCCTCTGCTGAAACCACATGATGTGTTTAAGTCCCATGATTTCAGGCATTTCGAATTAAACACCACTCGCCGTCCCAATAATGTCTTAAGGCCATTACATGGGCCCCAGAGGACGTGCAGGGCCAAGTCTATGCAGGGTGGGTGTGACCCATCGTGGGTCACCTGCCCTCCGTCTTGGTCCTGTTGTTATTTAGCTGTACAGATGCAGGTTGGAGGTCTGGAGCCAGGTACCTCTGCGGGGAAAGGGCAGGTGATGGGGGTGCAGACTGTAAGACCTGGAGCTGAGGGAGCTCCTGGTGTTCAGGATGAAAGGGGAAGAGCCTTCTGCAGCACAGAGGCACTGGCAAAAGGCTCTTCTTTGGGCCAACCATAATGTCACTTTGGGATTTGTGCAAGCTGATGGTGCAGCCAAGAAGTGATGCCCTGAAGGGAAGGTTGAAGCAGCCACTGTTGTAAAATCACCAAATTTGATGATGGTAGAAATGGAATGTTAAAAAAGTTGTGTGTTTTGAAACTCGTAACCATAGGACACTCACCAGGTAGTTACTGTTTCATATCAAGAAACTAATAGGAATGGGACAAAACAATGAAAAACTGAATAGACAAGTTTTGTTTGAGTCCTGTAACTACAGAAACTTGTTATGCACCAGTGATGCTGCTTGGAAATCCCCTTACCCTTCCCACCTTGATTTAAATATCAAGGACCAATATATGGAAATAACCATTGATTATTTGGATATGGATATTGACAGTAATGTATAATCAAGAGACAAATCAATGAAAATTAAAACCATGATATGTATTTTGTGATAAATAATTTGTGTAATGGTAACTAGGTGTGATCTAAACTGACTGTTGAACAACATAGCTTTGATATACCTGTCAAGAAAGTGATAAGTTGTAGGCCTGGTTAGTAAACCGAGAAAGTCTTCTGGAGGTTCCAAGATTAAAGGGGGAATGGAATTTTGCAACCAAGCTGAGCATGTGCAAAGATCAGGTTCAACTAGCAGACACAATGAGGAAGACTATGGATGACCACCAGAAGACCCTGGACGACCACCAGTGTACCTGAAAGTGCATGTGTCGCAGACGTTTACATATAGTAATGATTTTTTTGAAATCGTATTAATATGTTGATTCTTGGAAATAGGATGAATATGTATATTTTGATTGTATATAATTTTCATAGCAGAGCAACTCGGCACGCTCACTAGGTGGAGTGATCCCCTGTGCGTCTGGCGCCATAATAAAGAAGTGCCTGCTTTCTAAACTTAAATTAAGCCTTAGAAAGTTTTGTTTCTGCCGATTTATGGTAACACCACTGCCTGTTGGGTTTTATCTGTGCTAGTTGTCCAGATCTTCAGCCCATAGTCTAGGGCAAAAGACACATGATTCATACGTCCTATTTTAGGTGTCTAAAAGATCTTTAGATCTTAGTGAAGCGAAGCACACCCTGCAATCATGTAGACAACTACACTTGGATGAATGGCTCTCCCCGTTGTGCTGGGACTTGTGGAGAAAGTTGACAGCCTGAGCCCATTCTGGCTTTTTTCTTTTTTTCCCCCCAAATCTATTTGGTACCAGAGTTAAATGCAGTAGAAGTTGTTCCCAGTGGGAACTTCTGCACACTTGACACTTCTCTGAGCTCTGTCACTGACAGCTAGAACAAAGCCAGGATGGATGAACTTGATCACAGATGTGAATATCTGCTTCTACCAGAATACCAAAAAAAGAGGCAATTATTTCTGATAATTTTCTTTTATGCAAGTCTGCAAGGCTTTTTCCCCACAGAAATAGAAAATGGGAAGTACTTTTTGGTCAGGCGTGTCTTCTGTAAGTTCTGTGCTTTGTGCTCCTTGTAACTGTAGCTACTGACTAGCAACAAGTGCTTACTGTTTTCTATCATTATTTTTAGAACCTAGATATAAATGGTGCAATAAAAGTAGACGGGAAAAAAATAATGTAGTGCTTCAGACTTGCAATGTTTTGAAACCAGCTACTGAAGTCAGAGGCTCCTGCAGTAAGCTCCGGTGTGGCTGGTGATACTGGCAGGAGTTGGGTATGTGTGCCTGCAATGCGGGGAGTTAACAGCAAATCTCAGGTGGGAGCTCTTCCAAATAAACGAGACATGACATCGGTAGATAGCAACCTGTACCAAACCCCAGCGGCTGCATTGCGTGGGGCTCACTAGGAGGCATAAGTCTGAGATTTTCAGTAGTGAGCCACTAGCCTGAGGCTCTGCTAGCTGGAAATAGTGGAGACTGTTATCAAGCACTGAACGCAGAGTTGGGCCCTGTCGATAAATCACTGAATGCTGATACATTATTCTTGGCTTTGCCCCTGCGGTGCTGGCCGGTGGTGAAGGTCCTTCTGTAGCTGACGTAACCTTTGTAACTCCATTTCCTTGTCTGCAAAATAGGATAGCGGGTGATCATGTTTGCAGAAAAGATCCACTGATGAGAAGAACTAGATTACAGCTTGAGGGTATGGTTGTCTACTGATGTGCTGAGCACGCCTTTTCCTTGCCCTTGTTTAGTAATGGCCCGCTTGTCCTCTCCTTCACCTTGCATGCGGCGTTCCCCTCAAGGAAACCAAACAGGAAGGACCATATGAGACAGCCTCGATCGCCCCTGTGTTCCCGTGATGAGTGTTACCTGTTAGCTGGCTCTAGAAGGGTTTCTGCTCAGCCCAGTCACGCTTTGGATGTGCCTTGCTCTCTTCATTGCCGAGCAGCAGTTCGTTCCCTCCGAATACGGTCCATAATGTCAAAGCAAAACCCAATGCCCTTGTTTTGCTTGTTTCGTGAGAGTACTGTTTACGTGACTTTCATTCGGAATCCAGTTTCCATTAGGTTCACTCAAATGTTTAATCAGCATTGCTCAGACGTTTTTAGCAACTTCCTACTGAACCTCAAGACTATAATAAAGCCTGAAACCGAGCAATTTATTTGCAAGCCTTTAAGACAATTCAGAAAATTATCTTCTCTTCAGAAATGCATCCTCCAGGAGCACAGAAAGTAATAGCTTTCCATCTCACCCGCAAAGAAGAATTAAATTTCATTTTTAGTTAGACTTTTGCACATTCACATCCTTCCTCTCTGGGGATCTTGTTTTACTAATAGCTACAAGGCTTTCCAAGCTCCCAGAAAGGAGCCAGAAAGGACTGTAACAGGCAGACATTTCCACAGGACACCAGGGCTACGCATCTAATGCAGACACGGCCCATCTGTAGCTCAAACGTTGTCCCAAAGCCTGCTGCTCCAGTGGCACAGCCTGCCAGTGCAGAGGCCCTGGGGAGGACCAGGTGGGTCATGTGGGTGCTCTGGTTCCCTTCCACCAGCACAACATGCACCAGATGAGGCTGAGCAAAGCTCACCTACTTTCCTCCCCTCAGTTCTGCCACCATTTTTGAGCTTTACCTGCAGGAACCTCTGCCCTAACCTTTGCTGGGCTAGCAAATGCCACTGTCTGATGTTTTATTACATTTATACAAACATCCACTAATGATTAAGCACTCCATCTACAGAGTGACGTAGGACCAAGACGCAGAAGGGGCCGAGGCCGAATTCTGGTGCCCAGATCCCAATCTGCAGGAGTGCTTCATCTCTATTCCTTCTCCCTGCCAATTCCTTCCTAACCTTGGAGGTTTCTAACCTCCACAGGTATCTGCAGCTGTTACTAAGATGTTATGCAGATACCTTCAAAAGTTACTTTTGGTAGGGCCAAGCAGGAAAACTGCTTTGCTTGTGTGACTGGCTGTACTGGGTTTGGCTGGGATGGAGTTAGTTTTCTTCACAGCAGCCTGTATGGTGCTGCTATGAAAACCAGATTGTTCTGGTGGTATATTGGGTGTAGATGGCAAGGTTTTCATACTAGGGGGTGGGGAGTGGGGATCCAGGAGTGGCCTCTGTGAGCAGAGGCTGTGGTTGTCCCCATGCTGGACACTGCTGGTTCCAGCCAGCTCCACAATGAACACACAGCAGGACCCACCTGAGCCCATCAGCCAAGTGGGTGGCTCCTCTGTGAAGGCTTATTTAAGAAAGGGCACAAAATGCCACAGAGAGGAGGAGGGAACAAAAAGAGTGAGATATAGAAGAGAGAACACCAAGGTCAGAGAAGGAGAGGAAGGAAATGCTGCAGGTGCCAGAGAAGACATCCACCACCACAGCCTGGGCAGGACCCAAGCCAGAGCAGAGAAGAAGTGTGACAAGGAAGAAGCAGCAGAGAGAAATTCTTCTGTGTCACTCGAGGTGAGGGGAAGAGTCTGGAGTGGAGGAGAAAAGTTAAGCCTGGGAAAGGGGGCAAGAAAGGTGTTGGTTTAATGTATGTCTCCTTGTTTCTCACTACCTAAATCAGTAATTAAATATCTATTTTAACTGGCAACAAAGTAAGTTAATTTAGAATCATAGGATGATAGAACCATAGAATGGCTTGTGTTGAAAGGGACCATTAAAGACCATCTCGTTCCAACCCCGCTGCCATGGGCAGGGACACGTCCCACCAGCCCAGGTTGCTCAAAGCCCCATCCAACCTGGTCTTGGACACCTCCAGGGATGGGGCACCCACAACTTCTTTGGGAAACCTGTGCCAGTGCCTCACCACCCTCAGAGTAAATAATTTCTTCCTAATACCTCATCTCATCTAAAACTACCCTCTTTTAGTTTCAAACTGTTGACCCTTGTCTTGCCACTACATGCCCTGGTAACAAGCTTTTCTCCATCTTTCTTATAGGCCCCCTTTATATATTGAAAGACCGCTATAAGGTCTTCCTGGAGCCTTCTGTTCTGCAGGCTGAAAAACCCCAATTCTATCATCCTTTATTCACAGGTGAGGTGTTCCAGCCCTCTGACCATTTTTGTGTCCATTTTCCCTTTCTTACCCCAAGCCGAGTCTGTTTTGCCCACAGCAGTATTTGCTAAGTGATCTCCCTGTCTTTATCTCAGTACATGAGCTTTCTTGCTCCTGTTTCTTTTCTGTTTTCTGCCCCATCCCATTGTGGGTGCGAGGGTGGAGAGTGAGCAGCTGGGTGGGAGTTTGACCATTGGCCAAGGCTAACTCACCAGAGGTAGCATCGTTGGAGCATATTTAAATAAACCACAGGACAGGTTTCTACCAAAATGGCTCCTCTTGCGGCTGGAGTGTTTGCCCATGGCATGCATTCAGTCCCTTCCTCTGCTTAAGAGGAATCAAATTCTTACCTCCCTGTCCTGTTGGCTACGTACTACTCTGGCTTTCTGCCTGGCCTATTAAAGTCGTGATTTAAATGTTGGCTGGACCAGAGTTCATAGGAAAGAGTAAGTGGTGCACTGACCTGGCAGGTTGATGCTGGCTACTGTCCTGACCAACAGTTTCATGTGAAGAAGTCATTGAAGGAAATGTGTAAACCGTCCATGAAGCGGGGATCAGGATCTGGGAGATCCCCTCATCCACCCATTCAACAGATATGCTCAGCAGACCGAAGACTGGTACTCCCTTTTTGTCTCTCGAGGGATTCAAGGATGGCAGTCTTCTGTTTGAGAGCTAGTAATGCAGCGAAATTATTTGATGAAAGAGGACTCTGTCTTCTAGGGACTAGAATTTTCTAAAGTGTCTTTGGCATGCAGCAAGTCTACAGAGCTCAAAGAGATCATGCAGGCTTGCGTGACGCCATTCAAGTCCTTGCTCCAAATCAGCCAAAAGTGGCGATTTGAAATTATCTGACCATTTCTCTCTGGACCTGTTTCTCTCTGGCTTTAATCAGCCAGCCTCAGAAATGGGCTCACAGCTAACATTTCTTAGCAGACACAATTGCATGTTCTTGGTGGCCTGCCCTGTTGGCTGGGCTCAGATGCCCTTTGCTTGGTTTGATGGTTTCCAGTGAAGGCAGTTCCACTTTCTACCACTCCATGACATTATCTGGGGAGCCCCAAATACCCTGGCCAGGACCGTGAGGTCTGTCTGGTTCTGACTAATTCAGTTCCCCTTTGGATTTAGCCCTCAGGTCAAAGTATCAAATTTGTCTTCCTTGTGATTGATCCTGGTTTTAAAAGCAGGTCTCTAGAAAGACGGTACATTAGTGCGTTGTGTCCTCTAACTTTGCACATTACACAAGGACAGGTTAGAGACTGCAGCCTCTGAGCTAAACAGATCTGAAACTAAGTTTTGCAGAGCCCCAAGAGCATTCTCAGAGTTCGCTGTTAAGTCCCCTCTTCCTGCGCTAATCCAAACAGGGTCTTTTAAAAAGTCAGGAGGCTTGTGCTCCTCTTAATCCCAGGAAGATCCTGCTAACCATGCTGCATCTCAATACTCTGGGCACTATCTGGTCAATTGTCTTCTCATGGAGAAAAGGCAGATTTTTCTTGTATTATCATCACTCCTGGAAAATAATGCAGACAAGGTATACTAATAAACTACTTTTGCCATGGCTATACTCGGAAATATCTTTACTTAATCAGCTCAATGGATTATAACATTTACTCACAATCACACACAGACGTGCACTTGGGTTCAGGAAAAGGCTATATTGCATGTGGAAGGGTTAAACTGAATCAGTTCTTCCTGCAGAGTAGCCAGATGTGGTTGTTTTTGTCTCCAGGCAGACAAGCCCGGCTGTAGCCCTGTGAGGATATAAATCACTGTGAGCACTTTCTGTGAAACTCAGCAGTGTGGGCTGATGTGATCCCAGTTTCATCTTTCTTTGATCTGCTGTGAAGCCAAGTCTGACAAGGATATGGTCTTGTGCTACCTGAGGGCTTGTCTGAGTTTTTTGAGTGATTTTTTAACTTCTTCATGTCTTAGTTCCAAGTTCCTAAGTCTAATTTAGTTGTTGACTGTAGACCATTAGTTGAAGTAGTAAGTGGCTATTTTCTGGGAGTTTCCTCTGAGTCACGAAGAGTTGGACAGTGAAGCAGCTAGCACTGCAAGAAATAACCAGAGTCCCAGGTGCTACTTATAGCCTCTTCAGATTAATTTTTGAAGTAGGTTTGTTTTTTTATTCAGATACTAACAAAAGCCATACAATACATTTTAAAGTACTGAGTTTTCTGTTCTTTCAGCAGCAATGGCTCTCTGGACGTAAAGCCCCAGAGAGATTGGGTGTAAACCAGTGCAAGCAACAACCTTACTTTTCAGCCACTGGTGCCTGATCAGGGGAGCACAAGCAGTTGGTCCACCTCTGCTGTCGCTCTCAGCAGTAACGTATCTGACTAAAAGCTTTGTTCTCAGGTTTTGTGTATGAGTTGAGTTCCTCTCTCTGGGAATGTGTCATGCTGAGCAACGCAGCTAATTTTTTCTAATGAATCTGGTCATAATTCCTACATTCTAAACTGTCCTGGTGGCATATGTACCTGTCCTGGGGTCATCGTGCCCTTTTGCTTGACTCTGATCAGGCACATGTGCTGCTACACAAGGATCAGCAAACACACCCCTTCTGGACTGTTAGCTCAAACTTGTGTTCTGTTCTCATCTAATTTGGGAATTTGGGAGAAAATTGAAACCTCTGTGATGTTATCTTGGTGATTACTTTTGTTTAAGTTGAATTATCTTGAAAGCCAGAAGTAGGTTGGAACTGAAACTTCACAGCTGAAATACTTGGGTTATATCTATTTCGTTGGTCTGTACCTTACCCGAAGGTAACTTAGACCCACTGCATCTTTAGTTGATACATAGAGAGTTAGAGTTATGGCTATCTCGTGGAAACACAGATTTGATTCATATGCTAGTAACATTGCGCTTATATCTTCTTCTCCATCTCTTGCTTGGTTGAAAACTTCTGTTATTGGTCTGCATGTGTCAGATGATAGAACATTTCTTTGGCACATCCACGTGAAGCTTGTGGATGATGTTTACTGCTCCTCAGGCTGTAACAGTAATTATGCATCAAATGGCAGAGTGAAGCCTCTAGAAATTGGAATTTCCTCTAAAATTCTAAAATATGAAGCCTGTGACAATGCTGTCCACCTTCTAACCACGTACTAATTACATATGTTTACATAAATTTCTCCCTGATTTTATTTCTTTGTTAAAAAGATCTTCTGTATTAAATCTTGTTCTGATTTAAATGTCAGTTCTTAAATGCTGTTTTTATATGTCAGTGATTTAATTCTCACCACACGAGGAAATGCATTCACCCCAAAGTACAGACGGGAAACCTGCGGCAGAGAACTCCTCTGTGGCTGCCAACAGGGAGGGTTTGGTGAACCAGAGGCAGAGGAAGGCCACGTGGGTGCACGGCTGCGCTGGAGTCCCGTCTACCCAAGCAGAGCTGATGGGTTTTGAATTGAGGCGTGGGGGAATCGTTGGTTCTCATACTGCTTACAACAGAGGAAACCAGGGGCCCTCACTCTCTGCTCTTCAGTGCTTCTTTTGTAAACACAGCCTGAGGACCTGGATAGCGCAGAGCCAGGATGATTTAAATTCAGTATTTAAATAGATACAGTGACTAACTTATTGAATCTCAATGAACTGTTTATGTGTGAACCTCCGTTTGAGACGTTACCCCTAATCAAACACCGAGAGAAAAGAAGCCTGCGTGTTTTCATTGAGCTCCATTGTTTCATTTTATCTCATAATAAGTTTCCCTATTTTATTTCCTTTGTATTGAGCCTAACATGAAAGCAATAACTCTGTTAAAAAGCAATCAATTCTAATCATTTTAATAAGCAGAAAAGGAAGTGCTTTGACTAAATGAAAAGCTTTTAGCCAAGTCTCTGTGGCTATGAGGCTGCTTGCTGGCACTGCTCCGTGCCGCGTGTCCCATTTCCCTTGGTCCCCGTCCCCTGCCTCGCGGCGCTGCAGGTATCTGCCTGCTTTTGCCACTCTGGGAGTGTGGGCAGCTTCAGTCTATTCAGCTCACATGAGAAAGGCCCGAATAATTACACCTTGGAGACTTTCCTGGAGCTGAGGGTAAACAGCAGGCAAGTGGAATTTTATTCACTTCTAATCTAAGCAGAGCTTACCCAGCTCTTGGTATCCAGCGTGGAACATTTCAGTTTATTACTTTTTTCACTTACCATTGCCCAGTCCAAAACCAAGCAGTAAGTTGGCGCATGTGCTCAGGTCATTTACTTCCTGGGGCTTTCACATACCAGGGCCACATTTCTGGAATTCCTCCTATTCTTTAAAACATAAAGCTCCAGTTATCTCCACCCTTCTGGTGTTAACTATGTTCCAGGCACCAAACTTTACCTTTTTGCAGCCCAGTTAGGACAAGATATTGCTCCTCCAGAGGAGGCTGCTGTGAGCAAGGCAGACCACAGTTCAACAACTCAGTTTACTTAATTTACTGTTCCAATTGTGCAGCTGATCTGGAATGCCAGGCAAGAAGGCAATGACTGGCACTCGCATTACCATTAGCTTCCAGACGGGAAGCAGCCTTTGCTGACTGGTTCTGCCTATCCTCTCCCAAAGGCTATTGCTGATAGGCACAAGCCTGCAAAGAGGAGTAGGGTAGAAAAAGAGGGAAGAGCAAAATAAAGGCACAAGACAAAGGCTGAAGCAGCAGAAGACCATCATCTGCTGTAGCCACAATTCAGATTAGCCAGTCCTGCAGGACACCCTGGCAGCGCTGCAAAGGGATGCACTCTTCGCCGGCGCCAAAGCAAATGTATATATATCCTGGTTACATAGGTAAAAGTTTACATAAAAATGGCAAGCATTTTTATTGCATGGCCTCAGAATCCCCTACAGAAAAGTACCCTCAAACCTCCTTCAGGTCTCAAATCTGACTAATTACTGACCTCAGCAGTGAGTTAAAAGACAAGAAGAAAACTTTTATTTTGGCCTCTTTTAAAGTAGAGTAGTATTTATCAGGCCTCAGATATCTTTGGTACAATTTTAATAGTTTTAAAATGATAAAATCTGACAAAAACCTAGTAGAAAATGTCCTTATTATGTATTCTCACATGTTCTTGGGAGGACACTTGAGAATGATTATAATGATCTATGGAGCTTGTACTCAAACTTAAAGGCAATAAACAATTTAGGTTCTTGAGCAGTGGGCAGCCAGCATTGCATCCTTGAAGGAAGCCAAAGAAGTGCTTTAAATGCTGTCTGTGGGAGTTTTAAATCCACTCAGGGCTTCGTTAGTGTTTGCATATTTTGTAAGATATTCAGACACTACTAAAGTGATGAGCAGCAAGATAAAATCACAAAGCAGAGTGGTAGTAATAGCCATAGTTGGGTCAAGGACAGACTAAGTCCATTTGTCAGAAGTAAATTGGTAAAAGTTTACACTCACCTGGACTTATTTGATCAAATAGACATCTGTGGTGAGCTGGCAGTAAGGTTAGCTCTCAGAAAGTGAATGTTAATGCAGTCTGTGGATTGCTTTGCCAGTGAGGTAGAAGTTCCATCTGCTTCATGTTACCAGTAGGGATTTCAGAAAAGCTTATCGTCACCCATATATCTTTCCGTTGCACAAACAGATCTCAGCCCCCCACAAGACGCAAGTGCCTTGTAAAATGAGAGTTTTGCTCATTACATAGAGATCATCTTTCCAAAAAGTATATAAATAGCCACAGAACTCAATCCCATTGAAGGTATAGGTTGTAAAGATCCTATTGCTACCTCTTGGTCTCAATGCTACAGACTTCAAAACACTTCTTATTTAAGAATGATCCGTTACCCCCAAGGTGAATTGGAGGTAACCGTGCTTTAAGAGGTGCCTAACTACATATTTAGCTGTGAGGCTGGAGCCCTTCTATCTCTTGGGTGATAAACCTGCCTAAAATACATACTGACCGAAGATACAGTCTCTTAAGTAACTGAAAGACAGCTTAGACATTTTCTCATTGGATATTTGCCATTGAAACTAGAATAGCTCACAGGGGTCTTGTGGAGAACACAGCAATGGCATGGAAGATTTGACAACAGAACTGAATGCAAGAAAAGGAAATGTCTTTAATAAGGGGCCTGATCCAGCTATACTTAATGAAGGAAGGTGATTTACTAATGCTTTGGAAAGAAAATTGAGTTGAGCTTGGCTAAGATTTGAGAAGTTGCTGTTGGATTTTGATACTGCTGTTATAGCTTTTAATCCCACAGGTAGGCTGCTCTGACAAGAAGGTGATCAGGAGCAGTCAGCATGCCTTCACCAAGGGGAAGTCATGCTTGAGCAGCCTGATAACCTTCTATGATGAAATAACTGTCTTTGGTGATATGGAAGACTGTCTTTGATAGACGATTGTCAAGAGCAATCGATATTGTCTACCCTGACTTCAGCTGTTGACACTGACCCCCAGAAGATCCACATAGAAAAGCTGATGAAGTATGGGCTGAATAAGTAGACAGTGAGGTGGATTGAAAATTGGCTGAATGGCCAGGCCCAGAGCATGTTGATGAGTGGAACAAAGCTGGAGACCAGTAACTAGTGGTCTACCCGAGGGGTCAGTATTGGGTCCAATCCCGTTTAACATCTTCATTAATGACCTGGTTGATGGGGCAGAGTATACCCTCAGCAAAACGGGGAAGAGTGGCTGATAAACTAGAGGATCATGCAGAGGGACCTTGACAGGCCGGAGAAATGGGCTGACAGAAATCTCATCAGGTTCAACAAGGAGAAGCGCAAAGTCCTGCACCTGGGGAGGACCAACCCCATGCACCAATATATGGTGGGGGCCACCCAGCTGAAAAGCAGCTTGGGGGAAAAGGACCTGGGGGTCCTGGTGGATGCTACGTTGAACAGGAGCCAGCAGTGTGCCCTTGCAGCAAAGAAGGGCTAACAGTGTCCTGGGCTGCATTAGGCAAAGTATTGCCAGCAGGCCCAGGGAGGTGACTCTTCCCCTCTCTTCAGCACCCTTGAGGCCACACCTGGAGCACTGTGCCCAGGACTGGGCTCCCCAGTACAAGAGAAACATGGACACACTGGAGAGAGTCCAGCAATGGGCCATTAAGTTGATTAAGGGATTGGAGCATATCTCCTACAAGGAAAGGCTACGAGAGCTGGGACTGTTCAGCCTGCAGAAGGGAAGGCTTGGCGGGAGGAAGGGGGCAGGTCTTCTCAATGTATGCAAACACCTAAAGAGGGTGGAGCCAGGCTCTTTTCAGTGGTGCCCAGTGGCAGAAGCAGAGGCAATGGGCACAAACTGAAACACAGGAGGTTCCCTCTGAATGTGAGGAAGCACTTTTTTGTTGTGAGGGTGACCGAGCACGGGCACAGGTTGCCCAGAGAGGCTGTGGACTCTCCATCCTTGGAGATATTCAAAAACTGCCTGGACATGGTCCTGGGTACCCTGCTCTAGGTGGTCCTGCTTGATCAGGGGGATTGGACCAGATGACCTCCAGAGGTCCTTCCAACCTCAACCAGTCTGTGATTCTGTGATTCTTCTGTGACCTTTCCCTGTAACAGACTCTGAAGGCAGAGAATGAACTTATAATTTGATTCAAATTTAATATTGAGCATCTTTGCCCTAGCTAACTTAATATACGAGAACAATTTCTTGGTCTAATTCTTTTCCCACATCAAATAGTTTGAACCGGACTGTATTAAAGGAATCATTTACCTGAGACCTTTGGGACTGAAGGAAGCACCCACAGGAAGAAGAATGCCTAAAAATAGATGTGGCAGACGCACGCGAGCATTTCTGGGCGCCAGATTGTGTGTTATACAATCACGCTCATCCTTTGCCACCCACGACTTCCTCTGGACGCACACCTTGGGCTTGGGCAATATCAGACCGGCAGTGGGGATCTCGCATCCTTCTTCTTCAAAAGGAAAAGGTGTGAAGTGATTCAGCAGACCGTGAATCTCAGGCAGCTGATGACTGGGCAGGTCCAGGCAGCACAGGGCACCGTGAGGCAGTCTTACAGCGGGCAGAGCTGTACACGGACACTAAGTAGCTCTGTACACTGTTAGAGGTCTCAGGGCACAGCGCTTGGACTGTGCTTTTCAAAGTACACTCTGCATAATTGTATTTTTCATTGCAAAGCTGTACAGAGCTTTAGTACAAAAGCATAATCAATCACTGTTGTGTTTTCTGCTGTTTGCTAATGATCAGCTGTGACATGCTATTTAACATGCAAGCAGCGTCTGCATCATGTCTTCTATAGATTGACACTGAAAAACCTGGCAAGTACATTAACCTGTTCATTTGACTTTAGTTTGTCTAAATGCTTCAATCCAGGCTGTGAATACTTTTGCTTAGAGAGCATTCATCCCTTTTAAATTAGAGCACCCTACCTGCCTTCCCTTTTAAATACCTCTACTGTAAAACAGTTGCAAACACTAAAGGCAAACCAGCAAAACATTGTGGGAATCATCAGATGAATACTATTATTTTAAATTTACTTTCAGGTACTTTTCCTAATAATATCAGGGATATAATTCTTCTATTTGATGATGCACATCTTGCTGATAATCCAGGTGCTAATTAACATACCCTGCATTTAAGATTCCCTAGTGGCAATCAAAGAACAAAGGTCTTGCGAATGATTAACAATCAAAGCTAAAGATAACAGTTGACTTCAGATCAATCTGATTTTTACCAGAATGCATTTGGCTACAAAGACATGAAGTAACCCCTGTAATCCTTTAAGTGAGGTTACTCCAATCATAAAGAGGCCATAAAAATAGCACTTGAAATTTAAGAGGTTTACGGTGGTCAGCGCCCCAGACTAGTTGTTCTGAAGAAACATCAAAGGAAAATATTCATTACCCATAAAGCCTGCTCAGGCTGGAGAGGCCATTTAACACCGATAGCACAGCTTTCCAGCTGGGGAAAATGCACTTCTTTTTCCCGTCCTCTGCACAACCGGTTAACTCTCAGTTCTGTCTCTCCCTCTGTCTTCAATAAATACAAGAGATCTCTTATGCAACATTGCAGCGACTTACTCTCCTTGGAGTGTGCTGTTACACTCCACTGTAAATATGATCAACTCTTTGCTTTTTCACCTTAATGTTCTGCTTTAACTACGCCGAATCCTAAAGCGTATTCTATTTTGGGAGCATCCCAGCTTTTGGCATGCTTATATATCAAGTCCTCAGCAACCTGCAAGTCGAGTGATGGTTAGCGTCCAAGGCTGCAAATCAGCTTAGCTTGGTTGCTGATAGATATGACAGAAACACGTGTCTGCAACTAGTAATTTTCTCTTGCCAGGATGTTTTTAGGGGCAAAAAAAGAAGATTTTAACACATCCAACTGAAAAACTCTCTCAGACACACTATCTACATCTTCTTAATGTACCGTTCTGGGGCTGTTAGCGCAGAAAGAGCAGGAAGGACAATTTAAACCTTACTGAAATCGAGCAAATTGGATTGTGGCGGCTAAGTTCAAGTGAAAGCTTCTTGTATATGAAGAGCTTACAACTATTTGGCTGGCAGAAAGCCATGTGCTCTTACTCTTATAATTAGAAGGAGATTTCTGGGTGGTGACAACTCCTGCCACTCGCTCCACTGGCTGCACGAGTGCAGGTGCGGAATCACAGAGGTACTGAAAGGAATCGTGAGGGATGAACAGCAAGAAGGGAAGACAGGGTGCCGCTGCGCTGTTGTCAGTGCTGCCACTTGCTCTCCCTGTGACAATTCTGTCACTGTAATTTCCACTCTTATTTATCACTGTGATGCCAAAGACTCAGGAATGGTGGACTCAGTTCCCAGTGTGGTTGGTACTCTGCAAACACAGAACAAAAAGGCAATTTCTGCCTCTAACCCCAAGCTTGCCATCTAAGAATAAGATACAATCCACCAGGATCCAGACAGCTAAATGGGAATACATGGGATCCAGTGGGGACATTATGCTTAGTATCAGAGACAGGAGGCTCCAGCTACCAGCAGCCTGGCCAGCTGGTAGCATTTTGGTGGCATCATGGCAAAAGAGAATTTAAGAAATATTTGAGGGTGCACTTAAGCATGCCTGTGGAACTTCATAGAGTGCCTATCTTGTGTGAGGGACAAGAGAAAGAGAGATGATGCATGTTAGGGCTCCAAATGGGTCTGACACACAGTCTGATTAGAAGCATGTTTTGATCCCTCTGAGAATGACTACAAGACATGAGCTAGGATGGGGTGGAGGGTTGAAGAGCTGTGAATGAAAAGATGAGAAAGAAAAGACATTCATGCAATGCAAGAGGAGAAGAAAGTGAAGGATCCAGGCAGCAGCACAGGAAAATTATTTTCCGGAAGGATTTTGACTGAGGCAAGTAGATAGCAGGTGTAATGGTATAAACAACCTGTCAGGCTGAGATGTTGCCTGGACACGGGGACAGAAGATGAGACACAGAGTGGCAGGGGTGAGAGGATGACAGTGTTATCCCAACTGAGTTGGAGAAGAGGAAGGAGACGTGGTGGGACAGACTGTAGCCCTTATACAAATATGTATAAGGAGGTACCAGAGAGACAGGCACATTTGCATGCAAGTGAAAGGCAGGCCCAGGTGGAATAGAGCAATAGATCTGTCAAATACCTACACACAGACAGCAAGTGTATCGGCTTGGCTTGTAACTGGTGAGATCACCAGAGAACAAGCATTGGTGGAGAGTAGATGATGAAGGATGCAGCTCTGGGAAGGGTGCTCAGGTGGCTGCTGCTGTAGAGGATGAAAAGGAAGAGCAGTTAGGGAGGGAAGGGAGGATCAGAAGTCACTGAAGCAAAGCTATGAAGAAAAGCGCGGTCAGCAGGAGCTGGCAGGCTGCAGTGGAGGAGGCTGGTTCAGAGCTACTCCTTGAGCTGTGCTTTGAACCAGGTTGTTAGACATCCCAGTGAGTACAGTGCTGCCATATTTTTTCCTCCGTCACCCTCTCTTTTCTGGCACACCAAGTTCCGCTGGGCATGTTTTAGCAGGAACAAGCATCTGGTGAGGCCTTTTTTCATGCAGAGAGGAGGTGCTGTCCTAAGGGCATGAGCTCGGCCAGCCACAGTAGACAGCAGATGTTCTGTGGGAGTTGTCACAGAGAAGCCCTTGCACTTTCCTGCCACCACCAGCACTTGTTATTCCTTTCTTTTCTTCTCCAGCTGCCTGCTGGAATGAGCCAGTGGAAGAAGAGAGGGATCAGAAACAGAGTTTGCCCAAAACAGAGCTGCTTCCTGGCAAGGCTGCCCAGGGAAGTGGTTGAGTCACCATCCCTGGAGGTTTAGTGGTGGACTTGGCAGTGCTAGGTTAATGGTTGGACTTGATGATCTTAAAGGTCTTTTCCAACCTAACCGATTCTATGATTCTAAGTTTGCCCACAGGAAGGGGCTGTGTTGACTACGATTAAGGTACAAAGTTTTTGTGGAGAAGTGCTACTGAGGTGCTACAGAAGGAGGGCAGCATTTGTATGGACAGAGGGCCAGAAGGAGGTGTTGGGGACTTTTAGGTTTAGTCCAAGTCCAGTTCATGGTGTGAGCCTGAGTGAATGTCCTACCCTCCTCTACCCTCCCTGTCATTCAGCTACATGTGTAAGGTAAGGGTCACGTTAATTGGATGGTATGAGGTTTCACTGATACTTGTGCAGTGCTTAGAAACCTCTGCATGATCCTGTTCTCAAAGTGTGAAATATTATATACCCCAATCTTGCAAATACATTCTTTCCACTTTTCATGAGTTATGTTGGTAACTAGACATTATTCTGCTTCCAGACACCTGTTTTTGTTTCATTGCAGGTAGAAAAAAAACCAACAAACTAGCTCCATGAATTTCAAGAAGCGTTGCTAGTCTAAAGGAACAGTCTGAAGACCATGAGGTTGAGGGGAATGATCTCTTCAGTTTCCTTTGTGAAAGACACCTTAATCTAGCCAAACTTCTCACATGCATTGAGCCAGCAGACTTTCAGTGGTTTCCCAGGTTACAGTTCATTAGTGATGGCACCACAGAGAACTGAGAAGCACACTAAAATAAGGACACTGCAGATTTCATTGTTGCATGGTGCTAACAGAGAACTCACTTCTCATACAGACGATTAGACAGGCCATGGTACTTTGAGTGTTTTTAACTTGTCATCTGATGAGTGTTTTAGAAACAGGAGAGCTGGCATAAAGGATCACATGTAAATCCACAGTTCAGAGCATAAGGTGGTGCTCTTCCAAGCTTATGGCATCTAACGGCCACGGTAATATAAATGATACCTGCAGGGGGGGAGGATTAGTTTGCTGAACACTCTGCTGGACTCCTCTTTCTAGAACCTGCATGCTGGCAGGTTTGCTGACTACAGGAGGAATGGCTTGAGGGCTGGGGGACTGCTGGAAAACTGGCACTGTGGGCTAAAACACCTACCCAAGTGTGTGGTCACAGAAAATAAACACCCTTAGCACTCTCCCCACCCCACTCCAAGGAAATACCTCCTTCAGCTACATGACAAACAATGTGTCATTTAAAGGTCATGGGGCGACAGGGGAGATTTTCTGCATTTTGTTCATTCAGAGGACCTGATCGTGAAAGGTGCTTCCTGTGGGAAGACGACGGCGTCTGCACAAGGCCCCGGCAGCCTCAGTGGCCACCTTGTAGATGCAAGTGATCCAGGCACACAGAGCATCTTCCAAGGACCAGGGCCATCAGTAATCAGTCTAGGAGTCGGGACTGCTCATCTGCTAGAATCAGTGCTTGTCATACTGCCTGGTGCTGCTTCCTTGGCCCCCGTACTCTGCTCCCTGGCTGTACCTCACCAGCTGTCTTATTCTAACTCCTAAGGGCATGCAGCTTTGATGGTCAGTGTTTAATAGTGCCCAACACCACGGGCTCCCGCACAGTAGTACCATGGAGCAACAGCAGTAAGAAAAGCAGGCAGGAGGGGACAGTGCACTTTTTGTGCTCAATGCTGTTTCAAAAGAACTACGTAGCAATATAAATAGCTGGAGCCTGACTTCAGAGACATTAGTGACTAAGCTTCATAGCGATTAAAAGCTACTGAAGGAAAAGATGAGCCTGGAAAATGAAAACAGGCTTCCTCAATCCCTTTTCCAACTGTCCTGTGAAGGTAGAAAGAGGATCTTGGTAGAAACTCTCTAAGAGTATATCCCTAACCCTGTTACTTTCCTGGATTTGCTGATGGATGGCACAGCTCGCTGCAGAGGTTATTGGCACATTCAGACATCAGTTTTGCAAGCCTATTATTACTAGAATCTGTGGGCTAATTAATGCTTGCATGAGAAGTTAATGAAGGACAAAGATTCTTTACTGCTGATGGTCTCAGTGAAACAACTGTCTGGAACATATGAAAAAGCTATTGTCAGTAGCAAATTACCATTACAGAGAACCACATGAATATAAATGTCTCAGAAAAGGTGACATGCTCTTTATTTTGTGGCTCTTATTCTAATAGTGGCCCTAAGGCCCATGTGCAGTATCTCCCTGATGCACCCATTTGGCTTCTTGGTGGGCGTCTGTACAGTTCAATGTCTCATCATCCTGCAGTTCTGGCAGAGTCCTCTTTACCTGCCACCTGGGACTTGTCCTTCTGTCTAAAAATTCCCCATCTCTTCTCAGTCCTATTTAACTGTGTCATGACTCATATGATCCCTGAGCCAAACACCCGGATGTAAGTCCAGCATTTTAAGCAATATTAATGTCATTGTGTGTCGCTGAGCAAACAAGTGTCATGTGCCCTTCACCTGTGCAAGGTACTTCTGTACCTTGATCAGGGCCAGCAAATCCTTGGTCATGGACTTGGAGGTACTTCAACTCCTATTTGGTAAATCAGACTGGATGGGAGTGTACATTAAAGCACAAAACATGCTTGAATTCAGGCAATCTAAGAGTAACAGGATAGGGGAATGTAGGTCTGGTTAACAGCATTAACATCATCTTCAGATGGGATTGCGTTTGCTACTCAGTTTAGAAGGAATGTGACATACAAGCTAGATGCCACCAAAAACTCCGACATTATCAGTTCCTTTTGTCCTCTCTTGCACATTTAAGAAAATGCTATATAAAACAGAACTGCTTTTTCTTCCAAGAAATCATAATTTCTTCTGAGTTCCAAAAATCATAATTTCTGCTGAGTTCTACTCGGCTGGTTGATGAAATTACTTTCCACCTGGGTCATGATTATCTGGCTGGCTGGGTATGAGCTGTTCCTGTTCCTCATCCCGTCATCATTCTTCTGAGATTGCTACAAATCCCATGAAAGTCCCTAAACTCTGAATTTTACCATTAGATTTAGGTTAGCTTAAAGACATGTAAAGCTGCCAGGGGAAAGGGAGCTCCTTGTTCATTTGGTTGCTTGAGAAGTTCTTGTACATTTTTTATCCATGCTGGTACTTGAAATGACTTGCAAAGACAAATTGGTGCACGGTTTCACTCAAGTTGTCTGTGTGTTGCTCAGGGTAAAACCCTGAAAATGCATACCAGCTAGGGAAAATGCCTTGGTGTGGCCAATCAAGCTCTTTCACATAAAACTATGCCTACAATAGAGAAAACTGGCTCATCCCACAAAAACTGTCTGGTACTTGAGGCTATAGGTGACCCTACGAGCATCCTCCTCATTCTGTTTTGGGAGGACAGCTCATGTGTAGACCCGCATTCTGGATCAAACCTTTACAGTGTCACTTCTCTTGGTCATGCTTCATTCATCTTGCTAAGACAGGAGCCCGTATTCTGTTCGCAGAGAGGTTATTTTCATGTAATTACTTCCCAGTGGTTACAGTTAAAGGAAAAAATGTTGGGTTTTTTTTTTTCTGAAGAGGAAGGGAAGGGCTGCAATGCCTGTTAGCATCTTCAGCCAGGTAAGGGCACACGATGTGCCCACACAATCCCATCTGTATGGATCATTCTTATATATATCCACACAGGGACTGTGTCCAAGCCTGGCTGAAGCTTTATTAAAAGCTTATTTTGAAAATATCTTTGACGTAACAGAGAGCAAAACTGGTTTGATCACTGTGTAGCCTTGAGGAGGAAGAAGGGAAAAAATGGGAAGATTTTTTTTCTGTCTTGTAATGGATTTGATTCAGCTTGAGGGGCAAGATGCTGGTGACACCTCTGCTGCAAACTTTCTTGACTTCATAATAGTCCTTGTGCATCTGTGTCACTATGGAGCAGTCCTTTTTGGCATAAATACCACAATCAAATATTTAGTCGTCTTGGTACAGACAGGACGAGCGACTCATCAAAGGTCATGCAAGAAGTATAGAGCTGAGCAGGGCACTCACCTGTGGTTTTCGACAGGCGCTATTCCATATAGGAGAAGCTGTGGAATGACCACACCTCAGAGTTCAGGGCATTCTACTTTCAGGAAGTGCTACATGAGTGGACTGAAGAATTGGAGGAAGGAGTAGCCCGTTGCATGGCCTGGGATGTCTGTCTGGCTTAATACTGAATAGCACAAATGAAAAGAAGAGGAAAAAATAAAATAAAACAAGGAAACCTGATTGTAGCAACACTGTAGATTTTCTACCCCTGCAGGACTGGACTTAAGGGAGGATCAGTTTAGTCGCACGAGTATGTAGATATAATGCAAATCAGAGTAAGCTCAGCCACACCATCAGCTGCAATTGGTGAAAACTGCCACACGTGTTAGCAGGAGCATCGAAGCAAGACAAACTGTAAAATCCCAGTGATGCTTTAGAAACCATCTTTCAAAAGATGTCATAAATAAAATGTTTCTTTGTGAGAAAAGATCTGGAGAAACAATAGACCAGCATATCACAAAATACTCAGCTCCTGTATTGTCACTTCTGAAAAAGTGAATGTGTCAGAAATGATAGGGACAAGACAAATGTGCTTGACTAACACTGCTCAGGGAACTCACATTAACTTTACTAAGAGCCATAGACATGTACACGTGAACACGTTCATCTGCAAACGCAGAGCATAAGCAGTGAAGAGACTGAGGTAATTAGTTTGCTCATGAAAAACAAGGAAAATGCACCAACGGTAGTGCAAATGCAAAAGGCAGAGAAAACAAACCGGATATAAAGGAAAACATGAAGGTATGATGGAGAGTGGAAAATGCTAATGGCAAATGTCCTGCATATTGGGTCATGTGCAGTAATTGTAGAGTTTACAAATAAGTAAAATGAAAAATAAAAGAGCACCATACTAAGACAAAAAGCAGCAACTTTGAACGTGAGATTTGATGCATATATGATATGATGGAAGGGAAATAATTTTCAGACATCTGACTGGCCTTAACTGCAGAGGTCAAGCAGTGATACACAAGCAAAAGCAGTGAAACATCCAAAGCAAGTAAACTGTTTCTCTAAGATCAAGAAGAGAAGCTGGAATTGCCACCCAGCAAAAATGAGTCATGTAACGGAGTGAACAGAGTGAGTTAGGTTGTGGACCACAGAGGGAATAGGTAGCGTTCACATCAAAGCCAAGTAAAATCTATCTATTTAGGAACGCTCAGAAAACTTATGTGGACTCAGCAGAGAGCTGTAGACATCAGGTTCTGTATTGCCAACAGAGCAAAACTCCCCTTGACACGATGGAGGGTATCCTGCAATTTCCCTGATAGGACTTAGACTCACAAATGTAAGGACAGAGAACAATTCAAAACACTTCGGTGTTGCCACAAGGAACCCAAAATGATTTTGGTGAATGCTGGTGGAACCGCAATTCTGCTCTGCATTACAAGAAAAGGAATGAGAGGGGGACAGACAGACAACTGTTGTCTTACCTAGAAAAGCCTTCTAGGATGAAGAGACAGCAACAGAAAAGAAAATAAACTGTGCAAACAACACAGACACCACTTTCTTGTGAAATGTCAATGACCCAGCGAGATGAACACAGTGTCCGTAGAAACCCAACTGACTCTCTATAGCCAGGTCATTCTTTCAAATATACCTCTGAATCACTCAAACATTGATACTTGGAAAATGAGCTATCAATTTTCCAGGTACATTGGTACATTGGTACCTGGAATATGAGAAAAGTTCTTTACTGAAACAAGATGAGCAAAGATAGCAGAAATCTAATGAGCTAGGGTATGGATATCTGGTAAAATATTACGGCATTTTTAATTGCAAAAGGTTAAGCAGCAAAAATATCGCACATTTCCAAAGCAATGATGTTGACTCAAGAATGGGCAAAGCTGAACAGGCAGAGAAAATTGCTAAGATTTTTAAAGAGTGATGCAAAAAGCCAAGAAAATGGGCAAAAAGCTGTTCTGAGGTAGAGGAACATTTTGAATAGTTCTTGGTAAAAGTAACCCGGCACAATGGCTGATTCTGTAGCTGGGACAACAGTACCAGCACTACCCCAGCTTGCAAAGACAGAAGAGAGACACTTGCTGATCAGTAAACTAAAGCACTCTGAGAACTGTGGGGTCATGTGAGGATCCAACTGTTTTGGGGAAACAGGATAGACTTACATTTCACAGGGACATGAGTATGTACAGTCACTACAAACATGAGACAAAAACATGACGATGGAAGATGGTGAAATATTCCCTGTCTTGAGATTTGAGCATCAGCTCTTAGAAAAGACATCGGCCAAACTGGAAGGAGCACTCAAACCAGACCTGCAGAGGCAGGACCAAGTGCCTGGGATTTTCTGCAGGTCCTGGAGACACGCACCCTTGCCACAAGTAACTTCTCTGGAAAAGTAGATGGTAATGAAGCATGAAAGAGCTACTGTTCTAAACTGGGAGGAAAATATTCTCTGTTGCTAAGGGAAATCAGGGCTCAGTTAACTCATCACTTTTTACATAGCGGACATATATATGGATACAGAATGTGCCTCATGATACACATTCATGGAATGATTGCTATATGAATTTATTAACTCCTTGCATATATAACTCCTTTCATAGACATGATCTGCGTGTTTAGTTTTGCTATTTACATTCTAGTAACTGCCATTCTTGCCTCAAGTGCGTGGAGATGTTCCTTCGCCAGCTTTGGGCACTGGATACTCTTAGCAACCCAGCATACGGTTTGGTGCCAGCTGATCTGGGTATTTACCTGGCTTCTTACGCACGTGACATGTAGCCACTGGGTTGTTCTTCTTACTGATGTCCCTTTTTAACTCAATCTTCGTAAAGACAAACAAGACGACTTCTTCTGCGTTTTGCAAATATGCCAGTTTTAGGTAACAATTTCGCTCTTTCTGGGATAATGAAGTATCATCTGGTGTAGTGAAAAGTCCAAAGCACTGGTACTGTGATAACTCTCTGAGTATTTTTGGCTACTAGTCTTGGATTTTCACTCCCAGGCAAAATGTACACACATCACAAATGTAACGACAACGTAATGGCAACACTTGTCTTCTGCCTCCTTGGTACCAAGGAGTTTGAGGCTTAAAATAGTGATGTGCTTGCCGCATGGATAGTATTAGATGGACAGATGGTACGCTGTTCTCACTTTGTGATCATACAACCAGTATTTCCACGGACCTGGGTAGACAAACACATATCACCTACCGCCTGGTAGTCAGCGTGTGAATACAAAAGGTTAACTTGCGAGGTGTGCCCCGGTAATTAGAGAATTGTCAAGTGTTTTCTGCACTGCTGAGCACATTGGTGCACGCTGATGATTTTCCAGGGTTTTTTAAATCTATCTTTGTGTTCTTGTAATATTCGTGCTTGAATGGAGAAATGTAACAGAAACTGATGTGCACACAAAAGAGACTTCCTTCTCCCTTACTTGTTTATATATATGCAGCTTGGAAAGTCGCTATGCATTGTAGTTGCTGCCTTAATTAGTGGCACGTCCTATAAACGAGGTCTAGTTTTCAGGGGAATTGTTACATTTCCTTGGAGGCTCCTTCTAACACACAGACTCATGTTGTAAGTGTCCTACTTTGTTCTTTGTTACTCTTTTTTTTTTTTTTTCACTAAAAGATTCAATACATTTTGTAACTCATTCTCAATAGCGGCTGCAGCGATATCATGGTTTGGTTTAAGCACCTTTTTCCATTTAACTTTGCCAGGATTATATGACTTTCTATCCCAACTTCGTAAGCTCTGTAGCAGTTGTTTTGGTCCCTTTATTTGTAGCTAAGCTTAACTCAATGTGATTTTATTTCTGAAATGTTACCTTTGTTGAACTTTTGCTTTCTTAAGCAAAATATGAAACAAGCATTGCAGAGGTGCATAGGGAAATCTATTGTATAAACAAACAGTATTTTTTTCTGCAGATATGGAAAAACTCTTTGTTTAGGGAATTCCTCAGATATAAGAAGGGAATGAAACTGCAGTTTCCACACACACTCTATTGGTTTTGCTGGGGTTTCTCCAAAGAAAAAAAATCAAATTTTAATACTGGGTTATTACCCAGAAAGATGTTGCCTGGGCTCTACAGAAAAATTTTCCTTAATTCCCACTTCTCTGAAATCGCCTTGTTATACAAGCCTCAAAAATGCTTAAACAGAGCACTGGGAAGTCCTGGTGAGGCATATTATCCTTGATTTCTTATGTTGCCCTGTGTACAAGTTTATCTAATCAGATGGTGATTTCAGAAGCCTGGATCCATCACAGTTGTTAAGATCAACTGAGGTTTGCCGAGTCTCCCTTTCATCTCTCTCAGCTTGTCTGCAGAGAGCAGTTTCCAAATTGATCCAAAGCAGCTCTTCTTCCTGGAATGACTATAAGGAATAGCTGGATAATGATGATTGGGCAGAATTCCTTTATTACTCTTATTCTTTTCTGCATTGTCATCTCTTTTCTACGGCTTGCTATGGTATAAGGGAAAGATCTGATTCCTATTAAGCAAAAAAAAAAAAAAAAAAAAATCCCATTGATTTCTGTAGATGCTGATTCAGTTTGAGTGCCCCATTTTAGTCATAACCTTGTCAGGGTCCCGATCACAACAATTGGTGCATTGACCAATACAAGTAGCGTTTGAAGGCTGAGAACTGGAACGGCTGCTGAACTGACAAACGAATCTTCAGGTTTTATGTTCTTCAAAAATTTTGTAATATAGGGATGGGAGCCACTCAAAGTTTCAGTCTTTTGCTGGCTAATGAGAGCTTTTTTATGGCTTTATGGTTGTGTGTATGTGACAGCACGGACCAAGGAAAAATATCAGCCTTGTTAGCGACTCTGAGTCCCATCTGTATTCTGCAGCATGCAGCTCTTGTTCTCTATGTGTCTTCTGTAGGAAAGTATTTTAATTCCTACTGGAATTCCTACTGTGAAATCACTTTTGGAGAAGCAGAGAAACTGATACTGATGCAGAGACTAATGCATCTGCCTTGAGGCTATTCTTTGTTTTTCTTTTCTTTAGCACAGCTGGCCTAGGCCAGCAAAGGAAATAAGATGTTGGAAAAGGTAAATGGTTCCTTCATACCTTTGTTTTCATAAACACAGAGGTCTCCCTCTTACATGCATTACTGAATAATGCCTTTTCCTGTGACTAGTTTAAAGATACTTGCTAATATCATTAATCTCTGACGAGCCAACCCATGGGAAAGAGTGAGAGAGAGTGATTTATGTGGTGCTGCTTGAAACTGAAGGGCGCTCACTGGGTTCATCTGGGGTTGCTTCCATTAGCCTCTATGTAATTAATCCTCATTAATATCCGTGTGAGATCAAAATCAGCCCCCCCGGTACTGTTATAGTAAAGGGCATTCCAGATACCCTTAATTTGGGAAAAATGTAGGAAGCAATTAAGTTTCTTAGAGGAATATTACAGCAGGAACTATGGGAGACATTGCATGAACACAGACGTGCATGACTGGTCAAAAATGAGTGTTTGCCTGGGGACTGGCTGTGAATATAGACACACTCTGTGTGAGCAGCAGGAAGAAGGAGTAAAATCATGTGGAGAGGATGAGAAACATGAAGAAACAGCTTGCCACAGGGCATGAAGAGTGACACCGAGAAAGACGTTGGAGGTGGAAGGGTAGCCAGACAGGCGAGTCTCGGTTGCAGAAGGAACTGGCTGCCTGTGACTTGGGGTTCTGATGTGATTGGCAGGACAGAATCTCACATAGCTCCATAACTAGATCTAGAAAACCTCAGATGTGGATGAAAGGCTGCAGACAGAGAGTATGGAAGAAAAAAAAGACAATGTACAACAGGAATACATACCCTTTTTTAATAAAAATACAGCATTTTGTAAAATATTCCCAATAGTTTTTCCAGTAGATAAATAAGCTACAATATTTGAAGCATCTGAAGTTAGCAGTAGACTCAAGTCCAAAATGAACTTCTGAAATGTTTGCGAATATCTGCATTTGGCTTATTACTGGTCAAAACACATTAGGCTAAATTCTCAAAGTCCAGTGACATCAGCAGAGCTGAGAGCAACAAGGTTCAGTAAGATCAGGGTTCTGGAGACAAATGCATTTGAATGTAAGTTGTGTACTGAAATGGAAATTAAAAAGGAGAATTAGAAAGGAGACTTCCAAGAATAATAAGAGATGTGTTTGTTTTTTTTTAATTTTCCAACTTTCTCTCCCTTACTGGCATTGACAAACACATCCTTGAACAACCCATGTTTTTTTAACTCTTGCTCACAGGGCAGGGTCACAAAGACCCGAAATACTTTCCTCTGCACTCCACGCCCCCACCCCCCCCATTCTCTCCAAACCACAAAGGCATGTGCGCAGTGATGATTTCTCAGTGCCTATTTCTCTTTTTCAGATATGGTGAAAATGGTGTGACTAATCATGACAACGCGAAATACAAGAATTACTTGGTTGCTAGTGCCAATGCTTTAGTGGAAAACACATTTCACCACCAACTGGATCAAAAATGTTAACCCAGTCTCTGACACATCAACCCCTGCTACTCCAGTCCTGTGTGAGGCTCAGGGACGGTATGCTCAACTGAAGTGCATGTTCTGCCATCTTCGGCAGGCTGTTAAATTAACACTTCAACTCCCTTCTTGAGAAGATGTAATGGCGAGGAAGACGTCCAGCAGATCACGCAGGAAATCAGCCTTTCCAGATTTCTCCGAAGAGCTGCTATCCTGGAGAAGATGGCTGGAGCTTCCTAGGAGCAAGCAATGGACAAACCCTGGGTTTCCTAACATCCAGTGTTTTCTCTGAATTTGCTTTTGGCTTCCTCTACTTCACCATCTTCTTCACCCTCCACTTGGACTGTCTTCTATGGGGCAGGACGGGGTGTGCTAGGCAGGGGGTTACTGCCAGACTCTGCTCCCAAGCTCTCACTGAAGCACAAGGCTGCAAAGTTCACTCAGGTGGGTTTCCACAGGCTTCAGGAATAGCATATAGTGGAATTACCACTTCTCCAGTTCCCAGTTTTGGATTTCCTTCTGCCCTGTTCTTTTGCATACTCCCCTGTGAAGGAGTACGTATCTTCCTGCATACAGATTTTAAAAATAAAGGATATGAAATAAACATACATCTTCAGCAGCTCTTTAGCCCTACAATGCATCATCATATCAATCTTAAAACCCCAAAGCATAATTATACATCTGAAGAAAACTCTAGCCACGTTCTAAAAAATAAAATACTTTTGCCAACATGGGTTTTTAATGTACGTCACATCGATTATCATTTCATAAGCAAATATGCACAGCCCTTTATAACTCCTCAGCACAAAGAAGAAAATGTATGAAGCCAGGTTAGGAGAAACACCCTGTTAACTATACAGACTAAAAAATTAGGAAGATTCATGGAGAGGCTGGGTATCTATGAGTATAACAGGTACCCTGACTCATCAGTGAGCACAAACTGGAAAAAACAACCCACAAACCCCAAAAAACTACTGAAGGATCAAACTCCTCCAAGTTTCAGGATTTAAACTAATTCCTGACTACCTGACACTAAAAACAAGCCTTCTTGTTCAGACTCTATTTCTTCAGCTTTCTTTTGCAACCTCCAGCGCTAATTGGTGCTCAAGATGCATACTGGAGTAGCTGGATTTTGTATTTGTTTTCACACGGAAAGCCTCTCCCTATCTTTAATAAATTACATTTTTCAGTCCTTTGCATGGATGGATGATCATCAATACTGATTCTCACTAAGCCTCTACATACAGACACACACATATATATTTACAATGTGCAAATTACTTTCATTTTACTTGATGGAGTTAGAGAGTGATCTATTGAGACATGACAGTGTGTGCATGTTGTAAATAATTCAAGAGTGAAAGAACCTGTATGAGCCTTCAGAATAAATATTGCACATCACCTAAAATCAGATAGACATTTGATTTCACTTCCTTAAAATTCCTCAGGTAGCAAAACAGGTATGACTGAGAAGTTTAAAAGTACGGTTGAGCTAGAGCTAAAACATTTTATCTCCCTCCCCTCTAAGCCCCCTTCTCAGTAAAGTCTGGGACTGTAAAATGTTTTACTTGCTAAATAGCACTAGGATTTTAGAAGTGTGATGACGCCTTAGTACCTTTGAGTTCACCAGAGAAATCATGAGCATTTGTACTGGCCAGATATTTTATCAAGGCAAAGAAAAGATTTTCAGTGTTTTGGATTCTCTGCTAATGATTTTCTTGTGGCAGTTTAACAGCCTTTAAGTAAGAAAAATAGCAGCTAGGATACTTACCTGTTGTACGTTAGCATTTGAAAATGACTGGTGAGGATGCCAATGCTCAGTGTCTGTTGGTCACAAGTAACTTGGTGTAATCCCCTCTGCAAAGCTCTGAGCCAGAGGCACTGTGTCGGTGACAGCAAAACCCAGTCTGGGCTTCGTGTAACTCTACACACATTAATTGGTTCATCTGCCCATTCAAACATGGGAAAAAAGTATCAGACCCTGGGCATGATTATTATTCTGTGAGTGACTTTAAGTGGGTTTTTTTCTGGATGACTGGCTTGCTCAGAGACTTGACGATGAGCTGAAGGATTTTTCTTCTCTTAGGACTTGGTCCAGGTTCCATCGGAGTCAGTGAGCAGCAACTCAGACAGAAACACTGAGAAAAGCAGAAGGGTAAAGAGAGTTTTCAGGCAAGAGATGAAATGGGTCTTTGTTCAGAAAGGGTACTTGATGTAAACATTCAAGAAAGAGTAGTGGTGTACGTGCTTATTAGCGTCCCAACCACCACACACCGTGCAGCAGTGCAAATCCCGAAGGCTGTGGGTTGCCGCGTTCCCAACTCAAGCAAGTGGGCACGACAGGAGGTCTGCCAGGGCAGCTAAAGCAGCCGTGGCACATGGCGGGGTTGGCTGTGCCAGGCACAGAGCAGAAGGAAAGCAGGAGGCAGCTCCGCTCTGGAAGCTTCTGATCTGTTCCAGAGGGACAAAAAACAACAAAAACAAAGCTGTGCCCTTTCGCTCCGTTTTCATGGCAAAGTCACAGCTAAGCCTCTGGAGATTTTGTGGGTTTGCTTTGCACATAATTAAGAATTCATGAATTAGGATTAATTTAAAAACTGAAAATCAAATTTTAAGGCTAGTTAAATCTTCCAGAATACTTGCCTTTTTTTTTTTTTTTTAAATTAATTTGTTAGAGTTTGGAAATCTAAGATGGGAAATACAGTTCAATTACACAATAGCTTGCTATGTAACATTCACCTCAATGATCTGATTTATTTCCAGTTTATCAACCATCTTGATAATTTGGGCAGGAAAAGTATGATAGATTTCCAACAGTGACAAAAACAAATTGTATAAAACACAGCCCATCTCTTCTTTTCCTTTGCACAGTCAGTGCCGACAGCATAACTAATTCTGTGAGACTACATCAGTCACAAGGCTAAATGCAACTCGGTACTTTTTTTAAATGATTGTGAAATAGACAGCAGATCCGTTTCCTCCAGATAAACATTTATTTAGCTGTACTGTTATGCTAGTTCAAAGAGATTTGATGTCATTTTCTTTTTTGTGTAGCGAATTGTATGAACTATCTTTTATCAAAAGCTGTGGAGTGAATATATTTTATGATGACCATTATGATGACCTGTCTGATGCCCTGATGCTCGCCCACCCTGTTGTGAATTGGCCTGGCTGCTTGCTTCCACATGCTCCCGAGCCAGCTGGGTATGGGTAGGATCCGCTCCTCGGGGTTTGCTGGCAGCAAGGTCCCATCAGTGTCCCAAGCCTCAGCAGCCCAGTCCCCTCATGCTCCCTCATAGTTTACTTAAGTTATGGGCTGCATGGAGATCTCAATTAACCATCTAATCCTCTGCCCAATGCTCCAGGAGGAAGGCACTCTCAATAGTGCATGGTTAAATCACTGTTTCAGGCTTGTAGGACCTGGCCTGCTCTCTCTCTCTCCTCAAGACACTCCTACTGTGCAGCGGCAGCTTTTTACCTGCACAGGTAGACTTCCAAGTCTCTGCACAAGAAGCTCCACCAGTAATGCTTCCATCTCCTTGTGGATCCATGTGAAGCAGAAAACCACTGTTCCAAGGAGAAAGACTCTTCAGAAACTGAAAGTCAGTAAAAAACTCCGTTGGTGCCAAGGGTGACCCTTTGCGCAGATGCTGGGCACCCTTCTGAGTAGGGCAGCTGTGGGGTGGATACTACAGGCCACCAGCTGTGGGGTGGATACTATAGGTTACGCTGGGCACCAACAGCCAGGTGTTCAGCGTACAAGTCAAACCAGAGCTATCGGTTTGCTAGAGATGTATCCCACTCTGCCCGTCTACAACAAGAGAATTTTTCTAGTGGCCACTGATGGCCACTAGAACGGTTCTTCTTTTAAGCATCAAGACAACTTCCAGCCCTAGGGAGAGGTTTTAGACATCTCCCAGGAGCCTTCCTTTGCCCACAAGTGAAAGTTTAAGCATGATCTAAAGTGTTATGAAAAGCAACTAAAGCTCAAGTCTCTAATGTTCTGTTTCTGAATCTGTTCTGAACAGAACACTTTGTGTGGCATATTTAAATGTATTAAATGTTTCTGTGGTCAATTTGCCAATGCGTGAAGTGAATATGATCTTCATGACAGGGTTTTTTCTTGAGCCCTTCTTGCTTCTCACATAGTTGAAACATTGGATTTTCCTTTTTTACCTTCACTACAGATAACACATAGTTCAGTAAAGCTAAGGCTGTGTGAAGTCACAGCAAATCGTTTTATGATGTGAGCACAGGCCAAGAGAGGTAATTATGGTATTTCAGGATATATGGTGACAGATTGACAAAGGTATGCTTTTATATTTATCCACAAGGATCATTTAATACCCGCTTCTGAGCAGAATGGCTCTGTGTATTCATTTGCATAATTGGAAGGGGCTTGGTATATCTAGCTGCATTTTTACTTCCACTAATGCTAAACTTCTTTTCCCTGTAGTCTGATTAAACTTTGCAAATATCTTGGATCACAACTCTCCAAACGCTCACAGCCCACTGCTATCAGTAGGGATTGATTTGTTTGAGGAAGCCGGTGTTGCTGACCCTTAACAATACCATTTCAGTTGCCTGACCTTGCTGATAACTAACTCCGGTGGTCATCTCCAAGAGTGGTATTAGCTCTTGTGTCAAAAAGGACTTTAGATACTGAAAATTCTGCACAGGGAAATTTAATTTTCTTGTCACAGGCAAAAGGGTGGCCTCTTGTCACTTATAAGAAAGCAGTAAGTACAAACACATGCCCAGCAGGAGCCCAATTAATTATACATTTTTTAATTTCAAGTTACCCCAAAGCATGTCTCCGGATTTACTGTTGGACGACTTTCTTTCATGTTTAGCTGCCTCCTCGCTCCATTGTTTCCATGGCAACACCTCTGAAACATTGCTTCTTTCCGAGGAGGTGAAATGTAAAGCGGCTGGAATATTTGAGTGTTTAAATATTTAAATGAAAACAACAAAAAGATGGTGGGGTGAGTCAGACATGACAGGTAGGTGACACCCACAATAGCTGCTACTAAATTGGACTATGGGGTAGCTCTTCTTTGCTGTTCTCCTGCTACAAGCCGAAAAGAGCAGCCGGCTCAGAGGAGCTGTGCTGAACCTGGGCTATCCTGCTGCTGAGAGGCAGCTGAGCACACTTACGACCAAGGCGAGCTGAAATAGCCTGCTGCTCACCTCTGCAAAGAGTTAGGAATAGCAAAGAAGTTAATTTGCAGGAGTCCTCTATTAATTAGTTGCCAGTGATAAACATTTCTTGTTAAAATTGGCAATAACTACTAATTGTCTTAGTATTTTACTGTGAAGTCTGTTAGGAAGTTAAGATGGAAATACTCTAAAAAGTGTTCCTGCCAATGCTTGAAAATATGCCAACGTTTGCTTTGACCATGACCTTTCATTAACGGTAACGAACATCCGTTATCTGTGTTTGGAGGAGGCTGTGCTGCAGATGTGGCAGTTTTTGTAAACTTAAAGGGAGCTTTTATGGAGGACATTCTTCTTAAAGTACTGCAGCTACAGCGATGTCTCTTTCTCTGCTGCTCCACCGACCCTTTTCAAATTCGCAGTACATGACTTCGTCTTCAAAGTGGATGTAGTGGTGTTCATTTCCCCATTTTAGCTCGTTTCACTCACCCTTCTGATCCACTTTGATTAAGGTTCCCTTTGTCTGCTCCCACAGATGGCTGTGCCATGCCCACTTGCTTAGAACCATCTCCCTGTTCTTGTGTACCAAAGCTCTCCCTTCCTTCCCTTAAATGCCTCCTTAGACAAACACCTTTCTCCTTGCTGTTCTGAACCTGGACTCTGAGCCAGCCTTCTCTGTTCTCCCCTCTTTTGTCTGATCATAACCAGGAGCAAATTAACCCTCCTTTCTTATCCCTTCCACAGGAGACAACATGAAACAGCAATGAAATAAATGACCTGAATTCCTCATACAAAACACTCCATTGAGCACTGTTCCCGCTCACTTGATTTCTCTGATTGCCATTCCCTCTAGACTATCATTTTACATGATTTTATACACTGAATTTATCTTCCCAGGGCAAGGTTGTTTTCTTCCTACTGTCTACAAAGTAACATGATTTCTACTAACTTTACAGAAATAAATGGTAAAAATATTCTTCCCCGTCTCTGATTGACAGGTACGATTCCTCTTAGCTTTAACGTGATAGGTTTTCAATAGAATAAATTTTATTTTTTGAAAATCTGTGGTCAGATGAGGGGGAAAATTCCCAGAACTCTCCAGGCTCTGCTCACTAACAGTGTTAAAAAAAGATGCCAGCCAAAGTAGGAGGTGTAAATTTTCTTAACGTTATTCATCATCATTTTACTTTCAAGGCTTTGATGGGCAGTCAAACAGCAATTTCAGTATTAAGATGAGTATTAAGTTTCAGAGCGAGTCCAGTCCACATTAGGGAAAGTTGATATTGCCTTAGAAAAAGGGAGTGCACAGGATGACCCCTCCGGGTTCCTTCAAGCATATGTTCTACAGGTCTCTGAATAGAGTTCTCACCTTCTCAGTATTGTTGTTTCAAGGACATCAGTTGCCAGGACATACACTCCTGCACCAGCTTCTATAGCGTTTGGAGTCTGCAGTTTGCTTCTTCCACAGTCACTAAGGATGAATGCTTGTTCTTCTCTTCTTAATAATTTTGATGGACTAAGCTAATGAGGGAAAGGAGCTGCCCTGTTGGATCTCTCTCAGCTGCCCCAACAGGACTTTCACTGAACCTCTTTGGACTCCAGGCTTTCAAGCGCTGACATCATCTGAGGCTTTTTCTGTGTGAAAATTCTGCATAGCTTCCTCCTGTGTATTCGTAAGATCACAGCAGTCTGTGGTTTGGGCTAACAACACGTAGCTGTTGAAAATTTTTCTCACTGTAATGAATCAATTTTTGCTTAGTTAACGATCTTTCTCATTCTGAGGGACTAGCAAAAGGTTTTGGAAACAGATCCCAGTAGGTATGAAAGCTGAACAAAAGTGTGGTTGATTGAGGTGTGTGAAGATGTCTCCTCAGTAGCTGTTTTGAATTTCACTTATTTCACAGACATACAAAAACTTTCCAGAAAGAAAACAAATGGAGAGCATTTTACAGAACTGAATTTAGTTCCTCAATCTGGGAGAGGAACAAGATTATGGAGAGCAAACAGAGGTGTTGAATAGTGATGGAAGAGAGTGCTGCAGTTAACCTGCTGAGCTTTGACAAGCCAGAATCCCTCATGTTTAGCGTGATGTCGGCTAACCTCATTCCTCACAGTTATGGGTAAGCACAGTCTAATTTCCCCAAGCCTCTGGGAATAGGGCTTAGAGTCAATACTAAACTCAACCCCATGTGTAGATTTAAGGGGAGATTTGAAGAGGAGGAAGGAATTCTGTTTACAGAGAGTGGAACAAACGAAAAATTTACACTGGGCCTAGAAGATCAAGAGGTGGGGAGCAAAGTCATGTGCAGCAAACAGAGGGAAAAAATAGGGGAAGTGCAGAAGTAGGGAGAAGAGAAAGTGATTGTGAGGGCAGAGAGGAATAGAAAATCACTGGCAAAATGTAAAACCAGGAAAATCAATTAAGGCTGGGATTCAGCGGGGATAGCAAGCTTGAGAAACTGAGAAAGACAAAAATGGTATGTGTGTAGGGGAGGATATGCTGCGTAACAGAGTCCCTGTAATTTAACTCCCATTTCAGTACGGCTTTATGCATGTGCATGAGTTCTTCAAACCTGGCAAGCATTTCAGCAGACGCCTATATCCCTGAGAAATCTAGTGGGCGTTAAACATAGATGCTGTGATGAATTTGAAGGGCTTAGACAATACTGATTTAAGGAGACAAATATTGAGGCTTTTCTAACAAAATCCCTTTTTTAGGTAGATACTGATTGAAACCTTATGGGCAGATATGCCTAATGCCACTCATTCTGTCCTGCAAGAAGACATTTTGGTGGGCTTAGAGAAATGAATAGAGCCAATGCACTTAATTAAAATGTGTTAACAGCACATGTGGGACATCAGGAGTCAACTGATCTTTTTTTTTCTTGTAGCTTAAAGTAGACCACATCAAGAGCCTAGATTTGGTTAGTACCTTTTATGCTTATTGTATAGCAAGAAGATTTTATGTAGCAGCCTGACCTCCTTCCTGTGCTTATGTGAGGTTGTTTATGGCATGCAGGATATGAGGAACTCTGTGGCATTCCCGCATACTGTGGCAGAATCCCATTATTGGTAAGTGACTATTGTTAAACTCCCAAGTAGGGTCTGGGTGAGTGTGCGGCTGCTAGCTAAGTGTTGAACACAGGGTGTAACCACAGAAGCTTATCAGAAATAGCATTACCCAAGATTATTAAAGAGAAATCAGCAATAGGAAGACTGCAAGATATAAAACACAAGGGAAGAGTCGGGTAAGTTAAAGGAAGATATGGTTCCATATTACAGTGTGAGACTGACTTCTTCTTCACAGCATTTAAATTCCGGTTCAGGGTTATTTATAGCCTTGGAAGCAAAACAAAGGTCTGAGTTAAACTACAAAAATAACTCTGCATTAAGGAAAACTTCTGCATTTGAAGCATGCAGAAGTAAAATATGATAACACAGCTGACAACTGCCCACTAGAACTGGAAAATGGATGGGAGATAAAAATCTGAGAATAAGTAGAAAGACATTGAGGACCTTAGCACAAGGATGAGTCATTTGATGGGTCCTACAGTTGGAGTTTCTCTGAAAATCTAGTGGTCCCAGGTCAGGGTTTACCCACTGCAGAGACTCTGGCGGAACCCTCAGTGCTGATGCCAACAATGGATCTGCTTTCTAAATTTCAAGTATGGTTCAGCAAAGCATCTTTCACCAATGCTTAAAGAGCCACTTGGGTATATATGTTAGGACGTATGTTGGCCTGACTTACAGTTCAACATTTAAATATTCATGTGCTAATATTTGCTTTCTGTGAACGTACATTGTCAAGTCATATTAGTGTGTGCTCCTTTTCCAGGGGTTGGGTCCTAAATAAGCACAGAATTGCCCCCTTCTTGATAGGCAGGTGATTATGGACAGCACCAAGCTAAGGTTCTCCCCATGGCTCCCTCATATGAACCACCCTGACCAAATAGCAACAACAGGATCCCAGTTTCTTCCCTCACCGATGCCTTTCTTCTCAGTTAAGTTTTTACGGCGTTTTGAGGGAACATTGTTAGCTTTTCTTTGCTATTATCTCTTTATCTTGCAGACAGGGATGATTGATGCTGGGACGCTGGTTATATCCATTGGAAAAGGTGGACTTGAACAGGCTCCTAGGGCTGGTTGGGTGCCTGTCACAAATGATCTCCTCCTAATGCTCCAGGCTTCTCAGCTCTCAGCTCTTCTGTGCTGGAACAGCCTTCATGGCCAACCAACACAGTTTCAGTTTCCAGTTACCCTGCTGTGCTGCTGCTGCTTTTAGGGGGTGCCATAGAGAATTAATGCAAACATTATACTTCTCCTTTGACTCTCAGCAACATCAATATTTTCTTCTCAGATGAGCTGCTTTCATGGATCTCCTGTGAGACGCTTCCCTAATTCAAAGCCTTTTGGCTGTTACTCAGTTCAAGATACTAATTGTGCCTGAGATGAAAAACAAGCAAATTTGGCAGTGCTAGACGAAGCTAGCATTAGTCCGTGCTCCTAGTGAGACATTTTAGCGTGGGACATACACGAAAGTTAAATGATCACAATGATAAGCACAGTAATCAGAAAGAAAGATTGTTTCTTGCATCTCGCTTAGTTTAAGACAAGTGCTATTTAATATTTTCTTCCTCTACACTTCGTTTTGATGGTATTTCCCAAATACCTCTCATTTCCAAAATGTAATTCCTAGATCTAGTCCAGAAAACATTTTGTTCTGATTATAATGGAAACAGAGAACATCCGCAGTATCACCAAACCACTGACTGTGAAGGCATTGCTCGGAAAACCATGTGTGTCTTACTCTTTCTTTTCTTTTTTTCTTTTTTTTTTTAAATTTATTTTATTTTGAGACTATTGATGGAAAGACCCCATTGAATTTATATACAGTTGTTCTGGTTGCAAACACCACCTTATGCAGAAAGCATTTGCTTCTTTTTGGCCTCTGACATTGTATCACCACTCTCCCATACACAGCATGGATATCTCAAATCAGAAGAAAGCATTGGGACGTCATTCCAGTAACGACCTCCATGTGAATGGCCTGAACACACTCAAACAGTCCCTCCAGGTGCGGGTCCTGCCCGCTGTTGGGGAAGGGGTAACTGGAGCTGAATTCCGCATCACACCACTTCCCTTTGAGACATCCTACACAAATAGTTACCTGACATATTTTCACAGGAAACACCAAAATAAAAGTGATTTGGAATTACGTTCTGAAAGTTTAGTATTCAAGAACAATTTTGAGGCTGCCCTGGGATCACCAGACTGATTAAAAATGCTAATCAGAAGCTTGTATGATTAGGAGATTAGTACTGTCTGAACTTTGATCTGCCTCATTTGTGTACACAGAGAGGGAGAGACATACACAATCATGCTGAGAACTGCTTTCATGGGTAGCAGATTTATTTTGTGTAAAGGATTCACAAAAGATCTCTTCACTTTTTTGGTTTTTGTTTCTTGCTTTCAGTTCCTTACAGGGACGGCCCCAGGGTTTCTATAGTCACTAACTGTTACCTCTAAAACAGGCAACTTCTTAACAGGCAGAAAAAGGAAAAAACCCTATGTCAAAACAGGCAATATTATACTTACATTCCTGTAACTAACCATGTGCTTTGGTTTGATCCATGTGATGTTCATAGGACCCGACAGAATTAATGAAAATCCCTCACATGTGAAACTCAGGGCACCTAACAATGCTTCAATTCCATGGTCTTTGTGTAAACAACCTACAGATACAAACACGGCATATCTGTGAATTACAGCCTCATCGCCAGACCCAAATTTACTTCAATTCCAAACAAACCCGTCATTGCATGTCTTAATATCACTAACTCTTCAGATCAGGAGTGCCATGGCTTTGAAAATATCTTCACTGTAAAGAGCAAGTAAGAGAATAACCCTAGTAAATAAATCACAGGCAACCTCATTCAGCTGTGGGGAGAGACCCAACCACCAGGACAGCCTCTCTGAAGCCATGGTCCTGGTCTGCCTGATCAGTGAAGGTTATAAACTTATAGCACGTGGATACTGAAAAGACAACAAATATCTGCAATCCCTTCCAGTGTCACCATCCTTCTACTGCTAGATAAAATCTTCATACAGAGAGCTACAGTCTTATCAGCACCGCAACTCCTATTAAACACAGGACAAGGGGATGGCTGACTGACATTCACATTGCCACTTTGAGTGGAAGCAGAGGCTTTAGTCCCAGAAAAGAGGGGCTAAAAAGCCACATGAAGAATCAGCTCTCAGGCATTATGACAGCTGACAGGGTATGCAGTGGCATCTCTACTGGCATGGCCAACACCTTCACTGGACCTTCAAGGTCTTCAATGAAAAACCAGTCCATTATAAATAATGGTCCTGATCTAAAGAGCTGCAGCTGCCTTTATCCAGCTTCCTAGGCCTCTGCGCCTAATAAGCCTGTAAGTTCTTTCAGTCAGGGACGGCTTTCATCATTCTGGGTTCAACTGAGTGATTTCCTAGGCGGCCATGGAGAGAAATAAAGGGACATAAGCTGACTCGTAATCTTCTCCACTACCTTTTTTGCAGTAGGCAAGAGCTTTCAGAGTCACTTTTCCTCTCTCACCAGCTATAAAGAGAATGAAAGAGAGGAGACTGGGGTGCATCTTTGCATCATTCTTCTAACATCCAGTTGTTTTCCTACTTTAACACAGATCAGAAAGTCAAAGGCCCACCAGAGCCTAGGTGCCCCTGAAGCCTGAACAGCTGAGGCACACAAATTTCCGTGGCTATGTGCATGCAAGCAACCAACCAGGTTAACACAACTGCTTCTCTTTGGTTCTCTATCTTGAGCGATCCTTTTTGTACTTGAGACAACCAGGCAGCCTTCAGCATGAATCTAGAGCAATTTCACATGCGATGCGTACCAGGGCACCCAGAGCACTGTGCTGCCGCATCTCACTATGGCGGATATAATTCATAAACATAAGGAAAAAAACCCACATTTGCACAAAGATGGCAAAACACAGAGGATTAGTGATATTTTATTTGTGAATATTTGCTTGTGTAGGCTAGGATATTTGTATTATAATTATGGCACCATTAGAAACAATGCCGGATATGAAGCGTTACATGTTCTGAAGTGCAAGGACAGCAGTCCAGAGGGAATCACCTGAAAGGCCTTCCAGTGTAAACCAAATGCTGCATCGAAAAGATCAGATGAGTTAATCCCATCTTGTCCACATGCACTCCCTGACACGCACAGCATTTCTGGATACCTGGAAGGAACACAGAACCAATGCCTGTGCTGTTGTAGGAAGTTCCCAGGACTGTTCCCAATGGCTAACGGTAACCACGTAATTAACGTAAATACCAAATTTTAGTTTGAAGTGCCATTTCCCCCCATGGGAATCCACCTTGAAACGCATCCCCTAGAGACAGGTGGAAGAACCCAGACACCATCAACACCTGGCCCGCCTCTCACCGCGACACCCCGGCACTCTCCCCCCCTCAGCCCCGCTCCAACGGCCGCCCTCGCCCCTCAGGGCCCTGCCCTGCCCTGCCCGCCATCTCCCAACAGCTCCCGCACCTCAGGCATCCCTGCCCTGCCCGCCATCTCCCAACACCTCAGGCGTCCCCGACCCTGCCCTACCCGCCATCTCCCCCAGCGGCTCCCGCACCTCAGGCGGCGCCGGCCCTGACCCGTCCGACCACCGCCCCAACAGCTCCCGCACCTCAGGCGGCGCCGGCCCAGCCCGGCCCGGCCCTGCCGCCGGCGCCGGAGCCCGTTCCCCTTCTCGCACCAACGGCCCCACCGAACGCGACATCGACAGCGGGTAATTCCTGCGCCGTTTAGGGGAAAGGATTAATTTAGCCAGTTAATTCCGCCTCTCCGCCCCCCCCCCCCCCCCCAGGAGGCGGGGGAGGGGAGGGTACATGCGCGTTGCCATGGGTGCCTGAGGAGCACCCAGAAAGTTGCGGGAGAGGGGCGGGGAGAAGGGGGCCGAGCCGCCCGCCGGGGCTGACTGGCCGCTCGGCGCCGCGCTGAGAGCCCCGGGGACAGCTACTCCGGTCTGCGGCGGCTGTTTCGCCCACTTCCCCCCCCATCGGCTGGCGGCGGGCGGGCGGGCGGATAAGGGATAAACTTCAAACTTGGCCGGGGCGGGCGGGGAGCCGCATGGATGCCGCCGTCCCTCGGTGCTGACTCGCAGCCCACGGCTGCCAGAGGAGCGCGGGGCGCCGCCGCGCCGCTCCCTCCGCCGCCGGCCATGGTGCGTGTGGGGCGCGGGGCCCGGCCCGGCCCCTGAGAGAGAGCGACGCCTCACCGCCCCCCCGCCCGCCCCCGGTCTGCCGCCGCCGTCTTCCCCGCGCCCCCGCCCGCCTCCACCTGCCTCTTTGCTTCGCTGCCGCCGACCTGAGGCGTTGGGCATCGGCTTCTCTCCGCGCTGCAGCCCGCCCGACATGGAGCCGTCTGCGGGAAGCCGCCGGGAGTGATCCCCGCTTCCCGACCGACCTGCTGGCCGCCCCCTCGGCGCCCGCCCTTGCTCCGATGGAGCCGGACGAGACGCCGCTCGCCCCCCCGAAGACCATGCTGCTTATGCTGAGGAAAGTTCGCAAGAGGCGGGAGATGCTGCTGCAGCAGCTGGGCTTCATCTGCGCCATCCTCTTCTTCGTCTGGTGCATGTCCAGCCTGCTCTCCAGACTGGGTGAGTGGCTGTGGCGGCGGGACCGGCGCTCCCCGGGAGGGCGGCTGGAGCGGCCCCGGGGGTGGCCACCCCGGGGGGTTGGCGGGCTCAAGCGGCCGCGGCTGTTCCCGTTGTGAGTTTCTCTGTGGAAACAGCCCGGCGGGCGGGCGAGGCGGCGGCAGGAGGGAGCGCGGGTTCCTGAGGAGAAACCCCCGCGCCGGGCAGGTGCGTGGCCGCAGCCCCCGGGCAGAGGAGGCAGCGGCGGCGCCTGGTGTGGCCAAGGGCTTCCCAGCCCCGAGCCCGCCCGGGCGACGGCCCGCAGTGCCTCTCGGAGGGCTTCGGGTCGGGGATCGAAGGGGACCCGGGGGGGCAGCTGCCTGCCTGGGAACGGCCCTGAGGGAGTTTTCACCCCCCGCCGCCGCACCGGAGCGGAATCCTCTCCGGCCGCTTGTGGTCCCCTCTGCAACTTCGGGCCACCTTTCCTCTTTATCCTGGGGTTGTAAACCTCCATCAGCTACAACTGCTTCTTCTCTAACCACCTCCCCCCCCAAATTACAGTGTGGATTTGGCAGAAAAATCTATATTTTAGGCAAAGAACGGTGCTAATCTCATGTTTCATAGAGAGAGCGTTGCATCCTTTGTGCCAGTGCCGTGTTGGTAAACTGATGCGTTTATAATTAACCACATCGTTCCCATTCGGTTTTGTTTGTTTTTTTTTTTTTCCCACCTGCTGGCACAGTTTGGGCTGTAAGTGTGCAGCTTCGGGCCCTCAGCCTGCAATATTCTTCGCATCCCTCAGACGCGCAGTTTAAGGTTGCTGGGACAGCACATGGGTCTCTAGGTAGGACTGCCAACAGTCCTGGAGGATTTAAGGACAAAGTCAAACTAAGCCCAGATCCTACATCCGTGTTTGATATAAGAAAATCTGATTTCAGCAGAATTAGGATGGGTCATCTGCTTAAAAGTTAAAGTGTGTCTTTAGGGAAGAAAAATCTGGTGGAACTTGTCATACTTTCTAATGCTCTTGTGCTCAAATTATTGCCTGGGTTGTTTGAGATATATCTAGGATGGCAACAAGCCATCCGTATAAGAAATCAGTGTCTTAGACCATATTAGCATATTGCTTATCTTAGAACTTTCAATATTTTTTTTTCTTTTAAATTGTGGTTTTAGAGTATACTGTTGCTTTCTTTATTTAGAACTGTTGCCTATGCCTTTTTTTTTTTCCCCCTTCTCCTTGCACCGGCTATTTATTTTCATAAATTTAACTGGTTTGTGAAAGCATGTAACTGGGGTATGATTATATTTACGTAGTTTGAGGGGGTTATTTTGTTGCAGATAACAGTTTTCCGGAACTTTTTTATGTTTACGTGAAAAATGTCATGACTAATGAAAGTTTTTAATCTCCTGGGTTATCAACTAAATCCCTCATAACCTAATTTTTGATGGTATGCTGCATCAGGTATTTTTTTTTCAGCTGGCTAATTTACAGTATATTGTATCCATAAACACTGACCATCTGTTCTCTATGTTTCTTCTATTTGTCACGTCAGAATATTTTAACAAATACTCTAGCCAAACTTAACTTCCAAGGTAGATTTTTTTTTTTTTTTTTGCAAGAGTTGTTGTAACAAAGCATTACATGATGACTGAATATAAACTCTAAGATCAGCCGTGGAAGAATTTTTTGTTATTATAATATGTTCATTTGAAATGGATAAGGTTGAGATGGAAGGGATTTAATTAAGAGGTTCTATTCTTTCTTTAATTACTATAATAGCATACTCTGCATTATCACAAGTGCTCCTTCTGTACTCTATTCAGCAAGTTCCATTGAGAATGCTTCTGCAATACAAGTTTAGACGAAAGCTCCATTGGCTTCTAAAGAAGTTTGTTTTTCTTAATGTTTGTGGGGATTCACAGTGCAGTTATTTTACATTTTCTTTGACAAGTTATGCAGGGATTGATATTATCAAATACGTGCAACAGTGAAAAGATCAGCCGCTAGACTCAGAATAAACCAAAATGTAACCGGAACATGACCATATGCATTTCTATTTTTTGAGAAATGTAATATGTGCAAGTGCAGATGACTAAATGGAAGTGTGGTTGTTGCTCGTGTCAGCATGGCTGGGCTGGTTTCATCTCTAGGAACTGGTAAGCATTGAGTTTCACAGGTGCAGGCTTCAGCGTTTGCTTGCTGCAGAGTATTTTCCCGTTGTGGGTCCCAACCAGGTATTCTGATAGCCAGAACATGCTAACAGCTCTGATACTCCACCTTCATAGCTAGTTTCACCCTTTGGAGCTAGAAGCACCTAGCATACGTATGTTGGCATGTGCCCCAGGCACACCTTGATTTTTGCTGCGTTCACATCCTGATTGTCTCTCCATGCTCATCGCTAGTAGGCGCATATAGTTCAGTTAAGATGATGCAGGAAAGAATCAGTGCCAGTGGGCATAACCTCTTTCTGTTTAATACAGGCCGAGAATCGCCTATTGCAGACAGACGCGTTTTGTCAGAAATATGGAGGAATAGAAGGTTGATGGCATCACCTAATGGGACACATGAAGAAAAGAACTGTACAGAGCCAGGTAAGATGGGAAAACTTATGTCTTACAAGCTCTTGAGACGTATTGCGTAGTGCTGCCATGACCAAGCTGCAGTGATATGTTAGGGCAAACGTAAAAGTGTCAAACTTAAAAAAAAAAAAAAAAAAAAAAAAGCAGGATTGTTCTGTGTAGAAATAAGGTTTATTGTGCTATATAATGCCATGACTTTATTTATCAAAGGTAAAAGTTAATGTTCAGATATAGGAGTGTTTTGGGGTCATTGTGAGACTTGTGCGGACAATTTAATTTCTCTAATTTTGTTTCTTTTGGTGATTATTCCTGCCTAGCTGTTGCTGTGTGTATTGCACTGGTAATGAGAGGTGTACTTTTCTTGAAACTCTGGGTAGCTAAACATGCAGTGTTTGAGATACCATATGAGCTCAACGTGTTCGCTACCATTATACATTTAATCATGTTTTGCTAGTTTAATGATAAACTATGTATTCAGAGTAGGAATTTATATTGTGTGGAGGGGGATGATGAGGTAGGGGATATGGAAACCCTGGAATCCATTTTACTTCACGATATCTATCCTGGCCAGGCAATAATAATTGATTGAGGGCAGGGATAGATGACGCATTTTAACATCAGTGTTAGTCCACAATGCTTTCATCTTCCCATCTGTCTTTCTAGTGTGTATTTCCTTTCTCTCTCTCCTTGCCTCTCTGTGGTTTACGGTGTGTGGGAGATGAGACATTTTGCCAGTGGCACTAGCCAAATTAATTTAAAGTTCAGATTTTTTTTTTTTTTTTTTTTAAATATGACTCTTTGATCAACTCTTTGATGACAGCAGAGTCTGTGCCTTCTTGCAAACAGTGACAGCATGGGATGCTGTCAGCCCCAGGCAGTAGAAGAGTTTGGAGCAGTACTCCGGGTCCCCCAGTTACACATTTGTTGAAATGCTGAGGCACCAGTTGTACAGACTGAGAATTGCTACTGTGCTTGTGCACTTCTGAGAGGAGCAGAAGAACATTGCACAAAGTATGTGGGTCCAAAAGTTTTAACTGGATCATGTCGATGACCAAGAGTTTCTCTGTGCTTCTGTTAAGAACTTTCTGGGTTAGTTTGCTATTGTCTGCATCTGTAACCTTATGATGCTGTTGATTTGTCTGTCAAAGTTGTTCACAGACAAGAAAGAAGACAAAAATGACCTTTTGGAAACATGTAATTACTCTTGATGAATAGTCAGGAAATACTATTCTTTCCTACTCCTCTCACTTTTCTCCACATAGGGGGATGCATCAATGGGGTTGTGTCTGAACCCATACTTGGCGGCACACTTGGAGCCAAGCCAACAAAGGCCACAAAATCGTAGAAGCTGGATCAGAAACATGCCCATCGAAGTTCTTGATGGGGATTTCTGTTTAGTATGAATGAGAACTTTTTTTTTTTTTACAATGATATGATAAAACTGCCAAGGGAAAACATGTTTATGTGTAAATTGGAATAGCAGGAGCAGTGCTGACTTCTCCAGGTGTTTAGAATAAATTGCTCAGCTCCTTCCATTCCTCTAAAATGGTAAGATTAGTTTAAGAACAATTGGAATAAGTAAATACAGTCGGGTCATTTTGATGGGCTTTTTGAAATTCAAGTCTTTGAGGTGCGCTTTTCTCTGCAACCACAAGAGCTGGACACGAGAGGCCTAAATATGCCTGAGGATGCTGAGGTTTTGAGAAAAATATCATGAGACTTGCATTAAATTCATGATTTCTAGCCACAGAGCTGGAACTAGCCTTTCTTTTTCAAGGTGTTTCTTCTGTTAGAATGCAGATTTACAGATCAAATATGACACGGGATTGCAATTGTAGCATTTTTTAGTCACTTCCTGTTATTCTGTGGTTACGTACAGTTTATCTCTGTCTAGCTTCTGCAGCTGAACAGGGATTTAGATGCTGCAAGAGTCGCTAGATGTAAGATAGCTACAAATAAAGGGAACATCTGAAAATATCTGAAAGTGATGTTTGTTGGACAGGAATGGGTCTGTAAGAACCCATGGTTGTTACTGCTCAGTAACAACTTCTGTAGGTTTAGGGTTTTCTGTTTGTTTTTCTTTTTTTTTTTGGGGGGGGGGGGGGTGGGTGTTGTTTTTTTTTCTTTTTTTTTATTCTTGTCTGGTAGCCAGAGATTGAGATTTGCCCTGTAATGAAAAGAAGGTACAGTGACCTAAAACCTGTCAAAAAGGAGCAAGTAGCATAGCTCATCTCCATGGGAAAGTAGCTTTTGTAACGCCCTGACTACATCTGGAGAAAGTAGTCCCAGGAAAGGTCAAGAGACTTGATCAAGGTTACGTAGAAAATTGGTGAGAGAGCATGGATTTTCAGTTGGAATATGCAAGCTTTCAGTCATGCGCTTATCCCAATGTAATGAAAATCTCAGGAATGTGCTGTCAAACACTTTAAATGGCTGGACTTTATTTCTGTGTTCTTTGTTGGTTTTTTTTTTTAATCTCAAGAACAGATAGTTAACGTGTATGTACGTTGTATGAATACAGTGCTCTCTGTATGCTCCTTCATGAGAAGTACTTATTCTTACCTATGTCATTTCTGTATCTGCCTTAAGCACTAGGGGCCCTACAAATGTATGGCTGTGTATATGGTATATAGCAGTTTTCTTATGTTATGTGGATATTTTTCTGTGTGTGTTCAGGATATGAGAACTTCATAATACCTTGGGAAATGCAAGTTCTTGCTGAGAGCCTGTTAATCCTTTGTGTCATTGCAGTGCTATTGCTGTGCTCCCTCTTTATTAGCTTCCCACACAAGTCTGCAGCTTTACTTCCCTTTTCTCAAAGGCTTTCAACAAAGTTAATTTATTTACCACTTCACTCCCTTTTCTAACATACATGCAAATAAAAAAAAATCCCCAGTTGTCAGAAACTGCAGCTATAGAAGTGTATAAGACCATGAGATCCTTGCAGTTCATGACAGTGGTAAGAAAGGCTCATCCTTGGTAGTATACCTTGGGAGAAAAATTCCATAAGCTTCTAGAAGTAATGTTAGAAGTCTGTGGAAGCTGCTGTCTGCTAGAAGCTCGCATAGCCTACCCTGAGATTGTCTCATTTACTGAAGTAGATAATTTTGTATTGTGTTCTTCTGGAAACATTAGTAATGCTTCTGGGGCCATTGTATCAGAACAGAAAAAACTTTGAAGTCTCGGCAATGCTCCTTTTAAAAAGAACCCTGAGGCTCTGACAAAAGAAGGGAAAATATATGTGTGTGTATGTATAACTAGAGAAAGGTTTTTCTAACGTTTGGAGGTTAGAGGGACTGATACTCATGAATATCTTAAGAGGTGCTATGCATTTTTTTCTGACAGTGTCTATAGCTCCTTATGACTGCAGAATAGTTACTACCTATCCCATAATAGCAGCAAAGGAACTCTAGGTTAGCTGCAGAAAGGAGGTGGAGCATTTGTGAGCACCGAGCCAGCCTTGATTCTAGTCTGGACTAAGACCAAATCCTCACCAAAGTTAATGTGTTGTGTAGCATTTTTCCATTAAAGATCCTTCCTGTCTTGAATCTTCCCCTTTGCCGGAAGCTCCTCTGCCATGAAAAGATGGCAAGTCCTTGTGTTGTCCTGCAGCCAGGCTGGAGGGCTTATAGGTTGTATGTAGAAGGCTCTGGACTTCAAAAATTTCATGAGAGCCTGGGATTTTTGAATTATGAATCTTATGTGTATTTTGTATTGCGTAACTCTGTGGATGGCTGCTGTGGGAATCCCTCTTTGAGGGACACCAAACTACCTTTTCTTTACGGCTCTGAAAACTTTTCCTGGCTAAACGTCTGTGGGAGGAGGGGTTGATCTGACCCTCACTTAAAGCAGAGCGATCAGAGAGGGATAGTAGTTGTCTTGAGCATTTTAACAGATCTCATTAGTTTGCAACCAATTTTTTTTGTCTTATCCAAGCTCTCACTTCCATCTGCCATCAGCTCGCTAGCTTGCAGTGCCATCTGCCCAGCAAGTCTGATTTATAGCGTCTCTGCTCCAATGGCTCGCCTCTTGTTTCAAGATGTTCCCATGACTCCATGTCCTCCAGAACTCTAAGTAACGTTTCCAGAGCAATTACAAGCTGGGGTGACTGGGTGGTGCGGTATTTCTAACCGTGGGACTCCACTGGGTCGTGTTAGGCCGTTAAAGCAGCTGTTCTGGACCCCTTTCTGTTGTGAATGTTTTCAAGTAATCCCTGTATACAGTACAGAGAATATTTAAACTACTTGCTGTGAATTAGAAATGTATCGGAGTATATTTCCATTAGTCTTCTGACACTTGTCAGTGAGCTGCCTTGAAATTGAAAGAGTCGGTGGGGTTTTATGTCCAGTGGTTTGTCAGCTGTGGACAGTTCATGAGCTACACTGATTTTAAATAGCTGGGGATTTGGTTCAAGTGTGTTCCTCCCATTGTTATCAGTGGGTAAAGATGAATTGTGGGCTGGGGGAAAGGCAGGGGTTAGCATTTCTTTCTGAGCCGTGCTGCCTTTTTACTTTAGAATTAAAAGGCGCATTGTAGCAATGCTTTCTGTTCTTGCGGTGAGAGAGAAAGAATCAGTCCTCTACAGTGAAATAAAGTGTGTTTCCCAGCAGCATGTGTGTAACTGAGTTCTGAGTCAGGATCAAAAGTCATTAAGTCTGTGTATATTTTACACTGTTAGTTACAACCTTGGGGACTCATGTAGGATGTGATGCATTGTAGAGAAACTACAGAAGTCTTAGACAGTTTTGTTAACATACCATAGAGAGTACAAGAGCCTGTTACTTTTCCTGCAAATATCGATGATAGTGTTCTCTCTGACTGGGGAGGACAGGACTGACTCGTCAAAGTAATTTTCCAAAAGGATAGAAAAAAGCTATTTCCTGTACATTTGTAGTAAAAACACTATAGGAAGCATTGATTTCCATCAATTTTATTTAACAAATGCAGTGCCCAGTGAAATGCATCATTCTTGATGTGCTGGATTGAAGTATGCCTTTTTTCCTTAATCCTTATAGACACCTTAATATATAAGATCATCAACTTTGTGTAATAAATGCTGATCTAAACATACTTCTTTTGCTGGTGGAATATGTCATTTTGTGCTGGCGGAAATTCTCTTTAAACAATGTGATAATATGTGTTCCTTTTAAGCAATGTGTTTATGATCTTCCCTAGATCAAACGCCCATTTTGTAGCAGGGGTAGATGCCTTAAAGCCCTGCTTTTAACGAGGTGGTATTAATAATTTCATTGTAACCCTTTGTTTCATGAACAGCCTAAACTGGTAAGCTCGGCATGACCTGCAGGTTCTCTTACTATGTGTTCGTACAGTACCTAGCACAGAAACACCATGGTCTCATTGAGGTAATACAGAAAATAACTGTTGTTATTTGCAAATATTCCTCACTAGCCTTTAAGTCAGACTTGCTCTCTGCCTTGATGCATGGAAAATGTGCAACTGTTGTAATATGATAGATTTATTGATAGTGCATACATTTTGATTTAAAATCTTTCTTTACTCCAATGTCTTATGCCCGCAAAGACCAGGAAATTTACCAGTGTTAAATATCCTATTCTTGCCTTGGTTTAAAAGGAAATGAAAAAGAGGAAAGGTGTAAGAAAAAATATCTTCATTGCTTTGTCCATATGGCATTCACGTAACATATAGGTGCAGTGTCCAGCAACTGTGTGTGTATAGGTGCACATATCTATGTAGTGGAAAAACTTACTAACCAGCTAGCACATAGCTTATTTCTGTAGCCACTTCTCATATGCTTGTGGGGTTTTATTTGTTTTGGATTGTTCCTAGCCCCCCTTCTCACCTAGTATCTCTGGACTGCTCCTTGTCCCTGTAGATGCTGAGCGGTAAACTTTATTGATTGTGATCTCACTTGGATAGTTTCTGTTTCCAGGGGAGACAGATGTGTGACAATTTAAAACCACTTTTAGTGGACTAGTTGAGGGCAAATGACAAACGTTTAATGGCAAGTTTTTCTTTTGTGGTTCCCAAGGCCTCCTAATCAGAATTCACACCTAGATTTAGGTTGAACTCCTGACACTCTTTGCCTGGCTTATTGATGTGGGTATCAGAAGCTTGGCAGGTAGATGTCATTGAAGTTAATTGGGAAAAGTATTTTGTTGATTGTTTTGTGAACCGGTTTAGGAAATGTGCTTTGTTTGAAGCCAGAATTTAAAAAATAACGAACCGTCTCTCTGGGCTGTTCATTTTCTAGCAGTGTATTAATAATGGCATCCAAAATAGTAGAAAGAAGTGAGACAAACATCTCTCTGTGCTTCGGCTCAACCTGCCAGCGGCATGCCCTGGAGAGCTGAGAACAGAAAACGAACTCCAGGGTAATTTATCCATTTCCCCAGGTCTAGGTGCCAAGATTACAGGAAGTAGTTTAACACACAGTAAATAAGTGTCTGACTAAAATGCCATTTAGAGATGTAGTAAACAAGGGCAAAGGAAACAAAAAGAAATAGTATTTAATATATTATTGTATATTCTTAAACCTAATAAAAATATTACTTGATATAATCTTTATTTCATATGATTCAGATTTATTTACAGTTGAAGGACACCGTGGGTAAGGATTTTTACAAGCTAAGTCTGAAACCAAGAAGCAGGCTTGAAACAAAAATCAGAATGTCTAAAATGTAGCAACTTCAGAACCAAATTTAACGTCTATGGACACAGGCCCTTTCTTTGAAGGGAACAAAGCACCCAGGTTGAACGCTCTGGAGTGCTAGACTAAGATCTAAAGTTTTCCGTATTAGCCCAGCTCTAATATTTAGGTGTCTGCCTATATCTCAAGCCACATTACCTAAGCATTTCTCAAATGTTAATGTAGTAATAATGCAACATCTCTTTTTCTGTGATGGCAGATAACTCAGGCAGAAAGCAGCTGTGTGAATTAGTGACCTGAGGTCAAAGAGGAAATATGTGGTAGAACAAAGAACCAAATCCAGGTACTTCAGTCCTGATGTAGGCTTCTGCAAAGATGATATTTGAACAGAAGTTTGGATTAATATGACCTCCTGAAGTTCCATCCAACCTGAGTTTTCCTGTGATCTGGTATGGAAACCAAATGAGTGACATTTCACTCAGGACATACTTGAAGTCCTGAACAGAGGATTTCAAAATCAAAGTTAATGAGACTTGGGCATGCAGATCTCCATGGTATCGCTGACTGTCTTACCCTTAATGTGGGATAATGTGTGTATATTTAGATCTGTTCTTCACTAGTCTAACCATGCAGATAGACCTTTTTGTGTGGAAATGTGCTCCATTTTCCACTCAGAAAATTGTGCTGTAGGTATAAAACCCGTGTTTAAATTTATTTACCCATCCTTATCCATGGCAATTTCACTTTCAGTATTTGCTTTTTATCTTAGTCTGTGACATGTGACCACGTACTGCAGAAGAGACAGAAAATGCTGCTTTGTATCATGCACAGTTGCTACCACACTTCACTTTACTGTTGCAGGAAGTAGGTTGAAAAGGCATTGTATGTCAGTCTGTGAGCATTAATCCATGTTCTTGGGGTCGGCCTTGGACAGCGTCTGTACGAGGTACTGGATTGTTTGATAGATGTTAAAAGTCTGCATTCATTACTTCTCCGTGCTTTGTGTCCTGTCAGTCCATAACTTGGACCACCAATGTAGAGGATTCAGGCGAAACTGAGCAAGCACAGAGCTGGGCTGCAGGGAAGTAGATTGAAAAGCACCTGGAGGTAGAAGCTGCAAGATGGATAGAGAAACTTGGAGTTTGGAATTGGGTAGTAGAAAGACTAAGATTATCCACTCGTGGAGCCTGGAGTTGGAGGATGGGTGAAAGGGACACAAAGATGTGAGTGGAGGGAGGCTGAATTTGGATAATGAACCATGGGAGAATC